>CM040189.1:11223365-11310865 GCA_022606455.1 Callitettix versicolor
GACTAATCAGATGTCAATGTTGTGGGCATGGTGTGTAAGTTGACAGCATAGCTGTATTTGAACTCAAGAGTCAGTGGATAGGGAATTCAACTCAAGGTATGGCATTTACTTTTCTGCTAGCCCATTCGTCGCCCTGTATTCTTGTACATTTGCTTTTTCCCCGTCTTTTTTTAAGGGATCTTCCGTTCTGGGCAATTTTTGGGTACCGAACAAAAGTTTTGGACTAAAAAATTCGGTTAACCAAGCCTTAACTGTATATAATAGCCTAAATAGTATAAAAACAACGCATGTCTCATATTCAATTACCTAAAAAGGTAATTTTCCTAATAATTCCTTTAACAAGGTGTCTTTAATTAAGACAACACTTATTAGTAATTGTTTACTGTTTACTTGTCACTAGCAAACATTTCTGTTTCGAGATGTTATTTATTTTTACTTACTAACAACATATTAACATGTTAAAAGAGTCGGAACAATAAGATAAGGACACAGAACAGATAACAAGAATATCTTATCTCTAGGTCAAAGTATCTTATCTCTAGGTCAAGGCAGGTTATAATTGGCCAGTTACAATCAGTAACCATGGCATTGTGCAATAGCTAGGTTAGGTATAAATCACAACTGTAAATAATTCGGTTAATTTCATTGACTCAGACACTGAAACACACTTCCAAATCATTGAACAGTCTTAGCATGAAGTGCATCAGTTCACAGATACCCTAGCTGGAATCATCTTTTAAGGGGTTTATGTCACTGCAACACTTTTAATAATCTCCAATAAACTTGTACACGATTCCTACGCAATAAAGACATTATACTTTAGCAGGGTTTTGAATCCCTATCATTGTCTGACGTCTTTCCTTAAGTGTCAAGAAACCAATATCAGTTACAAAATGCAAAATGTACTCTCAAATTAGATTTCTGCAAACCAAAGGATATATGGCAGTTGAAATTTACCAAGAAAGAATCGAGTATATGTTGTTGAAGTTTGAGACAAGAAACGGTAGTTCAAAAATTATAAATCGATACTGTTCACAAACAGTCTAATCCACTTGTCGAAAAATATCTTCCTTTACCAACCTTTTTGTTATTTGTTATGGTTACCTTTGCATATTATACTAGAGTTGTGTTTTCTAGAAATTTTTTTTTAAGTCGACAAAAAAACAATAAACAAAACGAAATAATAAACAAAGCACAAAAATCATTGTTTATAAATTTTTAATCACGTATAGAACTGGAAAGTTAAAATATAATAATTCTTTAATAACTATTATGTATATATAATATCTTAGTAATTAATTAAAAAAAACCATATTGGATAAAATATTTTATTTACTAAATTAGTCTACGAATATCCGAAATGAAAACAAAATATGTTCTAAAATAACTGCATATTTTTCTACAAAAATAACAATGAAATTTTTTTTTTATTAATGATGCCGACACATTTCATGGAAAAGGTGAATTACTATAAAAATGTGTCAAAATCAAAACAAATGACAAAAGTTTATACATACAAGAATTTGTGGAAAAATATCGAATGATTTTGATCACAATTTTTTCTACAAACACTTTTCTAACTGTGAAACGCCAAGATTCCATGACACTGATGTCATAACTTTCTGGATCACTTTCAGAATTGTAAAGCCCACAATGGCGTAAATCAGAATTTGTGCACAGTGAAGATTCTGTGCCTGCGTTCCTTCAATAGATCATGCTCAGAATCAGAATTTGAAAACACGATACTGTCAGTGCTTACAGATGAAGATTTGTGAAACAGACACCAATTTCGCAGTGTCTGTCATTCATCTGTCAATCCATTTCTCTTTTGTCTGTATGCTGTTAGATGCCTTCCAACTGCATTCACATTAAGCAGCTGTTGGAGTAATCAAAATTCTGACTGCAATTGTTGACAGTTCTCTTTTACTAGGGTGAATTCAAAAAAATAGGATGAACTGACTTGTTATGAATTGAAAATTAAACAATGACCAATTTAAAATAAAACAAAATCAATGTTAATTTGGGAAGGTGTAATAGCTTAGAGATATATTAACTTAGAGATTCGTTTTTCCTTCGACAGTATCATGTTATAAGTAAGAGATCAACCTGTGTAATAAGATAGAGGTTCCTACTGTGTATTAACTTAGACACTACAGTTCTGTCAAGTGTGTTGCACCGTGTATATATGTTGCCGACGCCACTGCTTGCAGGTGCTTCAGTATCTTTTATCTAACAAGTAGAATTCGCTTAGTTAAAGAAAGATATATTATTAAAATATAAAGTTCACTTGGATAGGTTTTGTTCTTAAAGGCTTATGTGCAATGCTGTAAATGTATACTAATTTACGTATGTAATAGTAATAATATAAAAACATTGTTTGAAGGCTGCTTTATTCAAACCATATCCGAATTGAATTAAGAAAACAGTCCTAAATTAAAGAATTAATTATGAATTAATGAATTCATATAAACTTTTTTTTTTGATAAAACACCAATATTTCTATTTTTCTTTACAGATAATTGTCAAAAATAAACATTTAGATATGTTGTTGACCATAGTACTGACAATATATTCAACTGTAAACTAAAACAAAATAGTGATGATTAGGCTGGTATACCTGTTAGATAAAAGATACTGAAACGCCTGCAAGCATATACACATGGTGCAACACACTTGACGGAACTGTAGTCTCTATGTTAATACACAGTACGGAACCTCTATCTTATTACACAGGTTGATCTCTAACTTATAAAACAGTATTGTCGAAGGAAAAACAATTCTCTAAGTTAATAAATCCCCAAGCTATTACACATCCCCGTTAATTTATATTCATATGGATTACAAAATTAGTTTTATAACTTGTAGTTTTTGTTTACATGGTACAAATATTCACTAATAAAAGAAAATACGGAAAGTTCAAATATGTCCTATAAAAAATTTACTAAAAATGGCCCTTTCGATATTTAAAATTTTCCGGAAAAACATAGTAGAAAATTTTCCTCTCCATCCACTGCATTATACAACCACTTACGAAAACATGAAAGGAAGACTTAACAGTTATACAAACCTTACTAGAAACTATTTGCAAATTTAACAAAGGTAATTTTAAAAAAATCTCATATGAATATATATGAGATTATAATACTCGCACAATCGATGAAAACCTAATTTGAGCCCTATTGAAATGTATAAGCTCTTACAAACACAGTAACTTACATTTATTAAAGCCTAGTTTATTATCATTATGACTGTGTAAATACACACTTGATCTAAAGAGAACATATATTTTCAATATAATAAACAGAAAAATCACTAACTGACCTCTTCTTCCTCCACATTTCCAGACTTGGAAAGCAACGATGAAATTTGCCGAACCAACCAGCACACACTAGTAGGAAAACAATGCATATTCTCATGAATACTGGTTATAAATCTCTTCGTTGTTTTGACAAGACAACGTATAGTCCAGGCTCGATATTTTTGTAAATTTTCTTTATATTCCAACGTTCCTTCTTTTCCAAATTTTTTCACCCTTTCTTCCGGTGGAAACCTGGTTAAAATAAAATCAATTTAAAAAATTATGTAACATTCCAGAATTGAGATTTCAAATAAATTTTTTGCTTAAACCAATAGAATTCAGATACCTGAGGTTATTTTCTCGATTAGGTGATTCTAATTGTAGATTACATTCACTTAAATAAAGGGTGTTTACCAGGAACCGCATGTTTTTGTATTGGGGAGTGCATTGCAAGTAGTGGGGGATGACAGTTACGAAGATCCTATTGTGTAGAGGGGAGTCAGAAGTTTCAGTTACACTCAAGATGTGACACCTTGAGCACTGCGGTTTTTTTTTTTTTAAACGTCCGACTATTGTGCACACTTGGGCTAAAACCGGGTCCTCGGGGTGAAAGCCTAGTACGCTATCCACAAGGCCACCGAGGCGGCTCCGCACTTTTTTTTATGAGACGATTTACGCTAACAGTGAGTCCCAACGAGACTTTCACCGGGACTTCAATGTACCGCCGTGTGGGCCGATTTCAGATCTTAACACAATTTTGCATAATGTGAACATAATGGGATCATTGATGAAAATAACCTCCAGGCCAGCAAAAACCATTCATACGCCTGAGAATGTTGAGCGTATGCGCATCGCTACGTTGGAGAGCCCCAACCGTTTGCTAAGGAAGCAAGTCTCAAACCTCTGCATTTCTGCCTCTACGGTAAGAATCATTTTGATTAAAAACCTCAAGTTCCATCCGTATAAGGCCCAAACTGAATGAATTTCGATGGAATGTGTCCAACAAGCTTTCCCTATAAAGGTAATCTCTCGTTTTAGAAATGTTCCTTGGCTCCCTCCGATCTGATGATCCCGGACTTCTTTCTTTGGGGGTTTCTTGAAATCACTGTTTACGTTGAAAAACAACGCACGTTACCAGAGTTCAAGGATGCCATCCGAAGAGAAATCCAAGCCATTCCACGAGAAATACCACAACTGTTACAAGATTCAATGCGTAACTTCAAGGAATGTCTGGAACCACGTGTTCAATCTGAAAGGCACTGTTACACAATGTTATTTTTGCTACTTAATTTTTTGTAAGATTTTTTTAAAATTCCAAGTTTGTAGAACACATTGTTTAAAAAAAATTAATTTTTGGTTCAAAATTTAAAAATGTGTGGCTTTTTGAAAACCATGCGATTCCCGGTAAACACCCTGTACATTATAACTTAAATTCTAATTTATGTTTATTTTACGTTAAAAATGGTGCCAGAAAACAGGAATGTAAAAAAATGTTAATTATTGTAAACTAGAACATTACAGGGAAATCAGGCAACCTTTTGAAAGAAATATATGATTTTGACATGCAAGAAATCTGACTTTTCATTACCAGTGGTTCCAAGAGGATGGCATCACTAGTCATGCAGCATTAGACTATCCAATATGCTTCAAGAAATTATTTTAAATCACCTTATATCGTAAGGAACCAAATTTTCATACCTTTTCCAATTAATTTAATCTCTCACACCTGATGCGTATTTTTGAGGAATATTTAGAGATTATCCTCCATGATTATCCACCAACTATCATCGTTAAATGATGAGAAAAGATAATTTATGTATTAAACAAAGGCAACGACCTATTTTTTATGTAAGTTTGATAATCGCCATGTTTGCTACGAACTCTCTCTGTGTAGAGCTACGAACAAACTGGACAGAATACAGAACACTATTTTGTTATCACTATCCTATTTGGTTAATAAAGCATTGTTTCTTTAATTCAAAAATGATTATTCCAAAAATGTTGTTTTCATTTCCAATTAAAAACTGATTCTGTATCTATTTACACCTATGTGCCTTGTAATACGGCATTAGAAAAATAAAATTTATTTTGTACACTAGGGACTCAATTATACAATCTAGATGGGACCGAGGGTTTTTCAGAAAAATAAAATTCTGAATACACAAGAATGCCAAATAAATGCTATTTTCAGTAGGATTAGAGGTAAATGTTACCATGAGCTGCTACCCAGTATGTCAAATTCTGATGCACGTGACCGTGATTTATTTTTAAGCCGAATATAGTCTGTCACCATTACGAGTAATTATGAAAGGGTTTTCTGGGTAATTAGTAAAACTTACAACACAATTACAAAGGTAACATTTATTAAAGAACGCTAAAAACAAAATGAAAATAAACAAGAGTTGTAAATTACCAACTCTGTACTTTAAATAATACACAATTTGGTAGCCCAATGAACTGTGATGTAAACAAGTCTGATTGTATATACAAAAAAATTCGTACGCATTGTTGCCTCACTTTGCCAAGGTCACACAGCACCTTTGCTATCACAACACTTCTGTTTAGTTTTGACCGACATACATTCATGATAAATTTACACAATAGCCCAACTTAAGTACGAGGGTTGATCAAATATAAACGAGACTGACTTTCTAAAAACTTTTCCGTTGGACATTGAACTCTAAAGGGTGGGGTTTCAGGTAGCCTGGGAGGTTTGGGACGGGCGTAGACGGGCAACATTTCCGTTCGGACCCTTCAGTATAAAACTATACAATGAGTGAGAGTGAAGTGCACGTTTCCGTGGAGCAGAGAATTATTATTAAGTTTCTGGCCAAGGAGGGGGTCAATCTGACTGAAATCTTTCGTAGATTGACGGCTCAATACGGGGACAGGACCCTGTCAAGAGCTCGCGTTTTTGCTTGGCACAAGGAATTCGCCGAAGGACGGGAAGCAGTAGAAAACCGCAGCCATGATCGTCGCCCGACCACTTCAGTCACGGACGAAAACACTGATGCTGTTCGGAAGCTCCTGGACAAAGACAGACGTATATCGCCGCGATTTATTGCAGATGAACTCCAGTTGAGCTATGGTAGCGTTCAAAAAATCGTTACATCAAACCTGGAACTCAGCAAAGTATCTGCAAGGTGGGTTCCACGAATTTTGACCGACGTTCACAAACGGAATCGTTTGGAGATTTGCCAGCGACTATTGACCCAATTTGAACGAGATGGTGAGGCATTATTAAACCGGATTGTCACCTGTGACGAAACATGGGTTCACCATTACACTCCCGAGTCGAAACAGGCAAGTATGGAGTGGCGGAAGAGGGGAGAGAGGGCGCCTCTGAAGGCCAAATCACGATCGTCGGCCGGGAAGATAATGGCCACTGTATTTTTCGACAATCAAGCTCGATTTCCTCCATCAACGACGCACAATAAATGCACAATATTATTGCAATGTTTTAGAGGCCATAAAACAGTCTTTTAAAGAGGAAAAGGAAATCTAAACCGGCGAAAGCGTCATTCTTCTTCACAATAATGCCCGACCACATTCGGCGAACGCTCACGAGGCTTAAACTCGATCAAATTGGCTGGGAACCAATGAAACATCCCCATACAGTCCAGACTTATCACCCTGCGACTATCACCTGTTTGGGTCACTCAAAGAGGCGCTTGGAGGCCAGCGTTTGAAGACGATTCGGCGGGAGACCTTCGTGCTCAATGGCTCAATGAACGCCTGAGAACTTTTTACGAAGATGGAATTAAAAAACTTCCAATCCGGTGGGAAAAATGTGTTACTCGTGCGGGAGACTATGTAGAAAAATAAGTTGTATCAAGAATAATTTGTAAGTAAGCAATAAATTTTTTAAAAAATCGGTCTCGTTTATATTTGATCAATCCTCGTAATACCAGTAGTAGTAAAATACGTCAGTAATGCTTCTTAAAAATGATTCATTTACTGTGCATTTTGGAATATTCTCATGTTATAGTAAAAGTAAATTATGCACAATAGACAAACAACAATTAATTATGACAAACAACAAATACCCAAATAAATACCTTAAAATCCAAGAACAGAAAATAGAAATTGTAAAAGAGTTCAAATATCTTGGTGAATGGATTAGTTGGAATGCAGATGAAGACAAGGCAATGGAATCCAGGAAAAACCAACTTGAATTGGCCTTCCAATTGACGAAAGAAACATACAATAAGAAATCCCTTTCACGGGGGTCCAAAATTAAACATTATAAAACAGTGATCAAGCCGGAAGCACTGTACGCAGCAGAAATATTAACCATGAATCGCATAGGCCAGATAGAAAAGCTTGAAATAACGGAAAGGAAAATCTTAAGAAAAATTATAGGAACAAAATTTCAGGATAAGGTAGTATATATAAGAAATGAAGCTCTCTACAAGAAAATTGAAAAACTGTCAGATACTATGAGAAAAAGGAGAATAAATTTTTACGGCCATCTTCTTAGAATGAACGCTAATAGATTAATGAAACAAGTGTTTGATTTTTTCCATAATCGTAAAACAAAACCGAACTGGTTTAAAGAAATTGAAAAAGACCTAATAGAATTAAAAATTACAGAAAATTCACTGCTTGACCAAACTGCTAAGATAATTACCAAAGACGAAAGAATAAGATTCCAAGATAAAACCAAAATAAAACCTAAACCTATCATTTCAGAAGAGGAGAGGAAAAGAAGATCAGAAAGAATGAAGAGCTACTGGGAACAAAGAAAAGTGCAGCGCGCAAGAAATGATTAATTCAGCATACCCCAAAGAGGGTGAAACGAAAAGAAGAAGACAAACTTGTCATCATGGACATGACAAAAAAAGTTCAATTTAAAATATTTGTTTCCGATAAGACAGAAATTTGAACAAACATGTTTCAGTTAATTAAGTACCTAGTGTACTTATCATATCAATAATAAGCAATAAATAAAATCACAAATATAACGATTTTTAACGGAATTAAGTTAAACTGTTAACATGCCAATACTGGTGAGGACAGTACTTATATACTATCCTTGCCATCAGCAGCATGCTGGCAAACAAACTCAATACTTAAAAGAAAAAAGGATCTGAGAATTACATGACATCTACTCAAATTTCCTACAACCTCTATATTTCCAAAATAATCCACTTCAAAAACATTAGTTTTCTATGTCACACTGTTTTCCACTATAATTTATGAGAAACAGTTCTTTACTTTTCATTTATACATCCCCGCAGGGGGTGCAGACTAGCTGCACCTATTGAGGGGATTTAGACGTCTCTCGCGATACCTAAGTCTAACACACACTTACATTTACAACACTACATTTACGACTTTAACACTTTACACTCACACTTACATTTAGGAAGGCGATAATAGCCTCAATGTGCTTTTCGCCTTAAAATTTAAAAAAATGTCATTTATACGTACACTGAATGACAGAAAGCTTTAGCAAAAATTACTTTAAAATAAATTCTAAATGTATTTTAAAGCTTAATGGCAAATATTACAAATACTGCTATTTTCAATATTTTTGCACAGATTTTACTAAAATTTTACTAAAACTTATAAAAATACGAGTTTTAAAAATAGAATTTAAAATACTAAAGAAAATTTAATGTTTGTAAAGCACAAGCTCTGCCCATACAATTTAAACATTATCACTGTGAATGCTCTACATATAAACAAAAATTATTTTTTTCACATAAATATCTAATTTAAAAACAATAATCTGACATTTTAAATTCTGACTTTGATGTGTTGGCCTTGGACCTACTTAACGTCCATCTATGTTACAAATTTTTTATTTCTGCATGCCACAAATTTGACTGTACACTGTAAACTAGACTATCAATATTTAAAATCTGGTAATAAGCTTTATCAGAACAATCTTCTAATAGAAAATTATTCGTTTGATTTGATTAGGATTTGAGTTTGATTTAAAACAAATACTTGGTCAGACCTTTAATTAAACTTACTAATAGTTGTAAAATTACCTAATCGCCGCTTTATCTGGATCGATGTCCAAGAACTTCTCATCTTCCATAAGTAATTGCATTATAGGATCATGAAGACAAGCCGTAAGAAATAACTTGGCGGAAAACAAACCTTCGTGGAATGACGAGTAGAGGCGGGAAAATGCTCCGGAGCCTTGGCGCAACAGTCTGCAAAATTTTTTTATTCAAATGTATATTATTTTTATGGAAATAAATTTAATCTAATCGAAAAATACGAATTATTTAATTATTACTTACAAGTGTTGTGTAGTATTATATAAAAAAGTGTAACTAGTACTGGTTCTTAAAGATATGTTGTTGTTGTTTCCTATGGCTAGCCCAGACTCTAGTCCATCAGCCTCCTTGCCTCCCAATACAGCCGAGCGAAGCTCTTCTGTCATCTCGAATCAGCATTCAATCCAGGGCATGTCAACAGGTGTTCCTTGTTCATATTTGAGTTCATCTTGGCACAGAGGGCACATTTCAGAGGAATAGACTCCAATGTGCTTCAAGTAGGCGGCGAGGCTGTCAAGACGGAACTGTGCCGAGTCAGTGGACTGTCTCCTTGGTTTTTCCTTCAGTCCGTCCCATTCCTCATCTATATTTTCCCAGCGTTTGCCTTTTGCTATGCTGTTCATTTTCCATCTGCTGTTTCTTCATTATACTTCTGAGCATGGCTTTTGCCTTATTTGGATTGGGTAAATGCTTGTGTTGGGGTAGGAGTGAACCTTTCTTTGCCAGCTCATCTGCAGCCTCATTTCCTGGCACACCTACATGATAAGGGATCCATTAGAACACTATATTTCTGCTTAGTTTTTGAAACGTTCGTAACATTTGATGTATTTCTTTAAGATTGTTGCCCGCTGATGATGATAGGGTCTGCACTGCTGCCTTGGAATCTGTCAGTATTACACAGTTTTGGTGTTTATGTGAAGTGTTCAACAGAAAGAGAAGAGCCTTAGATATGGCCTCCATCTAGGCGTCAAAATTCGACCTGTTCAGCTCAACCAAGTAGTGGAGGGAGAAATGGGGTGTGTACACTTCCGTTCCGGTGCTTCTGTCCTCATACTTGGATCCATCTGTGTAGATTCTCAACCATTGGTCAGAGGGGTATCTTTCTTCTATTGTGGAGATGGCCAGTTGGAGAAGCGATGGGGGGGCATTCTCTCTCGTTAACTTCCTCAACCAAAGAAAAATTTATGTCTATCTCCAGAAGGTGAATTGGGTTAGTAGGTATGGTATATGGTTCTGTAATGGATATCTGTTTATTGCCACTGAGGTATTCTGATATTAAGGAAATTGGATTTTTATGGGATTTTTTAATGTGTTGCTTCTGGAGGCGGATTTGGTCCATGATATCTGAGGCAGTCCTTGCAGCCCCAAGTATGTAACTGCCGCAAGTTGTGTGACTTCTTCTTCTATAGGTTGGTTCTGCGTGTTGGGGGACAAAGTTACTCGTGTCCGCAAAAAAACCTTAAGCTGTGGGTGGTGCTTAAACATTCCCTGGGTGGTGCTAAATGAGTAACAGTGCTGGCATGAGCCATCCCAATACATCTTAAAGATATTTAATGGCTACGATTTTTAACCAATGAATGATATATAAGTTTCTGATATGGAATAGAATTAAATTCATCAGTAGGTAACAACAAAATATTTCTGGTGTTTAGAACTTACAGGATTTAAATACATCCAAAGGTTGTCGTTTCAGTTAGCACAGAAGGCTAAATAAGTTGACTATTGATTGTAACAGTAATGTTAAATTAAATTGTGCAGTAGGTAAGGACGAAGTAGTCCTGGTGTTTAGACTTTGCAGGATTAAATATGTAGTTAGGTTTTATCGTTTCATTTAACACAAGTGTTTAATAAATTGAGTACCTGTTGCGATACTTATGTAAAATAAAATTTGGCAGTAAGAACAAAACGAAATAGTCCTGTTGTTTTAATATTGTGAAAATAAATTCGGCTGTAGGCAAGGATGAAATAACTTAGTGTTTAAACTGTGAAATAAATTTGACAGTAGGTAACGATGAAATAGGCCTGGTATTTTATATGAGCGGCGCACCCCTAAAAAAACACAAAAAATCGACGACCCCTCATCATCATTCTTCCAACTTAAATCTGTCAGGATCGATTATTTATATTTTTCCTAATAAAAAACCTAAACAAAAATGTTTGATTTGAGTGACAAGTAATTTATTAACAAATAAATTTCAAAATTAGAAAATATTTAAAATGGGTCTGCAATATTTTTTTAAGGTTTATTTGGCAAAAATAAATACTTTTTGTCTCGGCATTTTTTCGAAAAATGCATCCTTTTTGAATTATGGGCGACTTAAGGGCAAAAAAGGGTGAAAAACTGTCAACTTTAAAAATTCATATCTTAGATTCTCTTAGCACACTGCATGCACTCACACACACACACACACACACACACACACACACACACACACACACACACACACACACACACACACACACACACACACACACACACACACACACACACACACACACACACACACACACACACACACACACACACACACACACACACACACACACACACACACACACACACACACACACACACACACACACACACACACACACACACACACACACACACACACACACACACACACACACACACACACACACACACACACACACACACACACACACACACACACACACACACACACACACACACACACACACACACACACACACACACACACACACACACACACACACACACACACACACACACACACACACACACACACACACACACACACACACACACACACACACACACACACACACACACACACACACACACACACACACACACACACACACACACACACACACACACACACACAAACGTACGTACGCACATTAGATAACAGATGTGAATGGCAAGTTCTAACATACACTTATATAAACATTCTAACCACTATAAATGTGCGTTATTGGTCAGGATTACAGTATATTCCACGGTCTCAAGTCTCTGGACTTATTAGATAGTTGCTTTAAACAATTACTTCCTAACAGTGAAGTTCATTATTGAAAACTAATTTTTTGAGTATCAACTTTAAGCACATCAAATAAAGCATAAACATTACCTTCTAGGATCATCTGACGGTACCATTTGCATTTCAGTCAAGTAACGCAAGAGGTGGAGGACAAGTAATTTATCTTCAGGTAGGAGACAACTTCCATACAACCCAGCAACGAGCGACTGGATGACTTGTCCCATAGCTTCAGGAAGAAGTTGTTCCCCTGAGACCAAACAACTAGCTAACAATTCTGGAGAGGTGCGTAAACACTGCAGGAACTGGCCATAAGCAGCAACATCCTGTAAAAGCAATTAACTGTTTATCGTTTTGGTAAATAATTTAGTTCATTTCATTGACACCCCTCCCAACACAGGAGCCCACACCCAAAATACAGAACAGATGTGCATGAAATGCATGGAATGGTGTCCGGATACATCAACCAGAAACATTACCTGGCTGAATTTCATCTTTCAGAGGGTTTATCCTGGTAACTCCCATATTGGTTTTTTTTTAATGAAAACTTGTCTAAAGCAGTTTCTGCCGAGTCATCAGCAAGTGATAACAGTTCACCAGAATATGTACAACTTTTACAATAAGATTTCCACCGTGTCTTGTTTTCTTGATTCTTTAAAAATGTTAATCTATTGTTTGTAAACAAAAATGAATACCATATCTTCAAACAACAAGTTCATAGAGTGGTGGATATAATAGAGGAAGCTATGGAGAGGAAGCAAATCTGCTCAGGTATATTTCTTGACGTGGCGCAGGCGTTTGATGGAGTCTGGCACTGTGGGCTGGAACATAAACTACAACGGGACTTACCAGAGCAATTCTTCAGAATTTTAAAGTCATACCTTTGTGAGAGACATTTTCGGGTTAGATATGAACTCGAATACTCACAAATTAAAACAATTAATGCAGGAGTACCTCAGGGAAGTGTTCTTGGCCCTGTACTGTACCTTCTATACACTAGAGACATACCAGTTACTGGGAACTCCACAGTAGCAACTTTTGCAGATGACACAGCAATTTTAACAGTTGGGGACAATATTTTAGAAGTCACAGAGAAATTACAGAATGCCACCAACGCAGTAAGTCAATGGACAAAAAAATGGAGAGTAAAGCTTAATGAAGCAAAAACTGTACACATTAATTTTACGAATAGAAAATATGAACCATTACCAATAATATTAAACGAAAGGAGTATAACATATGCAAACAGTGCTAAATATCTAGGAATGACACTCAATGCAAAGCTCCGATGGAAGGTGCATGTAAAAAAGAAAAAAGAGGAGCTACAGCTCAAATTCAATAAAATGTTTTGGCTTATTGGAAGACATTCAGAACTTTCGATAGCCAACAAGATACTGCTATACAAGCAAGTTCTAAGACCAATATGGACCTATGGTGCACCACTCCGGGGATGTACAAGAAAAAGCAATAGTAAAATTATTCAAGTTTTTTAAAATAAAGTATTGAGAACGATTGTCAACGCCCCTTGGTATGTGAGAAATGAAAACATACATAAGGACCTAGGTGTTGAATCTGTTCAGGAAGTCTTTAAAAAGGTCTCGGTTAAGCATTATTGCAGGTTAGAACAGCATAATAATACAGAGATTGTCCAACTACTATGCCGCAGTGACAACATCACAAGAAGGCTGAAGAGGACCAAGCCAATTGACCTCTCCAGGCTGTAAACACATTGGGACCAGCCGTCGGACTGCACCCCAGCACACAGTGAAAACAATGATAAAGAAAAATTACTAGATGGGGCACGCCTCAGTTGTAATTTATATATATATAAAATATATCTTCAAACAGAAACCACTGTTGGAACTGTTACAAAATGATAAAAATTATTAACAGATTTCAATGTAACAAAAACTAGAAGATGGTTTTGTCTTGTCTTTAAACATTTGAAAAATTTTGGAGCTAAATGGCCAAAATCCTAATGCTTGAAAGTAGAAATAAAAAAGATGATGATAAAATAGTATTTTTTAATTATTTTTAACAATGTTATAAACAAACAAGAAGGCCCTAAAGTTAACTTGGGGAACGTATAAGGAAAAGTAGCTTTCCATAAAGTCGAAAATCAGACATTATAATACGGTCACAAGACCGGAAGTGATTTATGCCACGGAAACTTTATTTAATCTAAGAAGCCGAAACAGAACAGAGGAGCTTCAAAAAGTGGAAAGAAAAATATTGAGAAACATTATCAACAAAAAACACATGGTAGAAGGAACATACAGACTGCTGTTAAGTTCAGCCATCTCAGGATAATAAACATCTGTTAGATAATATTAGAAAGAGGAGACTGGCTTTTTATGGACACCTAATAAGGCTACCAGAAGACTGACGAAGAAACTCCTACATTACCAACTCAAGATGAAAGTAAAGAATGACTGGCTTAAGGAAGTGGAACAGGACCTAAAAGAATTAGGGATAACGGAGGAACGTCTGAAAGAAGGAAGGATTTTTTCCTTCCTTCATTCCAATCCTTAAGAATAAAAACACTAGATTAAAATTTAAAAACAAAAAGAGTTGCCTTTTACTTGGAGGAAGTTAGACTACAGAGATCTATAAGACTGAAAAAGTATTGGGAGAATCTCAAAAACCTAAAAGAACCAAAGAACCAAAATGGACTAAATGTGCTCCATTGAGAGATAAAAAAAAAAAAACTTTTCACTTAATAAGCCTATTTGATATATCACCTTAGAGGTCAAATACCATATTAATTAACTTAATATAACAAATCATTTAAACAACTAAGCTTCTATAAAATGTCCACAGATAAGCAACATTATTAAATTTTCATAAATATTTTATCGTTTTAAATTTTCGAAAACAAAAATTTTAAAATCTAAAACTTACAAAGAGCTTAAAAGGGATTATATTTGAATTTTGTATACCAAAACAACTCTTGCTTAATTATTTAAAGAGCTTTCAAGTTAAAATCTATTATCTAATAGTGGAACTGATCTTTTTCAAATTAACATAACCTAAAAAGTGTTGAAAAACTGAACAAACTTTGATTAATATCACCCGGTCAAAGTCACCTAAACAGCTCAGGTAATTTTTTCCGTAATGTCTATACAATTATGCCAGTTAGACTAAAAAGGGATTGGCGTAAACAGAAAGAGAATGCTTGTAGCATTCTCAAACCACGACCTGCGCTATCTGACAACGCAACAGACTGACTGATGTCTTGGCCATTTTGACCAACAAGCCTTTGCAGCTCAGTTCAATAATATATGCTAACTTCTTAGAACCCAAATATTTCCTTTATTTAATATGACTATTATACTATTCTATATTTTTAGTTTACCTGAGAGATCAATAAAATAAAAGTTAGCTTTGTTCAATTTTTCCATTAGTTTTTAGTTTTCTATAATTGTACCTAAACACTAACACAATTCCTTTAAACTAAACTACATCTGAAGTTCTAAAACATTTATATCAAGGTACAGAATTATTGGATCATTTTTCTTTAGTAGAATTTTGTTGTTTCTGTTTTTTTATCTAGTAGTTTTTTTATCAATTTTTTTCCAGATTAAGTTCACTTTCAAATGAGTGGGCTTCAACTATAACAAACACAAAAAAGCTACCTTATTGCGTACTATACACCATAAATAATTACAATGTAATTATTCATTTGCAGCTTGTAGATAGTTAAAATTTTATTTACTTTTCTATTAATAATACGATAACATAAATGCAGTATAAATTAAAAAATAAAATATAATTACATGATAACCGAGAACTTTATAGGCATCAACAAACTGAGAGCGATCCAAAGAATCCGCTCGCTGACAACACATCGCTGGAGAACAATCAGGACGTGACATAACCAGTCGGTTCAAATTGACCCTCTGCTGAAATAAAATCCAAGCTTTCTGTGCTAACCTAGATGATGCAAATACAACCTGTAACCACAAACATACAATAATTAAATTTCATGATGGGCAATTAAATTATTTTAAATAATTTAAAATAATATGGTTCAATAATTTAAAATAATATCCACAGAATATGGTTCAACTTTAAGCCACACACTAAAAAAAGAATTAGCCAAAGAAAATAGAAATGTCTCTTTCAGAACAAGTAATAAGTTGTCAACATTATTAAAGAAGCCAGTTGCAAATAAAAGTGGAGATAACTTTGAAAAAACTGGCATATACAAAATGAAATGTAGCGATTGCCTAAACTTCTATATCTGTCGGACATCTCGCTCTTTTAAGAAAAGATTTAAAGAGCATTAATCGAAGTGCATTATCGACAAACTCAGCTTTCGCAGAACATCTTATGGACAAAAACCATAAATTTGAAGACATCCATACCAACATGAAAAATATTACGTTTATGTCATAAAAGTATGGATGCGACTGAAGAGTTTGAGATTTACAAGAGCAAAAAATCAGACTCCCAGAACATAATGAAAAACTTTCATTTAAATCAAATTTAATATATGACATAGCTCTAAGGATAAGTGTTTTGAGTAACAAAAACCAACAGATGCACCTTAACTGATAACAACGATGGGCGCACTACTAATGATGGAGACTCCGCAGTAAGGAATGTAACGACGTACGGGTCATGTGTGTAGCTTGGCCAAGCCGAATTTCATGATGAATATTTTAAATGTGTAATTGTGCTTAGTGTTTGTGATGTATGTTTTAATGTTTTTGACTTTGTGATGACCTCGACAGAGGGATTTAACATTTTGTATGGCCTGAAGATGAAACTATAGTTTTGAAACCGCGGTAGCCTTTATGAGGTGAGCTGATAGACCACTGACGGGAAGAATAGGTATATAATCCTAATCATTTTAAATAAAACTAATATTTGTTACTGCAGTAAACCTGCATACAAGGTAGAGTCAAAAAGTTCCCATAATTGGTAAATGAAAAGTTATTGAAAGTGCATGTAATATTTTAACTTTATTTTGCTTCAAAATACTCTCTTCCTGCATGTACACACTTCTTCCATTAAAAAAAAATGTGAAAATATTCCTGAAAGCCATTTTTGAAAATATCGTTTAGCTGCTTCGTCTCATTTTCCATCAAGTCTTGTGAATAAGCATAACTATGTCTTTTCAATGCCATTTTCAGTCGTGAAAACAGATACAAATCCAGCGGTAAAAAACAGGGTACTTCCTTTACAACCCTAGATAAGAAGTCAGACTTCTGAATTGAAATCAAAAACTATACCAAGGAATAAATATATATATATATATATATATATATATATATATATACATAAACTGATTTTTTAACTATACAACCTAGGTGAAAAGTCTGAAAACAGTATTTTTTTAATGTAAGTGAAATTTTAAGAAAGACGTATGAACATACTTAATTATGAAACTAATTTAGGACGAGTTAAAAAATTTGGTCCGCCATCTTCAATATAACTTTTTAAAAAATAAGTGATAAAATGTGATAAAAAAGTGCAAAATGTCAACAGAAAAACAATTATAAAAACTGCATATAGATATCTTAAATCATTTTAAAGATAAATCATTTACATTTTTTAAAGTACACTTCACAGAAAAAAGAAAATTCTTGTTTATATTACAAGAATGGGACAGAGAGGCATTATGTTATCAGCTTATCAGTGGTAATATTGCTTTGGAAGCTATATTTTCCAACAAAAAAACTGGTCATCGCTTATCCACAAATTTGACATGCGAGTTATTTATATCTGCATGTCATTACACGTTAAAGAAGAGGGGACATGATAGACCCATTTTACATCCAATAACTCAGTATATCTGGACCATAAAAAGTTTAACCAGCAGTTACTTAGTACCAAAAAATCGCAGTGCCTGAGGTTAAACAAATTCCTTCCTCTAGAATATAATCTAATCTAGTACCAAAAAAAGTTGTGTAATTTACATTTTAATGATTACTGTTAACACAGTAAGGAGAGGGGAAAAAATTCAAGAAGAGAATCGGTTAGTATATTGATAAAGTGAAAAACTCCAAAAGATTTTGGTTCATCCGCCCTTGAATATTGTGATAACCGCATTTGAGGAAGATGGTACTTACACAGAAGCCCGTTAGAGACTAGAGACATTGTTAACTTTACTTAGCTTATATTTAAGGGGATCTTCGACGATACAAAGCACGACTCAATGAGACCAGAGAGAAGAAGGGCAACATCATCGTACGTCTCAGGATGTCTGGGATTTATACTAAGTCTGTATTTCAATATGAAGAATAAAATGGGTTTTATAGCCCTTTTATGACCTTTCCAGCCCTTCAAAGCTTCCAAGATTGCTTCTTTCTTGCTCTCTTGCAAGGTCTGACTGCTTCTAAGCTAATACACCTGTTTAAAATAAGTTTAGTGACCGGAGTAATTATAAATTCATGGTAAACTTCGAATATAGTCTTTATCCCAAAACTGAGAAGACCATCTCACAAAGTAGCTAAGGCTTATTATCTAGCAAGTCTTGCATGTTTTCTTCTTAAGAAGGAAAAGATTCTAAATAGGTAAATAAGAAATACAGTTTTGCCTGCATTCAAATCAACATGCTTACTGGTTCCACTTTGAAGTAAAAAATCTTGAGAATCAGCGATACATGCACTGGCTGACAAGACTGAACAAGCCATAAACCACACTTTGGAAGTCTTCCTGGATATAAAAGGGGCTTTTGACAACACAAGTGTAGATTTGATAGTTTCAAAACTGTATCCAGGGGTGCTGAAAAACCACTCTGAGATTGATATACAATATGCTCAGCAGCAGACGGGCTCAAGGGTCCCTGTGTGGAGCTGTGAGTGATGTTGCAACACAAAGAGGATGTCCACAATGAGGTGTTCTTTGCAGACTCTAATAGTGGATGACCTACTCATGACTCCCAATAGGCAGTGCATGTATGCTCAGGGAATGCTGGTGATATTTTACTAATCAGAGGCAAATACATAAACACATGCCTCGATCTTATGCAGATATCATTAATTTTATCTGACTATGACAGATAACCATGACAGATGTTAATGGTTTACATTAATGGTTAACCATGACAGAAGCATGGCACAAGAGGAAAGGACCTTTGGTCAATCCATCTAAAACTGGCATGGTGCCGTTAACCATTGCAGGACTGTAGTATGCATCAGAGAACCAGTCCTCTTTGGTAAGTGAATCTGGGTGGCCAAGGCCAAGATTTTTTTTTTTAACGTCCGACTATTGTGCACACTTGGGCTAATGCAGACGATGGAATGATTTATAGCATATGAAAATGCCAAGCCCTCGCCGGGAATCGAACCCGGGTCCTCGGGGTGAACCGAGGCGGTTACCAAGGCCAAGAAATTCAGGTACCTGGGAATGAATAAGGTTGACTGACAGGCTTATCTGGAACAGTCATTTAATAGAATCGTCAATTGTGCACAAGCGATATTAATGACCATGAGGTGAATATTACGATGTATCTGGGGACTGAATAGTCAGATGACAAACTGGGCAAACTAGCACCACTGTACCAATGTAGATGTATGGATCTGCTGCTACAGTGGCACAGGAAACTGCTGTAAAGAACCTATATATTGTATAGCATGTGGCATGCCTGGGCACTTTAGGTGCCATAAAAGGCATTCCTGCTATACCTGTTGAAGTATTGCTAACCCTGCCACCTTTGGCAGTATGATACTGGCGACTTCTTTTTAAAGTCGAGCATTCTTGAAATGTTACCAGACCAGATGAACACGATTATTGACCTTTAGATACCACATCAAGTTAACTGTGGGTGACAGTAACCTGGTACACAGCTAGATCAAGAACACCTAAAGGTTTACCTAAGGATCAAGTGTATATGGAGTCGAAACCAAAGCCAGAATTAGCATAAGCATAATGCTGACAACAGTTTTTGATGTCATTGGCCTTACAGAGTGCATCAGAAGAATTAAAGACAAAATAATAGAACTTCTCTTCTGGCTCTAATGAACGACAACTATAATTCTATAATAGTGTAGGATTGGCATTTTTCCATGAAAAACCTGGCCAAAACCAAATAAATCTAGTTGTTGTGGGTTCCAGTGCATAATACGGGATGAAGAGGCACATCGATTATAAACAGCTTTTTTACTGGCCAAGAACCTGAATGTGGAATACGCTATACTCTACCATGTCTCCCAATGGGTTTCTAAAGAACAAAAAAAAAATATTTGAAGAGAACGGAAGGCCTCGTACAGTCAAAGAGGATGCTTACAGGCATATACATATATGCCAGAGAGTAGAAGGGCAACACCATCGTGCGTCTCATGGGTTGATGGCTTCTTTCTTGCTCCCTTGCAGGATCTGATTGCTTCTAAGCTAATACACCTGTTTAAAATAAGTTTAGTGTCCAGGGTAATTATAACTTCATGGTAAACTTCGAATATAGTCTTTATTCCAAAACTGGGATAAATATTTATTATTTATATGGGAATAAAGCCATCTCACAAAGTAGCTAAGGATGTGAGGGCTTGAGGATCTAAGGGCATCAGTCCTTTACAGGTGATGCCCTTAGACTGAACAGAACATACCTGTGGGGAGTTGTGTGTCACTGGACATTCCGCAGTCATCCACACAAAATAGGTTTTCTCATGACAAATCTTTTGAGTAGGAAAAGTAGTACAACAGATGTAACCTTAGGCAACCGAATCTTGAATCTGTATTGCAATCTACTGAGTGAAGGACAGACGAAACAGGGCAACATCAAAAGTATTTCAAAAAACCTGACGTGGATTGGAAATGTGGATTCTGTGAAAGAGGGTGGTAAAATAACCTATTAAGCTGGGAATGTTGATTCTGTGAAAGAGGGTGGTAAAATAACCTATTAAGCTGGGAATGTTGATTCTGTGAAAGAGGGTGGTAAAATAACCTATTAAGCTGGGAATGTTGATTCTGTGAAAGAGGGTGGTAAAATAACCTATTAAGCTGAGTAGCAAAACCAGGTTATGGGTGTCCTGGCCCTCAAAAAAAAAAAAAAAAAAAAAAAAAAAAACTAAACTTATCAGTTACAGCAGCAAGAAACTTACAAGTAGGCTATGACGGACACAACATATTAAATGGTCAAAAAACAAAAATAAAAATTTGTATTTTATTTTTAAATGTAGGTATTACAATAAAAAAATAAATAAGAAAAGTTAATAGTGTTTAATAATGGTACACATACCATTATGTATAAGTCGTTTTAATCAATTAAATAAAAGTAAATGAAAAGAATACAGTAAACAAAAACAGTTTCTTAGATGCCAGATATACAGCAGCTGCAATGTAGATATATATATATATATATATATATATATTGTGCTTAACGTCTGACTATTGTGCACACTTGGGCTAATGCAGACGATGGGATGATTTATAGCATGTGAAAATACCAAGCCCTGGTCGGGAATCGAACTCGGGTCCTCAGGGTGAAAGCCCAGTATGCTATCAACTAGGCCACCGAGGCGGCGTAATGTAGATACAATGAAGGAAACCGATGGTGAGAGAGTTCAGAAAAAAAGTAAATAATTTTTGTTTTTACTTTAACTCTACATTGCCCTATGTTTACTTTCTTATAATTAGAACAGGGCTGCCCAACTGGCTGCTTCTGGTAAGAGAACAGAGTGTGGTGCTCAACCTTGAATGAGTACATCGACTTCCTTCACACAAATGTTATTCCGACACTGTGCTACAAATACTACTACAGAATACAAATAACAAACAACATTCTTACTTAACACAATAAATTAATTGATTTTGTACAGACATTTTTTGTTTTGTTTTTCTTTAATCACGATTTTTCCTTTATTGTCCAGGTTTCAAATGAAGGGATATATTACTGTAATAACATCTTATGTCTGATAAAAATAATGTAGGCCTATCAATGCTAAAATAAAATGTTATTAATTCTTTATTTCTTACTAATCTTTAAAATTTAATTTTATTAACACAATTATTATACATCATTCAAACGTAACGTTATTTCTTCTTGGTCTCTTCAGTGACGTTATAACCAAGTTCATCACTGTATATTAAGACTATATTTAGCTTACCATACATACAAATACTAGCATAAAAACTAAAATTCATGAAACATGAATACTTGAAACATTAAAACGTTAATAATAGGAAAAAAAATATTTATATTTTTGAAATAAAATTACCTTTTCATTCAGTTCTTGTAAATGCATTTGTTCTGACAGAACAAACAGTCGTTCTTGCCTAAGATGACCAGCAAGCTCAATCAAGTCACTCAACATTAAAGTGTTATCCATTTTCTTAGAGGTTAATTATAACCTAGAAGATACAAACAAAACTCATTATTTCTAGAAAATTATTCTATCAACGTAAAATGATAAGACCTAGATTCAGATTCAACACAACTTATTTTTTTCTTAAATCAAGTATGTTTAGGCCTACCTACTGTTTTTTTTTTTTTTTTTTAATTTCCTTATAATAAAATTTGAATCATACTCCATGATCATCAACAAAATTCTGAAAGAATCAATGTTCGTGACAGAATGTACACTCAGTATTGTCTTTACTCAACTTTTCCTAATCCTTCTCAATTCATAAGACTGGGAAGGCAGCAAGTAACTAGTACATCCAGGTCAGCTTGTCTGGTACACAGACAGATCATTGTATGATCACGAGTGTGGATATGATGGATACTGTGAAACCACTGTGGCTGCATTTAATACTACATGCAAATAACCTAGGAAGGTTTTTCATGGTATTCTAAGCTGAAACCTGTGCAATCTTGGCATATGTTCATCAAGTATTAGAGGAAGGACTAGCAAGTCCTTACCTGTTAGTCTCACAAGTGGGGTGGTGGCAATACAGGCTCTCAGCACTGCAAAATTCTTATCCAAATTAATATGGGATTCTCTCCACTCCCTCTGTGTAAAAAAATATTTATTTACAGATTTAACAAAATAAAGTTAGTAAGTACGACTTTTCAGGTGATTTTTCATAACTATTTTCATAATTTTACCGCAAAAACGCTTTACTACACACCCATTAGTAAAAATAATATAAAATTGCGAAAACTACAGAAGTTAAAAGTTTAAAAAGAAAAGTAACCTACAAGACCTAAAATTATTGCTGCACAAAAGTAGATAACATGTTATTTCACAAAAATAATTAATTAAATTTGTGTAATTAATAATAAAAACAATAGTAACTTTTAAAAAATATACCTTAAAGAACCTAACAAACATGGCTTTATATTAAAGAAGTATTGCGTTAAAAATCTAACACGGTTTTGTATGAAAGTAATATGTGACCCAAATAACCTAAAAATTACTATTATGCAAAAGTAGCTAACTTGTTTTTCTTTGTGAAAACGATTATTTAAATATATGTAATTAAAAATAAAAACAACACATTTTAAAAAAAAAATACTTTAAGAACCTAACACGGATTTGCATGAAAGTAATACTGTATGAACTTTGAAATATTAACATATGGTTGTAGTAGTTACTAACCTTATAACAACTGTTATGGCAATGTACTGAAAATAAGATTGTGATAATGTGGATGGTGACCTTAGCGTATTAAATCTAGCATATTCCATGTAATGTAAACAATAACGACATCATAATATAGTTCCCATTTAAGTTGCATAAAATCATACCTTATAAAAAATTTAATCTTCTGTATTCCATAAGTAAATAACTTTTAACTGAATAATAAAATATATAATAAAAGAAAAAAATATTAAAAATTCATTAATTTGAAATAACACCTGAAATATCATAAACACCATAATTTTACTTAATTTTAAATTAATTAAGTTAGGCCTAGTAATAGTAAATTCAACTCTCAAACAACCAAAATTTATCCTGACTATGTGAGCCTAAGTTTAAAATAGGCTAATCTTTCATTTAAATTTTGGCCTACCCTAATTTGTAAACAAATATAGTAGTCTTATTATCGTTACTGTGTAAACAGCTAACAATCAAATGAAAGCCAGTTATAGTGGTACTATTTACAAGTTGGAAAGCACCTCCCATTATGAACAATGGGGCTTCACTGATTTTGTGTGATGAGTTTTGCAAACAATAAAACGATCATGCTTAAGCTAATCATGGACTGAAACATCCATAAAATCGACTTAAGTTTTTCTTCATACATTTTTTTTAATAAGTTACAACTAAAAATGTATTTTCAGAGAGTAGTGTTCTCATTGTAATGCATGTCCTTTCACTTTACAGCTGGTAATCTCCTCACAAATTTAGTAAGATCTAGAACATCTTTGGGCCTAAATAAATATCTCTACAGAAAACTAAATACCCGATTCAAATATTTATTTCGTTATAAATACATTTTAAAAATTAGTAGTCATGGATAAAAATCACAAATCTGAAAAACACCAGTTTTTAACTACAAATTCAGCAAACAGACTAATACCTAAATATGATTTATTAAGTTATTGTAATTTTAAAACTTCAATGTAATTTTATCCTTTAAAAATATAACATTCAATCGTAAAATGATCAGCAAAACTGAATAATTTTACGCTACTATTACTTACAAAATCCCCAGTAACCAGACTACTGAAGAGGCCTATATAATTAAATGTTACGGAAGCTTAATATCACTTGTCATGTTAAATTACTTAAAAAACTTTTTAATTTTCATATTTTTAATCTTAAATATATAAATTTAGAGGGCAATTACCTTTCAAAATATAATACTAGGACATGAAACTGAATTACAAAATAAACTTATAACATTTGACTAATACACCCACAAAATAACGCCATGACAGTTCACCAAATTAACCTTTGGTTCTCGTAGTTCTACATTGCCATAATTTTAGCCAGTTACCAGAACTCATAGATAAAGGAATGAATCAAAACTTAACTTTTTTAGAAAACTGGAGAGACCAGTAATAAACATATGAAAAAAATTTAATGACATAAAAAAGAACATCTTAGTTTTACAATATTTTTGCAATTTCAAAAAAAAATGAAAATGGACCTTGACAGCGTTATATTATCATTACTCCGTGATTAAAGTGTTTGTTCTAAACCATTAAATTTAAAACTTTTTTATGAAATATTTTTTAATTTGAATTTACTATCTCAATCAGTCGTATAAATTAGTGTTTAAAATTTTAATGCTAAGTAATGTTAACATTGATTACAGTGTTAAGATGACAATTTTTAAAATTGTAGAGTAATATGTCATTTTTTTAAAAATTTTGTTAACAAACGTGTCTGTCTTACGACGGAGATAATTTTTTGTGTTAAGTATAAAGGGAATTGAATACTTAAAAATTATAATTTTTGTTTGTTTATTCCTGAAAATGAAAATATAATAGTTATACCTCAAAATTGCCTAAAAGTGTTATAAATTACTTTTAAAATTATTTTAGGCAGACCAGAAATTAACACTAATATAGTAATTGTTGAAGTAGGGAAATATTTAGTCAAAACATCTATTAATAATTTAGCATAAAAATTTCACTAATTCTAGACAATTTCCTTTGCAATTCAAAACTGTAAGCAGATTTTATTTACTGTTAATAGAAAAAAGTCTGGTTTTATGGTAAATTTATGAAAATTGTAAGGTTTCTCAAAATAGTTAAAAGTATATTATAATAATTGAAGTAGTCACTTCCTCCTCCACCACGTTACATTATGTGACTGTAATTTAATTTGTTTATAATCAACAAATCTGTGTGATTAACCTTGTTCAATCATTGCTAAGATTCACAGTGTACATATTACGTTTGCATCTGACGTATAGGTTATGTTTTCTTTGTCAGTGGTTTGTTTTTGTTTTGAACTTTGAATATCGTTTTTACTTCAGTTATTTTTAAGAAAATATCAGAAAACATTTGTGATTTCGCAATTATAATATTGTAAAAAAATAAGTGTTATTTATTTCATTATTGTTTGAATGTGGAATTTTATAACATTTTAGAAATCTTCAGCTCTGATAAAGTAAACAAAATTGTGTATACAGGTTAGAAAATGCTGTAAAATTATACTTTTGGCCTTTTGTAAATTACAGTAATTTTTTGTACAAAAACGCTTTATTATATGCTCAATGTTAATAATCCAAAATATAAAAATGCTGAAACAATGGGAAGTTAGAAAAGTGGAAATATTTCTGGAAGCCTACAGAAAATTTAAAAAATGTAAATAACACTATGAACTTGTGCTTCAAATGTTACAGGTAGATGGATTCTACAGTTAAAATTGAATCAGGCTTGCAACTTTTAGGTCGATTAAGCCAAAGGCCTAGTCTTGTAGGACTGGATAGTGTATTGTTTCCTGATGGGCCTAATCCAAAAGAAGTGATTGAAATAAGTGGTGATCCTTCAAGCGGAAAAACACTTTTTATTACAAAATTCATAATGAAAACTATTTTTCCAACAAAGTATGAGGACATACATATTGGTGGGCTTAATGCCAGTGTTGTATTTATAAATGTGGACCATCATTTTCAAATTTTCAAACTTGTTTTATTTATGGAACATTACCTTGAAAAATGTACTTGCGAGTCACTGAAAGCTGAACAAACATCAAAACTTGATTCAGAATTAAAACGAAAAATAATAACGGAAAGTTTGAAAAATCTAATAATATATAATTGTGCAGACAGTGTTCAACTTTTCGTAACATTTCGAGCGATTCAAAATTTAATTTCAAAAAACAGAAATATTAGCCTTGTTTTGATAGACAGTATTTCAGCAAATTATTGGATAGATGCGATGAATGGGGGTATTCGAAAAATTGATCTATATTGTAAACATATTTTAGAAGAACTACATAAGTGTTTACTTGATTTCAAAGTGGTTGTAATTTATACTCGACCTTCTTATTTTCAGTCAAAGACTTGTAGCAAACATGAAGCAAGGAGCACTTACCCAGGACTTGGAAAAGTTACTCGCAGTATTCAGTTGCAGGTTCTTTCCACAAAAGTAGCAATGTATAGTGCAGAAGTTGTTACTTCTAATACTAATTTTTCCCGACTGTATACATGTAATTCTGAAGAAATTTGTTGGGCAAACTAAAATATCTAGAAAATTACATTCTTTAATATTAAATATTAACAGTATGTTTATATAACTATCTGCTTTAAGTGCTCAGGACTGAATAAGGATCAACAAAACGAAAAACTGCTAAGCTATATTGGGAATCCAGAATTTTGATAATGATGTGATAACTTACTTAAATTCTGCCATAAGAACAGTAACAAAGTTCATATAATTTTATAGGAAGTCTTAGTCAAGATCATATACTAGATTTATTGCATAGTGTAAATAGCTTAAACGGTAGTCAGACTTTGTATACAATAGGTTATTTTTAAATATAGATCTAATTTTTGTAATGAAATTTTTAAATAACATTATACAGTAAAAAAGAGATATTAGAAACAAACAAGAGAATAAAAATGACAATAATTTGTGAAATACGGAAATGTTTTTTCAATGTAAATATAAGGCTTTTTAATATTGTGTATTGTAAATTATTGAAGGTTGTTAAAAAATACAGTGCCCCTGGTTACCTTAAGTAAAGGGAGAAAGCCGGTTTGGTTAACATTTTTGTTTGTTGAGTAATGAAGATTTAATACGCTTTTGTACCTAACCAATTAATTCTGATTGGTTTTGAAGGCATAATGAATTCAGAAACTCACCTCTTTTTTAACTACTCATCAATATACCACACTTAATAAAGTAACATTTTATTGTTCTTTATTATAATTAAATTTTTAAGCTTATATCAATATATTTTGTTTTGTACTTCATAGTTTATAGCATATGAATTCACCTCACCAAATGTTTGACAGCAGCTAATTTATTACTAAAAATAATCAATATGCTTCTGTTGTACACGCCATAGTACACACACAATGCAAATAAATAACTACTTGAACTCAATATTGTAACATGTTGAGCATCAGTGTCATGGAGGTTGGAGGGTTTTGCATTGTAGTTATTTTTAGGCTTGAGATTCCAAGGCTGGGGAAATCAACTCAAGAATCACCTCTTTACTAGCTACAGCTCAGATACACTTGTGATTATTCCCATGCAGTACAGTTTTTTTGATTTGCGATTTGGAGATGTTTTTGTTGACCCGAGTTTGTTAAACTGAGCTATACTGTTTGGCAATAAAAACAAAACGCACAGATCCAGAAAAACTATTTATTGCCGAAAAATCTTCAACATTTCACATTTTAAAAATTTTTTTTATACAGCCCAACTATTTTGTAAACACTTGTCATAGCATGGCCCAAGTTTTTGTATGCTTTCTTCATAAACATTGCTGCTTGTGTTGTCAAGGATGTGGTAACATGTTCTTTGAGCTCGTCATTTTTCATTATTATAACATAGACACCGGACCACATATTCAAATGATTAGGATTATATACCTATTCTTCCCGTCAGTGGTCTATCAACTCACCTCATAAAGGCTACCGCGGTTTCGAAACTCTATAGTTTCATCTTCAGGCCATACAAAATGTTAAATCCCTCTGTCGAGGTCGTCATAAAGTCAAACAAAACATTAAAACATACATTACAAACACTAAACACAATTATATATTTAAAATATTCATCATGAAATTCGGCTTGGCCAAGCTACACACACGACTCGTACGTCGTTACATTCCAGACTGCGGAGTCTCCATCATTAGTAGCGCGCCCGTCGTTGTTATCAGTTACGGCGCGTCTGTTGGTTTTTGTTACTTACTCAAATCATTTATCCTTAGAACATGCTCAATGAAAAACTTTCATTTAAATCAAATTTAATATATGACATGGCTCTAAGGATAAGTGATTTGAGTAAGTAACAAAAACCAACAGACGCACCGTAACTGATAACAATGACGGGCGCACTGCTAATGATGGAGACTCCACAGTCCGGAATGTAACGACGTACGAGTCGCGTGTGTAGCTTGCCCAAGCCGAATTTCATGATGAATATTTTAAATGTATAATTGTGCTTAGTGTTTGTGATGTATGTTTTAATGTTTTGTTTGACTTTGTGACAACCTCGACAGAGGGATTTAACATTTTGTATGGCCTGAAGATGAAACTATAGAGTTTCGAAACCGCGGTAGCCTGTATGAGGTGAGTTGATAGCCCACTGATTGGAATAGATATATAATCCTAATCTTTCGTCATTTTTGTTGAAGTTTTGACTATCAGAGATCGATTTCACATGCAAAAAGAGATGTAAGTTGCTAGGGGCAGGGTTATGGCTATATGCAAGGTAGTCAACCAGTGAAGTCCTGTACGAGTTTTTGTGTAGGGTCGAGCATTATAATGAATCAATACCATTTGTAAGCATTCCTTAGCGCTTACTCTGTATTGCATTACGCAGTTTCCTAAGTGCCTCAGTAAACACTTACATTGATTGTTTCATCTTGCAGTAAAAAACCCACCAGTAGAATGCTGTGTCTGCCCCAAAGCATCATGCACATGATTTTTCTAGTTGTCAAAATTTGCTTGGCTTAAGTCTCTGCTCATAATGAAATGTAGCTCCATTCTACCGACTGTTGTTTTGATTAAAGGGTGTCATAAGCAACCAGCCCAAGTCTCATCCTTGGTCACTACCTGGTTCAGAAAATCTTGAAAAATCAAGTAATCTGTCTCTACACTGTTGTTTGTGTTGTTCTGCTAAGTTTTTGGAACTCACAAGCATAAAGTTTTAAAAAAAACAGTTTTACAGAAAAAACTTCGTGATGAAGTTATTATGAAATTTATTATGAAAAGAGCAGGAATTGTAAACTTACGATTTGCCTTTAATCTATTCTTCTATTGTATAAACCAACTGGTTCTATTCATCAACAACCAAAGATAACGTCCTCTTTATTCGTCATTGTACACTTGATCATGCCGTTATTTAAGTAGTGTTATACTATTTTAAATAATATTAAGTATTTTACGATATAGTTACATAAATGTAGCTGAATTTTTAAATTGATAGAACTGACTCACATTGGAGACATTTTCTTTGTGTACAACTTCCACAAGAGTATTGTTAGTAAGTCTAGAGTTGTTATGATCTGAGGTAATTCATTAAATAAATTACAATTGCATCATAGATAAGATAAACTTTAAATTACTGTATTATAAAAATAATCCTGATTAAATAACAATTCAAGGATATCTGATGGAGAGACCAGTCGTGTACTACCTACTAACACGTCCTTGCCTGCTTTTTGGAAAGCATCTAGAATCTGGTGCGTCTCTTGTCCAGTTATTCCTCCAAGTAAAAATATGATAAAGTTTTGACTGTCTGAAGGATGCTTTGATGAACTTAAAAGCTTACTGTAAAATAATAAGAATAAGTTTTAAACTTTATAAAATATTAATACCTGTCACACAAACACAGTAAACTCTCGATTATCAGACCTATATGTGGGGGTCCTCTTCGCAAACAGTGAATTTCGGATAATCAAGGTATTTAAATAAAAAAAATGAGAAAGAAGCATTGGTTAAACGCATGAGGAAATCGGTAAACAATGGAACAGGCCTAATTTTAGAAGTGTAAACTATGACAATCATTTTTCAAGTGTTATTTTAAATTTAGCAGTCTATATACACATATGTCTACCTCAGGTAAAAAAAGTTCACGATATACAGTAAGTGCAGATAAGGGCAGGTTTCTATTGTAATTGTTATTGAAATATAAATAAAATACAATATTACAGAAATCTCTCACCAACCGGGGAAAGGCTTTTTCGGTTCCACAGGATGGCCATTTTTGAAGGATACATGATTTTACACATTATGTAGGTCTACTATATGTGCTAAATTCCAGTCAACCCCCCCCCACCCCTACTTGGCAGAGTAACAAGTGGTTAACAATTCCAGTTATGTAAATAATTTCTTTGGTAAATATGTTAATATTTCAGTACATAAACATACCAAATACATTTACAGCTGTAATACAGTTAATAAATATGACACAATACTGTGCGGAAAAGGAGTATTATGTGTTGGATTACTAAATATAATTTTGTTAAAAAAATAGCCTCGTCTAAATAAATTATATTCCACAAAATCATTTACTTCTTTACAGAATTTTATTTAAATAACCTGAATTCAGTAGTTTCCTTACAAATACATTATTTGAATTTCGTTTGCTGATCATTATGCTTTTTGAGTTACGAACTTTTCGACTTCTGAAGAGCTGTAGCGTGTATGGATTTTATCTTCAATAAGCCAAATTTACGATAATAATCAGGTGTGTGTTAAATGAGGATCTACTGTATATGTATGTATATATATATATATATATATATATATATATATATATATATATATATGTGTGTGTGTGTGTATACAGGTATAATTAAATTTTAGACCTTAAATATAATTTAAAAAATTAGTTACCTAAATCCTGATTTAAAAAGTCCGTCTGATTTACTGACTAGATCAGGAATGCTTGGCTTGTTCGCATCAGTCAAATCTTCCAAAAGTTGTTCTATTAAACCATTATACACTAATGGCTGCAATGGACCTTCATTTTTAAAAACACTCCTGTAATTTAAAGATTATAAATTATAAAGATTATTGCGTACACGAAATGTATGCAACTAGATATTATGTAAAACACAATTCTACATGTTATTGCTGTTTATTTGAAAATTTACCATCATTTGTGTATACAAAACAATTCATGATGTCACTTATTTACTATTTTCTGATATGGTATTTGTCAGCTATTGTGCAGCGTTTTCATTTTATATTCTTGTTGACTTGTGATTTCCTAAACAAATGTGTTTTATTTCTGGTGTGACCAGTCAGGGATCTGCCTTGAGTGTTTGTTCTTAGTTTTTAAGTATTTTAACATAAGCATTGGATGTGCTTATGTTCTATTTGCATGTTTAGATTTTAAATTAGGCACTTGAGTACGAGAGTTGATCCATATTCTCGAAACACCTTGTATTGTTTTTATAAAGTTAATGTCCGAATAAACAGTAATAATAACAAATATTTTATCATTAGTAACAATGTTTAAAACACAATTCTAGATGGTAACAAAACTTTCATTACTTGATGAAATCGTTACTGCTTTAACACTTTTTAGATCCAAAAAATGTAAATCCCTCATTGAATAAACAAGAGAGCTGGAGGCTGTATCTAGTACGGGACAGACTAGTACGCAACGTATTTTTTAAAACCATACAAAGCTCACTTACTACAATAACTGAATGATGACAACTGATTGTAATTTTGTGAAATTATAAACACAAGCAAACTAGTTAACCGAAACAAATGAGGAGGAGTTATTCTGATAATGATTTTCTTTCAGTTAAGCCAAGAAAATTCATTAATTTTGTTGTGTCTAATTAATTCTGAAACATTTTAACGGTCAAATGAATTAGCTTATACATAATTTTATGTTCTTTACTGAAATTACTACACTTTTAAGCAGTAAGTCAATATTGACTACTATATTCTGCAATTAATAGTTACATGGATTACTCAGTCAAAAAGATCAGTAATTTTTTTTAATTTCTTGCATCCCCCATAATGTTTTCAAGGAGCGATGTCTCTATCTTTACAATATAAGTACATGGATTACAATATCTTAATAGTACATGGATTACTCAGTCAAAAAGATCAGTAATTTTTTTTAGTTTTCAAGGAGCGATATCTCTATCTTTACAATATAAGGAAGTCGACCACAATTAGCTGCAACAGTTTCCAATATAACTTTATTTTTCAACTTCTTTGCTGCAGTGGATCCCGTCACATGTAGGCATACAAGGGAATGAGCAGGCAGACAAGCTGGCCAAACAAGGAACCCTTATAGTGCAGAAACCAAAAAGAATGCTCACACTGGAAGCTCAGATTAGTGCACTGAAGTGAACATCTTATCTTGAATTTACAAACAAAGTCAAGGAAGACATAAAGAACAAGCCTTATGAGAATGTATTAGACTTGTATGGGAAGGTCAAGGACCTCCCGAGGCGGACATCTATCGCGGTCTTTCGGCTGACAACTGGACACGACTGTCTGAATGAACACCTGAAGAAAATTAAGATACTAAACTATGACAACTGCACATTGTGTGAGTGCCCAGACACCATCATGAACAAGGACCATCTCCTGGTCTGCAGAAAATTAGATGAAGAGAAGCAGAGAAGAGGAGACCTCCCTGGCCTGTACTGGGAAGCAAGATCAAAGATGGCGTGAGCCAGCGTAAGCCATTGGAAAACAACAACTTCTTTGCTGCTAATCAACAGCTGTTAATCAATGAAAATAATCACAAATTTCACCGCTTGGTTGCCACAGCACAAAAATACACATGCAACGTAAATAAAAAACCACTTGAATGTACAATTATAACACTGTGTTTAAAGTTTTCGATCTGCATGTGTATGTTATCAGCTAACTCATGCGAGCATTAATACCAAGGGAGACAGGTTGAAGAGTTGATAGTGTATTTACATTTAGACATGGTAATCGGTAGCTGGGAAAACAACTAAAGTTCTGGCATTCAACCACTAGCTATAGCCCAAAACGATCTCGACCTTAGAATATTTCCCATACAGTATAATATTTTTTGAATTAATTAATGTTTGCTTTTCAGACAAGTCGAAAATTTTGTTCAAAATAAATATAATCTAGCTTAAAAATTCTGTGTCCAAGCAATTTAAAGACAAATTAAGTTAACTATGAGAAAACGTGTTTGATTTTTGGTAGCAACCCTGTATAATATACGCAAAGTTAAAGTGTTCTCAGTTACCTGTATTTGACGAACTGATTTCTTGTAGATGAAATGTAACGTAACTTGTTCATTATCTGACGTCCAGTTACATCAGCCTTTTCCAATGTCATGTTTGGTCCCACTAAAAAAGAAGTTAGATTTTAAATATCACACAGCTGATCATGATTAATTTTGATTTTGGCTAATGAATGGTTGTTAGCAGTCCTTAGAATTCTCCATGTAGTACATTTTACGTAACCTCAATATGTTTTACTTTCATAAAGTCAAACCTTTAAATTTTATAATAATATCAAAGAAACTGTTAATTTTCTTCTGAAACAAATAACAGTTTTGTGCAAGCAAAAATCCTTCTGAACAATAAATTAATTTGTCCATGTTCTGTAGGTAAATGTTCGGTGCTTGAATATTTTTCAACTACTACAAGAAATTAAAAGTATTACATTAGTTAGATAAACAGAACAATTAATTGTTAATTGTTAAACTGGAAGCTCTGTAGAAAATTATTTAAATTGAACAAAATACATTAAAACACAGATTAACAATACAGACTTTCTACAGTAAAACTTCGGTTGCGTGAGTTAAAAGCTTTTGTGATCTTGTGACCTTGAAGGAAGTTAGTTGGTGTGTGCGCACAATCTTGTTTTATTAAGAATATTTTTTCCACCAAAGTTGATTCAGGTAATGTCCTCATGTCGACTGTATGATGCAATTAAAATAATAATTTGACAAAATATGCTTTTAAAATATTTATTTTTTAGTTTTACTCTCACTGATTATCCTATAAACTTGCATGCAGTTTCATACTTCCAATAAAATAATTTTTACTTGGTTCCTAAATTCTGAGTCGGAACTTGACAAAGTTCTACTGCACAGTTCGCAATTATATGCATTTGTTTGCTTTTTTTTTAATTTGAAATTTTTTGTTGATATATTTGGTTTTGAATCATCCAAGATAGACTGTAAATTTAGGGAGGCGATAATAGCCTCAGTGTGCTTTTCGCCTTAAAATAATAATATAATCTAGACTATTAGGGTGATGGATGTCAGAACAGACAGATAACATAAACAGACCACCCATACTGTCGGCAATTGATAAAAATAAATATACTGTGTTTATAGCGCAGAATGTTTTATTTTGGAAAATGTAGTAAAACCCTTAAATTTTCTATTTAACTCTAATTTTATGTATTATACAAATTTTACATACATAAGTCTTTAATACAATAAATTATCCATATTTAACCTTTTGACTAGTATTCATGTAACATATGCAAGAGCATAGCGTACACCACTTAGAGTACTCATGTGATTGTTATGTGGTTGACTTATAAGCTGAATGGTATTATCGTAAACAGTGTAAGAGTGTTTACATTTAAATAGAAACATTTATACAATTTGTTGAACTTTTTGTAGTATTTCTATACCATTCTACTACATGATAGGATCTTTTACTTTTCGATTATCATGTTTGCTTAGGGTAGCATTTAGTGTCAGCTGCTGTTACCTATGCTATAAACAAGTTGTGTCCAGTTACATTGTTTTGTTTTGTCTAGAAGGTTTTATTATTTATTATAAATTATTTACTATGGACAATTTTTTTTTAAATAACAAAATTAACCTCACAGTTAATAGAAACTGACAGTTTATCAAGACTACTGTATTAAAAATTCAATAGTAATGTAACTACAGTATTTGTTAGCACTACATTATATTGGATTAATTATACTAGCTTATAAAAAATATTTGTCAAGGAACCATAGTCCAGGGGTGTCGTCTAGTAATAAAATATTTCAAGGCTATTGTGAACACATTTAAAATATTTTGAATTCATATAAGAAAATATTTACAAAGTCACAGACTGATACAAGTTGTACATTATATATTAATTTAATATTTAATTAATAATTAATGTTATCACAACTACAAATTAACTGACATCTTACCTTTCGATTTAAGTTGAGAGTTGTGTAACAAATGTTTATCATTATAAAGTGCTTTCGTAATTTCTGTTTGTAATATTGCTTCATCGTCATCTGTAAAAGTAAACTGACAGCCAACTGTCGAATATAAATGAACTAATAAACTCAGAAGTATGTCCAGATCTAATCCTCGCTCATGACGGCACCTTAGCAGTTGGCAAATCTGTTTCAAAGGAAAAATAATAATAATTTATGAACCCAATATTAACCTGTTGCGGTCAAGTACTAATAACATAATACCCTGATACTTCAGCTGAACGCCACAATATCTGAGCCAATTAGGCTATATCACGGAGCTTTTTTTTTTTAAAAAAAAAAAGTTTTCATCAGATTTTTTTCAGATATAAATGACAATGAGAAAATTGCGTTATATTTTTGTTCATTTTTGAAATTCAGACTGTCATGTTGTCACATTGAACTAAATAAGAAATGATTTACTGTCCTCTATTAAACTTCTAAATTATAAGTTATATAAAATTTTTAAAAAATTAATTCATACTGCTTCAAATGGTAAAATACATTTCTTTACTAATTTCACTGTAAACAAGACATGGTTATCACAGTAACAGTTAATATTCCAACTTTACCATTGCTATTTAGAATTACCGTTATACAGGATATTAGATTATATTCTAGAGGAAGGGATTTGTTCAGTAGGAAGGCACTGCGATCAATTGACCTATTGTGCAACTTACCTCTTAAAATACCTAGTTCAGCAGACTGCTGCTAATAAGTTCCAACAACCCACTGACTAGCTCATTCTGCTGAAGATCCCTAGGGTCTTGGAAACCAAAAACCCTCCTACTAGCAAGAGCCTCACTATCATAAATTATGTGACCTGCAGTTTCCTCCTCCTTCTTGCACAATCTACACACGGTTTCTCCGTGGTATACACCTATCCTGTTCATGTGCACCCTCAGACCATAGTGGCCTATTATGAGCCCCCTGATCCTCCTCAGTTGTGCTCTGCTCAGGACATCTGCTGCCCCTTTAATTCCTCCAGAAGGAACTTTGCTTAAGAGACATTTACTATGGGAATGCCCATGAAGGTTGTCCCATCTTACCTGGTGTTGGCATGTAATCTACCCATTAATAGCGGACCTGGCCAACGATAGAGAAATCCCTAAAGCCGGCTCAAGTCCGATAAACTCAGATGCAGATCCAACCAGTCGGGCTGCGTCCTCATTACCCTCAACTCCCCTATGCTCCGGAACCCAGTGAAGAACCCAGTTATCCCGGGACAGAATGTCAAGGTTCTTCCTACACTCCCAGACCAGCTTGGACTGTATTATAGGACCCGCAAGTGCTTTTATTGCCGCCTGACTATCGGGCATCCCCTATACAGGGGATACATTGAAAACTGTTGCAAATTGAATTTCAAATAAAATTTTATTAGATACCTGTTTCATAGCTCCTGAAGTACCATTGTCCGCTGCCATTGTTTGTAGCAACAACTTCTCTATACTCATTGCCAGCTCAACTGCAGAGTTTTTTGCACATTTCAAGGATTCTGTTACCGCTAGTGTTTGCTGAAATCAGAATATACAGTAAAAATATGTTGCCCCATTCTGCTAATAATACAAATGGATATAATATTATTACCTAAGTAGGAACTTTGAAACAATGGACAAAATATTCAAATTTCTCAGTGAACAAAATGTAGTAAACATGCTGCTACTTACACAAAAAAAGAAACCCTTTTGCCACAAAATGAAAAGAAATTAATTTGGTAGAACAAAAATAATATTGAACTAGTCAATTATTTTGCCCTTATACTAGGTGTGTTCAGAAAGTAACGAGAATTTTTAAATTTCACGAGCTTCGAGAGTCCGATAGTCAAACATTTTTTTTATTATGTTGGTATACATGCCCTTGAAATATTGATAAAACTTTCAGCTGTTCTCATTGTTGACTTTGTCTGTGACAGCCACTAAGCTCGGCGATTTTTGTTTGTTAAAGAAATGGATCAAAGAATGTGTACCAAGTTTTACGTAAAAAATGGAATAATGTGTAACAAAGTGTGTGAAATGTTAACAAAGACCTATGGAGAGTCTGTTATGAGTAAAGCAAGAGTTTACGAGTGGTATAAGCTTTTCCAAGAAGGCCATGAAGACACTGAAGATGACAAATGCCCTGGATGCCCTAACACATCAAAAACCGATGAAAACGTGGAAAAAGTGAAAGAAATGGTTATAAACAATTGCCGAATCACAATTAGAGAGGTCACTGATGATGTTTGCATATTGATTGAATCATGTCATGACATTGTTTCCAATGTTTTGTGTATGAAACGCGTGGAAGAAAATTCGTTCCGAAATTGTTGAATTTTGAACAAACAGCAGCGAATGGAAGTTGCTCAGGCATCACTAAATGAAGTCAACGATGATGCAGAATTACTGAAACGTATTATAGCAGGTGACGAAACATGGGTTTACAGATATGACGTCGAAACTAAGGCTCAATCATCCCAGTGGAGGCATTCTCCTCGCCAAGACCAAAAAAGGCTTGACAAGTGCGGTCGAACGTGAAGGTTATGCTCACTGTGTTCTTCGATTTTAATGGCATAGTGCATCATGAATTCCTGCCACCAGGTGAAACGGTCAATAAGGAGTACTACCTACAAGTTCAACGCCGTTCGCGTGAAGCAATCCGAAAAAAAAAACGCCCGGATCTGTGGAAAAACAATTCATGGCTTTTGCACCATGATAATGCACCAGCTAACACTTCATCACTTGTTTGTGAATTTTTGGCCTAAAACAGTACTGTAACGATGCCCCAGCCTCCATATTCGCCAAAAATGGCTCTGTGTGACTTTTTCCTATTTCCAAAAATAAAGAGAACCTTAAAGAGCCGTCAATTTACAGCCGTTAAAAGCACATTGCTGAAAGAACTAAAGGCTATCTCAAAGATCGAGTTTGAAAAGTGTTTCGAGGATTGGAAGAAGCGCTGGAACAGTGCATAATCTCCAATGGGGACTATTTTGAAGAGAACATCAATGTAGAAGAATAAATAAATATTTTGTTCAGAAAATTAAAATTCTCGTTACTTTCTGAACACACCTCATATATACTGATTCTCCTTTTCAGCTCAGCAGATGTGTCTACATCTCTGTGTGACTTTTTCCTATTTCCAAAAATAAAGAGAACCTTAAAGGGCCGTCGTTTTATAGCCGTAGATGACATTAAAAGCGCATCGCTGAAAGAACTAAAGGCTATCTCAAAGATCGAGTTTGAGAAGTGTTTTGAGGATTGGAAGAAGCGCTGGCACAAGTGCATAATCTCAAATGGGGACTATTTTGAAGGCGACAACATCAATGTAGAAGAATAAATAAATATATTGTTAAAAAAATTAAAATTCTCGTTACTTTCTGAACACACCTTGTATACATTTCGGTAAAATAGCTATCACCTTCAGATGGATACCATTCAGATGTAATACTACAATACCAACTACAATTGATTATAAGGCCTAACCGGTTTGGTTCTGATCTGAAACAATAGGCCTGTGCTACCTAACATCTGGACAGGTGGTGACCCAGTGTGAACATTCAACCTTAAAGTGAACAAAAATAAGTATATAATTGCACCAACTCCTGAACTAATCTAATGACAAACTATTGTGGTTTAAGCAGAGAGAAAATGTATTCTACTGGTCTTTATTCAGCGTTCAGTAACAAGTTACTAGCAGTTTAAGCTAAATGAATGCTTTTAAAACAATCCAATAACCTTTAAGAGGCTTGGGATTTTCATACTCTAAATCATCCCATCGTCTGCATTAGCCTAAAGTGTGCACAATAGTTCGGACGTTAACAAAAAAAAAATGATGAATTTACATTGATTGGCACATTAAAAAACAAACCATACTGCCAACTGCACATCTGGGGATTATTTTTTTCCTTTTTTTGTGTGTTTAACGTCTGACTATTATGCACACTTGGGCTAATGCAGACGATGGGATGATTTATAGCGTATGAAAATGCCAAGCCCTCGCCGGGAATCGAACCCGGGTCCTCGGGGTGAAAGCCTAGTATGTTATCCACTAGGCCACCGAGGCAGCTCTCTGGGGATTACTGATTTAACCACGTAGATTTCAAGCCAATATCATCCACAGCTTGCTGTCTAGGACAAAATGGAGTGGAAAAGTGGTAATTTGACTGGGCGGCAGCAGTGGTGCGGAGCCCATGTGCTTTGTCAATTTGAAACTCCTCCATTTAATTTTTGAATGGTTAAAACTAATAAAGAACTGTAGTTTACTAGTTTCAGTTTTATAACTTCTAAACATATTGATTTTTTTTTTTTTTTTTTTTTTTGTGTTTAACGTCTGACTATTGTGCACACTTGGGCTAATGCAGACGATGGGATGATTTATAGCATATGAAAATGCCAAGCCCTGGCCAGGAATCGAACCCGGGTCCTCAGGGTGAAAGCCTAGTACGCTATTAACTAGGCTACCGTGGCGGCTCTAAACATATTGAGATCTCTTAAACCTACTGTATCTCTTTTTCCTTAGTAGAAAGAACTTACTTGAATAAATTCACAATTCTTAATAATTTGTTTTGGTTTTCCGGCAAATGTTGATGTTATTTGTTTATCAAGAACCTGCGGAGATATCCGAAGCAGACGTTTAGCTGGTGTTTCACTGCGATTTTGTAGTTCATGATATAAATTTAGAAGTACATCTTTTTGTTTCATATTGATAAGCCAATCCAGCACAGGTCCTTCATGTGCCAAACATCCTGGGGCAACGCTCCCACTAAAAATTATAATTTTTATAAACAAATATTAAAAAATTTCAAAAAACTGTTTTATATTTGGTTACCTGGTTCAGGCACACAAAGCATATTTGTATAAAAAACAAAACATACGCTAAATATTTAATGAAATCTAACAATGTAATAATGAAAAAGGCAAAGCCAGAAATACTGTAATCCTAAGCCCTTAATATAAAGAATAAAAAAGCATATTTTTAAAATTAGGAAAATGGTAGAAAAAGTGGTAGAAACAAGTTTTTGATAAACTGTGGAAATTGATTACAATATCAGCAAAGAATTTAAAAAAAGTTAATTATGAGGGCTATCCAGAAAATATTTGTTTTGGAATAAAAACATTTAAAGTAACATAAAACGTTTTTTTTTTATATACACTTGATAGCCTATCTCTCAACCTACATTTCAACAAAACTCCTGTTCAAATTGAGGCACTTATCATAGTGTTACACCAGTTTGTTGATATAACTGTCATCAAATTGCCGTCAAAGTGCCGCGTTACAAGCCAGGTCTGTATGTGGTAGTTGCTTGGCACCAGGTCTGGACTATAAGGAGGATGGTGGAACATTTCCTAACGAAAACCAACCAAGGGCTTCTTAGTGACAATGTGCTTTGTCATGAAAAAAAAAACCTTGGGACTCAACATTCCCTGACACTAGTTTTGGATTGCTCTTCTCAATTTTTTTTTTGTTTCACCAAACCTTTTAAGTGGTTATTATTGTACCATTTTTTTTTTCGGTGAAAAGCCGAAGGTTATCATCACCAGAATTATTATTGAACCATGTTCAAGGAAATCAATAAACACACTTTTCCTGTTACCAAAAACAGTTGCCACTATGTTTCTTGCTGAAAATGTATGCAAAGATTTCCTTGGTTTCCTGGGGGAACTTGTGTATCTCTACAGCAGAGACTGTTTTTTAACTCAAAATTATAATTTTTTATCCAAGTCTCATCCCCAGTTACGCCATGATCAAGAAGTGACTGTCTTTGTTGTAGGCCTCTACTAATGTCAACGATGCCGCAAAGTGTTGTTTTTTGTGGTCTTCCGACAAGAACAGATGAGGCCATACGAACCCATCTGGCACAAAAATGTATGGTAGTCTAAGTTATCCTTTACAGTTTCACGCAACAGTCATAAAATTTGAGTAAATTTAATTTACTCTGAAATTATAATTCACTGGTTTTCACAAATCCCCTCGTTCACTTTTGATACTGGTTTATCAGTCACAATACTTCATCAGCTTGTTCCGCTCTTCACGGTGAACATTAGTGTAGTCATTTTTTAAACATAACACAGTACTGTCTCACTCCCATCTTCACTCTATGTTGTTTCCACACATTTTACAAAGTTGCCGATAAACAAACCACTTTTAAATTAGCTTCGTTTTCTGTTAACAAAAACCTATCATTGATAGGTGGGATTTTCAGAACTGGTAAGATTGTCTATTGCAGCACACATTTTAAAAATGACAGTTCACTAACCAGAAGCAACACGAACTTCATACTGTCACAGCTGGACATGACTGAGTGAGGAAACATCAGACACCAAGATGGGAACAGTAGCCTCTCTCCTTACCAATCAGCCCAAAACACAAGTTACTTTCTGGATAGCCCTCGTTTGATAAATATTAATATTAAAGAATAATAAGGAATAATTTTTATTTATTTATCAAACCAATACTTTTACAATGATTTATACATGTAACCGTACAGTTAAACAAATCCCTGTAAACGAACTGGCACCTTAAAACTACTTACAAACTAAACATTATTAAACAAAATTACTGTACAACATGCTGTTTCATATTTTTTATTAAATAACCATAATTATCAGTTCTATTTAATAGCCATTGTTTAATCTTTACTTTTAATGTTTTCTTATTGAGTGACAATGCTTTCTTATCTCAAAGTAGTAAATTGTATAATTTTATTGCTCTTATATAACTGTCTTTTTCACTTACTTTTTTCCTATTTTTGAGTATTATTATGCTTTTATTCCTTGTCATACTATTTTACGTGTTTAGATTTTAAGGATTCATAATAAAACAATAAAGAGTCCGGAATGTAACGACGTACGAGTCGCGTGTGTAGCTTGGCCAAGCCGAATTACATGATGAATATTTTAAACGTGTAATTGTGCTTAGTGTTTGTGATGTAAGTTTTAATGTTTTGTTTGACTTTGTGACAAACTCGACAGAGGGATTTAACATTTTGTATGGCCTGAAGATGAAACTGAGTTTCGAAACCGCGGTAGCCTTTATGAGGTGAGTTGATAAACCACTCATGGGAAGAATAGGTATATAATCCTAATCATTTGAATATGTGGTCCAGTGGCTATGTTAAAATAATGAAAACAATAAAGATTCTAAATGAAAAAGCTGCTGTAAATTTATATAAGAAGTTTAAATTTAATAAGTACAAATATTGCACTGACACAATATTTTTATTATAGATTACAGTAATAAAATTTAAAATTCAAACCTATAATAAACTTTAAAAAAATTAGCGCAACTCATCCAGTTAAAGCGGTTTGATAAGATCGCTTATAAGTAAAAATTTATTTATATCACACATACATACACGCTGCCAGCGCACAAAGATGACATTTCAACCGCTACGTCATTGGAATGTTGTGGAAGTCTTGGTAACACAGTTCGTATTCGGTCGATCAACGAATCTGAGCTAAAACTGGCAGCACTGCCTAAATCCAAGGTACGATCGATTAAAATCATACACGTCTTCTTAGAAGCAGTCTACAAATTAAATCAACACAATCAGTCGAATAGTAAACGTGCCTGATTGAGAAATTATTAGACATAATAATAAAAAACAAATACTGTTAGATAAAATAACATTTAATGTCATAATACAACAGTAGAACCCTGTCACCCATTGTTAAAGGTTTATTTGATCCTGGTAAATATCCAAACCCACACAAAGTCAGATAATAAGAGAATATAAAAATTTTACTGAAACAAACTAAAATACAGTACTATGCTATGTTTAAGTCCCATCTTAATTATTTAAAAATAGATAACTTAGTGAAGTGGGCAAAAAATGTTTTAAAAAATACAGTGGGCCGAAAAGTTCTGGAAGTCGTTTCATAAGTTAAAAATTTTGTAAGTTAAGGCGTATTTTAATGTAAATTGCCTAATTAATTCCACCACCCTCAAACTCCCTCATACAATGAAAAAATATATACATTACTGTCAAATATGGAAGAAATATTCATTATTAAATCACAGGTAAAACCTGAAATAAAAAAATGTAAAAATTAAATAAAAAATAATTACATATACATAATACTAATACGAAATACGAAATAATGTATGTAATAAAATTAAAGATACGGATATGTAGCGAAGTTCGTGGGAGGAGGTGGCAAAGGTTGTGGATATAGAGGATGAGATGAACGTGGAGAGCTGAGAGTGTTGTACATGCATGCATACACAGTGTATTTACAAAATAAAACCGAACACTAAAAATTGAAAAGAATTTAATACTTTTTTATATTTTTTAATGATTTTTTTACACTTTTTAGAAATTAATTTTTAATTATCATCACTTTTTTTGCCTCTATGGGTTCACTTTCATTTTCCCCAGTTTCTTCTAATGTACGTTCGGTGAAATAATGGTCCAGCTATGATTGTTTTTGCTGACTTTTAAATGTTTCTGAAATGCTTTGAGCAAATGTCATCAAAATATGCAGCTGCCCTATTCGTAAACACGTTTTCGGGGTGATATTTTCACATTGTTTCGTTAGCTTAGGGCGGAAAATTTCCGAAATCCCGTTTCGTTAGCTTAGGGCGGAAAATTTCCGAAATCCCGTTTCGTAAGTTAGAATTTTCGTTAGTAAGGTTATTCGTAAGTTGAGACCCCACTGTATAGTGCAGTAAATAATCTCTTGTCAACTTCTAATTCTTTTTTTCTTCTTATTTTAAGGCGAAAAGCACATTGAGGCTATTATTGCCTCCCTAAATGTAAATGTGAGTGTAAAGTGTTACAGTCGTAAGTGTAAGTGTTTGTTAGACTCGGGTAAAGTGAAGGGCGCCTAAATCCTCTCAATAGGTGCAGCTAGTCTGCACCCCCTGCAGGGTACTTCTAATTCTAACATTAAGAAGCAACAATACTGTGTGAAAACACATACAATGAACTGTTCCTCTATATTTAATTTATTGTATATGCATGCTGCCACACCATATCTACATGTGATTTTCATATTATAGCATACCTTTAAAAAAAAAAATCTGATGTGTATTTATCAGTATCAGTTGTAAACACTTCAACACATCTGGCAAAGACTATCAGAACACTTATTTATCCTTACTACGTTGAAACATATTTTTTTTGTTTAACGTCCGACTATTGTGCACACTTGGGCTAATGCAGACGATGGGATGATTTATAGCGTATGAAAATGCAAAGCCCTGGCCAGGAATCGAACCCGGGTCCTCAGGGTGAAAGCCCAGTTCGCTATCAACTAGGCCACCAAGGTGGCTACATAATAAATAAGCATTTCATAAATTTACATATGCATTTCCTAAGAATGATGACTCGCCAAGCAGTAGGTTAAACCAAAGTGACGGACATTCAGAGGTCACATATGCCAGATTCTACCCTATTGTGCTTTTGACACTTTTTAAAAGAAACGTCATTTGTTTTAAATATAAAGTGTGGCTATTAAAACAACTACAACTGCTATAGATAAACTGTGCAAACACCAAATTTGTAGACTGACAGCTGTGTAGCGTAAAGCCTTCTCTTTCAATCGTTACCACTCCAGTTCTTTGTAGACATTAATCTGGCCATAGCCTTCGTTTGAATAACATTTTAGAAGCAAGAAAAATCATTTGCATTTTACAAATAACTTTTACATTTTCTATTATTCTCATCAGGCAACATTATATCTAACAATCGTCTTACAATAAAAACATACTTTTCTGCGTGTTACGGCAGGGCTGTAGGCTTCTAACTGCGATGCGACAATGCCGCTTAAATTTCCTAAACTATAGATCTCTTCGTTCATATCTAGATGTGTCAGCAAACTATGCAGAGCTGATGTTAAATAATTTATCCATATCTTTTTTTCCTTAGGAAGGTTTTCGAATTCAATTGACTGGAAGAAAAGAAATTATTAATTTACTTAAGTAAAACGAAATATTTTAACAAGGAAAAATAATCACACTAGATGTTTTTTTCATTGACATTTATTATTGTAACCTGCCTAAAATAAGCTCAGTAATAACAAAAACAGTTTTTTTTAATAATGTTTTTATTAAACACTAAAAAGTATAACTGTTATTATTAATACTAGGGCACAGTATGTGTGAAATTATGAACTAACAAGTGGTCCATAAATTTTGTCAAACAGTGTATAACTTAAGGTATATTTGAATAAATATTTTTTTTTATTATTAATGCTTTTTCTGTAAAAACCCTCTCTTTTAACCAAAATAGGCTTCATATTTTTTAGGCTCAAAAATGAAAATAACATCAACAAAACTGACCTGCAAGAACGCGGTTCAATACTAACACTGTCATCTTTACTGATTCCAAAGAATTTCTGCAAGGAATTAAGTACTAAGATTACTGCTCTCAAAGTAATATTAACCATAGCATAAATAGAAATTGGTATAGTTCGAACCAATCAGGATGAAGCAACATTCCATCTGTATGAAGAAAATAAAACTGTTGTAAGGAAGATATTCATGGAAAATGTCTGCTTAGCTACAAGTAATAATTGTTCCGTTGGAGACATATCTCTAGAATGGGCATTATGGACTAGGATATGACATGGTGTCATGACATATGGTCATGCTTCTACTATGGACACAGATCATCTTCTGATCTGCACAGATTAGGACAAAGAGAAACAAAAATGAAAAGACTTACTTGGGACTGTATTCAAAAGCAAGATCAATGATATTTTGTATCAAGATGATGCTTTTGTATCAAAAGCAAGCCAATAAAAAATCATTGGAAGAAGAAGAAGAAAAAGTGATTGATCTTACACATTTAAAAGTTCTCTAATGAATGAATGAAGATCCACTTAATGAAAGAGATAAAAACAATAACTGAACAAAGATGGTTATTTAATCAAGTTTGATTACCCTAAAGCATGGCATTTTTCAGCACCATGGTAACCATTCTTTGTGCGTAACAATGCCACTATACTAACACTAACCAACAAACCAAAGCTACAAAAAAGCCACATCATTGATGACTTGGTTTATTAAATCACGAACAGACTTAATTTCTATACTGTATTCTTCCTTAATCTTTAAAGCATAAAATATACTTAACATTTTGTTATACTGATCAGATTTCCAACCACGATAGCGAAGTGTTTGTAGTTCAATAAACATCTTGGAATAGTAAGTTTCAAATTGTGTTTTGTTAATTTCCAAATTATTATTGTAAATTTCACTGAACAGTTCCCCACTTGAACCATTGGGATTATATTGTATGTACTTATTCAATAGTACTAAAAAACAATATTTATAATCAAATAATTTTACAATTATTTTTTTTATCCTTCTGAAAACTGAAAAATATTTTGCCAACGAAAAAGGTAGTTATTATGATACGTAAATAATATTATTTATTATTCACAAGTTCATAAAACTATCTTATATTATTAATAAACATGCACAAAAACTTACTTTTTTCATATCGTATACACTGGCATCTAATAAATCTTCTTTTAGAAATGGGAATAAATTTGAAAACGGTGGCGTAACGAATAATGTAGTTGTAATAGGCACAAGAAATAATGGAAAACTTAAAACTTCAACTGTATACTCCTGAAACAAAACCATATAATATGAGTTTAATAGTCTTAAAACACAAAAATATTTTATTCTTAATTCTTCAACTACAATTGGTAAAACACAACTTAAGTGTTTCACCAACACACTGATAAGAAATTAGTAAATATAATCATAGAGCCTGAGAAACACAGTATAACCTGTATACAAACGGTTTCTGTATAAGATGTAACCTGAACCTGCAAATTCCTAGCTTTAGATATATTTCCTGCAACTACCAGAATCAATCATCTAGGATCCTTTACTGTAAAGGATTCACAATTTTTTTTTTTTTTGGTGTTTAACGCCCGACTATTGTGCACACTTGGGCTAATACAGACAATAGGATGATTTATAGCGTATGAAAATGCCAAGTCCTGGCTGGGAATCGAACCCGGGTCCTCGGGGTAAAAGCGCAGTACACTATCAACTAGGCCACCGAGACGGCTAGGATTCACAAATTAGTGAACTATGCTAAATAAAGGATGAAACACTGGAGCACATGCTACTTAGATGCCCGTACTCATACCAGCTGTAGAATCATTAAGAGCATTGATTGGTGGAGGAATAAAAGACAGGGGGAGATGGACACTTGCTGCAGCAGAGACATCAACCATTTGTGTCACTTGACATTGAATGCTTGACGTAATAAGTAATCACGAAAGTGCCTACGTCATTGACTTGTCATGATGGGGTGAGATCATTCCATACTGACCTAAAATTTTAGCCTTAATTGATAAAACTGTGTTATAAAAACCAAAACAGATAATGAGCCTTATGAATAAATGGAAGCAAAAGCTTTAATTCATTAAATCTGAAGTATATCATTCAACTGATACGAATAAAAGTATCATATCAATATAAACCTTTTTGCTTTTGAGTAAATCCTTATTTTTTTTATCCATTTACTGAGAAGTGAGAAGTGGTGTCTAGTTTTTTTTTTTTTTTTTTTTTTTTTTTTTTTATGTGTTTAACGCCCGACTATTGTGCTAATGCAAACGATGGGATGCTTTATAGCGTATGAAAATGCCAAACCCTGGCCGGAAATCGAACCCGGATCCTCGGGGTGAAAGCCCAGTACGCTATCAACTAGGCCACTGAGGCGGCTGTGTTTTGTGTGGACGAACTTGTCAATATTTCTGACAAGTCCATCTAAGTCAACAAGGAAAGTCAACTCGCACAGGAAACAAACATAAGTGTTGGAATGGTTCACAAGGTTGTATCAAAACGAATAAAACTTTTTCCGTATAAAGTGTCAGTCATTCGAGAATTAAAACCAACAGATCACGGGAAAGATTATCAGGGTACATATACTTGCAAATTCTCATCTGTGGAGCATGGATGTATTCATCTGTGTATTCATGAGGAAACGCTTCATTCAGCGAAAATCAGTGCTCGAATTGCAATTTCTGGATTGTGCGTCCCATATTTTTCAGTGAAACAATAAATGCGAAATAATACTATTCTGAAATTTTATATCCATTCATATACCAACTTAAGATGAGCGAAATACTGATTTTTAACAAGATGGTGCAACCATGCATACGGCTCACGTTTTAATGACACTAGCCGTATCGGTGGCCTAGTGGATAGCGTACTAGGCTTTCACCCCGAGGACCCGGGCGAGGGTTTGGCATTTTCGTACTCTATAAATCATCCCATCGTCTGCATTAGCCCAAGTGTGCACAATAGTCGGACGTTAAACACCAAAAAAAAAAAAATTTAATGACAATGGATCCTCAATGGAGGATGTAAAGATTGCAATTTCCACTTACACTGCTTCCATTACTGTGGAAACGTTACGTGTTTTCGAGAATATGGTTAAAGGGTGAATTATGCATTCAACAACAAGGAAAGCATTTTCAACACTAATGTGAATGTAAATAAAATTTGTAAATCATTTTTTTGTACAAGACAATAATAATTAAAAAAATAAATACTCAAGTAGGGATAAATGTTTTTACGTAACCTAATTGTAAGTGTACTGTGGAGGGATTTTTTGAACGCACTGTACATACTTAAACAAATGAATGTTAAATTATATTTATACTACTGAACTAACCATATTTCCCATCCAGTGTAATATATCTTGCTCCAGCTGATGGAAGATAGTCATATCTCTGCCACTGTTCAATAACATCTCATCTTGTGCTGCTTTCTGTACCGTAGGGCTGCAGGCCATAATCAAAACACAATATTCAAAGCTGCTGTTTGCTATTAAATCTTTCAAGATGTCTCTTGTTGCTCCATACACTGGTCCACTGGTGATGAAAACAGCTTTCTTGTCTTTTTCTGATCCACTCTTTAAAGAAATAATTATTTTTTAATTTACACTGTAAATCGATACGTAAACATTGTTTACTTTTAATGTTAAAACATATTCAGTATGTTAATATTATATTTATTGTTGATGTAGAATATGATTTGACGTTTGAAACACTCGACTATCATAATAAATTTGTGAATTTACATAAAATTAAATAAGATGAAAACTGTATTAGAGTTTGAAAGAAAACAAAATTCAATAGACTATAGAATATGTTTGTATACTGCTTGAATATGGGGTACATTCAGATAAACCTTGGGAACATGACACGGAAGCATGACGCAGTGTCACCAGTCTACTACTTCATATCAAGTGAAGAATTCACGTGCATTTAAACATGTAAAAAGGCACACCAACAAGGGTAGAGGGTGTTGAGTACATGAAATAGAAAAAGCTCCTGGATCGACTGACTGAGTCTTATCAACAATTTGTTCCTTCTGTTTAAAGGATTTTGAAATCTAAAAATCTCTCACGAAAAGCACTTAAAAATAGAGTTTCTTCCTCAAAATGTTACTTCACTTTGCCAGCTGATGGACCAGGATGTTTTGGTATCTTTAGAGAAGATATCAAGAAAACTGCTGTTATATCTAATTCTAGAGATTGATAAGAGCAAGGACAGGGACTGAAAAAATAATATTTATTGCATGCCATGGGATAGATGTCAGAATCATGGGATGAAGTACTGCATATAAAACACTGTTCATTATTTCTGAAAGTTTCTTGATCATTCTGGAAATGACTTCTTAAAGATGGAGCAGGATTCTAGAAACATAAATATGTTCCAATTAACAGCAAGAATTCCACACTGTGATGATGCCTGTGGTGCTGACGTTGAAGAATGGATACAGTAAGATAAACTATGCAAGCCTCTTAGAGATGCTGAGATTATAGTGAATGACACAGCTGGGTTATGTGGAAGGCTGGATAGTCTCAGGTCTATAGTATATGTAAAAATACACTATTTTGTACCACAACCAAGTAATATATTTAATTTTTTTCTAGTAAATATGAGTTGTAGTAGTTGCATCTGTATCCTCGAAGAGTGCTGCTTATGAAAATTGCGGCTAACAGCAGTGCCAATTTTGCCATCAAACAAAACAAGCTATGATAACTGTCAAGCAGTATTTCCATACCCAGTTTTGTAAGAAACCACCCTCTGACAACTATTTGCAGCTGGTACAATCAATTTCAAGAGACAAATAGTTTTTGAAATGCTTGCATGTGTCTGCTCTGGATGATATTTGAAACACTTGGCTGCTCTGAAGTGACTGAAAAGTTTATGGTCCAAATTCGACAAGCCTTCGTATGTAGTCTGAAAAACTAAATGGTTAAAGATTATGTACAACTGGGCATACTGAAAACAACTAGGATGTATTTTAAACTCCATTCCACTATTATCTACTCCACTTTTTGACAACCATTTATACTCCAGAAATCTTTTAAGCATGAAACTGATAATCATCTAAACTTACTTTTTTTTTGCTGTGGGATTATGAAGAGAAGGATCAAGGCACCTCTTCTTACAAATCCCATAATGACCACAGGCTACAAAACAGAACTACTATTTAAAACATAACTTCTGAAGTAACAGAACACTGACAACCATTTTGAATAGCCCTATATTCGGAACTAAAAAAAGAAGGTTAAGCTCATTTAAATTTATAATTTAAAACTATGTCAATTTACATGCTTTAGAAGTTAAAATCTATGCAAATTTCTTGTCTTTACCATTACAGCTGATACAATACTTTGCTAATAATTACTTAGTTTTTTATAAAGAAATTTAATTGCTTTACACTATCAATCAATTGTTATTGTTACCTCGAATGACGAAAACTCTTTGACAGCCACAGCCTCAGACTGTAGTAGCTTCATAAGTCCTCCATGCCAATGCAGACACTCCGCACAAGGATTGTCCAGGAATACAACAGCTTTTTTAACTTTCTTGTACACTTCGTGCCAGCTGTTAGCACTTATGTGATTTATTTTTAACGCCATTCTAAAAAAAATTGCTTGGCCTATAACTTCCACGGATTTGTAAGTAACATGTAGAAAATGATAAATACACATTACAATATTAATATGCTAATATAAAGATAAAGAGTAAAATTCGGCTTACAAGTTTTTGTTTTAAAAACTATGGTTTTGATATCTGGTTATCGATAAACAAACACATTTTAACTTATATAAGTTTCCTGTTTTTATAAGTAAGTTTATTATTTGACAAATCTAACTTCTCATAACTTTAAAATGACAACTATAACAATTAACACGCTTGATTTGTTTTAATTCTACAATGAATAACAACCATCCAAATAGTTTATTTACGCTTTAAACCAAAAGTTATGTTACAGTAAAAAAATTCTTAAAAAATGCTTTTCCCAACAATATTTTATGGAAATTGGGAACATATTTAACGTAACAAAACAGTATTAACGCACACTTAAGGTACATTTTTCTAGTCGCAACTTCAGCGATAATAGCTCCATGGTAATCATACAACAATCATCGATGAGGACTCCTCTTCTTAGTTTGCACATTGCTATTTTCCAACGACAATAACTAGCATTGATCATTGAGCGACTGTAGGCATATGCTTTTGGAGCAGCAATAATCAATGTCTTCTCAGCTGAATTTTTCTAGATTGAGAAAATATGTTATAGCCTCTTAGAATATCTATTTGTTTGCTATAGTTAGCCTAAAAAGTTTGTATTCTAGGCTATTACAAACCTACATGCCTGCACTAAATTAATAATTTAATGAATTCATAAACACAATAGGCCTAATTAATTATTGTCTACTACTATTTAAATTCATTAATCAATATTAATATTACACACAATTGAATATCTCTTTGTTATAGTAATTATAACACCCTTCCTCATTTCTTGCTTCAAATAACTGATGCACTCCTTTTCTGGAAAAACTCATTTGCTCGGCAATCACATCATCATCTTCTTATATTAGCGTATATGCGAGAAATTGTTTTTTTTTTCAAAGTCACATAGTAGATTCACAAAACTATTGATCAGTCATATCAATTAAAATTAAATTAAAAATACTGAAACACTGCTCAAACAGCTGCAGCATGGAGGAAAACACATCAGCGTTTTGTGCTAGCGATGATTACTAGGCAACTATCGCAGCAAGATTATCATGTAGTTGCGCCTAGGAAAACATACCTTATTTAGCATGTATAAATATTATTTTAATGTAATCAAATTTTACTTATATTAAAAACTACATACCACATAAAGAGTACATAACTTTAACAGAAAACCTTTGTTGATTTACTAATATGTTATTGGTGTTAAATCTTTTATTATGAATCTAAATAAAGAATAAATAAAAAAGTACTACATTAACTTAAACCTTAGAATGACAAAATATTAAAATACATGTACATTATTTTTATCAATTCCAAGATCTAGAACACATTTTTCCATATTATGACTAAAAAGATTACTTCCACAGATTAATACAAGTAGTTCATTTTTATTTTTATCACTGACATAATTTAAGACAGCTGCATTGTTGATTCGCTTATAAATAAAAGTTTCACCAAATTTAGGCATTAAATTACCACACTGTCTTGAAAGATAAATTTCTTCTTTAAAGTTCCAATAAGCTGTAAATTGTCTCAGCTCATCTCTTAAAATTATATCATCTACTGTTTGTACGCCATACATTAACTGTAAAAAAGTTTCATCTTCATCATTATTAACTATTGACTTTATTATATTATACATCGGAGCTATTCCTGTCCCTATACATAACATTAATATATGTCTATATTTGTTCGCACTATAAATAAAATTACCATAAGGACCCCTACAAGCTACACTATCACCAGGCTGTAATGTGTTTAAATATTGAGACATTTCACCCTTATCATATATTTTAACAACAATTTCAAAGCAACAATTTGACATTTCTGATGAAAGGGTAATAGGAGTGTATGCTCGAGATACAAAACAGTGTGTTCTCTCTGGTTCATTGTGCTCAATATCTTTATCAACACAATCAGGAAAATTATTTTTTAAACTACTAATATTATAACCTTTAAAAATAATATGTTGTCCAACTTTATAAGGCAAAATACCTGGTATAATTTTTTCCATTTGATTTATTGGAAGCAAATCGTTAACTTTCACATCACCTTCATTTAAAACTGGCTGAAATGTTAAGCGATAAACATTTTTAGACAAATTAACTTTATTTATTAAATTAAAAGGTTTTAATTTAGTTTCTGATAACAGATCGTTACGTATTTCTGAATAAGTTGAAGTTCTATTACTGGTATTACAAAAACCATTTTCCCAGTCTTTAAGACGCTTTTCATACAAATCTAAAACACATGGATCACAGCCACTATTACAACAGTCTGAAGCATCAGGTTTTTCTGGTCTTCCCAAAAAGTCCTTTTCTTCCATCATCATAGTAAATATTCCTGCAGCTGGCTGAAAAGTATGTTTCTTTTCATCTTTTATTATAAGAGTTAACTGTATTATTTATAGACTAAAGGCTACAGTTTAACAGTATGCTTTTTCAAGATTACCCTCACAGACACATTACAGAGTGGAACAAAGAAAGGGCGATTTTGAAAGTGCGGGAATCATGCTGTGCCGATTATTACTATTATTATTTTAAGGCGAAAAGCATATTGAGGCTATTATCACCACCCTAAATGTAAGTGTGAGTGTAAAGTGTTAAAGTCGTAAGTGTAGTGTTGTAAGTGTGTGTGTGTTAAACTCGGGTACCACGAGAAATGTCTAAATCCTCTCAATAGGTGGAGCTAGTGTGCAACCCCCCCTACGGGGAAGGTGCTGTGCCAATGGAAGTTGATAGTGATGCTCTCAGGCATGTCTCTCACATTTAAGCATTCAGTAGCAATGGAGTGTGTTCCTCTTAGGATTGTGCGTATGCTGTTAAAGTGTTTATCAAAACGGTAGCTCCTACACGCAAGCGTGTCGTACTTTCCACAACCATTTTCAAAATCAGGATCAACCAATGCTTGTGTGATTAAAAAGGTGTAAAGAACTTTGAAGAACTTTGTCAACATTGATAAAGAAGCATTGGAAACCAAAAACCGTACATCCTCCAGTAAGTTGCGATCAAAAAAAGCCTGCATTGTTCACCTCGCAGGCATACCACTATACTAGGAATTTCAAACAGAACGGTTAGACAGATTTACAAAATAATCTACACCATCATCCTTACATAATTCAAATTGTTCGGGCTCTTAAAGAAACAGATTATGTGAGTCAAAGATTGCTCTGTGAAGAAATGTTGGATTTAATTAATCAGGATGAAGACATTTTAAACAATTTGTGAATGGGTGAAAAGACCCATTTCTATTTGTCTGGTTATGTCAACAAGCAGAAGTTTAGGTTTTGGAGTGACATGAACCCTTGACAACAGCATCACCAACTTCTCAACTCTATGAAAGTTACTATGTCATGTGCTATGTTTTCATCAGGGATCATTGGGCCCTAATTTTATGTAGAAGATCATGGCAAGGCTTCACACAAATACAAAAAAATGATGGAAAACTTTTACTCAACTTGCACAGTACGAAATGAATAAGGAGACATTTTTTCAAAAAGACAGAACAACCTCCCACACAGCTAGAATAAGCATGAACATTGTTAATGGTTTATTTCAAAAACATGCTATCACTCAAAATGGGGTTATCACATAGCCTCTCCATTCACCAGACCTTACAACGTACTACTTTTTCTTGTGGGGGTTACCTGAATAGTGAAGTGTATCAGGGTAACCTACCATGAACAACTGAAGTCATGAAAGAATGGATCTGACAGGAGGTGGTTCAATCCCAATAATAATGTTGTGAAATGTGATGAATAACTTTTAAGGCATGACTGAAAGAATGTCTATGCCTGAAAGGACATCATTTTACCAGAGTTATTTTTAAAAACTAGTTACATTTCAATTTTCATAAACAATTTTTTTAATGCTATTTTAATGCTTTTTACGATGGTGAAAATTAAATTTGGAAAAATTTATTGCATTTTTGTCAAAATTGCTCTTTACACTGCCCCACCATGTACAAGCACGCAAACATACACAAAACATACACATGTGCATGCGTATACACACAACACACACACACACACACACACACACACACACACACACACACACACACACACATTTTTCATAATTCCAGAATTTATCCCAATTTATGTAATTTTTATGTGCTTTACTTTCAGTTCTGACTTTCCATAGTTTCCATATCCATACTTTTAAATTTTGTAGTATTACTATTGGGCATGTAATAAAGCATTCTGGAACAAAAATTTTAAAAAATGACAAAGCTGGTTTAATGTTACATTTACCATTATATTGTGATATCCATTAAAAATCCACTGTTTTACAATACAAATTGAAATTTTACTGGGTATTCCTAAACTTTCACAAGTTTTAATAAAGTAATGATTTTTACAAATTATTTTGTTTTGAATTACACAACCAACAACCAAGTTGTTAGGTCTGATTTTTTTTTTAATAAGTTTTTATTCTTTTCATTAGTAATAACATGCATTTCAATTATCATTTTCATGATGAAAAACATTATTATCTACAAGTTTAATACCTAACACCAAATCAAATTAGGTTCAGGTTCCTTTTTTATAACAAAAACTATATTCTTTTCATTATTAATATTACACATTTAATTAATCATTTTAGCGATGGAAAAACAAATTTCTTTTTTTGCACAGTAGTCATTTTGAAGTTCTTTGTCACTTTTAATTTCATTTTTTTGTAAAACTGAGTTTTTGAGACTTTTGTCAATTTTAGTAATTTTTGTACTCAAGTGCTTTATTATATAGCCAATATTAGTAATCCAAAATATAAAAGTGGGGTAACAAAGGGAAATTACAAAAAGTGAAAATAGAAGTGACAAACATAACCTCAAAATGACTACCTTGTGAAAGTGGAAAAGATGTTTTAAATGATAAAAATGATAAATTAAATGTGTATTAATAATGTGTATTAATAATGAAAAGAACATACTCTTTTTTAAAAAAAAGAACATGAAACTAATTCAACTCAGTTGTTGTGTGTGTAAACTAACTCGACTCAGCTGTAGGGTGTTTACCTCAGTTATGTATATAACTTGTATTCTTTAAAAAGTACTAACTTTTGTAATTAGTCATGGCAGATAATAAAAATGGATGTCAGAATATAATTCCGTAATAAATAGCTAAAAATCATAATTTTTCATAATAAATTTAATCTTACGTGGGTTAATTTCTCTCAAAGAAATTATACAGCAAATAATAAAAGCAAAAAAATTGTTAAAATTATGACTTTTGCAAAAGTCCTGAAAAGTCAGAAATACTCTTTTTTGTAACTACCCATTGATTCCGCACTTTTGTATTTTGGATTATTAATATTGAACATAAAATAAAGAATTTTGGTCTAAAAATTACTAAAACTGACAACAGTCCCCAAAACTCAGTTTTACCTCAATTTTATGTTTGGGATTAATAAATATATTTCACTAATCGCTTTTGTGATGAAAATTTACCTACTTTTGCACAGTAGTAATTTTGAGGTTATGTTTGTTACTTTTTATTTCTTTCAACTTCCCCTTGTTTTAAGTACATTTATACTTTAGATTAGTAATATTGGGCATATAATCAAGCATTTGGTGCAGAAATTACAAAAACTGACAAAACTAGCAAAAATGCATTTTTACTGTCAATTTTAGTCATCATACAAATATTTTAATGCAGTATTGTTTTACTCAAAAAAGCGTTCTTTCAGGGATAAAAATTAGATAAGAGTTTTGCTTTATGGTCATCCTTGTATGGTCAAAAATTGCAAAATTATGACTCTAAAAAGTCTTCTGCTATACTCATGAAAACCCTATTTCAAAAAAACCCTTCTCCTGTAATATTAGTTTACAATAATACTTACTTTTAAGCTATCATTACTTCAAATTTTAGTTTATTTAGCAATCAATTTTCAAAACCTAAAATATTAATTTTATTTGGTCAATTTTAAGTTGTCAAGCAGATTATAAATTCACAAATTCACTATACCTATAGCAATAACAACTGAAGACACATTGACAAAATTTACTACTTGATACTTTCGATTCTAATTAGTATCGATATTTTCTTTCGATACTAGCAGTATCAGTATACAAAATTGCTGTAATTTTATGTCTATCTGTGGATAATTTTTACATTTGAGATTGGCAACACTGCTCACCAGTTATGATTCAGATGTCAGCTGTTTAAAGGCATAAAACTTATAGTCTATATGTGCATTATAATGCTGAAATTGTAAACATTATAAAATAGAATCAAATTAAGAATGGCTACTTTTTTTGGTGAAATTGTTCACAAAGAGTCCAGAGCGTTATTGGATGGGTTAGAAGATTGTGCAGTTGAAGGGTAAAGAAAAATTAATTCATATTATAGTAAATCAAAAAAATGTTTATATAATAAATGTGTTAATTAATGGGTATTTGTGACAATAACCTTTTACAGCCGAATGAGTAATTTAGTAATGTGGTTTTTTCAGTGATATTTTGCCTCTTACCACCAGTGATTATGTGAATATTCAAGGTTCATATCAAGGTTAGGTAAAACTGAGTTTTTGGAACTTTAGTCAATTTTGCTAATTTTTGCACTAAAACGCTGTATTATATGCTCAATATTAATAATCCAAAATATCAAAGTGCGGAAACAATGGAAAGTTACAAAAATGTGAAAATGAAAATGACAAACATAACCTCAAAATGACAAATAAAACCTCAAATATGTAATAAAAAAAAACCTAATTTGACTTGGTTGTTGGTTGAAATCACGGAGCATGCCAGTTGCAACGAAACTTTAGGGATTTTCCTTATTAATTTTACAATTATTGTCACACTTTGGATACAAATACGAACCTTAAAAGATACCGTGATTAACAAGAAAAGTGACAACATAACCATAATTCCAATCTAAAACTGACAAAAAGTAGCAAATCGCAAGTTCACAAATAACACTGTGATTTTTTTAATGATGTTTTAACAACAAGAACTATCAAGATAAATAATTTATTATGTAGTGATAACATGCATGAGCAGTAGCCCTCTTGTAACACAAGTGTAATAATCTTCTGTAGGAAATATAGCATGCTCCATGCAATGTAAACAGCAGTGATATCACAGTGTAGTTCCATTAAAATCGTAAGTGTATCAATAAGTTATATCTTCCACAGCTGAATATGTATTACTATAATAATTAAGTTCTTAATAAAAACAAAAAATTGTTGAAATCTTTACTTCAGCATGAGGCTCAAAAGTACAGAAATACTGAGGTTGCCTGTCTATGGTAGAAGAAGAAGTGCAGCCCACCATGTATAAATAATAAATGGAGGCTGACGGAGATGAGTAAATTCTTTGTGAGTTGCATACGTGACCAAGGGTTTGCTATTTTTTTCTTACTATATATTGTATGTGAGCAGCTTAAAATATTATTATCATTAAATATGTTTATTACTCTCAAAATATGCCCAAAAGAAAAAAAATTGTACCAATGTATAAATCTTTAAAAATGTTGTGATTTTATAAGAAAATGACAAAACAACTGATCACTGCAAGAACTATCAACATAATGATTATGAGATTGTGATAACACACATGAAATTGCATGAACATTACTAAGTGACTAACACCAATGACATCTCTGTATTAGTTCTGTTCAAAATTGCATAATAACGTAAATTATAAAAAAATAAATTTTCAGTAAGTGAATATCTCTTAAATGAATAATAAAGTATGTAATAAAAGAAAACAAAATATTTAAAAAATCATTACTTTTAAGAAAAACAAGTTACACTGCGTAAATACCATGTTATTGTTAATTACAGGTATTTCATTTAATATTTTCACAATGAAAAACACTTACTTTTGTGCATTAGTAATTTTTAGGTTATGTGTATCATTTTTATTATAATTTTTTTTTAAATTTCCCATTGTTTTCGCACTTTTATATTTTTTATTATTAATATTGGGCACGGAATAAAGCTCTTGGCACAAAAATTTACCACGTAATGAATAATATAATATAGTTATAATCCTTTGTACTGTCAGTGTCATTTGAAAACTGGTTATTACTGCTTCTCAGTTGTTTTGTTGGCATCTAAAAATTGTTTCTAAAGCTTACCTCTAGGTAAGGTTATCATAATTTCTTTAGGCCAAATCTAGAAACCAAAGTAAATCTGTTATAAATTTATAAGCTTGATGCTGTTTCAACTGTACTGCCTTTTTTACATAAAAAACTCTTGTAGTTCTGATTTCATTTTTGAGCAGAAGCAAGATCATCTGATTAAAAAAAAATGTTTCTGTAAAAACAATTACAGAGCTTTTAAATGATAGCCATGCGACCTTAATTCATTTTTGGCAATTTATAACAGCGCTATAAAGCTTAAAATTAAAATTAAATTTAAAAAATAAAAACATGTTTCTTATTTGAATCTGGCATGAAATCTTTACTGTATTTCAGGCATACAATACAGTAATTTATGAAGGAAAAACGGTTTTTTATCTGTACGTATCATTCTAAAACATTTTACTTATAATCTTTTACCAACTTTTTTCTTATTTACAATTTTATCACCTAATATTTCTAAAATTTTAGTATCTAAAAATGAATTCAGACATCATGGCCGATAAAAAGTGATCACTTAAAATGAATATATCTGATAATAATAAAGAAAAACTTTTCTTTGTTCAATTAAAAATATGATCAAGACTGTAAAAATGATAAGAATAATATTTTGTTTGAATGTTACATTCTTTTCCTCGTTAGTAAATCTATGGTTTACATACCCATTAACAAATAAATTTATTACAAATTGTATCATTTTATATGTACAATGTATCATTTGTATGTAACAAATTGTAATCATTTCAATAAATTCTTATGATTACAATAGTTTTTACTAATTTAGCGTAGCCTATGAATTGTTTTAAATCTTTTTTTTTTTATTAGATTTGGTGTTGATATTGAAGTCTTAGATCAATCATCTTTGGAGTCATCGTATGAGTTACTATTAGTCACAGATGGAGCACTTGCTTCGCGTGAGTATAAAACAAAAATAAATAGTGTAAAAACATTACCCTATTTACACACTTTCTATCATTCAATTTGTAACCCCACAGGGGGTTCAGACTAGCTGCACCTATTGAGAGGATTTAGACGTCCCTCGCGGTACCCGAGTAACACATTTATACTTATAACACTACACTTACGACTTTATCACTTTACACTCACACTTACATTTAGGAAGACTTGGAATATCAGGGAGACTTTGAAGTGTACAGACATTCTTATGTTATTCATGTTCACATATTTGGCTAGTCATTACTATTGAAGTGTTAAATGTGGATTAAGAGTTTATAAGGAATTAAATGTTAAAAAGTAAACACTTTTATCCATATAAACTGTGGATAAAGATTTAACAAAGCTCTGTTTTTTTATGTAATTGCAACTTATATCTTCTTTTAGAACAATAGTGTGTGAATGTGACAGTATTATGCATATTGAGTATTACGTCATAACTTTGGGTTCTAGGTTAACTGAGGATAGATTACTTTTGTGAGTTTACCAGTTTAGATTTTTGGGTTAAACATGTACTTAACCAGTTGCCAAGTTTCAATAGTTAAAAAAATAATATTCTAATGGAAGTCAGAGGTTTTTATTTATATTTTCCCAATTAAAAAATGTAAATATTTTAAACCGTTACCAATTATTTTACATGTTTTTTATTGATTAACAAAAAAAATTGTTAGCTGACCAATTTTAAACCCCTTTTTAACTTCCTGAAACTTTTTGTTTTTTAAGCTCCATAGTTCAAGAAATTAAAATCTCCTGCTTAACTAAAACCTAAAAAATTTTAATTCCAAACTCGTTACTGTATAGAATTTTTTTTCTAAACGTCCTTACTTAATGCAAGTTAGATTAATGAGTTAATGGTAGTGGTACAGCAGTGATACTAACTGGGGCTTGAACTAAGAATCTTGAGGTGTGCAACTGATCAGTGCTGTTATTATATGAAAGTAGCTATAAATACTCGTAAGAAACACTGACGCTGCCTTCGTAGACCAGCCCTACTTAACTGCACTCTGGTATAAGTTTATCCATTAATAATAAACAATATAAACTTAAAAGGTAATGTAAGGAAATCATTTCAATATGTAGCCTAATATTATATATTTTAAATTTTAGAATCTTTGTCAAATTCCATTTAGTAATTCAGACAATTTATTCATTAGCAGTATATTTGTATTCAGGAAAGAACACTGTTTTTGTAGGCTTTGCTCGAACACTGATGGTTGATGGGGCCGTTACAAAACTAGCTTATTTTTATGAAAAGCTGACGCGTAGTTGTAAGAAACCACCTTCAATACTTTACAAACTCAACAATGGCACGCTTCTGTTCACTGCAAATGATACATTGGATATCAGGCTAGCTAATACACTTCTTTTAAAGGTAAGATCTTTGTATTTTGTAACTTTTGATATACAAGAGGACTGAAAAAATTTAGTTATTCTGAAGAAATAAGCAATAGGCTTTCTACATAAAATTTAAAACCATTATAACTTTCAGCATTTTTTTTAATTGCCATAATTCATTTGATCAGTATTTATTATTAAAAAAAAAATTAGATTTTGTGTCCGTTTTAACTATTACAACAGTCTGTTTCCCAAATATATATATATATATATATATATATATATATATATATATATATATATATATATATATATATTACCTTCAGTTGGAAGGTCCCAGAGAATGAAATCCCAAAGAGAGCAGGGGTAAAATGGACGGAGGAGCGGAAGAGGATCCATGGGGATAGGATGAGGGAGGTGTGAAGGATTAGAGGGAACAAGACATGAGTCGGAGTGCTTTGCGTGATCCAACAGGGTCTATGCGCAGATAATAATAATAATATATATATATATATATATATATCAGAATGGATTTGCTTAAAAGATTCTGATTTTTTAAGCAACCCATATTTTTAGTTTGCTTTTTTAAGAACTTAAATTTAATGATATGATTTAATGTAAAAAAGTTTGTACAATGTTTTTGTACCATTTATTTATTTTACTTGATGATGGACCAGTTATACAATTTGAGTGCATCAGCTGATTATTTAATAAAACAAATGAACCTTATTCCATTGTATTTGGGATTCATTAGAATGAAATTCATCAGAGTGTATTTCTTATGTACATTTTGATTTTGTTCTGTATAAAATTGAATTTTCACGTATATTATTAAACCTGTAACAAGCAGGTTCATCTGGTAAAAAATCTATGACTAACATTATGAAATGGTAACTTTAAATATGTAGTATTAATGAATTTATCAATTTTGTATTTTTACTTTCAGCTACTCCCATGGCTCAAGAAATGTTCAGAAACCATAATCTTTACATCTGTACATGTTTCAAATTTTAAGAACAGTGCTCACGTTATTAACCCTGATCCTTTTGTCCGTTGCCTTGCGTCAAGTTCATTCACGGGACAACGGCTTGCTCCTGATCTTGAAGTACCAAATTTCATTTGTAGCTTTGCAGCTTCAGGTTAGTCTTAATAATTCAATAATCATATCGGGTAGAAAAAAGTATTCAATTTGGCTTTATGTAATTGTTTGATATTAATTGAATTGTCGCACATAAAACAAACTTTATTTACAGTGGTACCTCGATACGAGTGCCCTAATATACGAGTGTTTTGAGATACGAGCCACCAAGCGAGCGATATTTTGCTTTTGAGATACGAGGAATCGCATACTACACCGCTGCACACGACCCCAATATGTGGGCGCATGTTGGTGTCCTGTGCAGCGTCTAACAGTTTCTTCCACCTCGGATTAGATCTCAGTCTGTGTGCGCATATTCTGGAAGGACCACTTTAACATCATGATATGCCTAAGAATTATTGATCAGGCCTGGCTGGGTGTTACAATGAGGACTTTAACCTCTGCATGGAAGAAGCTGTGGCCTGAGGCTGTAGCTGAAAGGGCCTTCGAAGGATTGGAACCGAAAGTGTCTGTGGTAGAGGAGATTGTTTCTCTAGGAAAATCCATGGGTCTGGAGGTGGATGAGAGAGATGTGAACGAACTCGTCGAGGAACAGTCTCAGTAGCTGACAATCGAGGAGTTACACAATCTACATGCGCAGCAGCATACGGTGGTTCAACAAAAAATTAATTTTGAAGAGGAGCCAGAGATGGAGGAGGTTATCTCTACAAGAGATATAAAGGAGATCTTGGGAATGTGGGAGAAAGTTGTAGAGTTTGTGGTTAAAAATCGCCCCGAAAAAGTTGCAACCGGTTGTGCATCGGAGTTGTTCAACAAAACTTGCCTAACTCATTTCCGCAATATCCTAAAAGAGAGGAAGAAACAACCTCATTGGACAGTTTTTTTAAATGATCTGCAGGTCAAAATTAAGCACTTCACTTTTTCTTTTATTATGTTTTTATAGAATATGTAGTTGTTATTTATAAGTAAATGTTTCTTCTTGTAAATACATTTTTCTAATTCAAAAACACAACAAAAACAACTGAGGTGGTGTTTTGGGAGCTGGAACGGATTAATGGCATTTCAATTAATTTCAATGGAGAAAATTGCTTTGAGATACGAGCAATTTGACATACGAGCAAGGTTACAGAACGAATTAAACTCGTGTGTCAAGGTACCATTGTATTTACAAATAAGATTAATCCTTTGGTTGAAGAAACATTTGAATAAAACTTTAATAATATTGTATAAGGAAGCCATTATGCAAACTAAACAAAGTTTCATGATTGTTTTAACTTTGAGGTTTTACTTATTTATTTAAATTATTTTTAGTTTGAGGATTAGAAATAGCAATGTAAAATATTGCACTAGTTCATGGCATTGATATTCGAGAAATATAATGGTGCTGATTGTAACGAGTGGGATTGGCATTTTAAGATTTTGTTACCTATGTTCAGTATTTAAACTCTGTTGGCTATTCTTTTAATATTTATACAGTTATAATTTATTTTAAAAATGTCCGTATGTAAATTAGTATTTAAAATTTAATTTTTGTTCCAGTTCTTTCACTATGCCAAGTGATCAAAAAAAGTGCTGTCCTTTATATCTGCTACAGTGAAACCAATCTTTTGGACGGCAGTACTTCAGATACATTCATTCAACTTGTGAACAAGTTGGGAATTAACGAGTTACTAAAAGCTGATTATAACTTTGACAATGTGAATGCTAATGATGTTCGCTTTTCTTCTAACATGTACATTTAATTTATTATTAAAGAATTAATAAAATCTTTTATTTTATATTATTTGCAGTTGTGTTTGTATACTACTGTTTTTATAAAATTTCTTGTTCTAACGTTAGTGTTTTTTATATTCAAACTGAATAATTTCTTATAATCCAACCGAGATTATCTTCTTTTCTACAGTTTGTTTTATTTCTGCAAGTGCTGCAGAAATGCGTTACATAGCGAAAATTTTAAACCCTAATCTAGGATTCGATTTGTTCAATCTTGATGCTGAAAACCATTAGATTGATTCAACCACCTAAAACTCATCAACATGTAAAAATGTGTGATCGTGTACATAGTCAAGCGAATAATGATGAGAGTAAACGAAAAGTAATTAAGAATATGTGATTAAATAAATCCAAAAAGTATATTAATAGGACGAATTTAATGAAAAAACTAGCAGGTTCCTCTAAAATACGAGAAGATGAAGAGATATATGTGGTGGAAGAAATTTTAGGCGACAACAGAAAATAAAGGGTTATACTTTTGACAGATGTTTAAAAAAATAGTTGTGATAAAACTCTGTCCTTGATATATAAATTATTAAATTTTAATTACACTTGTATTTTACATACGGTTCATATAAGGTATCCCCTGCACACAATACTGAATTTTGTAAACTACAAGACTATAAATGCATTATTTTGTTCATTTATAGGCATAAACTGAGGCTTAACATCCAACATATATATATATATATATATATATATATATACTTTCTTTTTTGCTTTTTAGCCGTTTTTTTGGTGGCCTAGTTGATAGCGTACTGGGCTTTCACCCCGAGAACCCGGGTTCGATTCCCGGCCAGGGCTTGGCATTTTTATACGCTATAGGCATTTTTATACATCCCATCGTCTGCATTAGCCCAAGTGTGCACAATAGTCGGACGTTAAACACCAAAAAAAAAATTATTTTTGCTTTGAAAAATATTGTTTTTTAAGTTATATTACTGCTAATAACAAACAATACCTCTCTCTTTCTGTCCCACTTTCATAATATGGTTAAGTCTTTAATAATAGGCTAAGGTCAGGTGGCCACCAAATGCAGAGCAGACCTAAGGCAGACTGAGCAGAATAAAAATGAACGGCAACCGGAAGAAGAGTTTAGTCAGTTTAAAGAAAGTATTTGTATTTTTTAAATCTAAATACTTAGGCCTACTGTAAAGGATTCTAGGAACTATTATACTTAAAAACTTGTAACGTAGGTAACAAGAAATATTAAGCTTAGATGCTGGTGGGGAGAGAAGAGTCAGCTTCAAAACCGAGCCTAGATAGAGTTGAAGCTATGTGGAGCGGAGCCCAGTGGTGCTGCTTGTTTCTGCTCAGCTCAGTTACGCTTTTAGTAGCTGCACTTACATTAAAAATAATAGATAAGGTTTTGTGTGTGTAGTCCGCTCCACTCAGTGCAAATCCCACTTCATATTTGGTGACCACCTGGCCTAATAAGACACTGTTATTTAACACACCACGCAAACATGTCAGATTGCATTTATTGTTTTGTGAACAGTAAACAATACTGTTTTATACAGATTACACTCAGTGCAACTCCCGCTTCATATTTGGTGACCACCTGGCCTAATAAGACACTGTTATTTAACACACCACGCAAACATGTCAGATTGCATTTATTGTTTTGTGAACAGTACTTCTACTGTTCATGCTATACTACTTTTTTAGGAGAGTAGTATAAACAAACAAACTTTTGTAAGCATATGGCTAGCGTTTTGGTTTAGCCTAAAAGGTTAGATATAGAATTTTTTCTTTCATCTAGTATACAACAGTTAGCACTATAATGTAAGTATTCTTCGTCCTACTTCGATGTGTAAGTTATGTATGTTCACAAGTTATTACACTTTGAAAAGGAAGGATGATAGACTTAACGTTTCATCTGATGGTCATCAAAGTATGATTTTCAAATGGTCTGTTCTAGGCAAGGGATTATAAGGCTACTTTTCAAACACTAATTTAAAGTCTTCATTTCTCTTAGCATTCAACATTCTACACAAAATTTGCCACCATTCCATTTTTTTTTTCAACATTTGTACATTATGTCAGACTAATGAAGATAACCTATCAATGTTAACGGAAGATAAGCTATAAATGTTACGGTTATGTCAGTAACTGAAGTCTCAATGCGACAATGTTGAGGTGAGCAAGTTCAGACACAGTAGAATGACCAAGGTGTCTGCCACCTCAACCACAGATCCATTATTCTTTATGTGGATTTATTTATATAACGTAGAGTGCTGATATTTTATGTGCCCTATGTCCTGTCTCTGATTAGTCCTAGATCGATTTTTAATTCATCCTGTTCTACTGCCTAGAATAGCTAAGGTACTCAACATTATTTTTTAAAAAATAAAATAATTTTATTATATAAATTCTTATCTACTATTTTCTTGCACAAAAATTATGCATTATAATATTACAAAACTTTCTCACATAGTAATTTTCATGTTATTTCAACTTTGTAAATAAAAGTCAATTTTTAAAAAATCTACGAGAAAGAGAACTTAAGCTTTAAATTAATGTAGACAAATAAATTCTACAATGCTGTTAGCAGATCTAAATCACAGAAAGTAAGAAAAGTCAATTATATTGAAAAAAAATTCATTTTTTACAAGTTTGGCAATTACAAACACATGGTCTACATTGGCCACCTTCATTTTAATACTGTTCCCCGCAGAGGGTGCAGACTAGCTGCACCTATTGCGAGGATTTAGACGTCCCTCACGGTACCCGAGTCTAACACACACTTACACTTACGACTTTAACACTTTACACTCACACTTACATTTAGGGAGACGATAATAGCCTTAATGTGCTTTTCACCTTAAAATAACAACAACAAAGTTTAATACTGTTAACAAATGTTGTGGTGTCGAGTTCTAAGCAAAAGTTTATACTTTGCCGTAAGTGATGTTGATACTAACTTGCTAAATTAACGCATTTAATTAATTCGTAATTTTACAGTATAAAATAAAGGATTTTGACATTAAGAAAATACAAATGAGTATTTTTGATGATGAAATATGAAAAGCCGTTAAGCTAAGATGAGCATAAGTGCAAATGGTATTAGGGTACAGTACACGGAAAATGATCCCCTCTAGATTAGCAATTATTTTTTTTTATTTTTTGTTGCTAATAGTACAACAACGCTGAACTTGATACTTGATAGATAAGCGAATCGCTACGTTTGGGTAGAGTTGTATGACCAGACAGCGAGCCAATCATACTATAAAACTATTATTATTAATAACAGTCTTTATTGTTATTGTCAATAATTAATTCAATCTAACCAATTACAGGTCATTTAAAGAAATTTCAAATAGATACCCACTTCATTATTTTTTAAATAACAAACATCTACAGAATAGTTTAAAATCTAAGGTAGGCGTACTATGGACCTTCTTGATTTGATCTATTGTTGACAGTCAAATATACTCATATTAATGGTAACAAAACAATGCTTTTAACACTTAGTATTTAAAAAAATAATACATGAAGTACAAATTCTTATAAATATATATTTTTTTGAAAAAACGAAGTATAATATAAAATAAATATTTTCTTCTCCTGTAGATTTGGTCAGACTTTATTTTAGCATTGGTGTTATGCTTATTTCTGAATTATGCAATCTGAAACATAATACATTTTAATTAATTTTTAATGTACAATGTTTAATCGAACATAATGGATTTTTTTCATTGTATCAGCAATTAGTATTTGCAAATATTGAGCTGAAGTAACGGAAACTATGTGTCTGTTTTTGAAAAAAATAATGTCCGTATTACATTACACTTGCAAAAAAATTGGTCATTTCTACACCATATGAGGCTAGTTAGTGCCCAGTACCAAAACTTTTGTTTATTGTTCGTATAAAGATTATCACAACAACATTCAGGATGTAAAAAATGTGCCGTACACTCTCTCTTCACTTTTGGAAATCAAGTTCATTTACTTATTGGCAACTTCGTATTGGTAGACATGAAGATTCAAATGCAGTATCCTCCTAGCACATGTCTAATACAGCAGCTTGTGAAGCAAAGCAACGTTGACGTCTGAAGTTTTGGGGTTGTTAACAATATGGGAATGACTCAGTAATATCTTCTTTGAGATGAACTTTTCTGATCCAAATACACTGACTGAGTACACAACTGTGACAATCGATATTGAAGTTCTGATGGATTTGTTAATAGAATCACTGTTTTAAAATAGGATTCAATGACAAATGCATAGTGTTCATTGCTTCTTCTCAGTTTAAATGGTGTTATTTGACTATTTCCTAGCCAGCACTTACCCTAAAGTATTCTCGTATAGTTACAGTCAGGTACGGTAGTTTGAAAATCGTCAGTTTGTTCTGCCCAGTCCCCTGTAAAGTACTCTATTTGAAAAGAATCATATGTTTACCAATCTCGCTGAGTTAATGGAACTGGAGATCCTTTCTTCTTCCTGCCAAAGCATCCAGTTGTAAAACAAGTGTCACCAGCACCGAATGTATCTCCATCTTCTAATGTTTGTGGCATAGGCTGGTTCAATGTTTCTGGCAAGAACATTGTACAAATGCCGGAGAAAATGGCTACCGTTGCAAAGATTGCACTTGGAATTCTGAGATCTAATGTGTCCTAGAAATATAAATATTTGTATGAGAATAAACAAAAAGTAGGGCATTTAAATAGGTTTTGATACGGTAATTTAAAAAATTTATTAAAGTTTTTAAAGTGAAATATTGATAAAGTACTATTTTTAGATAAGATAATGACAAAGTTTTGTAAGAGAGGTAATTGAAATATTTTAGCTTTAAAATAACAATGAAAAAATATATACTATTTTAACTTATTTTTTTAATATCTAAAATTATATAATGCGTAATACATTATGTGTATACATTAATGTGTGGTGTTGGGTATAAATATTATATTTATTTAAGATATCTTTAATAATACACTGAATGCAATTATTAATTTAATGTACAAGGTGTGTCCAGAAAGTAATGAGAATTTTAATTTTTTGAACAAAATATTTATTTATTCTTCAACATTGATGTTGTTGCCTTCAAAATAGTCCCCATTGGAGATTATGCACTTGTGCCAGCACTTCTTCCAATCCTCAAAACACTTCTCAAACTCGATCTTTGAGATAGCCTTTAGTTCTTTCAACAATGCGCTTTTAATGTCATCTACGGCTGTAAATCGATGGCCCTTTAAGGTTCTCTTTATTTTTGGAAGTAGGAAAAGTTACACGGAACCATGTCTGGCTAATATGGAAGCTGGGGCATCGTTACAGTACTGTTTTTGGCCAATAATTCACAAACAAGCAATGAAGTGTGAGCTGGTGCATTATCGTGGTTCAAAAGCCATGAATTGTTTTTCCACAGATCCGGACTTTTTTTTTCAGATTGCTTCACGCAAACGGCGTTGAACTTGTAGGTAGTACTCCTTATTGACCGTTTTACCTGGTGGCAGGAATTGATGATACACTATGCCATTAATATCGAAGAACACAGTTAGCATAACCTTCACGTTCGACTGCACTTGTCGAGCCTTTTTCGGTCTTGGCGAGCCAGAATGCCTCCACTGGGATGACTGAGCCTTAGTTTCGATATCATATCCGTAAACCCATGTTTTCACCTGTTATAATACGTATCAGTAATTCTGCATCGTCGTTGACTTCATTTAGTGACTCCTGAGCAACTTCCATTCGCTGCTGTTTTTGTTCAAAATTCAACAATTTTGGAGCGAATTTTGCTGCCATGTGTTTCATACACAAAACATTGGAAACAATGTCATGACATGATCCAATCGATATGCAAATATCGTCATAATTTAATATTACAGTACATAAAAAAAATAGTTGTTTTTTTTAGTCTTTGATATACAATTCTGAAAAGAAAGACAAATTAAATTCTAACTTTAGGCATTTTAATTCTGCCTATCGATATTCCAAATACAAAACTACATTTGTAATTTTCACCCTTCAATCTTCAATAATCATAAATTTCTTTTATGAAGTTCATTAATTGTAGTGGTGGGGCAGAAAACACCAAACTGTTTAAAAAACTGCTTTTCTATAAACAACAAACAAACTGCTTTTTTAAACGGAAACAAAAAGTTTGATTTGGACTGATTTATGATTTGTTAAACAAGGAACAGACTTTCCCCACTACCACATTCATGTTCTATTCGAACGTTGCAGCAAGTGCTAAAACTGTTTTCCTGCTAACTGCTTTTCTTCTATCTGCTTGTATGCTTTTCCTTTATTTCAAAGTTGCTTGTTGCTTCTAGTGAAGTAATAACTGTTTGGTCAATGTCTACGTTTATCTCTATTTTCTTGCGAGTTGTAGTAACAACCTCTCACATTTTGTAGATACAGAGCCTATTTTTATTTAAACATATTTTTTATATTTATTATCAATCATCAATATTTTTTAATCAACTAAAAATATTCTAAATCGTTTTCATTTTGGTAAATATGCAAAGGACTATTTAATTTTTAAGTTAAAAAAAAGAATGCTTCTATTAGAAATTCATTGCATTTTGTAAATATAAAATGGCATACATATATATTACGTTTTGAGAATGTAATTTAATTATTACTACACTTATAAGGATTATTTTTATCTTTTCTAAATGCTTTATACCCAAAAACAGTTAAGGACATGGTGGCAGTGAGAATGAAAAAGTAGTCTTAGAAAACTGAACTTATGTGCTTTATGTTTTAGCTGCTAATACAACTTCGAGTTTCAGTTTTCTAAACCTGTTTTTTCCAACTGTTTTAAAAATCAGTTCTTTTTCCTCAACAAACAGTTTGTTCACGTTTTGTAAAATTAGCAGAAACGCCCACCTCTAATTAATTGTAAGTGACATATAGGTTATTCAGGAATTTATTCATTATGAGTATCTAAGTTTTTAATGAAGTGATTGTGTGACTGGTCCATATAAACTAATGGCTAATTGAACATTTTAATTTGACAGAATAGTCTACATAAAAATCATAGTGGGAAAAATTTGGCAGACAGGGGACTAGTCAACAGAAGTGAAAAAAAGTGAATTAATTGAAGTGTGTTATAGAGCGGCAATCACTTATAAAGTTTGTATTTTATAACTATTCGTGCAAACACAATAAACCATTATTCACTATGAACAACTGTAATTAAAAATACATTAAATTTTTGGAACATACATTTTTATAAAACATAAAAATATAAAAACAATTTTGTACATTATATCCAACTGTTAACTGTAGTAAACGTTATGACTAACGTAAACGTTAAGCATGTAATAGGCCTACAACAGTAAAAACTGAAATATTTATTAATGAAATTATTTATATACAATATACATAGATTTAACTATAAATGCGCTTGACAATTTTGTATAATGGTGTTAATTATAATTTTAATATTTATTCAATATATAAAATTAACAGACATATGACACTCTGTCATGCTTCAATACTATATAGGTATATACATAATGTCTCTTTGTTTCACCCAACTTTGGGGTACACCAAATCAATCACTTTTTAATGTTATGTGCCTTCCTCGTAGCCCAGTATTGCTTCATTCGTTGTGATCTTGCTTTTCTTTCTTCTTCAGAGATTTGGATCGTTTGCTTGGATTTGACTTTGCCTTGGAACTGTTGCTTCTTGTCCTTGGTTATTGTTTTGGCTGTTCTGTCCATGAGCATAGTGTCAGTGATTTGTAGTTCTGTCATGTCTTTCTCCGTTTCTCTAAATCAAAGTGGTTTGGCTCTTTTATTGTGAAAGTAGTCAAATATTTTTTTGGTTAGTCTATTTTTGTCCATTCGGAGGATGTGCTCATAAAAATCAATTCTCCTTTTTCTTATTGTGTCTGATAGTGTTTCAGTTTTTTTGGTAAAGAGTATCATTCCTGATGTGGAGTACTTGGTTGTTACGGAATTTGGGGCCTAAGATTTTTCGTAATATCTTTCTTTCTTTGATCTCCAGCCTTTCAAGTGGGCCCTGGGTTGTGAGAGATAATGTTTCAGCTGCATATAAGGCTTCTGGTTTAATTACCGTATGATAATGCCTTATCTTTGTAATCCAGGAGAGACAAGCATTTCATTTTTTTATTCATGTTTTGTGCTCTTGTGAGTTAATATAGTTATCCTTATACAAACAGTGTCTGTCAGGCATGCCTATTAAAGCTGTAACTTTAAAAAGACTATTAGATGAAATGTTATAACCTAATTAGTGCTATAGCTGGGTTGTATACCTACCAGAAGACTGATCAAAGGAGACATAGAACCACTTAATCGAGCAAACACAGTACCAGCTCCCATTCCGGTGTTGCGAATCACAGTGGGAAACAGTTCTGCACTGTAGTTGTAAATAATAGCAAAAGATCCAGAAATACAAAACTTTCCCACTATTATGATTGCTATAGTGTGAACCTTACCTATAAAAACAACATACATTTTAATATCATAACTTAATACATGAACCAATATTTTAAATTAAAGGTAAACGCAATGAAATTATATTTTTATAACACTTTCTAAAATTACCAAATAAAAACTGATATTAAATTATGGTAATATTACTATTTTTTTAAGAGTACACAATTCTTTTTTTCATATATATCTGTGGCTACCATCATCAGTGGCATAAAAACTGATTTTGGTAACTTTTTTTTTGTGTTTAACGTCCGACTATTGTGCACACTTCGGCTAATGCAGATGATGGGATGATTTATAGCGTATGAAAATGCCAAGCCCTGGCTGGGAATCGAACCTGGGTCCTCGGGGTGAAAGCCTAGTACGCTATCTACTAGGCCACCGAGGCGGCAACAGATTTTGGTAACAGATTGCATTAGTTTGTAAAATAGTTTCAATTGTGACCAGTTCTTAAAAATTCATAATTTTTACCTCATACTTTTAAAAAAATCTGTTTTTACTGTTGTAATCAATGGTAAAATTTATATAAACAAGCGTTTAAAATTTTGAATTCCATTGAAAACATTAATATAAATCTCATGGTTCAAAAGGTTCATGTTTCATATTTTTAAAATATATTAATTTATGCAGATTCAAAAGCTGATTATGATAAGTGAAATACTTTCAAAAAAGTAAGATAAAAATGTGATATTACTATTTTTTTGGAAAATTGCTTTCATCACGTCAGTGAGATAGTTGCATAACAAGATTATTTCTTGTTCAAAGAGCTGTGCAACCAGTGATGACACGCCAGAATGCTCACAAGCTGAAGCAGATCAAGGCTTGTTAGTATTGGTCAATTTGTTTCCAGTATTATGCATGCCTTGTCTCGTTTTACAATGTCTGACGAAACTCATATCTCAAAAACAGAAAACAGAATCTCAAAGTATAAAAGATCATTCACTCTTACACCACCAGACAAAAATCAACAACAAGATTCCTTTTAAGCTGTAGGGATGATCTGGGGAGGGGGAGAAAAAGCAATCAGTTGCACCTATATTTTGAAGAAATTTTTTTTATAAACAGTTTTGCAAGAATATTTTATAATCCTTTGCCTGTAAAGGAGACTTTCGTAGTGACTTTTTATAATTATTTTATATTAATTGATTGTAGGCTTTGCCTTGAATTGAAACGTTTGTTTAATTTAAAGCACAATTTTCTTGAAATCATGAGTTTCCATCAGAATGTACAATTAATAAAAAAAATAATAAAATGAATAAGAGTATGTTTTTATATGTCGATTCCACGGTTATGGAACTACAATCATATTTATTGGTTAAAATTGTTTTTTTTTAACTTTAACAGATTTTTTAGCCATTTTATTTATGTCTCAGGTCTCGTCATCTTTGCCTCCTTCAAATCAAATTTCTGAATTTATATCTATGATTTCAGGTCTCGAAGTACAAATATTGTTTTTTTGTTAAAATTATTATTAAAATATGTAAACATTTTAATACATAAATATTTAAGTGTGCTATATTTACTTAGAATACTTTAAATTAAATTTAGTGTAATTAATAAAGAAATATAGATACCTAAAATGTATTACGAATTACCTTTTCCAGTAAAAATTGCAATCATGCAACATGCACCACCAACAAGTAAGTAAAATGCAGTTAAACACCTTCGTCCGACCTTGTCGACCAACCACACTGTCAGAACGTAACATGGTAGTTCGACTAAAGCCATGAGAAAGGCAACTAAAAATGGATTTCCTTCCAACTTCCCTGTATTTAACGTCAAACCATAGTAGACAAGACTATTCGCAAACCTGAGGATTAAAAATTGTTGTTATTATGCAATCAATATTTTTAACTGAAGATAGAATGTCTTCATAGAATTTTGTTGTGCTCAAGCTATTCAACAATTTGTTCAGAAATTATTTACATAATATTGATACGTTTTATAAATTTAATTATCAATTTATTCAATAAATAATTTTTTAAATTTATCAGTATCACTTTTCAAAGACTGAAAAAGAAAATGCCATGCTCTAAGCATTACTGATTTGTTTAACACCTTGTTATTCAAGTAGTGTTCACCAAAAACATATTTTATCTACTCAGTAAAGTCATTTTGTTGAATTGAGGGTGAAAAATGTTGGGACTATAACTGCCTGTGAAAATTGGTAAAATTGCTTGTTTAATATTTTTTTTTTTTAACCAACTGTCCAGTCCTGTGGCAATAATTAATGTAGCACATTAATTTATCAAATCTGGATTTAATAAGGTTCTTTAATATACTCCCAGTATCAGTTTGTCCATTAAGCTGCACTATTTTCTACATTTAATGGAAACTACACATTTTGATTTCATACAGGAAATAAATGACAATGAAAAAAAGAATTTGATGATTAGAAAAGTTTGTTTTGTTTGCTGTATCAACACGATATTACATATAATTTCAAAGACTCGGAACAAAGCATGGATCATTCATTTAATAATCCTTCATGAAAACAAAACATTGTTAAAAATTTTACATTAATGTAAAATAAATAATTATTCCTTTGTTTGTTTGTTTTTAATTTAGTAATAATTTAATGAAAATTAAATAAACGAGATAACTAAATAACATAGTAAAACAGCTGTTTTCATTTACTTTTAGTTAAAAAGAAAATATGTGTACTTAAATTCTTTTAAAACTATTACAGTATTATCCTTATCACCCAAATTAAAAATCATGAACTGCTACTGAACCTACACTTTGATAAACTAAACTGTTTTGGAATGTAAGAAACTGTTAGGCCATAGTGTATGCTACTTATAAAATACAAAAACTTTGTTATGCAGAACATAACCTAATAAGATAACAAAACATTTTTTACATTTAAAAAAAATAATTCATAGAATTTCAGACTTATTAAATAGTTAATTAGAATAGCATATACACTTGACTTACCAATTTAAACAAATATTCATAGTTTTCAGTGCCAGTCTTCTAGTTTTGAATAAATCAAGAATGCCGTAATTTGGTCCAGCCCCACTTTGAGTCGTCGCAGAAGCTCGATTCACATACCTTTGCCTGTTTATTGGCGGCCCACCATTCAATTTATTTGCACGCTCAGCAATATCTAACGCCTCTGAATATCTGTGCTGTCCCCAAAGCCATCGTATAGATTCATCTATCAACCTATTATAAAATAAAGAAAATACTAACATACTTTTGTAGTTTTTTTGTGTGCAAAAGTTGTAGTTTTTTCAATACTTAAAAGACTAAGAAACAAGTAAACTGCATAATAAATATAAATTAAAATTTGAAGCTAATTGAAATCACTTTACATGACATAATTGTTTATATATGAGGATTAAATTTAATTACACTTAAATTTTCAAATTATTATAAGAATAACAAAAACCAAGCATAGCCTACAAAATAAAACGTTGACAGTTAATTATTTGATGTTAAATCTTTTTTATTATTAAAAATATATTTTAAAAAGTTGTTTATGTTTTTAAAAGTTCTAATCCATGATGCGTGAACATTATAATATTGTCATTATTTTTGATTAGTTGAATATTTCAGATGTTCAGTAAAAAATATTAAATACATAAATAATTGTTTCAAAGTTATACAATAACAATCCAACCTAACCTGTATACATCAAAAGCGACATAATTAATTCTTCTTGCCGTTATACTTAAATAATAGTAATAACAAATTACCACCAGTGAGCGACCAGTAACAGACTGTGAGCACCATAAACTGCTTGTAATATTCTATAATCATGAATAATCGAAGCCCAGAACGATACCACCATTATACCAACAGCAAACATTGCTTGAAACGTTATTCCGCATGCCGTCCGCCTAGATGGGCCAATCAATTCCATACCTGAAAAATAAGTAAATGGAGCAAAACATCGCAGAAACTTTTTCACAATTAAATTATTTAAAAGAATGACAGATGACCAGGTTTTGGTATATTCGGTATTTTTGCACACGTACTGTATTACATATCTAAGTATAAAAAATTTAATCAGTTTTCTTACTAAGTACGAATCCAGTAATGTAAGCGCCAGCAGAACCAAACATTCCGTAGAAAAAGTTGATCACCAAAAATATCATGTAATGCGGTATAAATGCAATTCCAACACTGATTATCAACTGCATTACTGCTGATATATAAAATATTATCTTTCGACCATATCTGAAAAGAAATATGTTTGAATATAAATCAAAATGCAAACTAATAACATCCTGTTCAATATTCAACACGATATAAATACTGCTACTATTCTTTTCCAATATTTAACAGGATACAAGAAACTGGAAATATTCCGTTCCAATATTGAACATAATATAATAATACAGTAGAGATCACAATTAATTGGTATCATATAGATAAAATTTTGGTATTTTTTTTTAAATTACATGAAATCAATAAAATTGAATTTCACTTCTAAAGACAAAACACTCTCCACAATTTACTTTAACACAATAATTGGTTATTTTAAAACTGTCACAGCATTATCAAATACGATATCACTTAGTAGACTAGTGTAAATTATAATGGTAGGCTTATTCAGTATTATAACATACTTATCTGCTAAAGTGCCGAGTGTTAAGGCTCCAACCAATGTACCGAGCATGTAAATAGTCTGTGCCACTGCACCCTTCCATCGATCATTGCATACAAAATCCCACTGAAAAATATTTGTATCGTGAATACATAAGCAACATACTTTTGTGTTGAAAAAAGTGATAAAATTGTCAAGTGTCATTATTAAGGCACATCCACACTAAGCCACTACAAACGTACAAACATATGTTGTCATTCAGCATTATGGTGTGAACGTATTCGTAGATATATACCAGAGCAACAGATAGCCAATATGATCCAATAATTGTTGGTCTGGGAAAAAAATTGTTCTAGCAGAGGTTGTGTAGACATGCTGTTTTGGATATGAAACATCAATGGATATATGAAGTCGCACATAATGATTGAATGAAAACATTCGTACCATATGTAATTTAGGTGTCATGAATTTAGTGGAACAACCATTTTCTTCACCAGTGGCTTTTTGGCAATTGGCCCTGCATAGTATAGATGTGGTTTTAGACCATTATTTTCCCTATGTGCACAAAAGGTTGCTACAATTGGTATGAATTTTTTTAATGAAAACCATGGTTCAAATAGCAACATCAGTAAAATTCTTAAGATGAATCAACAATTTTCTCCATCAAAATTTGTGTGTAAACTTTATAAGCCTATGAAAATTACTTTCCATTAAAATAATGTTTTATTACAAAAATTTTGATTACTTGGAATTCAAAGTAAGGAATGTATAATGTTAATTGATGTGTACATTATACTTTTTAAAACTTTCTAAAAAAATGTAATGAAGTACAAATGCATCTTCAATTAATTTGTTTCTCACAGGTTAGGCCAATTTAATTTTCCAATTAATTAAGTCTAGCTTTATTATTCCAATGTTTTATTTTATGTTATATAAAAACTGAAATTGTCAACACTAAATACAAATAATAGCTGTATAAAAATATTATTATAAAAAATACAACTTTAAAATTTTCATTTCAGCACAAAATAATAAAACTGCAACACTGAAAAGAGTAATTAATACTGTCTTTAAAAACTTTCAACATTTAAATAACAAAGCCTTGTTATACTTTGTTTAATCCTTTTTCATTGCCACTGTTATTGGGTACATTTTATTAAGTTTTCTGTGGTCAGAATATAACTTGTTGGTTTAAGTTATATTGTAGGTAAACTTCAAAATCGAATATACAATATTTCAAAATTAAAGCATACTACATTATTCAGTATACAATATTTATAAACATTATATGTACATATTATAATCAGTTTATTATTACTTGCATATTTCTATTATTATTAATTATTTTAATTTTTTTGAAATGTAACAAATATATTTTTACTAGGTTTAGGACACTTGGGCACGTAAACTTTCTTGTTACTTATTTCCATTTACTATGTTTAAGCATTACAATTAGACAATTTGGTGTAGACCAGTCTAAGGACACTAAAAACTACCGTACTTACTTCCATTGCTCTGGAAGACTGATAATATTTAGTGTTCCAAACATATCTGTTACATTCAATTTCACTACTGTTATCAAGATATGTACATTGTGAGAGTTCGCCGTTTGGAGCTAAGCCGATCTGCAACCTCGCTGTAGGATCATCCCATTTTAAAGAAGAATTGACTCCATCGAGATCAGGGATGTAACATCTGTAAGTAAAACAATATGGATCACAACTCATAAAAGTTAATGTCAAGTGGTTTAAGGAAAGAGAATGGAATTTGATGGTGTAGCAAAAGAATAATGGTATGTAGTTCTAAAATTTTAAAACTGAATTGATATATTTTTTATAGAAAGTGATATAATTTTAAAATTTAATAAATTTACTAGCAAAAGTTTGTTTTTTATTTTGGTGTTTAATGTCCGACTATTGTGCACACTTGGGCTAATGCAGAAGATGGGATGATTTATAGCATATGAAAATGCCAAGCCCTGGCTGGGAATCGAACCCGGGTCCTCGGGGTGAAAGCCCAGTACGCTATCAACTAGGCCACCGAGGTGGATACGAAAAGTTTATAAGATTAAAACCATTAGGTCCATCATGGTGTTGGTGGCTAAGACAAGTCAGTCCACTGTGTCTCTGAACTGCTCACATCAAGGTTTTAGGTTTGAGACTTCAGTTACTGCACTACCGAAAGCTTTTTTAACAATGCTTTTCATTAACACTCAATCCTTTTCCTCATTAGATAATTTTTTTTTAAAAAATAAGATTGTTTCAGCATTGTAGTACAAAATATTTAGTTATTTTGTACATAACGTTCAAGTGAACATATCTGAAGAATTTGATATGCAAAATATTGTATTTTTTAATATTTAGGCCTATTGTTGTATCATAAGGTTTTATTTTTCCAACATTCATAATTACAAAATTTATTTTTGACCCCACATTAATTAAATTTCCTTATGACCTAAGTGTAACATTGCAGTTCCTAAAATTGTTGATTTACAAAATACATGATTGCAAGAATAATATTTAACAAAATGCTTACGTACTGAATAACAATGTAAAATTTGAATGTTAAGGTTTCTTATTCAATAACATACAAAATAGTGTGCTGAAGTTTTACATGAATGTAGCTGGAATACATGATTAAAACAGTAAACATTATTATTTCAATTTGCTAGACCATGTATTAAAACAGCATAAATTCTAATTTAAATATCATATGAACCAACTGACTGCTATACAGTCTGTTTTGACTAATCTATCAGCTGATAATTTTTTCATCTCCAAAAACTGAATTTAAAGTAAAGTTATGGTTATTATATTATTTAAGAATTGTAAAACTTTCTATTTTATTTTCCACCATTGTTACTGAATTGATATTATTAAAAATATTTTTGCAGTTATTCTTTACATCAAAGGTAAACTATACTTCTTACATATCCTTGTGCCTGCAAACCTCTACCATCCACATGTTTTTTTTAATTTCTCTCAATTATGTATTTCTAGGCCAGTTTCTATCTCTTCTACCATACTTATACCACTTAAAGACTTTCTTTAACTGAAATTTTCCATATTTAATGCCGACCAAAATTGAACACTCAATGTCCACTTGGACCTCTGACCTGCATTTTGGTATTCCTAAAGGTATTTGTTTTTTAAAATTCGTTCAACATTGCCAGATATCTGACCTTCCTTTACATTATCATGTACCTACTATCCACAACAATTCAGATCTCACTTCTACTGTGTTCAGTATCACCAAATTTTCAACAGCCATCTTACTACATGCCTTAAAACTCTTCCAAATATACAATTTTTCGTACTCTTCCATCGACTTCATCATGTTAGTATGTTTTTTTTAAAAAAGCGATATAAGATAGTAGTAATAATACTAACAGTTATTATTACTTAAAACAATATCTTACACTAAGTGATGGCGTACCTGTGTTCGGGTGCATATGCTACGTTTGATAAACTTAACATGTGCATTCCAGCCATAAAGCCAGCCAGTGTATGGAGGCAAAATTGGATTTTTTGATACTTCCCAAATTCACCTAAAAACAAAGTTTAAATTTAGTGTTTCGTTGCACATAATTAATGTATCCAGGTAGTGTTACATATTGGTAAATAAATTCTCATTAAATAAATATAAACAAAAACTCTACACTCGGCTGGAGTGAATAATTAACACATGTAGATTGTAGATACGTAATTAACTCAGACAAATCAGATAACCATTTCAATCTTCAATCAAGAAAAAATATTGTTACAGGAAGACTGTAAAAATAATTGAGAATAATTTAGAAGGAATGCCGATAAGAATCAATACATGAAAATAATTTTAGGTCAATGATTACACTAATCAGGCTAGATTACACATAATTTTTTTTACACAATTGTTAATAAATTTATTAGATTTGTTATATTATTTTTATTACATTAAGCGCCTAAACAAAAAACATGGACTTTGTAAATTGCTCTGCAGGTTTCAGTAATTGCAATCAACGTTAAAATCTGCATAAATTTTGCATTTTCAACTTACAAAATAACAGACAATACTAACGTAAACAATTTTTAACGCTGATCAAATGGTGAAACGAAATTATTAAAAAAATTGCGATAAAAAAATAGTTTTGGAATTGCCGCCATTTTTAAAAAGGTTGAACGGATTTCTCTAGGTAATGAACTTGTTTAAGCAATTACCAAAGTCGATTTTTTAATCAAGTTTAAATCAAATCGGTCCAAATTTACCCTAGCGTACACACACACATGCACGCACACACACACATGCACAAACACACACTCGAGCACACGCACGCGCGCGCGCACACACACACACACATACACACACACACACACACACACACACACACACACACACACACAAACATATACACACAAACACAAACACACAAACACAAACACACACACACGCACAAACACACAAACACACACACACACAAACACACAACACACGTATAAAGTTCACATTTTTAATCATTTAAACAAAACAAGATATTTTTAAACATATCTTCAAACAAATTACATATTCAGCAAAGATACCGGGTAACTCTTTAGTGGGTTCCGGGGCATAAGGGAGTTGAGGGTAATGAGGAGACATACCTCCTCTACTAAGTCTAGCTGGACTGGGATCTGCATCGGCTTTAGGGATCTTTCTGTCGTTGGCCAGGTCTGGTAATACTAGGTGGATTAATAGGCAACACCAGGAAAGATTGGCTAACCTTCATGGACATTCCCATAGTAAGCGTTTCTTAAGCATGGTTCCATATGGAGGGCTTAAAGGGGCCGCAGACGTCTTGGGCAGAGTACAACTCAGGAAAATCATGGGGCTTATTGGGCGCTGTGGTCTGAGGGTGCACATGAACAGGATATGTGTGTACCATGGAGAAACCGTGTGCAGACTGTGCAGGAAAGAGTAGGAAACTGTCAGGACACATAATCCTTGATTGTGAAGCTCTTGCTGGTAGGTTTTTGGTTTCCAGAGCCCTAGGCATCTTCAGCAGAATGAGCTAGTCAGTGGATTGTTGGAACTTACTAAGGGCATCAATCTGCTGAACTAGTACTCAAGAGGTTTAGTTGCACAATAGGTCTGTTGATCGCAGTGCCTGGGGTTGTGTTATTCCTTCCTCTAGTTTGAATCTAATCTACATTCACATTAATTATTTACTTTAACAAAACAAGATATTTGTAAACATATCTTCAAACCAATCATATATTCAGCAAAAGAGTTCACTTTTTTCAGTTGTTATTGCATTTTGTTTGTTTTATTTGTTTTATTATTTTTTTTCAATAGTACCTCGAATTTTTTTTTATTTTTTTTTATTTAACATATCAATTTTGGAGACACGGCGATGTTAACCTTTTTGGTCTTTAGCCGAAAAAAAATCGCTAAAAATTTCGTTTAATATTGAGCATAAACCGCGGAGAGGATACCAGACTGCCGGAAGTGAGAGTGACCGTAATAACAAATATTTTGCTATGCTATGCTACGTAATCATAGTAATTAGGTAAGTTTCTAAACATACGATCCTATATCTAGAACACGACAGCTTGACATAAATCGCTGCGCTACATGACTGGCGATATTAACATTAGCGTCGTTACTTGAAATATTAGCGGTGATCATGCATGCACATAACGTAAGGCTAGACTTGACTGCGACGGCATACACGGCTCATTTACACGTTACCAGTGGCTGAAATGCCAGTTGAGAAATGGCTGGAAGGTCACTGTCATGCGGCGACTGGAACGCCAGCTCATTGGCGCTTTACCGTTTACACGTTGCCAGTGGCTGGTATGTCAGTTGAGAAATGACTGGAAGGTCACTGTCATGCGGCGACTGGAACGCCAGCTCATTGGCGCTTTACCGTTTACACGTTACCAGTGGCTGAAATGCCAGTTGAGAAATGGCTGGAAGGTCACTGTCATGCGGCGACTGGAACGCCAGCTCATTGGCACTTTACCGTTTACACGTTGCCAGTGGCTGGTATGTCAGTTGAGAAATGACTGGAAGGTCACTGTCATGCGGCGACTGGAACGCCAGCTCATTGCCGCTTTACCGTTTACACGTTACCAGTGGCTGAAATGCCAGTTAAGAAATGGCTGGAAGGTCACTGTCATGCGGCGACTGGAACGCCAGCTCATTGGCGCTTTACCGTTTACACGTTGCCAGTGGCTGGTATGTCAGTTGAGAAATGACTGGAAGGTCACTGTCATGCGGCGACTGGAACGCCAGCTCATTGGCGCTTTACCGTTTACACGTTGCCAGTGGCTGAAATGCCAGTTGAGAAATGGCTGGAAGGTCACTGTCATGCGGCGACTGGAACGCCAGCTCATTGGCGCTTTACCGTTTACACGTTGCCAGTGGCTGGTATGTCAGTTGAGAAATGACTGGAAGGTCACTGTCATGCGGCGACTGGAACGCCAGCTCATTGGCGCTTTACCGTTTACACGTTGCCAGTGGCTGAAATGCCAGTTGAGAAATGGCTGGAAGGTCACTGTCATGCGGCGACTGGAACGCCAGCTCATTGGCGCTTTACCGTTTACACGTTGCCAGTGGCTGAAATGCCAGTTGAGAAATGACTGGAAGGTCACTGTCATGCGGCGACTGGAACGCCAGCTCATTGGCGCTTTACCGTTTACACGTTGCCAGTGGCTGAAATGCCAGTTGAGAAATGGCTGGAAGGTCACTGTCATGCGGCGACTGGAACTCCAGCTCATTGGCGCTTTACCGTTTGCACGTTGCTAGTGACTGAAATGCAAGTTGAGAAATGACTGGAAGGTAACTGTCATACGGCGACTGGAACGCCAGCTCATTGGCGCTTTACCGTTTACACGTTGCCAGTGGCTGAAATGCCAGTAGAGAAATGACTGGAAGGTCACTGTCATGCGGCGACTGGAACGCCAGCTCATTGGCGCTTTACCGTTTACACGTTACCAGTGGGTGAAATGCCAGTTGAGAAATGACTGGAAGGTCACTGTCATGCGGCGACTGGAACGCCAGCTCATTGCCGCTTTACCGTTTACACGTTGCCAGTGGCTGAAATGCCAGTTGAGAAATGGCTGGAAGGTCACTGTCATGCGGCGACTGGAACTCCAGCTCATTGGCGCTTTACCGTTTGCACGTTGCTAGTGACTGAAATGCAAGTTGAGAAATGACTGGAAGGTAACTGTCATACGGCGACTGGAACGCCAGCTCATTGGCGCTTTACCGTTTACACGTTGCCAGTGGCTGAAATGCCAGTAGAGAAATGACTGGAAGGTCACTGTCATGCGGCGACTGGAACGCCAGCTCATTGGCGCTTTACCGTTTACACGTTACCAGTGGCTGAAATGCCAGTTGAGAAATGACTGGAAGGTCACTGTCATGCGGCGACTGGAACGCCAGCTCATTGCCGCTTTACCGTTTACACGTTGCCAGTGGCTGAAATGCCAGTTGAGAAATGGCTGGAAGGTCACTGTCATGCGGCGACTGGAACTCCAGCTCATTGGCGCTTTACCGTTTGCACGTTGCTAGTGACTGAAATGCAAGTTGAGAAATGACTGGAAGGTAACTGTCATACGGCGACTGGAACGCCAGCTCATTGGCGCTTTACCGTTTACACGTTGCCAGTGGCTGAAATGCCAGTAGAGAAATGACTGGAAGGTCACTGTCATGCGGCGACTGGAACGCCAGCTCATTGGCGCTTTACCGTTTACACGTTGCTAGTGACTGAAATGCCAGTTGAGAAATGACTGGAAGGTCACTGTCATGCGGCGACTGGAACTCCAGCTCATTGGCGCTTTACCGTTTGCACGTTGCTAGTGACTGAAATGCAAGTTGAGAAATGACTGGAAGGTAACTGTCATACGGCGACTGGAACGCCAGCTCATTGGCGCTTTACCGTTTACACGTTGCCAGTGGCTGAAATGCCAGTAGAGAAATGACTGGAAGGTCACTGTCATGCGGCGACTGGAACGCCAGCTCATTGGCGCTTTACCGTTTACACGTTACCAGTGGCTGAAATGCCAGTTGAGAAATGACTGGAAGGTCACTGTCATGCGGCGACTGGAACGCCAGCTCATTGCCGCTTTACCGTTTACACGTTGCCAGTGGCTGAAATGCCAGTTGAGAAATGGCTGGAAGGTCACTGTCATGCGGCGACTGGAACTCCAGCTCATTGGCGCTTTACCGTTTGCACGTTGCTAGTGACTGAAATGCAAGTTGAGAAATGACTGGAAGGTAACTGTCATACGGCGACTGGAACGCCAGCTCATTGGCGCTTTACCGTTTACACGTTGCCAGTGGCTGAAATGCCAGTAGAGAAATGACTGGAAGGTCACTGTCATGCGGCGACTGGAACGCCAGCTCATTGGCGCTTTACCGTTTACACGTTGCTAGTGACTGAAATGCCAGTTGAGAAATGACTGGAAGGTCACTGTCATGCGGCGACTGGAACTCCAGCTCATTGGCGCTTTACCGTTTGCACGTTGCTAGTGACTGAAATGCCAGTTGAGAAATGACTGGAAGGTAACTGTCATACGGCGACTGGAACGCCAGCTCATTGCCGCTTTATCGTTTACACGTTGCCAGTGGCTGGTATGTCAGTTGATAAATGACTGGAAGGTAACTGTCATACGGCGACTGGAACGCCAGCTCATTGGCGCTTTACCGTTTACACGTTGCCAGTGGCTGGTATGTCAGTTGAGAAATGGCTGGAAGGTCACTGTCATGTGGCGACTGGAACGCCAGCTCATTGGCGCTTTACCGTTTACACGTTACCAGTGGGTGAAATGCCAGTTGAGAAACGACTTTAAGGTTACTTGCATGCTGCGACAGGAACGTTAACTCACTGGCCAGGCATTGTTTGTTTGTTGAGGTCGTACAACGTGGTTGATTTATTTATTTGTTTTAAAATGGCTGAAACATCAGAAGGAATTTCTAAATAATATGTAGATCTTAAAGGGTTTTTTGTACGTCTTTTATTGTAAAATTTGGCACATTCGTGTCATCAACGATTGCTTGCATCGAGGCATTCCTAGCCTGTCGATTGCGGTAATCTTCATACTGTACATTTTCCACTATTCGTGGTCACGGTACAACAGTATAAATGTCAAAGTTTCTTCCTCACCTCATTCCAACTTGGTAAACGCAATCACGTGGTTGAATCTTTACAGCGACTGGCGGACAGTTGTTTTACAGGGTGCCACTGCGTTACAGTGGTGAAGGAAGCTGGAGCGCTAGCAAAACAAAAATATTTGTTCTAATGGAGCTGCCAGAG
>CM040189.1:11315865-11380865 GCA_022606455.1 Callitettix versicolor
TGTGCGTGCGCGCGCATTTTCGTGTGTGTGTGTGTGTGTGTGTGTGTGTGCGCGCGCGCGCGTACGTTTGCGTATTTGTATGTGCATGTGTGTGTGCGCGCGTTTACGTGTACGTAGGTGGTTCTCGGTTCAAGAATGAAGTTGAACTCTAGAATTTTAAATTTAAAATTTGATGTGCTGATAATAATACATCTGGATTTTAACGCGATTATATCAGTAAAATCAGATTTTCAAAAAAAAATGCAACGCAAAAATTATTGTGACACATTTACGACATTCAGCCGCCTCGGTGGCCTAGTGGATAGCGTACTGGGCTTTCACCCCGAGGACCCGGGTTCGATTCCCGGCCAGGGCTTGGCATTTTCATACGCTAGTAAATCATCCCATCGTCTGCATTAGCCCAAGTGTGCACAATAGTCGGACGTTAAACACAAAAAAAAAATTACGTTCCGAAAATTTGCTTCCATTACATCAGCTGCGTGCGGCGGTTTTTTTTTTACTCAATTCAATCTCGTTTAAGAATCCAAACAAGATTTTTTTTAAGTCAGCTATTTTCGCTGCGTCAGGGTGTTGAACAAAACTGACTGAACTAAGCAAGGTCTCTGTTTCTATCGACCGATAAGCATTTGGTTTATATGTGCTCGTTACGCAGTTATGACTAAACGAATTTATTTTGAAATTTAGTACAAAGGTCCCTGTTATTAAAGTCACAAGGACGTATGTGTAAGATTTTTTCCCACACACTTCCATTTCAAGATGGCGGCCTCTGATTAATAATAATGACGATTGTACGCAGTTACAATCACACGCATTGACTGTTTGTTTTGAAATTTGGCACGAAGGTAAACGATGTACTGTCAGATATTTTCCTATTAATTTCAGTTTCAAAATGGCCGCCTCTGGTTTAACAATGACGAGTGTAGTTTCTAGGTGTTTCCTGTAATACTGGTTGAACGGCAAGACAAACAACATAATTGTGATCGCTTCATGGAGAAAGAACATTTCCAGTAACATTTCCTTTAAATAATATAAAGTTGGTCCTTTAAATTCCTTTAAATGGAAAGTTGGTCCAGTAACATTTCCTTTAAATAATATAACTACCAGTTAAATTGGCGGAAAAGTTAAAAAGCGATGACTAGGCAATTACGAATATCCTAGGAGTTCTACTGTCCTTCGGCTAGTGTTCTGGGGCTTCTTCAGCACTTGGATCTTTTACAGAACCAAGACTTTCTACAACATTCGCATAGTTTTTTTTTTTTTTTTTTTTTGGTGTTTAACGTCCGACTATTGTGCACGCTTGGGTTAATGCAGACGTTGGGATGATTTATAGCGTATGAAAATGCCAAGCCCTGACCGGGAATCGAACCCGGGTCCTCGGGGTGAAAGCCTAGTATGCTATCAATTAGGCCACCGTGGCGAAGCGTCTCCTCTATAAGCCAAGTTCCTTTTGGAGGACTCAAAGGGGCAGCAGACGTCCTGGACAGAGCAAAACTCAGGAGGATCATGATGTTCATTACAGGGCACTGTGATCTGAGTGTGTACATGAACAGGATAGGTATGTACTATGGAGAAACCGTGTTTAGGTTGTACATGAAGGCAGAGGAAACTGCAGGTCACATAATTCACGATTGTGAGGCTCTTGCTAGTAGGAGGCTAGGGGTTTTTGGTTTCCAAGACCCTAGGGATCTTCAGCAGAGTGAGCTAGTCAGTGGGTTGCTGGAACTTATTAGGGGCACCAGTCTGCTGAACTAGGTAGATTTTAAGAGGTTTATCTGCACATTAGGTCAGTCGATCGCAGTGCCTGGGGTTGTACTATCCCTTCCTCTAGTATCTAATCTAATCTAAATTGGCGGAAAAGGTTACGTGCGCGTCAGAGCGATGGCTAGGCAATTACGAATATCCTAGGAGTTCTAGTGTCCTTTGGCTAGTGTTCTGGGGATTCTTCAGCACTTGGATCTTTTACTGAACCAAGACTTTCTACAACATTCGCATAGTGAACGTCTCCTCTAAGCTAAGTTTCTTTTGGAGGACTCAAAAGGGGCAGCAGAGCAAAACTCAAGAGGATCATGGGACTCATTACAGGGCACTGTGATCTGAGTGAGTATATGAACAGGATAGGTATGTACTATGGAGAAACCGTGTGTAGGTTGTCCAGGAAGAAAGAGGAAACTGCAGGTCGCATAATTCACGATTGTGAGGCTCTTGCTAGTAGGAGGCTAGGGGTTTTTGGTTTCCAAGACGCTAGGAATCTTCAGCAGTGTTAGCTAGTCAGTGGGTTGCTGGAACTTATTAAGGGCACCAATCTGCTGAACTAGGTAATTTTTAAGAGTTTTAGCTGCACAATAGGTCAGTCGATCGCAGTGCCTGGGGTTATCCCTTCCTCTAGTATCTAATCTAATCTAAATTGGCGGAATAGGTAACGAACGCGTAGCAGAGCGACGGTCAGGCTGCGAGTTGAAGTGTTCTTTGAGCTGCTAGTTTAATTGAACACGAGAAAGCCAGCACACTTCGGGCTTTGGCTATAAACACGTAACACGTCACTAACCGAGTCGTGCTTCGGCAGGTTTATTGACAAATCACGAAGATGTGAACAAACAAAAAACAAAAATTGCACGGTTTCACTTCTCTGCCCCATATTCAGACTTTCACTCGACCCGACGTCTGCTGTCTAGACACTGCCATTCACAAAGTGGGTGTCGATAAATTTCGCGGACCATTGTGTTCTTTGTTCTTGTTGAAAAACTGAACCGCACTTTCACAACTTCTTTGACTAACTGAAGCCAATACGTAGCACACTTATAGTTTAACTAATGGTGCGAAAACAGTGCAGCAACCGGGTCTTTTAACGCTTCGTTCCCCATATTCTGTAATTTTTCCCTGTGGACTTATTTGAATTTAAAGTAGGTATCTCACCAAAAACTGTTTATCAATCAATTATACCGTGAAGAATAAACATGTAATTATAGCAATATATATATATATATTTTTTTTTTTTTTTAACGTCCGACTATTGTGCATACTTGGGCTAATGTAGACGATGGGATGATTTATAGTATAGCGTATTAAAATGCCAAGCCCTGGCCGGGAATCGAACCCGGGTCCTCGGGGTGAAATATATATATATATATTTTTTTTTTTTTTTTTTTTTTTAACGTCCGACTATTGTGCACACTTGGGCTAATGTAGACGATGGGATGATTTATAGCGAATGAAAATGCCAAGCCCTCGCCGGGAATCGAACCCGGGTCCTCGGGGTGAAAGCCTAGTACGCTATCCACTAGACCACCGAGGCGGCTATATATATATATATATAACTACAATAGTCGGACGTTAAACACAAAAAAAAAATATATATATATAAAACTTAGGCAGTGCGGGACTGGCCGACAGAAGTGACTACTTTTGGCATGCCTGACTGTATACTTTTTCACTACTACGAATTAATTGTTTTTATACAAAATTAAAGGCATGCAGGAAACGGCAACTCATGAAAATTATTTTCGTATTAAATTTCGCGCGTGTGTAGGCACACAACTTCAAAATTTAATGAAACTGTCACAGACTACGAATTTGAGTACCTTAGGCTATATAAGGGACTTTAATAATTAATCAGTTTATAACCCTGCTTTTGACAGTTATACATTTTTTTAATGTTTAACGTCCGACTATTGTGCATACTTGGGTTAATGCAGACGATGGGATGATTTATAGCGTATGAAAATGCCAAGCCCTGGCCGGGAATCGAACCCGGGTCCTCAGGGTGAAAGCCAAGTACGCACAGTTATACATGACAGTTATACTAAGTATTATAATAAATATAATATTTGTAATTGTGGCATTCAAAAATTGGTATATACATTAAATAATTTAACTACACAAATTTAGAAAATACACATTTTAAAAATTAACAAGAACAAAACATAACCTCAATTGAAATGATATTAAAGCTATTGTGCGAAATCAGGTGTTTAGAAGTAGTCACTTCCAGTCTAGATATATACAAGAACAATGTATGCAGTGAGGTACGCATTACGGATTCAAGCGTGACGCGAAAGCAAATGTTTATACCCATGTTTTGTCAACCGGGACCTTACAAATTTTCAGTTCAAAAATACATGTTATTAAACACTAAAACAAAATAGGCCTAATAATAATAATAATATTTGCAATAATAATGTTTGAAATAAAATAATGTTCACTAGAGTGCAGGTATGGATGTATTAGAGCGTTCCGTGACGGTAGAGCGTTCCGTGACGGTAAACTGAATTTTTTACCGTGCAAAACATACACTCATACTCCGCAATAAAAAGTATAGTCACTTCAAAAAAAGATCGAAACTAAATATTGCTAAAATAAAAACTACTTCATTGTTCTGATGGTCAATAACCCTTCATATCCTCTAAAATTTCAATTTGTTCAAACAAATCTTTCTCGCTGTTCCGCTGTTTCGCCAAATATAGCCCACTCACAAAAAAAACCTTTAAATTACAAGTTCAGGTCCGTAGTCGATTTTTTAGAAAAAAGTGTTCAACATTTTTTATTATTTTTTTTTTGTCGATCAATTTAAAACAGGATTTATAACCGTAAGGTTCAGATCGGTTTTTCGGTGTTTACTTTACGTTACGAAAATAAGGTCAACGACTACCCAGTTTCAAAAACAAGATAGGTTCAAACGAGATAATTAAGTAGGTTATCGTTGAGGATCATCTTTATAGATGTTAGATTATTTTGAAATTTATGAAGTTATTTTATTCATTATGGCCGACAATACTAACAGATGTATCTTACGGCAATCAGATAAACAAGTCTCGACAAAAACCTAAAGCTTTTCTAATATTTTTATAATATACCTAAGTTAAAAAAACTTTAGAAATGTTTGCTATACCATGTAAAGCTATTGGAATCGCCAAGTTTTTAAAAAATCATAGAGTTTGTAATTCTTTTTATAATCTTCTTCTTTTCTGCTAAGATTATTGTCACTATGTTCGGTATAACAATGTGCCTTCTCTAGTTTCGTCAATTCTACTTTCGTTGACGCGTTTCGGAGAACCTCCATCTTCAAAAACTATTTCTATACTCACTATAGATTATAGAAATAGTTTTTGAAGATGGAGGTTCTCCGAAACGCGTCAACGAAAGTAGAATTGACGAAACTAGAAAACAGATTATTATATTCAACATTGTAATAGAGTTTGTACGCTAGGAAGAATTAATTCGTAACTGGCGTCACGTATTATGTCGTCTAGCGTTCTAGAACATCAATCCCGTTTAAAAACTGTTATCAAATTACACTTCATGAATTAAATGATAAATTGAATATTATATTTTGTGATAAAATGTGTGCTCTAGTTTACGCATGTATTTAGAGTTAAAAAAAATGTAAATAACACTTATGTTCTATCCTATGTTGGTTTTAGGAATCGCAGCACGCAGCTGTCTCGCTGACGTGATGGAAGCGTATGACCTAAGTAGGAATTGACTTTTTTTTTAATTTTAGTTGTTTCTGTTTAATTTGATCAATATAATCACTTGAAGTCACAGCATTTCAAAAAACACCCAGCAGGATTAAACTAGCTGCACATATTGAGAGGATTTAGACGTCCTTCGCGGTACCCGTGTCTAATACACACTTACACATACAACACTACACTTACGACTAACACTTTACACTTACACGTACATTTAGGGAGGAGATAATAGCCTCAGTTGTGCTTTTCGCCTTAAAATAACAAAAAAGTACATTTTGTATGGCTTAAATTTGATCGGATTCAAAAGATCCAAAACAATAAATTGGCCCGTTTACTTTTAACACAAGGTCAAGTTTATTTACTGATCTGTGTTGACAAATAGAGTCAGTACTCTGTGCGCTGCGCTGCGCTCTGTCTTATCCGCTAATTTTAGAACAACGCTGTACACTAGGTCAGCCGCGTGGTTTGTAAGCGTAGTCTTTCAATCAGACTTTCTTAATGACAAAAAAATCGATCTCCAGCTTTTTAAATGATTTACCAATTTACAGGTACCTTGACCACCCAAAAAGAGTAGTTTTCACATGAATGTCTGTCCGTCAATGTGTCTTGAGTTTCTGTCCACATCGCTGGAGACTAAACGAATTCACCCATTTAACAAGTGAAATTTCACAAAGAAATTCAGAAGAAATTTCACAAAGAAATTTAGAAGAAATTTTACAAAGAAATTCAGAAGAAATTTTACAAAGAAATTTAGAAGAAATTTTACAAAAAAATTCAGAAGATATTTCGCAAAGAAATTTAAAAGAAATTTCGCAAAGAAATTTAGAAGAAATTTCGCAAAGAAATTTAGAAAAAATTTCGCAAAGAAATTTCACTAAGAAATTTAGAAGAAATTTCACTAAGAAATTCAGAAGAAATTTCACTAAGAAATTCAGAAGAAATTTCACAAAGAAATTCAGAAGAAATTTCACAAAGAAATTCAGAAGAAATTTCACAAAGAAAAACAGAAGAAATTTCACAAAGACATTCAGAAGAAATTTCACAAAGACATTTAGAAGAAATTTCACAAAGAAATTTAGACGAAATTTCACTAAGAAATTTAGAAGAAATTTTACAAAGACATTCAGAAGCAATTTCACAAAGACATTCAGAAGAAATTTCACAAAGACATTCAGAAGAAATTTCACAAAGAAATTTAGACGAAATTTCACTAAGAAATTTAGAAGAAAGTTCGCAAAGAAATTCAGAAGAAATTTCGCAAAGAAATTTAGACGAAATTTCACAAATAAATTTAGACGAAATTTCACAAATAAATTTAGAAGAAATTTCACAAAGAAATTTAGAAGAAATTTCTCAAAGAAATTTAGAAGAAATTTCACAAAGAAATTTAGAAGAAATTTCACAAAGAAATTTAGCAAGTGAATTTTAACTAAATTTCGAGTATTTCAATAAATTGTAATAAATAGCTGTTCAACTGTAGTCTTTTAGTACCGACGAAAACGAGGTTACTATCTTTCCAAAAGAACAAGCCTAGAAGCGCTCCCTCTCTCTTTCTCTCTCTCTCTCTCTCTCTCTCTCTCTCTCTCTCTCTCTCTCTCTCTCTCTCTCATATCATATATATATATATATATATATATATATATATATATATATATATATATATATATATATATATATATGTGTGTGTGTGTGTGTGTGTGTGTGTGTGTCTGTGTGTGTGTATAATGTGTGTGTGAAAGAGAAAAATAAACTTAATTTCTCAAGATCGGGTCATCAGATTTTGCACAAATTCCAGCCATATAGGGATATTTAAAAAAATCGATATAAATACCCTTAAACCGACGTCCAGTGTTTTCGATTTTCGCTGACACTGTAAATTTCTTTTCTTTCAAATTTAGTACTTCGTATTAAGATACGAATCTTGATGTATAAACAAAATTTTATCAAATTTTAACGCACCGATTTTTAAAAAATCCGGCAGACATTCCAGTTATCTTGACTGCTTCTGAATCGGATGTGTTTTGTGAGAATATGTTAAATACAAACAGGACATCGTTTATAAAATTCTGACTCCGGTACGATTTATTTATAGTACTAAACATAACATCGGACGAAAACTAAACATTCGCGTTGAAAAGGCCAAAAATAATTCCACAAAAAATGAAACAGTTAACTTGACAACCAACAGTAAAGGACGAACACGCCTTATTAGATGCTACATTCCAGCTCTATTATTTGGAATGGAGGGATAGACCCTGTTGGATCCACAGTGTAAACAAATTTAAGTCTTTGATGTGTGGATCTGTCCGAGTACGATTAGAATTACTGCAAGGATCGCGTCGCAAAAGGAAGTTCGCTACGACTGATCACAACCGCAGAGGTTCTAGAATACTTTGGACCAGGAGTTCTCAACGGGGTACAGGTGGAATCCCTTGGGGTCTATTGAATTATGAAAGGATCGATTGAATTCTGGGGGGTCGATCAAATAAATTCCATTTTTAACGCGCACTTCGTAAAAAAATGAAAACGGTAAAAAAATCATTTTTTATCTGCAAATACTTGCCTTTGTTTCTGCGCGTTCTGGTTTAGCTCTACACTAAACATTCTTTCAAAAGAACTGAAAGAGGACATCAGTGTTCGTTACGAGGATTTAGAAAATTTAAACGTTCATTGGATTATAAAACCATTCGAAAGCGACATAACCGATATTGATGTCTCACTACAACAAGAATTGCTTGAACCTGAAGATAATTTGGAACTAAAAATCAACTTTCAAACAAGCAGATAGCCGGAATTTTGGAGTTTCACATTCGCACAAAATACGTCAGATTAACAACGCTCAACGAACCACCATTGTTAGCATTCCCTAGTTCTTACTTGGGCAGGATTTAGCTGTGTAAGTACATTTATTGCTCACGAGAAATCTATTCAAGATAAGAGAACGTGGTGATTTACGGTAAATATTAAGAAATATTTCCCCGGATATAAGTAAGATAATCGAAGGACATCAACCGCAACCATTTCATTTAAAAAATTACATTATTGTAACGTAGCCACCGGACCACATATTCAAATGATTAGGATTAATACCTATTCTTCCCGTCAGTGGTCTATCCACTCACCTCATAAAGGTTACCGCAGTTTCGAAACTATAGTTTCATCTTCAGGCCATACAAAATGTTAAATCCCTCTGTCGAGGTCGTCACAAAGTCAAACAAAACATTAAAAACATACGTCACAAACACTAAGCACAATTACACATTTAAAATATACGTCATGAAATTCGGCTTGGCCAAGCTACACACGCGACTCGTACGTCGTTACATTCTGGACTGCGGAGTCTCCATCATTAGTACGCGCCCGTCGTTGTTATCAGTTACTCAAATCACTTATCCTTATTCATGTAATTGTGCTTAGTGTTTGTGACGCATGTTTTTAATGTTTTGTTTGACTTTGTGACGACCTCGACAGAGGGATTTAACATTTTGTATGGCCTGAAGATGAAACTATAAAGTTTCGAAACCGCAGTAGCCTTTATGAGGTGAGTTGGTTGGTAGACCACTGACGGGAAGAATAGGTCATAATCCTAATCATCAAAAAAATTACGGCTATAGACTTGAAATTTTCAGGGTACCTTCTTACAACAATGTTGAGGTGCGCTAAGAAATTACTTTGCAAATATTTGATTTTAACGCCATTAAACTAAGTACCCAGTCCGTGTTTAATAATCAACGTATAGCAGAGACTATAATAGCTAGAGACTTGAAATTTTCAGGGTTACCACCACATGTAGGTGTGCACTGAAAAACGATTTCTCGAGTATTCAACCCCTAAAGAGGTAAAAATGAGGGGTTAATAAATATTAACAAATATTTCCCCGGATATATGTAAGATAATCGAAGGACATCAACTGCAACCATCTCATTAAAAAATTTACAGCTAGAGACTTGAAATTTTCAGGATACCTTCTTACAACAATGTTGAGGTGCACTAAGAAATTACTTTGCAAAAATTTGATTTTAACGCCATTAAACTACTTACCCAGTCCATGTTTAATAATCAACGTTTAGCCGACACTATAATAGCTAAATATTTGAAATTTTCAGGGTTACCACCACATGTAAGGGTGCACTGAAAAACGATTTTTCGAGTATTCAACCCCTAAAGAGGTAAAAATGAGGGGTTAATAAATATTAACAAATATTTCCCCGCATATAAGTAAGATAACCGAAGGACATCAACCGCAACCATCTCATTAAAATTCTATGTATGTGCTCTATATTTTATTTACTTTTTTGTAATTTTAAGGCGAAAAGCACATTGAGGCTATTATCGCCTCCCTAAATGTAAGTGTGAGAGTAAAGTGTTAGTCGTAAGTGTGTGTTAGACTCGGGTGCCGCGAGGGACGTCTAAACCCTCTCAATAGGTGCAGCTAGTCTGCACCCCCTGCGGGGTATATTTTATTTAAATTTCTGCTTCTATAAACATAATTATTCCTTTAATCTAACAATACAAAATACAAATTATTAAAAAAAATCTTACTGAATTGCTCTTAATAATTCATTTGTGATGATATTTGTTTTGTTTTTTTTTTTTAACGTCCGACTATGTGCACACTTGGGCTAATGCAGACGATGGGATGATTTATAGCGTATGAAAATGCCAAGCCCTGGCCGGGAATCGAACCCGGGTCCTCGGGGTGAAAGCTTAGAACGCTATCAACTAGGCCACCGAGGCGATGATATTTGTACAACACATTGTAAACATATTGGGATCTACGGAATAAAAAAAAATATTTAGGGGGTTGAAACAGAAAAAAGGTTGAGACTGTACAGGAGTCTTCTGCAGGTTATCACACGCGAGAAAATTCTAGGACACAGATTACCAGGACACTTTGACTTAAGAACTTGAGGAGTGGTGCGACAAAGGTACCAAAATACTGTGACAAATAGCCAGAATGACCGCCAGCTTTTAGTAATAAGAAAAGATTGCCTAATTACGTGCAGTATTTTTAAGTTCAAACATTCGAGACTAGATTAGCCGCGGCGCCTTCATTAATATGTATTTGTGCCAACAGTCGGTTTTGGCAAAGAACATTAATATTGTTGCTTAACGTACCAAAGTGACTGCCTAGTAGAGGTGGGCGTTTCTGCTATTTTTACAAAACGTCAACAAACTGTTTGTTGAGGAAAAAAGCTGCTTTTTAAAACAGTTGGGAAAAAACAGGTTTAGAAAACTGAAACTCGAAGTTGTATTAGCAGCTAAAACATAAAGCACATACTTCAGTTTTCTAAGACTACTTTTTCTTTCCCATTACCACCATGTCCTTAACTTGTTTTGTGGTATAAAGCATTTAAAAAGGATAAAAATAATCCTTACAAGTGTAATAATAATTAAATTACATTCTCAAAACGTAATAATTATGTAAGCCATTTTATGTACAAAATGCGATGAATTTCTAATAGAAGCATTCTTTTTTTTACTTAAAAATTAAATAGTCCTTTGCGTATTTACCAAAATGCAAACGATTTGGAATATTTTTAGTTGATTAAAAAATATTGATGATTGATAAAAAATATGTTTAAATAAAATTAGGCTCTGTATCTACAAAATGTGAGAGGTTGTTACTACAACTCGCAACAAAATAGAGATAAACGTTGATATTGACCAAACAGTTCTTACTTCACTAAAAGCAACAAGCAACTTTGAAATAAAGGGAAAAAGCATAAAAGCAAGTAGAAGGAAAGCAGTTAGCAGGAAAACAGTTTTAGCGCTTGCGGCAACGTTCGAATAGAACGTAGGTGTGGTAGTGCGGAAAGCCGTTCCTTGTTTAACAAATCATAAACCAACAGTCCAAATCCAACTGCTTGTTTCCGTTTGAAAAAGCAGTTTGTTTGTCGTTTATAGAAAAGCAGTTTTTTAACAGTTTGGTGTTTTCTGCCCCACCACTACTGCCTAGTAACAAAGGCCGGTTTGCATTCAAATATAATTGAATTTTTGTCTGTGCATTGCCAAAAACTGGTTCTTTCTCTAAACCTGTAAGTTGTGTATTGCAGAAATCGACACCGGCCTCGCAAATATTTTCTGTTCTACATTTTGCCCAAGGATTGTGCAAAACTGTGAAGGGATTCGTCAGAACGTTTACGGTACTTGGTTATATGCTTGACGTTAAATTTACGCCAAATATTTGTCTACCAGTTACGCTAATGAAGACGGGGGACCGTGACACACAGAAAAAACCAACGGCGTACAGGTCCGTGTTCTACATGAATACGAAAATGAACCTATCGGTTGCCAATGCTTATGCCAACGAAAAGTGATAATTTAAAATTATAACACTTATTTTTCAACACTGATCAAGGTAAAACTTGTATGATTACCTACCCTGCGAAAGCTACAATACTTTAATATTCTTCTGCAGCTAGCCGCCTCGGTGGCCTAGTTGATAGCGTACTGGGCTTTCACCCCGAGGACCCGGGGTCGATTCCCGGCCAGGGCTTGGCATTTTCATACGCTATAAATCATCCCATCGTCTGCATTAGCCCAAGTGTGCACAATAGTCGGACGTTAAACACAAAAAAAATCTTCTGCAGCTTATCACGCAAGAGAAAACTAAGACGCGCGCTGAAGGAGTGAGCTTCCATACTTCGTATTTTTTTTTTTATATAATACAACTAGCATTACCCGTCGCGGCTTTGCCCACGAAACGTAAACTGTTTCAGTAATGTAATAATTTAGAAACATAAAAAAATATATTAATAAAAGCGTAATCATTTAAACTCGTGATTATTTTACAGTGAATATGAAAAAATATTACAACCTGAATATGTTGTTTTATTGTCTTCAAACGTGTTCCATTCGAATTTAAGAAAATCTGATAGAAAATATTTTTCTCCAATACAAACATTTATACCTCTTTTATATTTTTGTCCTTTTAGGGGATGAATTCGGAAAAATGTTGAATTTGTGTTTCATTATTTGTGTTTCATAGCATATTTCTAGAATATACGATCAAAAACAAATATTTTTGTAAATGCAAAATTTAATGCAAAAAAAAACCCTTTTTTACATTTTCTACCCCCTTTCAATCTCTTTAGGGGATGTGTTTTGGGAAATGGGTGAAAAATATAAAACATTAATACCTCTTTTATATTTGTGTCCTTTTAAGGGATGAATTTGGAGAAAAAATTCTGAACAAAAAACACATATTTAGGGGTTGAATACTGGAAAATCGTTTTTCAGTGCACCCCTACATGTGGTGGTAACCCTGGAAATTTCAAATCTTTAGCTATTATAGTCTCGGCTATACGTTTATTATTAAACATGGACTGGGTAAGTAGTCTAATGGCGTTAAAAACAAATTTTTGCGAAGTAATTTCTTAGTGCACTTCAACATTGTTGTAAGAAGGTACCCTGAAAATTTCAAGTCTCTAGCTATAATAGTCTCGGCTGTACGTTGATTATTAAAGTTAGGCTGGGTAAGTAGTTTAATGGTGTTAAAACCAAACGTTTGCAAAATCCTTTCTTAGTGCACTTCAACATTGTTGTAAGAAGGTACCCTGAAAATTTCAAGTCTCTATCTATAATAGTCTCGGTTGTACGTTGATTATTAAAATTAGGCTGGGTAAGTAGTTTAATGGTGTTAAAACCAAACGTTTACAAAATCCTTTCTTAGTGCAACTCAACATTGTTGTAAGAAGGTATCGTGAAAATTTCAAATCTCTAGCTATAATAGTCTCGGCTGTACGTTATTAAAGTTGGACTGGGTAAGTAGTTTAATGGCGTTAAAATCAAACTTTTGCAAAATCCTCATGTCTCTAGCTATAATAGTCTCGGCTGTACGTTAATTATTAAAGTTGGACTGGGTAAGTAGTTTAATGGCGTTAAAATCAAACTTTTGCAAAATCCTTTCTTAGTGTATACCTATATGGTAACATAAATGTACCCTAAAAATTTCAAGTTGCTAGCTAAAATATTTTTGGCTCTGCATTGATTATGAATCAGTCAGTCAGTCAGGACTTCTTCTTTTATATATTAAGATAAGTTGACGTAATAAAATATTACTTTATGTAATGTTATTCTATACTCAGTTTTTGAAAATTTGCTTCAATCACGTCAGCGAAACAACTGCTGTCAGTGATTATTTAAATTTTTAAAGAAGTTTCGATCAAAACATATGGTTTCGTTCAATAAGAGCATTACAATATTATTAACCTCGTATCACTGAAGCGCGTGATTATATCCATTCACTGCGTCGTGTTGCCATGGTAACCCGCGTAAACTAAGTAGGAGGTAACCTAACCTAACTAACCGTCTCTTTTCGCACACGGGTTGCCATGATAACTAATCAATTTTAAAGCGGCTTTTTATTTTCACGTCAACTAGAAGGAAAATGGTTCGTTGAAGTTAGGTTAACACTTGAGCTGATCGATATGTTATTCCTTGTTTAATTCTACTATAATCTCTTTATTTCATTTAAATAGTTTCCCTCTTTTTCACTTGCAAGCTTTACTAGATGAAACGAAACAACACACACGCCATCGGCAATAATCGTATACATTAATTTTTCGAGTCAACATCACTTTTTTTCAGCACATACTGTTCGTACAGGCATAAATGAGGTATCTTTAGAAAGATTTTTTTAACCGGCTTCTGACATCAAAACGATTTTGCGCTAAAACTTACTGTTTGCGGAACACTTTAACATAAAAGACACTTTTAACTGTCATAGGCAAAACGGCATCGTGGATGCGCATGAGTGGCATCACAAATCAGACAATATTTTGTACATTTTACGAAGCTAACTTATTAATCACGAATAGACAATCCCATTACTAATGCCACTTTTTTGCATAACACGCTTAGAACAATTTCAATATTTACTTAAAAGTCATTAAACTTATAGGTTATGTGGCCCTACTGACAGTCCCCTAACCCTGCCCGTCGTACAAGTTGGGACAAGAATTTCGACATGTTTTGGACACTGTTTTTACACAAATATATTTGTGATTTCTCCTTCCATCGTGTATTTATCTATTGTTAATATAGACATCATAAAGTACGAAGTACAATTAAAATGTCAAAATACAGTTAGAGGTTATCAAACATTCCGTTTCAACTGACTATAAGAAAGTTACCTATTAAAACTGCATTTGTTATCACTACAAACAAGTCGCAGGGACAAACACTTCAATAAGCAGGATTGTATTTACCAAATGCCATCTTTACTCACGGACCCTTGCCTTTTCAGGGGTAACTAAATCAACTAACATGTTTTTAAGAAAATGAAATACAAAAAGTACAAGAAGATTACATTCTTACATCAAATATCGTTTACAACGAGGTATTGTAATGCCTATTGAGAGGATTTAGACGTCTCTCGCGGTATCCGAGTCTAACACACAACACTACATTTACGACTCACACTTACATTTAGAGAAGCGATAATAGCCTCAATGTGCTTTTCGCCTTAAAATAACAAAAAAACCCTGTAAAAATTGCTATTAAAAACAATTATCTCTATTGAAATGTATATACTAGTGGTGGGGCAGAAAACACCAAACTGTTTAAAAAAACTGCTTTTCTATAAACGACAAACAAACTGTTTTTTTCAAACGGAAACACGCAGTTTGATTTGGACTTGTTTATGATTTGTTAAACAAGAAACGGACTGTTCTACTCGAACGTTGCCGCAAGCGCTAAAACTGTTTTCCTGCTGTTTGCCTGCTAACTGTTTTTCTTCCACCTGCTTTTATGCTTTTTCCCTTTATTTCAAAGTTGCTTGTTGCTTGTAGTGAAGTAAGGACTGTTTGGTCAATGTCAACGTTTATCTCTATTTTGTTGCGAGTTGTAGTAACAACCTCTCACATTTTGTAGATACAGAGCCTAATTGTATTTAAACATATTTTTTATATTTATTATCAATCATCAATATTTTTTAATCAACTAAAAATATTCTAAATCGTTTGCATTTTGGTAAATATGCGAAGGTCTATTTAATTTTTAAGTAAAAAAAAGAATGCTTCTATTAGAAATTCATTGCATTTTGTAAATATAAAATGGCATACATAATTATTACTTTTTGAGAATGTAATTTAATTATTACTACACTTGTAAGGATTATTTTTATCCTTTGTAAATGCTTTATACCCAAAAACAATTTAAGGACATGGTGGTAATGGGAATGAAAAAGTAGTCTTAGAAAACTGAACGTATGTGCTTTATGTTTTAGCTGCTAATACAACTTTAAGTTTTAGTTTTCTAAACCTGTTTTTTCCAACTGTTTTAAAAAGCAGCTTTTTTCTCAACAAACAGTTTGTTGACGTTTTATAAAAATAGCAGAAACGCCCACCTCTAGTATATACTGCAATGCACTTGTGATTATTATTTCAAACCGATCGTTTTTCGGTTTATTTTTTAAACGTTTTCTCTTCCTTCCAACTACCGCCCTCACCCCAACGACTACTCTTATTCAAAAGGCTGTGTTTACTTAAAACATCCATAGTGCGAAATTTCGCACGGGCCCCCTTGTCAATATTTATTTGTGTTCATCTTTTAGAGACCAAAAACTTCTTTTAAATAAAAAAAACAACTTATTCTACAAAACACCGCAACATCTAATTAGTGTAAAACCTAAAAACGTTAACAGTTACTTGTAACATTCAATATGAGCTCGTAGAATCTGCTAAGTGCGCTTGAACTCAAACATTACTTCAAGCTGTAATTCTATACTGTTACTCTATGGCTAATAACAGTAACAGCTGAAGCGGTTGTTAAAACGTGAGTAGTCGCTGTATTCTAGTTTTAAAAAAGTATTTGGAAACAGCTCAGACTTCAGATTCGATGCCAAAATCTGTTAAATATGGAACGCGCATTGTTATATTTAACAACTTCGTCCAACATTTGCCATTTTGTTTTAAAGAAATTATGAAGGAAACTTAAAAAGTAAAAATAAACGACTGTTATTGATTTTTTTTTTTTTTTAGGCCACATGGGACCATTTTGAGTCAATATTTCGGTCTCTTCTTCTTATCCGTGATAGTGCACTGTGAGGATTCCAACTTCTTCCTCCAATACTCCTTCATCCTATCCGATTGGCGTAAAAAGTTACGAGCGCTGTCGCAGAGCGCGTTGTATACTAATTAAGAATATACTGCGAGATTTACAATAACGAGTGTACGCAGTTTTGGCCGAACGACTCTTGGACGAAGATATCTTGAATAAAGCCCAAGTGACGCGTATGTAAAATTTTTTCCTATTTACTTCCGTTTCAAGATGGAGGCCGCTGACGATTACAGTTTTAATAAAATTTATTGGTCGATTGTTTTAAAATTTGGTAAGAATGTACTTTGTATAAAGCCCGAAAAGATTTACGCGTAACATTTTCCCCCATTCACTTCCGTTTCAAAATGGCGGGCTCTGATTTACAATAACGAGTGCACGCAGTTTTGGCCAAACGACTCTTGGACGAAGATATCTTGAATAAAGCCCAAGTGACGCGTATGTAACATTTTTTCCTATTTACTTCCGTTTCAAGATGGAGGCCGCTGACGACTATACAGTTTTAATCACATTTATTGGTCGATTGTTTTAAAATTTGGTAAGAATGTACTTTGTATAAAGCCCGAAAAGATTTACGCGTAACATTTTCTCCCCATTCCGTTTCAAAATGGCGGCCTCTGATTCAACGTTAGTCGCTGATTATTTCCCGTAATACTAGCTGAACGGCAAAAAAAACCATCATAATCTAGACCGCTTACAGGAGAAGGAGCATACAATTTCCAATAAATTTGTCCAGTAACATTTTGCGTAAATATTATGGTTACAGGTTAAATTGGCGTAAAAAGTTACGAGCGCTGTCGTAGAGCGCGCTGTATACTAATTAAGAATATACTGCGAGATCTACCATTCTTTGAACTACAAATATATACTTTGTATAGCATAAAAATATAACTCTTTCCAATAATGTAGTTTTTTTTATAAAAATATAAAATGGCTGATTGCTCCGAAACGTGTATTTTAAAATCAATTTTTATAAGAACGTTTTCAATTATGCAGCTACAAGAAACGTGCTCCAAACGTGTAGCGCCTGATTCCAGAAACACAGTGTATATAAGCTCTTAAATACGAGGGCTATTCAGAAAGTAGATTACGTTTTTGGATAAAAAAAAAACTAAGTACAGGAAAAAAATTTTATTATATACATTTAAAGAGGAACTAAAATACTATTTTTCGACATAATCGCCAAACAAATTTAGACATTTGTCATATCGGTGAACTAGCTTTGAAATTCCCGTGTCGTAGAATTCCGCCGCCTGTGACGCCAGCCAGTCAGTCACGCCCGTGAGGGACAGGAAAGGTGTTCTTCTGGTTGACTTCCTAGAACGTGGAGCAACCATAAACTCAGAAAGGTATTGCCAAACATTACGAAACTTAAGACGAGCTATCCAGAACAAGCGGAGAGGAAAACTGAGTGCAAAAGTGTTGTTTTTGCACGACAATGCCCGCCCTCACAAGGCAAATCGAACAAAAGACGTCTTGACGGCCTTCAAGTTGGAGATTTTCCCTCATCCACCCTACAGTCCGGACCTGGCACCTAGTGATTTCCACTTATTCCCGAAGATGAAGACTTGGCTTGCAACACAGCTCTTCGATGACGACGCAGATCTCTGCGCGGGCGTGACTGACTGGCTGGCGTCACAGGCGGCGGAATTCTACGACACGGGAATTTCAAAGCTAGTTCACCGATATGACAAATGTCTAAATTTGTTTGGCGATTATGTCGAAAAATAGTATTTTAGTTCCTCTTTCAAATGTATATAATAAATTTTTTTTCCTGTACTTAGTTTTTTTTTATCCAAAAACGTAATCTACTTTCTGAATAGCCCTCGTATATTATTGTTATAGTTGTGGTTCGAAGAAGCGTCTTTCATTCGAGACAGAATGAGGTTATATTGGCGATAATGTATTACAGACAAACAGCGTTTGTTTCAAGGCGACTGTGTCGTCTCTCAGAAAGTCTCTCAAACGCTTCTCTATAAAAGAATAATAATTTTATCTTGTTAAGTATACATAAATTGAAGATTTATTTTCAAGATTTTTTTTTAAGGCCACATGGGACCACTTTGAGTCAATATTTCGGTCTCTTCTTCTTATCCGTGTTAGTGCACTGTGAGGATTCCAAATTCTTCCTCCAATACTCCTTCATTCTATCCGATCTCCGCCTTCTGACCTCGTCTGACACCACTGTCCCTCGTCGTTCCGGCTTTCCCACGTCAAACCTGATGTTTTTCAGAATGCTTATGATTCTCGTTCTGTCCGGTGCATCCTCGATCCGCAAATCGATCTCTTGCAGATCTTTCAGAGTCTGCGAGACTTAGTGTCCTTGGGTCCTATTAATATTTCTCATGACCAGCTGTTTCAGAATCCTGCTGTTGGGCATCCTAAGGATGTGGAAGAGATGGGCAATTCTTCGTTTTTTCATAACACTTGTAATTGGGTCTACCTGTTTATACACTGTCTCGTTGGTAGCGACTCTCCAGAAACCATCTTTCTGGTAACTTTTATTTAAACAGGTCCTAATGATTCTTCTCTCGATCTTAAGTAATTGGTCAGTCCTAGCATTATTCTTGATCTGGAAAAGGGTCTCGCAGGCGTAGAGTGCTTCCGGGAGAACCACAGAACTGTAGTCTTACTTTGAACTTTATCCAGACTTTTTTTGCTATAAGTTGACCACATTTAAAATTGCGCTATTCTATTCAATATTGCAGGTTTTCCGTCCAAGTTATGGCAGATAATTTCTCCTAGATATTTAAATTGTTTTACTAGTTTTATGCTGCTCTCGTTGATATTAAGTTTTTTAAAAGCGTAGCCATAATTTCCGTCTTCTCATAGGAGATCTTCAATTCAATTTTCCTGGCTATATTGTCCAGTGATCCGCCTTATCCAATACTTTCCGTCTCCGCCATATCCAATGCCAGAATCGCCAAATCATCGGCAAATCCCAAAATATTCGTCGCTTTTGTTCCTGATACAGTGTTATCATTAATATATTAATGGCGGTATAAATTTATTCCTTGCATTGTTACCAACTGTCAGAATAGTTTAGTTTTTCACCTTGAGTTTATCGAAACGCCATAAGAAGGATAGACGAAAATACAAGACAATGGTTGGTATTACAAGATGCATCTACGGATAAATAATACATTTGCAAAAATATATAAATAATAGCATACATTTACAGAAAATACAGTACAGAAAATACTAAAATGGCTTTTTTCAGCATTAATAAATGTTATTAAAGAGCAAATGAATGCTTTCATTGCTATTCTAGTGTTCAATTTGACTGTTTTAGATTTTTGTATTATTTTTTTCCTTTAATATAAAAAAAACACGTGTAATTTTAAAATAACTAGCCTATCAGGCGCCATTTTCTTTAAAATTCATTAAAAAAAGAAATCTTAAACAGCCTGCATAAAAGTTTTGAGAAAACTAATGAAAAACAACTGAACACAATAGTCTGAAATTATATTCACGTTGTAAAACTTAACGTTTTGCATTTATAATAATAACCTATTGTGTTTTGTATGCAAAGACTGATTTATTACCAATTTCAGTTGAATGCAGAGTTTGTTATTGTTGTGAAATTACTTCACATTCGATAATAAAGTTACCAGAATTTATTTCAGTTTTACTAAAATACCGCAATTGTGCAAGGTACACAAGAAGGAGTGACATACAGACACACTCAGATCACTTTAATGATAATAGAAATCATAAAATTTTGTTTGCGGTTAGTTGTTTTTCAAGCTACAAAATTAAAAAACATAACCTAAAATGAGTTGGACGCTAAGAAACCCGCACGGAAAAGCGCACTGGGCCGAGTGGTTTATTCAGATGTTGTAGTGTAAAGGCGATTTATAATTCGACAATTTCTGTACAAGTTTATGACTACCGTAAGCATAAGCACACTATTTAAAATGTAACGGTATGCCTAAACTCCCCCAAAAAAATCGTTGAAGCTCAAAAGGCAGTGAAAAAATAATATTTCTTCGTAGTTCTCAAAAAACAATGCGCACTGCAGCGCGTGAATGTTACATTTGTCAAACTTTAGTGCTCAAAGAATTCATAAGAAAAATGTACATATGAAAACTTTCAAATTGCTAATCCTACAACAGATTGCAAACCCTACGACAAATTGCAAATTCTACAACAAATAGCACATTATACAACAAACTGCTAATCCTACAACAAACTGCAAACTCTACAACAAATTTCAAATCCTACAACAAATTTCAAACCCTACAACAAATTTCAAACCCTACAACAAATTGCAAACCCTACGACAAATTGCAAACCCTACAACAAATTGCAAACCCTACAACAAATTGCAAACCCTACGACAAATTGCAAATTCTACAACAAATAGCACATTATACAACAAACTGCTAATCCTACAACAAACTGCAAACTCTACAACAAATTTCAAATCCTACAACAAATTTCAAACCCTACAACAAATTTCAAACCCTACAACAAATTGCAAACCCTACAACAAATTACAAACCCTACGACAAATTGCAAACCCTACAACAAATTGCAAACCCTACGACAAATTGCAAATTCTACAACAAATAGCACATTATACAACAAACTGCTAATCCTACAACAAACTGCAAACTCTACAACAAATTTCAAATCCTACAACAAATTTCAAATCCTACAACAAATTGCAAATCTAATAACAAATTTTAAGCCCAACAATACATTGTAAACCCTACAACAAATTGCACACCATACAACAAATTACAAATCCTACAACAAATCGCAAATTGTACAACAAACTGCAAACTCTACAACAAATTTCAAATCCTACAACAAATTTCAAACCCTACAACAAATTGCACACCATACAACAAATTACAAATCCTACAACAAATCGCAAATTGTACAACAAACTGCAAGCCCTTTCTACAACAAATTACAAATCCTACAAAAAATAGCTAATCTTACAACCCCTACAATTACCCCAGATGACAAAACTAAATCGTAAACACTTTGCAGTTAAGGCGCAAGATTGTCTTTCACTGTTTGTCTTTCGGTGAAAACTTTCTAAAGAAGATAGTGTTTTCTGATGACGTCACGCTCAATATTTCTGGAATTATCGTAAAAGGTACAAATATTGGGTTCGAAAAGGCCATTTTTGTGTCCGGTAACACAGCTCTTACATAGAACGATATATCGAACTGAGATTCGATTAAGGTTAAAAAACGATTTTAAGATTTTGATGGTGTTATCCGTCATCAGATTCCCTGAAAAGTGGTTTTCATTTCAATATTTATCCTTCTTTGTTGAACGTACGTCGTTATAGATTAAACCACTTCAATGTTTTGGGTTCATCAAAATATAGCCGACATCAAATTTCGCTCGATTTACGAATCGTTTGTAAATCGAAAACCAAAATAAACGCTGAACATTGTCGGGTTTGTGTTTTTCTCGATTGAACTGTCTTTTTTTAATTTTAGTACGTTGAGTTATGTGTCTTTATATGACAAAAACTTTATGAACACATTTTAAATAACTATACTGATTTTCCGGTACTCGTATTAGGTAGCCTTTCGAACCGGTTTATTTGAGGTAATAATTGGACGCAAAAAAGTGTTTGTAATGTTTAAATAAACAGATAACGAAATTATTAATTCATAAATGTTTAATTTCAATATGAAAATAATTTTTAAAATAAAAATACAACATGATGGTCAAATGATGACTCTCTGACCTCGTACCCTCATCACCCAATAGTGGTTTAGCAGCGCCAGATTCTCAATTGGCAGCGGGGGGTACAGACGTTTTTAAAACCTTAACGTAGTTCAAAATTAAAAAAAGATTAAAGTTTATTGTGCTGGCAGAAAAAGTGTTTAACAGTATATCAGATTGCATAGAGGTCAAAACACAATGCAAAACTTAACAATTCGTGTTTTTTTTTTCAAACCTGAGGTCAATTTTTACGCCCGAGTTCACCAATCGCGGCGCTCGGTTATATCAATGACACACTGGACGCATGCGCACAATTACGTTTCACTGAAGCAAATTGAAAAAAAAATCTTTAGAAAAAACTGAACACGCGAATTATATTTAGCGCCTTTCGCCTACTGATAACAGAGAATATTAAGACAAAATATTTATACTGCAAAAATATTGCACATTATATATGCCTGCGTCTAAAGGAAATACAAAAACACCAAAACAATACTTAAGTGTTATTTTACAAAATAATTTTATATTGAGAATATTTTATATTGAACCACTGAGCGGAAAAAGGGAATAACTCGATTTTTCCTGTAAAATGACCTGAAATAGCCATTTTGTATGTTAAATATAGGCACATCTGCTGAGCTGAAAAAGGGAAGAACACGAGATGTGTTCAGAAAGTAAAGAGAATTTTAATATTTTTAACAAAATATTTATTTACTCTTCTACACTGATGTTATCGCCTTCGAAATAGTCCCCATTGGAGATTATGCACTTGTGCCAGCGCTTCTTCCAATCCTCGAAACACTTCTCAAACTCGATCTTTGAGATAGCCTTTAGTTCTTTCAGCGATGCGCTTTTAATGTCATCTAAGGCTGTAAAACGACGGCCCTTTAAGGTTCTCTTTATTTTTGGAAATAGGAAGAAGTCACAAGGAGCCATGTCTGGCGAATATGAAGGCTGGGGCATCGTTACAGTACTGTTTTTAGCCAAAAATTCACGAACAAGCAATGAAGTGTGAGCTGGTGCATTATCGTGGTGCAAAATCCATGAATTGTTTTTCCACAGATCCGGGCGTTTTTCGGATTGCTTCATGCAAACGGCGTTGAACTTGTAGGTAGTACTCCTTATTGACAGTTTCACCTCGTGGCAGGAAGGAATTCATGATGCACTATGCCATTATATCGAAGTACAATGAGCATAACCTTCACGTTCGACCGCACTTGTCTAGCCTTTTTCGGTCTTGGCGAGCCAGAATGCCTCCACTGGGATGATTGAGCCTTACTTTCGACGTCATATCCGTAAACCCATGTTTCGTCACCTGTTATAATACGTTTCAGTAAAATGGAACGAATTTTGCTGCCACGCGCTTCGTACACAAAACACTGGAACAATGTCATGACATGATCCAATCGATATGTCAACATCATCAGCGACCTATCTAATTGTGATTCGGCGATTGTTCGTAACCATTTCTTTCACTTTTTCATCGGTTGTTGATGTGCTGGGGCGTCCAGGGCGTTCGTCATCTTCAACGTCTTCACGGCCTTCTTAGTTTCACGGCAAACTGTCTGCAAAAGTTTCCAAACACTTATACCACTCGTAAACTCTTGCTTTACTCATGGCCGACTCACCATAGGTCTTTGTTAACATTTCACACACTTTGTTACACTTTATTCCATTTTTTACGCAAAATTCAATACAAATTCTTTATGATAAAGTTATAAGTTCTTAATCTTTATTTGTTATAAGTTAGTGAGTGGAACAAACGAGTAACTAAGCGAGTTGCTAAATTTTCACACTCAAATCTGCGCTAGTGGCCGGTTTGTCGGTTGCAAGCTTGATTTTTTTTTTTTTTGGTTTAACGTCCGACTATTGTGCAGACGATGGGATGATTTATAGCGTATGAAAATGCCAAGCCCTGGCCGGGAATCGAACCCGGGTCCTCGGGGTGAAAGCCCAGTACGCTATCAACTAGGCCACCGCGGCGGCTGCAAACTTCATAGATAATTAATTCCAGTCATGATTTGTTTAACTTCAGCGCAGTGTCCCTCATTTTGTGAGTTTATTTTATAAATTGTATCGTTTATTGTACAAAGCGTGGGTAGTTGTTTTAATCAAGCTTGTTCGTAATGAAGAGGTGATTACAATACAAGTCATTCTGTAAAAATTAACAGTAAACTTTTTAAACAAGATATTTTTAATAAGTAAACGTGGCTTAAGTGGATACATAAGTGCATCAGAGATTATTGACGGTATGAAAGAAGGTGTTTTTAAACTTTTGAAGGTGAATCCATAGAATCGTGTTTTCCATCCGAAAAAAACTTTTGATGTGGGAATAAATGAAAAAAGATAAATGATATAAAACAAATGGTAAAGTACAGCAAGGGAAATATTTGGCGAACATTCTCTTGTGGAAGACTAAAAATAACGCGGAACATGATCAATAAAAAAAAGAGACTATCTTTACTAAATTGCACCTATCTGTAAAACTATATTACTTTTATTTTAGAATAAATCTGTACTTCAAATGCTTGTTATTAAATGGCAACAAACCATTTTAACGTTACATATGCAGTAGATGAGAAAGGAGAATTTTTTAAGACACTAAATTATACTTTAACATAATAAGCGGGAAAAAAGGAATCTTATTAAAAAAAATAAAAAAATTATGAGGTTTATGGGGGAAATAAATTTTACGTATGCACTCATATAAGGATTCTCTCTCTCTATATAAAAAAAAAACATTTTTTATGTTTAAGGTTTTTTCATAAGTCCACCAGAAAAAGTTTTAATTTTTTTTTAATTTGTGAAATATTTTTGTTTGTTTGTTATTTTTAAGGCGAAAAGCACACTGAGGCTATTATCGCCTCCCTAAATGTAAGTGTGAGTGTAAAGTGTTAAAGTCGCAAGTGTAGTGTTGTAAGTGTGAGTGTGTTAGACTCGGGTACCGCGAGGGACGTCTAAATCCTCTCAACAGGTGCAGCTGTCTGCATCCCTCTGCGGGGGTTTGTGAAAGATAGTTACAATTAGTGGTTCAACTGGGAAACCTGCCTAATTTACAAAAACCAGTCTAGCAGAACGTTTAAGTCAGTGTGCCAATTTACATTTTTGTATCATTTGTAGTTTTATAAATTCTACTAAACCCTCGGTACAATTTCGATCCAACTGAAAATCTCACTTATTGTTTGAATTCGAAAGTCAAGTTATCTCGAACTTCCAGAAACAAAACAAGACAAGTTTCGGTAGCAGTCTAAGAAGATACTGAACCTCTTTCCGAGCTGAAATATCTGCTATCTTATCTTGCGTTTGAATGGGATTAGCAAATATCTACATGTCTACATTACAAAACTCAAGCGAAGATTGCCTCGGTTGAAATCGGCTCAGAACCGGTGTAGGAGTGTTTTATGTCCCTAAAGAGAGTGCGGAACTGACTGGAACGTTGAGCCATCAAAGTGTGGTAAACCTCTTGGTTATATGGCTGAAATAAAAGAAGGCATTTTTTTTTTTTTTAACGTCCGACTATTGTGCACACTTGGGCTAATACAGACGATGGGATGATATATATAGCGTATGAAAATGCCAAGCCCTGTGACCGGGAATCGAACTCGGGTCCTCGGGGTGAAACCCTAGTACGCTATCAACTAGGCCACCGAGGCGGCTAAAAGAAAGCATTGTTGTAGGACTTGTAGAGGCTACTTAAGCTATTAATTACGGAAGGTCGAGGAAAACTTATGAAAAATAGTTAGATCAAATTGGTAACTACTCTGCAGTTACCGTGAAAGAGATGCATGGATCTGCAAGCAAAAAAAGAAGAAAAATAATTAAAATGAACACAACCAGTTCAAGCAATATTTTGAAATTCAGGAGCATCGAGGATAAAATCCAGATAAGATAAAATGTTTTCAGGAGTGGTAAGTTTTACAACAGAAAATGTTCAATCAGAAAAGGCAGAAAATGTTCAATCAGAAAAGGTGATTGGCAAATCCGGAGGAGCGGCAGAAAATTTTTAATCAGAAAAGGTGATCTGGCAAAACCGGAGGAGCGACAGAAAATGTACAATCAGAAAAGGTGATCTGGAAAAACCGGAGGAGCAACAGAATATGTTCAATCAGAAAAGGTGATCCGGCAAAACCGGAGGAGCGACAGAAAATGTTCAATCACAAAAGGTGATCTGGAAAAACCGGAGGAGCGACAGAAAATGTTCAATCAGAAAAGGTGATCCGGCAAAACCGGAGGAGCGACAGAAAGTGTTCAATCACAAAAGGTGATCTGGAAAAACCGGAGGAGCGGCAGAAAATGTTCAATCAGAAAAGGTGATCTGGAAAAACCGGAGGAGCGACAGAAAATGTTCAATCAGAAAAGGTGATCTGGCAAAACCGGAGGAGCGACAGAAAATGTTCAATCAGAAAAGGTGATCCGGCAAAACCAGAGGAGCGACAGAAAATTTGGCAAAACCAGAGGAACGACAGAAAATGTTCAATCAGAAAAGGTGATCTGTCAAATCCGGAGGAGCGGCAGAAAATGTTCAATCAGAAAAGGTGATCCGGCAAAAACCGGAGGAGCGGCAGAAAATGTTCAATCATAAAAGGTGATCCGGAAAAACGGATGAGCGACAGAAAATTTTCAATCAGAAAAGGTGATCTGGCAAAACCGGAGAAGCGACAGAAAATGTTCAATCAGAAAAGGTGATCCGGCAAAAACGGATGAGCGACAGAAAATTTTCAATCAGAAAAGGTGATCTGGCAAAACCAGAGGAACGACAGAAAATGTTCAATCAGAAAAAGTGATCTGGCAAATCCGGAGGAGCGGCAGAAAATGTTCAATCTGAAAAGGTGATCTGGCAAAACCGGAGGAGCGGCAGAAAATGTTCAATCAGAAAATGTGATCCGGCAAAAACGGATGAGCGACAGAAAATTTTCAATCAGAAAAGGTGATCTGGCAAAACCGAAGGAGTGACAGAAAATTTGGCAAAACCGGAGGAGCGGCAGAAAATGTTCAATCAGAAAAGGTGATTCGGCAAAACCGGAGGAGCGGCAGAAAATGTTCAATCAGAAAAGGTGATCTGGCAAAACCGGAGGAGCGCGAAGTAGTTCTTGACAAAGATTTACCGAAAAGAAAAAAGGCTCATGCATTAAAATGAGATAATTAAAATTTTAAAAAGAGAAAAAACGTTTTCTCTAGGCGCATGCGTTAAAATTTTCAGTGTTCATTTGAGAATCCATAAAGATGTTTTCATTTATAGTACTTAAGAACTCCGGCAGAAAGTTTTCCTAGATTTATTTAATTCATGCTGATTATAGAAACCCTACGTAGGTAACAAACATATACTCTGTTTTTTTTTTTTTTTGTTGTTATTTTAAGGCGAAAAGCACATTGAGGCTATCTTCGCCTTCATAAATGTAAGTGTGAGTGTAAAGTGTTATAGTCGTAAGTATAGACTCGGGTACCGCGAGGGACGTCTAAATCCTCTCAATAGGTGCAGCTACTCTGCATCTCTCTGCGGGACACATCTATTCTGTAGGCTTTTGAATTGTTACAAATTAAAAAGAAAGAAAATACGAACACTTGAAGCTAACTTGTTAACTTAAAGCAGAATCAATAAAATTAATCATTTTATACGTCTTTGTAAGTAGTTCTATCTGCAGTGATATGGAAGCTATATCCAAATGGAAAATTGTCTCAAGAAAAGTTCAACATTTAGGTTTTACAAGTTAGTAAAGGAAATGAGTGTGACTTATTTTACACCAAACTGCGTATACTCAGCATGTGGTAGTGCTAATGTAGGCTACTCAGTATGCTGAATTACTTGCCAAGTACGTAGGAGGGATGTCAAGAGAAACTTTTTTGGAAAAAAGTGAAAAAGGGATGAGTGGTGGAAATAAAAAAACGAGGAGGAGCGTAGCGTGCTGGTTGACCGAACAAACCTACCCTGGAAATACAAGGGCTGTTCGTAAAGTAAGGTTCCCAAGGCGCTTAAGTCGCTACGAACGCAGTTACGAGGGATCCGGTGACCTTGGCTTGTAGCTTGGTTTCCGCTCTCCCATTCCCCGCTCCTCGAGCTGTCTGCGAGACTCTTGGCTTGGCAGCCGTTAATAATGGAATTACCACTTATGTCTCCCGCCAGGTGCGAATTACGCTCTGTGATTCGTTTTTTATGTGCAAAAAACACTGCGCCGGTGGACATTCATATCCAACCGTGTGAAGTCTGCGGAGAAAAATGTATGAGCATACAACACGTACGCAAATGGTGCAGAGAATTCAAAGGCGGACTTACAGACGTTCATGATGAACAGTGTTCCGGAACGGCCATCTGTTTCGGACGAAACGATTGCGAAAGTGAAAGAAACAATGCGGAAAGATCGGACTGTTCGGCAGCTCTCCGAGATGATCCCTGATGACAGACCATTTAGTATAGGCCTATAGCAAGGTTTGTGCAGAATGGGTCCCAAGACAGCTTACAGCCGACCACAAAAGGCAACGGATTGATGCGGCCCGCGAATTTCTTCAGGCCTACGAAACTGATGGCGAGAAATTCTTGGACTCCATTGTCAATGGGAACGAGACCTGGGTATAATATACGACACAATCACGTCAGTGGAAACAGCCAGAGTAGCCGAAGCCGCGGAAGTTCAAACAAACTCTGCCGGCAAAGTCATGGCGAGCGTGTTTTGGGACATTGTTGTGAGAATTCATAGATACCGGCACAACAGTCAATGTTGATCGTTACTGTGAGACGTTAAAGAACCTTCGCCGCGCGATTCAAAACAAGAGGAGAGGCATGCTCACGAAGGGAGTTTGTTTCCATCAATACCAAAGCTCGTCCGCACACCGCCCGTGTAACAACCGATCTCATCAACCAATTTGGATGGGATACTGTCACACATCCGCCCTACAGCCCGGACTTAACCCTAAGTGACTGCTATATCTTCCCTAATTTGAAGACACACTTAGGTGGGACGCATTTCAGTACCGGGAAGGAGCTGAAAGAAGTTTTAATCTCCTTCAAGGCGCGGCGGGAGAGTTTTTCGACTCAGGCAAAAATGCATCGATCTCAACAGAGATTATTTTGAAAAATAGAAAAACGTATAAGCTTTCCAAAAATGTATAATTCAATGCAAATAAACACGTTTTTCATTGTGAAAAAATATTGGGAACCTTATTTTACGGACAACCTTCGTACTTTTAATTTTGCTTCTTCATAAAACTGAGTTTTCGCTGATTTTTCCACCTAAAAAACTATTAAATTCCAACCATTTCAGACCGCATTTATTGTTCGTTTAATATTATATGGTACTATTTTAATGAACTATACTGTAGGCCTATAGGTACTATGTAAAAAAAATTTAATTTGAAATGCACCGATTTGAAATTTAATTGAAATTGAAAATTTCAAAAATTAATTTGGAATTGAAATTTGAAATTTAACGCCGATTACGGTGGAATTAAGATTTTCAAAATAATCTAAAACCTAAAATATTTTAAATGACCCGCCATTTTGAGACGGATGAACAGATTTTGCTGTGGATGAGACTATTAACGAACCAGTAAATATCAATTTTTTTTTAAGGCGAAAAGCACATTGAGGCTATTATCGCCTCCCTAAATGTAAGTGTGTGTAAAGTGTTAAAGTCGTAAGTGTAGTGTTGCAAGTATAAATGTGTGTTAGACTCGGGTACCGCGAGGGACGTCTAAATCCTCTCAATAAAGAAAAACATTTTGAACAACTGTATTAGGCCTAATCATTTTGAAACAATTGATTCCCATTCAAGTTACTACGCCAATTATATAAATGAACACAAAAATCCTTGATTGTTTGAACTCCTCTCTACAATCGATTTAAGATTATTCTTCACATAAACTATGGTCATGTTGTACGCAGTGCAACATATTAAACCAGTCTAGACACTCGCACGTTTATCGGATAACCCGAGATTACACTGTTACCAATACCAAAGAGACAATTATACAGATTTATTACTGTACTAGTTATTTAAATCTAGAAAAACCTTTACACAAGATAAGGAAATTCTTCAATTATCACGCTTGTTATTATATAACCGCAAAGAAATAAGAAAGAAAACAAGTAAATTGTTGACTTCATTTCATCACGTGGTGTTACGAATAGTGTTCGTTATAATTAGTAGCTCAACAGAAAAAAATTAATAGCACAATAGGATTACAGAAATTTTCTTACTGCAGATAACAAAAAGCTTGGTTAAATTTATCGAAATTAACGTCATATTTTTGCTGAAACTTTGTTATACGAGAATCCATAGCCTCAGATTATAAAAATCCCGACGCGGTGGTCAGAAATTGTTTAGGTTTTTTAAATTTTCTTATCTAAACTGTTACACAGCACCGATTTGGAAAATTAGGCAGAGTTTTTGTCGGTAATTACCGAACAGGAATTTTCGATAAATAGAAATAGTATCACGAAAATTGTGTTTGGTAATACAAGCCAACATTAGAACAAAATATTGATCGAAATTATTGGTTGAAATAGATTTTTTGTAACTTTTAAACAGTTTTTCTACACAAATTACTTCGACAAATATTTTTGAACAAATTATTTCCGTATGCATTGTTATTATCAATGAAATTTGAAAATTTAAAGTACGTGTTTTAACGGCGATTTCAAAATAATCTAAAATATTTTTAATGACCCGCAATTTTGAAACGAAGGAACAGATTTTACTGTGTATAAGACTATAACAAACCAGTAAATAGCAATCAAAGAAAACATAATTTTGAACAAGTTAACTATAAAACAATTGCCATTCAAGTTACTATTTCAAATGTTATGACAAAATCTAAAGATTGCAATTGTAGCAATCAAAGAAAACATAACTTTAACACAAGTTAAGTAAGAAACAATTGCCATTCAAGTTACTATTTCAAATGTTACAACAAAATCTAAAGATTGCAATTGTAGCAATCAAAGAAAACATAACTTTAACACAAGTTAAGTAAGAAACAATTGCCATTCAAGTTACTATTTCAAATGTTACAACAAAATCTAAAGATTGCAATTGTAGCAATCAAAGAAAACATAACTTTAACACAAGTTAAGTAAAAAACAATTGCCATTCAAGTTACTATTTCAAATGTTACAACAAAATCTAAAGATTGCAATTGTAGCAATCAAAGAAAACATAACTTTAACACAAGTTAAGTAAAAAACAATTGCCATTCAAGTTACTATTTTAAATGTTAGGACAAAATCTAAAAATTGCATTTGTAGCAATTTACAGCAATCAAAGAAAACATAATTTTAACACAAGTTAAGTAAGAAAAAATTGCCATTCAAGTTACTATTTCAAATGTTAGGACAAAATCTAAAGATTGCAATTGTAGCAATTTACAGCAATCAAAGAAAACATAATTTTAACACAAGTTAAGTAAGAAACAATTGCCATTCAAGTTACTATTTCAAATGTTAGGACAAAATCTAAAGATTGCAATTGTAGCAATTTACAGCAATCAAAGAAAACATAATTTTAACACAAGTTAAGTAAGAAACAATTGCCATTCAAGTTACTATTTCAAATGTTATGACAAAATCTAAAGATTGCAATTGTAGCAATTTACAGCAATCAAAGAATACATAATTTTAACACAAATTAAGTAAGAAAAAATTGCCATTCAAATTACTATTTCAAATGTTAGGACAAAACCCAAAGTTTGCAATTGTAGCCATTTACAGATTGTAAATTGTTGCAAATGTTGCAGTATACTGCAATTTGCAGCAATTCTTGCAATTAACGTACTGTCAACCTACACAGGCGCTGAGTAAAGGTGATTGTCGACAATTGTTTCCGCAGTAGACACTCAACTATAGACCAAGTGGATTGCATTAATGATGACATCGATAGATCAACATACGTTGGAATAGAAAAATGGTAATGCTTAACAATACTTTTTATAAATGGTACACGTTTTTGATAGAGCGTGACGTGAGAAAAAAAATGTAATATACTCTACTTTAATTCCATAAACGGAGTAGCTTTGAGGAAAAGGGTCAAGAAAGCTTCTAATTCATCTGACTGGTCCGAAACCAGTCACATTATCCCGAGCTCAACTTTGCACGTAAGTGAAATTTTGTCCGTATGTACGAGCTAGGGTGAAAATGTTCCCGAAATTGGTCAATAAAAATTTATTGATTTTTGTGTGTGTTATTTTAAGGCGAAAAGCACATCGAGGCTATTATCGCCTCCCTAAATGTAAGTGTGAGTGTAAAGTGTTAAAGTCGTAAGTGTAAGTGTGTTAGACTCAGGTACCGCGAAGGATGTCTAAATCCTCTTAATTTTTTTTTTTTTTTTTTTTTTTTTTTTTTTTTATTTATAATAATAATTTATTATTATTACTATACAATTGTCACTAGTCACTAGATGACTAACCTACAATATTATTCTAAAATAAATTAATCACAACTGAGAACTCCCAACAGAGGTCCCAGTATTTACACTAAACCAGTTCAAACGGTTGCTGTCTTAAATCCTCTTAATAGTTGCAGCTAGTCTGCACCTCCTGTGGATCCGTAGGAGTGCAGACTACGTAATAATAATAATAATAATAGTAAAAATAGTAATAATAATATATAGTATGTATATATATATATATATATATATATATATATATATATATATATATATATTATGCGTAATAAATCGTAGGCGAATTTATAAGGGTCTTAGCCGCCTCGGTGGCCTAGTGGATAGCGTACTGGGCTATCACCCCGAGGACCCGGGTTCGATTCCCGGCCAGGGCTTGGCATTTTCATACACTATAAATCATCCCATCGTCTGCATTAGCCCGTGTGCACAATAGTCGGACGTTAAACACCAAAAAAAAAAAAAAAATATTAAATAAAAAAAAATAAAAAATACGTACAATATTTTAACTTTTTGAGCAAAACGGTGTCCCTTCAATGTCATTTTCAGTCGTGGAAACAGGTAAAAATCAGGCGGTGCAAGGTCGGGAGAATATAGAGAATGTGCTCGGCAAGATACTGTTTCACCATCAGCGATCGATGTGACGGGGTCAACAAAAACCAATCGGTTCCTGCCCAACCAGATTGTCATTGGTTTTGATGAGAGGAATAAGTTTTGGGAACACCCTATGCGAATACAATTTTAACGAACCACCAAAACGTGTTTTAGGCGTCATGATCGGTGCACATTTCATGATCACAGATCTGCGTTTTCCTGCGATGGATGGCCCACTGGAAAACGTTAATAGAACGTAGCTAAGCCTACTTCTTGTGGCAAGAGTTTTATCACATGAATATCGTATACCAAATTGTGAACATCTGTTTGCGAAACATGTGGCGCATCCATACGTAGGCGAAATGACAGCGAAGCGAGATATTGTAATTTTTACAACATCTGTTTTACATTACAAGATTCTTGACACATTAAAACGTTTATATTCGTAGTTCCTGGAGCATAAATTATTAAAGTAATAATGTTGTTAAACAACTTGTAGGCCTGTACAGATCGGCAATTTTGTAAAAGTTAAATATTAACAACAGACTGATATTTTGTTGCGAAAATCTATTTGAAATATTTAAGGGATAGAAAGGGGAACGGAACAAGCCGCCTCGGTGGCCTAGTTGATAGCGTACTGGCCTTTCACCCCGAGGACCCGGGTTCGAATCCCCCAGGGCTTGGCATTTTCATACGCTATAAATCATCCCATCGTCTGCATTAGCCCAAGTGTGCACAATAGTCGGACGTTTAGCACAAAAAAGGGGGGGAAACGGTGTGATCGAAGAGATAATACACCAGTCAGTCTGCTGCGTCTCTAAACTTGCGCATCTCAAGGTCGGTGGTTCGCGATTGCAGTTACTGTCAACGAGCTGCAGTTCCTGTCAGTATTTTCAAGCCGCAGTAACTCGGCTAAAATCGCCGCCATTTTAATTTCGTTTTTACCCGGGAGAGGTCGCGCGGGGAAAAATTACACCAGGGTCGCCGCACTGGGTGCAGGTTTTTGTAAACTCCATAAATAGACACAAAATGATCTTTATTTAGGCTTTAACATGATTGGTATTTTCAAATATGCAAAATAAATATAAATTGTGCTATTTTTATAAAAAATATAATAATTTTTATTAATTAAAACACATGCAGTACGAATATAAATGTTACTCGAGATGTGCAACACACATATATATTGCAACTCGCATATATATTGCAACTCGCATACATATTGCAACACGCATATATATTGCAACTCGCATATATATAAATATTGCAACACGCATATATATTGCAACTCGCATATAGGCCTATATAAATATTGCAACTCGCATATATATTGCAACACGCATATATATTGCAACTCGCATATATATAAATATTGCAACACGCATATATATTGCAACTCGCATTTAGGCCTATATAAATATTGCAACTCGCATTTATATTGCAACACGCATATATATTGCAACTCGCATATATATAAATATTGCAACACGCATATATATTGCAACACGCATATATATATTGTAACACGCATATATATTGCAACTCGCATATATATAAATATTGCAACACGCATATATATTGCAACTCGCATATATATATATATATATTGCAACACGCATATATATTGCAACTCGCATATATATTGCAACTCGCATATATATAAATATTGCAACACGCATATATATTGCAACACGCATATATATTGCAACTCGCATATATATTGCAACACGCATATATATTGCAATCGCATATACATAAATATTGCAACACGCATATATATATTGCAACACGCATATATATTGCAACTCGCATATATATAAATATTGCAATACGCATATATATTGCAACTCGCATATATATTGCAACACACATATATATTGCAACACGCATATATATAAATATTGCAACACGCATATATATTGCAACTCGCATATATATAAATATTGCAACACGCATATATATTGCAACACGCATATATATTGCAACACGCATATATATTGCAACACACATATATATTGCAACACGCATATATATTGCAACACGCATATATATTGCAACACACATATATATTGCAACACGCATATATATAAATATTGCAACACGCATATATATATATATTGCAACTCGCATATATATTGCAACACGCATATATATTGCAACACGCATATATATAAATATTGCAACACGCATATATATTGCAAAACACATATATATTTTGCAACTCGCATATATATAAATATTGCAACACGCATATATATTGCAACACGCATATATATTGCAACTCGCATATATATAAATATTGCAACACGCATATATATTGCAACACGCATATATATTGCAACACGCATATATATAAATATTGAAACACGCATATATATTGCAACTCGCATATATATTGCAACACGCATATATATTGCAACACGCATATATATAAATATTGCAACACGCATATATATTGCAACATGCATATATATTGCAACACGCATATATATAAATATTGCAACACACATATATATTGCAACTCGCATATATATAAATATTGCAACACGCATATATATTGCAACACACATATATATTGCAACACGCATATATATAAATATTGCAACACGCATATATATTGCAACACGCATATATATTGCAACACGCATATATATTGCAACACGCATATATATAAATATTGCAACACGCATATATATTGCAACTCGCATATATATTGCAACACGCATATATATTGCAACACGCATATATATAAATATTGCAACACGCATATATATTGCAACACGCATATATATTGCAACACGCATATATATTGCAACACGCATATATATTGCAACACGCATATATATTGCAACACACACATATATATTGCAACACGCATATATATAAATATTGCAACACGCATATATATTGCAACTCGCATATATATTGCAACACGCATATATATTGCAACACACATATATATTGCAACACGCATATATATAAATATTGCAACACGCATATATATTGCAACACGCATATATATTGCAACACGCATATATATTGCAACACACATATATATTGCAACACGCATATATATAAATATTGCAACACGCATATATATTGCAACTCGCATATATATTGCAACACACATATATATTGCAACACGCATATATATTAATATTGCAACACACATATATATTGCAACACGCATATATATAAATATTGCAACTCGCATATATATTGCAACACGCATATATATTGCAACACACATATATATTGCAACACGCATATATATAAATATTGCAACACGCATATATATTGCAACACGCATATATATTGCAACACGCATATATATTGCAACACACATATATATTGCAACACGCATGTATATAAATATTGCAACACGCATATATATTGCAACTCGCATATATATTGCAACACGCATATATATTGCAACACGCATATATATAAATATTGCAACACGCATATATATTGCAACACGCATATATATTGCAACACGCATATATATATAAATATTGCAACACGCATATATATTGCAACATGCATATATATTGCAACACGCTCGCGGGTAAAGTTTGGGCTAGTTTTTGTCTATACGCAGATTTGTATATTCGTCTAAAATTTCATTTGTAAAAAATAATTTCCAAGAAACAACTGGTGACTCTTAAGTTCAGACACGTCTGAATCCTGGAAGACGTCTAACTAAAGGATGTTCCACTCTTTCTTCGTCTCTCCTCCTTTTCTGCATTGAGTAAAAGTCTCAGTATTTTTATCTTCTTCGGTTTCATTCATTTCAAGCATAAAACAAACACAATTTATCAAAATATAGAGCACTAAGGGAAAAAAATCACTAAAAATCACTCGCAGCAGTGTCAAATAAGAAGTATACACGCGGGGTGGATTAGGCCAGTTATGAGAAGTAACGGACAAAAATCGCCGAGAAGTGATAAAAAATGCAACATCATATTTACGTTATTTTTTTAATTTTTTAATTTTTGCTATTTTAAGGTGAAAAGCATATTAAGGCTATTATCGCCTCCCTAAATGTAAGTGTGAGTGTAAAGTGTTAAAAGTCGTAAGTGCAGTGTTGTTTTTTTTGTGTTTAACGTCCGTCTATTGTGCACACTTGGGCTAATGCAGACGATGGGATGATTTATAGCGTATGAAAATGCCAAGCCCTGGCCGGGATTCGAACCCGGGTCCTCGGGGTGAAAGCCTAGTACGCTATCAACTAGGCCACCGAGGCGGCTCAAAGTGTACGTGTAATTGTGTGACTTCGGGTACCGCGAGGACGTCTAAATCCTCTCAATAGGTGCAGCTAGTCTTATGTTTACGTAGTGGATACTTCCATACGAAGGGGAGCCGCCTCGGTGGCCTAGTTGATAGCGTACTGGGCTTTCACCCCGATTACCCGGGTTCGATTCCCGGCCAGGGCTTTGGTATTTTCATACGCTATAAATCATCCCATTGTCTGCATTAGCCCAAACTAATTACAGTCAGGAGATATAGTAGAAAACAATTACTCCCGGGTTTAGATAAAGGACGGTTTATGTCCACGATCTGAGACTCGCCGCGAAATGCGCATGCGCTAAGTGAACTTACCACTTTCGTATTTTCTGCTTCGACACGTTTCCACACACGGTATTATATTTCAGAATAGAAACAATCGATTCGAATGAACCAAATGTTTTTCACTAACGGTTTTTACATTACCTACACGAGTTGCACAATTTCAATTGAAAATTCAATAGAAATTCGTATCCTAGATTAGAGGTAAGCAAAAATTCTCAAATAATTAATAACAGCATAATATGCAGGCCTATAATTACCTGGCGCCGTAACATAACACGCTCTAGTAATGTTGGAATTAAGGAATGAAGCAACATATGGAAGCAACATATTTACTGTGTGCTTTTACTCCAATTAATTATTAGGCTATGATAAAAAAAACTGTACACATTACGTCAAACTAAAATAACACTAAACAATTATGTAATTATTACAAATACATCCAATGCTGTATACGAGGTGTGTTCAGAAAGTAACGAGAATTTTTAAATTTCGCTGGATTGGAGAGTACGATAGTCAAACATTTTTTTTGTTATGTTGGTATACATGCCCTTGAAGTATGATAAAACTTTCAGCCGTTTTCATTGTTGACTTTGTCTGTGACAGCCACTAAAGTTAGACGTGTTTTTATATGCTCGGCGAATTGCTCGGCTGAACATTTCACACACTTTATTCCATTTTTTGTAAAATTACGCTGACTGTTGGTTTTTATCAGGCTAATTATAATGGTAGCACACCTGTGTTACTTAAAAACCAATTTAAAAAAAGGCAGGCTTATCTAACGTGGAAATGTCTCGTCAAAACTGTCGGAAGGACAGTTGTACTGCCACTTGTACAATACGCAAAGCAAACACTATCAAGTAAAGTTGTTCGCTAATTTATGCGGAAGTTGTTATTGTACGGAAAACGGAGGCTTCAATTTGACTCAACTGCTTTCCGCGCTTTTTTTAACTTTTGAAGAAGTCGAACAAGACGCAAAACACTTTATTATGTGGATAATGCCGCTTCGGTGGCCTAGTTGATAGCGCACTGGGCTTTCACCCCGAGGACCCGGGTTCGATTCCCGGCCAGGTCTTGGCATTTTCATACGCTATAAATCATCCCATTGTCTGCATTAGCCCAAGTGTGCACAATAGCCGGACGTTATATAAAAAAAAAAAAAAAATGTGGGTAATTTGTCTATACGCGAAAGATTTTACGACATTCTACCTACTACTAAAAAAAATTTTCCAAATGTCTGTCAGTAAGTCTAACGACCCTCTTCACATTCGGACCTTCTGTCCCGCTTAACATTCATACTTTTGCCAGTTAGACAAATTAGGACGATGGATAAGCGTTAACTGTAATGGCAAAGAAACGGGAGTAACTGCGGCTCGAATTCAGAACCACGAGATGCTCAGTTCAGAGACGCAGCAGACTGAACGGTGCTTTGGCCACATCGACCACCGAGCCCTCCTCTGTACAGAATTTGCAAGTTCGTTAAACAGCAAAAACCGTTCAACAATTGTAAATCAGATGCTATTAACAATTAAAAAAAAAGTCCATTTTGGGGGGGGGGGAGGAGTTAATGTGAAAAGCAAAAGTAGACTATCATTGCCTGAAAATATTTAAGATCCAAATATACTGAGGAGGGTTTAGTGAACTTTCCGTTTCGTGCGCGGGACATTAAAGTTCAATTATTTCCCTCTATTATATTTTGACTTATATTAAGTAATATATTAAATACATTACATTAATATATATTAATAACATACATTAATACAGTATATTATATACTAGCTGTACCCGGTCACGCGATGCTGTGGCTCAGTCTGGTTCAATTTAACAATGCATTCAGAAACATTGAGATAAAATCGTAAAATTGGAAACTTGAATTGTAAATGGATCGTAAATCGGAAACATTGATATAGAATCGTAAAATTGGAAACCTGGAATTGTAAATGGATCGTAAATCGGAGGCATTGAGATAGAATCGTAAAATTGGAAACTTGGAATTGTAAATGGATCGTAAATAGGAAACATTGAGGTAGAATCGTAAAATTGTAAACTTGAATTGTAAATGGATCGTAAATAGGAAACATTGAGATAGAATCGTAAAATTGGAAACTTGAATTGTAAATGGATCGTAAATCGGAAACATTGATATAGAATCGTAAAATTGGAAACTTGAATTGTAAATGGATCGTAAATCGGAAACATTGATATAGAATCGTAAAATTGAAAACCTGGAATTGTAAATGGATCGTAAATCGGAGGCATTGAGATAGAATCGTAAAATTGGAAACTTGGAATTGTAAATGGATCGTAAATAGGAAACATTGAGGTAGAATCGTAAAATTGTAAACTTGAATTGTAAATGGATCGTAAATAGGAAACATTGAGATAGAATCGTAAAATTGGAAACTTGAATTGTAAATGGATCGTAAATCGGAAACATTGATATAGAATCGTAAAATTGGAAACTTGAATTGTAAATGGATCGTAAATCGGAAACATTGATATAGAATCGTAAAATTGAAAACTTGAATTGTAAATGGATCGTAAATCGGAAACATTGAGATAGAATCGTAAAATTGGAAACTTGAATTGTAAATGGATCGTAAACCGGAAACATTGAAAAAGAATCGTAAAATTGGAAACTTGGAATTGTAAATGGATCGTAAACCGGAAACATTGAAAAAGAATCGTAAAATTGGAAACTTGGAATTGTAAATGGATCGTAAACCGGAAACATTGAAAAAGAATCGTAAAATTGGAAACTTGGAATTGTAAATGGATCGTAAACCGGAAACATTGAAAAAGAATCGTAAAATTGGAAACTTGGAATTGTAAATGGATCGTAAATCGGAAACATTGAGATAGAATCGTAAAATTGGAAACTTGAATTGTAAATGGATCGTAAATCGGAAACATTGAGATAGAATCGTAAAATTGGAAACTTGAATTGTAAATGGATCCTAAATCGGAAACAATGAGATAGAATCGTAAAATTGGAAACTTGGAATTGTAAATGGATAGTAAATCGGAAACATTGAAAAAGAATCGTAAAATTGGAAACTTGGAATGGTAAATGGATCGTAAATCGGAAACATTGAAATAGAATCGTAAAATTGGAAACTTGGAATTGTAAATGGATCCTAAATCGGAAACATTGAAATAGAATCGTAAAATTGGAAACTTGGAATTGTAAATGGATAGTAAATCGGAAACATTGAAAAAGAATCGTAAAATTGGAAACTTGGAATGGTAAATGGATCGTAAATCGGAAACATTGAAACAGAATCGTAAAATTGGAAATTTGGAATTGTAAATGGATCGTAAATCGGAGGCATTGAAATAGAATTGTAAAATTGGAAACTTGAATTGTAAATGGATCGTAAATCGGAAACATTGAAACAGAAACGTAAAATTGGAAACTTGAATTGTAAATGGATCGTAAATCGGAAACATTGAAACAGAAACGTAAAATTGGAAACTTGAATTGTAAATGGATCGTAAATCGGAAACATTGAAACAGAAACGTAAAATTGGAAACTTGAATTGTAAATGGATCGTAAATGTTAAAATTGGAAACTTGAATTGTAAATGGATCGTAAATCGGAAACATTGAAACAGAAACGTAAAATTGGAAACTTGAAACTGTAAATGGATCGTACGTAAAATTGGAAACTTGGAATTGTAAATGAATCGTAAATCAGAAACATTGAAAAAGAATCGTAAAATATTTAGTAGCTATAGTGTGTTGCATTTACGGCCAACAAAGCAGTGTTTTCAACAAAAAAATTACTTTTGCAACTGCAATGTTGTATTAAAATTTCAAAACAATCGGTGAAGAATTTTTGAAGATTTAAGAATACATTGTACATATATTAATTTTTTTTTTGTGTTTAACGTCCGCCTATTGTGCACACTTGGGCTAATGCAGACGATGGGATGATTTATAGCGTATGAAAATGTTGGCATACGCCCTGGCCGGGAATCGAACCCGGGTCCTCGGGGTTTTGATCGTAAAATTGACTTATATTAAGTAATATATTAAATACATTACATTAATACAGTATGTTATATACTAGCTTGAATTTGGCTATATTCAGTTTCGAACTTATACTGAAATTTTAGTATAATGGATTGTAAATTGGGTTTGTAAATCGGATACACCCAATTTTACGTCGGGATGTAACTAATAACTGTTTGTTACTGTTTGTTTCAGAAATTCAATATTGCATGTAATAATTGTGCAGCATATTTACATGCAAATATGTTGTGGGCGTTAAAACATATTAACCCACAATAATATCACACAATGAAATATTATTGTGTGCGGTGCCCAGTACGCTATCAACTTAGGCCACCGAGGCGGCACATAAATTAAATAGTGTGTGTGCGTGTGCGTGCGTGCGTGCGTGTGTGTATGCGCGCATGCGTGTGTTACCAATAATAGCTCACGAAAATGAATATTTTTTTAATATGATTTCAACACTATAATCGGCGTTAAAAACGAAATTCAATACGGAAATGAATGTGACGGCGGTCATGGTTCATTTTCGAATCTTCAATTGAATTTGAAAATTTAATATTTTAATTTGGGCAAATATCAAGGCTTTGTGTGATGGTGAAGTAAGATTTTCAAAAAAAAATCTAAGAAGACAAATTAATGGAATTTTTACTTTTTGAAAATTAGCTTTCGTCAAGTTAAAGAGACAGTTGCGTGCCACTATTAAAGTATTAAAAAAAAACCGTGACGGGGTGAATTTTTGGACGACCGCAATACTTTCTATGGAGAACAGACTACAAAACCAAACAAATCAATCGAGAACCGGTTCATGATGTTTTCAGCAAGTGCTAAAGTAACATACCGAAGACCCTTTGGTACAAAGCCTGCAATACCGGCAGGCAGGCAAACCACGTGATTTATCGCGCCGCACACATGTGTAGGCCTAATTCTATCACAACCACAAACCTTCTGTGTACACGTTTACTGTTTATTCAGTATTGGTGTCAAATAGCGCACATCCCACCAGTTTCGTTCTGTTCCCTTCGCTGCATTCATGGCGGTCTTTATGTTTTGTGTTATGCTTTCAATCGGAAAATGGTATTTGAGCAACCATTGACCCAAGGAAGTAGTGGTGTGGCAGAAAACACCAAACTGTTAAAAAAACTGCTTTCTATAAACGACAAACGAACTGCTTTTTCAAACGGAAACAGGCAGTTTGATTTACACTGGTTTATGATCTGTTAAACAAGGAACGGACTTTACCCACTACCACACCCACGTTCTATTCGAACTTTGCCGCAAGCGCTAAAACTGTTTTCCTGCTAACTGCTTTTCTTCTATCTGCTTTTATGCTTTTTCCCTTTATTCCAAAGTTGCTTGTTGCTTGTAGTGAAGTAAGAACTGTTTGGTCAATGTCAACGTTTATCACTATTTTGTTGCGAGTTGTAGTAACAACCTCTCACATTTCGTAGATACAGAGCCTAATTTTATTTAAACATATTTTTTATATTTATTATCAATCATCAATATTTTTTAATCAACTAAAAATATTCTAAATCGTTTGCATTTTGGTAAATATGCGAAGGACTATTTAATTTTTAAGTAAAAAAAAAGAATGCTTCTATTAGAAATTCATTGCATTTTGTAAATATAAAATGGCATACGTATATATTACGTTTTGAGAATGTAATTTAATTATTATTACACTTGTAAGGATTATTTTTATCCTTTCTAAATTCTTTACACACAAAACCAGTTAAGGACATGGTGGTAATGGGAATGAAAAAGTAGTCTTAGAAAACTGAACGTATGTGCTTTATGTTTTAGCTGCTAATACAACTTTGAGTTTCAGTTTTCTAAACCTGTTTTTTCCAACTGTTTTAAAAAGCAGCTTTTTTCATCGACAAACAGTTTGTTGACGTTTTGTAAAAATACCAGAAACGCCCACCTCTACAAGGAAGACTAATAAGGACGAGGGGTCTGCGTTAACGGAAAGGGTAAAGCTTACTCCAGTAACTGCAGTTTTGTACCTGCAACATTGTACAGAGACGCAGCAGACTGACCGATGACTTAGCCACTTCTTCCTCGCCGGTGCTGAATTAGGATTAAGAATATGGTCATTGGTTATTTATTTACGTTAAAGGTTTCCCCCTTCCTTATATTTTGAAAAGACCGGGGGCTTACACCAGACAAGTCAAAGAAGAACACAAGAAAATGAAAATTTACAACAGAGATTGCGTGACTAAAAGACGAATCTTGATAACACACAAACAAAAGAGTTTTTTTGTGAAAGATTAGGACAAACTTTTCGTTAAAAGATGGACTGAAGAATGGAAATCACTTCTGTAAGAATGAAGACGTAAGGAAAGGAAGAAGGAAAATTAAAGGAGTCAAAAGAGTGATTCTTAGTCGGCCTCGATCGATAATTCCATAACAAATCGAACAGCGGCGATGATAACCCTAACGATTTTTCGCCGGAAAATTAACAAAAAAAAACAAATCGAACAAGTTCGTTATCCGGCAAAATCCATTCAACTGTTTCAACTTGCAGTCAAATTAAACGTTCACTATTCGTGAAATAGTGGTACCCCGGTTAACGGTCTTAATTCGTTCCACTAAGACAGTTATCCGAGCAGACTGCTCTGCGAGTCAGCGTTTACAATAGACATTATTGTTATTGTAAAACATTTTAACTGTTCGAAAATTGAAAACATGATTTAAACAACAATTTGAAACTCGCAAATAAAGACTGTTTGTTAAATTTAAAAATCAATATTACGTAACACGATTGTATTATAACTGTTTAATTTAACACCCTAACAAAATTAAACACACAGTTGACACTAGTGGTGGGTCAGAAAACACCAAACTGTTAAAAAAACTGCTTTTCTATAAACGACAAAAAACTGCTTTTTCAAACGGAAACAAGCAGTTTGATTTGGACAGGTTTGTGATTTGTTAAACAAGGAACAGCTGTTGGGACTTCCCCACCACCCACGTTCTATTCGAACGTTGCCGCAAGTGCTAAAACTTTTTTCCTGCTGTTTTCCTGCTAACTGCTTTTCTTCAACCTTCTTCTATGCTTTTTCCCTTTATTTCAAAGTTGCTTGTTGCTTGTAGTGAAGTAAGAACTGTTTGGGCATTGTCAACGTTTATCTCTATTTTGTTGCGAGTTGTTTGAAAGTTTTAAATGTAAAATTTATTGTTCAAACATTTTTTTAAACTGTAAAATCAGCCATAATTGTGTTTTATATTAGTTTTTCACCGTAGTTTACTTTGTGTTTAGAAACTTTAAAATATTTAGTGGACAATTTTGAAAGTTGTCTTTTACTTTTTTTATGTTTTTAGAATTAAGTGCATAGTTTTTAATTATTTATGGGATGTGCGGACTTTTTAAAATTCACAATATTTACTCTTGTATCTATCTTGAATAATTTTAGGTTATTTTAGTACTTTTTCTAAAATTTTGCGAAATATATGCTATATCTGAACATAATCAAATCTTTTAGTGTCATATGTTTTAAAATTATGGCTAACCGTCAAAGAAGTATAATTTGGAACTATTTTTCTAAGGCTGAGAATGAAAAGGCTTTTTGCAATATATGTAAACAAGTCTTATTTTATAAATCCAGTGTGATTAATTTGAAAGGACATTTATAAGACAGTTAAGGACATGGTGGTAATGGGAATGAAAAAGTAGTCTTAGAAAACTGAACGTTTGTGCTTTATGTTTTAGCTGCTAATACAACTTCGAGTTTCAGTTTTCTAAACCTGTTTTTTTCCAACTGTTTTAAAAAGCAGCTTTTTTCCTCAACAAACAGTTTGTTGACGTTTTGTAAAAATAGCAAAAACGCCCACCCCTAGTTGACACACGAAGTAAAATTACATACGATGCCAGAAAAGGGAATAGGAGTGGGCATTCTGACAGAGATAACTAAGAAATATCATGGAAGTTATTGCCCTACAAAAACCAAACACCCAACAATCAAAGGCTTGTTTGTGTTAGCACAATGTTTATTTCTGTAGCCCAACACAATGGGTATTTATTTACGCAGTATTGATTGTTTTCTCAAATAGTGATTTTGAATGTTTCTTAAATTGTATACCCTACTAGCATTACCCGTCATGGCTTCTCCAACGAAATTTAAACTGTTGAAGTACTGTAATAATGTAGAAACATAAAAAAATATATTAATAAAAGCGTGATCATCTAAACTCGTGATTATTTTACAGTGAATATGAAAAAATATTATAACCTGAATATGTTGTTTTATTGTCTTCAAACGTGTTCCATTCGAATTTAAGAAAATCTGATAAAAAATATTTTTCTCAAATACAAACATTTATACCCCTTTTATATTTTTGTCCATTTAGGGGATGAATTCGGAAGGGAATGCTGAATTACGTGTATTATAATTTGTGTTTTAGAATATTTTGTTTACTTTTAAGAAAATCCGATAAAAAATATTTTCTCCAATGCAAAACACTATTTTTTTCTATAATTATACACCTTTTTTACATTTATAACTTTTAGGAAATGAATTCGGAAAAATGTTGAAATATGTGTTCCATTATTTTTGTTTCATAGAATATACGATCCAAAACAAATATTTTTTCAATGAAAAATTGCATACCTCTTTTTTACATTTTCTACCCCCTTTCGATCTCTTTGGTGGATGAGTTTTGGGAAATGGTGAAAAATATACTTCATTACCTTTATCTAAGAGTGACTAAGTTTACGTTTTAAGAAGGTCAGACGAAAAACATATTTTTCCATTATAAATTGTTGTACCTCATTTTTACCTCTTTAGGGGTTGAATATTGGAAAATCGTTTTTCAGTTCACCCGTACATGTGGCGGTAACCCAGAAATTTTCAAATCTTTAGCTATTATATTTCTCAGCGTCTTTAGTATATTATATCTTTAGTATATCAACGTCTCGGCTATACATTGACTATTAAATTTGGACTGGGTAAGTAGTTTAATGGCGTTAAAATCAAATTTTTGCAAAATCGTTTCTTAGTGCACGCCTATATGGTAACATAAATGTATCCTGAAAATTTCAAGTCGTTAGCTACAATAGTTTTGGCTCTGCGTTGATTATGAATCAGTCAGTCAGTCCGTCAGTCAGTCAGTCAGTCAGGACTACTTCTTTTATACATTAAGATTATGTTCGCGTAATAAAATATTACTTTATGTAATGTTATTCTGTACTGTCAGTTTTTGAAAATTTGCTTCAATCACGTCAGCGAAACAGCTGCTGTCAGTAATTATTTAAAAACAGGGCATGCGCGTTATACATTCTGACAGCCATTACTAAATGTTAACGTTCATTCCTTTTTTCCTTGGTCCGATCTCGTTATGAAAACATTGTTAAAATGGCGTCCGTTATTTATGAACTTCGCCATTTACCTTTTTTGTGTTAGGTTCACCACCTAACAACAGTGTCAGATCATCGAGTATATATTTTTGTTTTAATTAAAGTATTTCTATCGTTTTAACGATTAAAAACACGTTACTTAATTTCGCGAGGTAGCAATTTTGACTATGTTCAGTATAATAATCTACCTTCCATAGGTTCGTCAATTCTTCTTTCGTTGACGCGTTTCGGAGAACCTCCATCTTAAAAAAAATATGTCTATACTCTCTAGAAAAAGTAAGAGTATAGAAATAGTTTTTGAAGATGGAGGTTCTCCGAAACGCGTCAACGGAAGTAGAATTGACGAAGTTATGGTAGGTAGATTATTATACTGACCATAGTGACAATAATCTTAGCAGAAAAGAAAAAGAATAGCAATTTTGAGGTTATGTGGTTAACTTTTATTTCCGTTTTATCATTGGCCTAATATTCGCACTTTCTTGGCTTTTATATTTTGGTATTGCTTTTGGGCATGTAATAAAGCGTTTTAGTGAAAAACAATTACAGAAAAATCGAAAACAACCTACACTGAATATTTAGCGTTCAGCCCTTTATTCGAAACTAAACTGTTACGCGGGTAATTTTTCATTCCGTGAATTAGACCGTTGTCCGAAATTACTTTTGTCCAAGTCGACCGTTATCCGGTGCACAACTGTATTTACCTTGAACATATGATTTCACCATCGGAATCACCGCTAAAATTAACATTGTGATTACTCAAAAATAAACCCTACGATATCAGTGAACATGTTGAAGTTTATAATAGAGGTGGGCGTTTCTGCTATCTTTACAAAACGTCAACAAACTGTTTGTTGAGAAAAAAAGCTGCTTTTTGGAAAAAAACAGGTTTAGAAAACTGAAACTCAAAGTTGTATTAGCAGCTCATAAATCACGTAAGTTCAGTTTTCTAAGAATACTTTTTCATTCCCATTACCGCCATGTCCTTAAATTGTTTTGGGGTATAAAGCATTTAGAAAGGATAAAAATAATCCTTATAAGTGTAGTAATAATTAAATTACATTCTCAAAACGTAATAATTATGTAATCCATTTTATGTACAAAATGCAACGAATTTCTAATACAAGTATTCCTTTTTTTACTTAAAAATTAAATAGCCCTTTGCATATTTATCAAAGTGCAATCGGTTTAGAATATTTTTAGTTGACTAAAAAATATTGATGATTGATAATAAGTATAAAAAATATGTTTAAATAAAATTAGGCTTTGTATTTACAAAATGTGAGAGGTTGTTACTACAACTCGCAACAAAATAGAGATAAACGTTGACATTGACCAAACAGTTCTTACTTCACTACAAGCAACAAGCAACTTTGAGATAAAGGGAAAAAGCATAAAAGCAGGTAGAATAAAAGCAGTTAGCAGGCAAACAGCAGGAAAACAGTTTTAGCGCTTGCGGCAACGTTAAGTGTGGTAGTGCGGAAAGCCGTTCCTTGTTTAACAAATTATAAACCAGTCCAAATCCAACTGCTTGTTTCCGTTTGAAAAAGCAGTTAGTTTGTCGTTTATAGAAAAGCAGTTTTTTTAACAGTTTGGTGTTTTCTGTCCCACCACTAGTTTATAAGGACATCTGTAGCTCGGTGGTGGAGGTGCGCATCTCTGAACTGCGCATGTCAAGGTCGGTGACTCGTGACTGCAGTAAACTTTGCGCTTCCCGTTGAAGCACATCCCTCGTCCTAATTAGGTTAAATACAGCGTGTGTGTTTAGTAAAAATAAATTATGTTTAATATACCAGATTTTAAAGCTAATCACGATTTTCCAGAAGTGTAAGTAAAAAAAAAAATAATTTGCCGCCATTTTGAAACGGATAAACGGGTATTGCTGGGTAGTGCAAAAAAAATTAATTTGTGCGTCAAATTTGATTTTTGCCTATCGAAATGTTCGTTACATGATACTGCTTTTAAGTTAATTTTTAGAAATTCGTTTCCCACCACGCCATCGATACAGCCGCGCGCCACAATTATGACACTGTGCAGCCAACAAATCCAATCTAAAATAATACTTCCATGATTCACCGGCACTAGGAGATTAAATTATCTTTTATTTCACGATTTTATCAATTCTAAAACGTCATAATGAATTTGCAAATTACTGTTCGCTATATTTAAGTATTGGTGATTTTTCATAGATTAAAAAACGCAATCACACAATTGAACGACTGAAATGTTTGGAATTGAATATTTAACGGTTTTGTTGTTTGCGATAAAATGGAATTTAATCAGAAAAATAATAAATAATTTATTTTGCATCTACTCGTGTTGTAATAGTGTAATTAATATTTTACTGTAAATTTGTCTAATGCAAAAACAAATGATGCAACGTTATGTTTACAAGCAAGTATAAAGTTTTATGGAAAAAAATCTATTCGAAATTAAGCTATTAATGCAGTCGTTAAGGTAAGCTCCAAACCCAAGGCCATGAAAAGCGTTAAGACGGTTATACAGTATCTTCTTAATAAATATAAAAAACTTAAGTGCTAATACAAAGGAGAAAAATTGTTACGCTATGATCATAAAGATGTAGAGGTCCACTTAAAACAGCTGATTTTGAACCGCAGCTGATCCTTCGTCAGCTTACTATTTCAACAGTTAAAACATTGTTTATGATGAATATACCCCGCAGGAGCTGCAGACTAGCTGCACCTATTAAGAGGATTTAGACGTCCCTCACGGTACCCGAGTCTAACACACACTTACACTTACAACACTACACTTACGATTTTAACACTTTACACTCACACTTACATTTAGGGAGGCGATAATAGCCTCAATGTGCTTTTCGCCTTAAAATAACAAAGAAAATATGATTATTAGGCCAGGTGACGAAATACAGGCGGAGTTGCACTGAGCAGACGACTACGAATTCAAAACCTAACCTATTTTTTTTAATGTAAGTACGGCCACTGAAAGCGTAACGGAGCTTCGACTCTATCTACGCTCGGTTTTGAAACTGATTCCACTCTCCCCCTACGCTGGCCACGCCTCCAAACTTACTTCCCGTTTCCTAGGTTACCGTTGCCAAGGTTACAGTTTTTAAACGTTGCAGTTTCCTAGAATCTGTTACAGTTGGCCTAAATATTTATATTTAGAAGATAAAAACGCATTTTTAAACCGACTGAACTCAGCTTAAGGTTGCCGTTCATCTTCATTCCGCTCCGTTTGGCTCAGCTCACGTGGCCGTTCTATTAATATTATATAATTAGAATAATGACCTATTCTTCCCGTTAGTGGTCTATCTACTCACCTCGTAAAGGCTACGCGGTTTCGAAATTTCGTTTCATCTTCAGGCCGTTAACAAAATGTTAAATCCCTCTGTCGAGTCCGGAATGTAACGACATACGACATGCGACTCGCACGTATCGTTTGGCCAAACCAAAATTCTTCCCGTCAGTGGTCTATCTACTCACCTCGTAAAGGCTATCGCGGTTTCGAAACTATTGTTTCATCTTCAGGCCGTGATACAAAATGTTAAATCTCTCTGTCGAGTCCGGAATGTAACGACATACGACATGCGACTCGCACGTATCGTTTGGCCAAACCAAAATTCTTCCCGTCAGTGGTCTATCTACTCACCTTGTAAAGGCTACCGCGGTTTCGAAACTATCGTTTCATCTTCAGGCCGTGATACAAAATGTTAAATCTCTCTGTCGAGTCTGGAATGTAACGACATACAACATGCGACTAGCAAGTATTGTTTGGCCAAACCAAAATTCTTCCCGTCAGTGGTCTATCTACTCACCTCGTAAAGGCTACCGCGGTTTCGAAACTATCGTTTCATCTTCAGGCCGTGATACAAAATGTTAAATCCCTCTGTCGAGTCCGGAGTGTAACGACATACGACATGCGACTCGCACGTATCGTTTGGCCAAACCAAAATTCTTCCCGTCAGTGGTCTATCTACTCACCTCGTAAAGGCTACCGCGGTTTCGAAACTATCGTTTCATCTTCAGGCCGTGATAAAAAATGTTAAATCCCTCTGTCGAGTCCGGAATGTAACGACATACGACATGCGACTCGCACGTATCGTTTGGCCAAACCAAAATTCTTCCCGTCAGTGGTCTATCTACTCACCTCGTAAAGGCTATCGCGGTTTCGAAACTATCGTTTCATCTTCAGGCCGTTAACAAAATGTTAAATCCCTCTGTCGAGTCCGGAATGTAACGACATACGACATGCGACTCGCACGTATCGTTTGGCCAAACCAAAATTCTTCCCGTCAGTGGTCTATCTACTCACCTCGTAAAGGCTACCGCGGTTTCGAAACTATCGTTTCATCTTCAGGCCGTTAACAAAATGTTAAATCCCTCTGTCGAGTCAGGAATGTAACGACACGATTCGCACGTATCGTTGGGCCAAACCAAATTTCATCGTACATTTTAATCGTGTAATTGTGCTCAGTGTTTGTGACGTATGTTTTTAATGTTTTGTTTGACTTTGTGACGACCACGACAGAGCGATTTAACATTTTGTATCACGGCCTGAAGATGAAACAATAATTTCGAAACCGCGGTAGACTTTACGAGGTGAGTAGATAGACATCTGACGGGAAGAATATGTCATAATCCTAATTACTTAAATATGTGGTCCGGTGGCTATGTTGCAATAATAATAATATTATATATTTATGTTTGACTACGAGTAATACAAACAGCTAATTATTCTTGTAATTTACTGTTAGCGGCTCAATACCTGAAGGAGCAGAGCTCTACTATTTACCAATAACTGACGTCACTAATGTTGTAGTAACCTACATAGTTCGTTATACCAAATTTCGTTATGTCAGCATTTAAAAGGAATTCACGTTTACTTCGATTTATACAAGCATATTTTATTGTTTTTAACACGACAATACACACATTTATACACGGTATAGTAGTTCAAAGAACAGCTGTCCTCGTAGTGTATTCCTAATTAATACACAATGCTCATAACTTTCTCCTTTACTTGTTTCACCCAACTTTGGGATACACTAAATCAATCACTTTTCAATGTTCTGTGCCTTCCTCGTAGCCCAGTATTGCTTCATTCGTTGTGATCTTGCTTTTCACAACAGAGATTTGGATCGTTCGCTTGGATTTGACTTTACCTTGGAAACGTTGTTTCTTGTCCTTGGTTATTGTTTTGGCTGTTTTGTCCTTCTCCTTTGAAATATATTCTTCTTTATTTGTTTCACCCAACTTTGTGGTACACTAAATCAATCACTTTTCAATGTTCTGTGCCTTCCTCGTAGCCCAGTATTGCTTCATTCGTTGTGATCTTGCTTTTCACAACAGAGATTTGGATCGTTCGCTTGGATTTGACTTTGCCTTGGAATCGTTGTTTCTTGTCCTTGGTTATTGTTTTGGCTGTTTTGTCCTTCTCCTTTGAAATATATTCTTCTTTATTTGTTTCACCCAACTTTGGAATACACTAAATCAATCACTTTTCAATGTTCTGTGCCTTCCTCGTAGCCCGGTATTGCTTCATTCGTTGTGATCTTGCTTTTCTTTCTTCGTCAGAGATTTGGATCGTTCGCTTGGATTTGACTTTACCTTGGAACCGTTGTTTCTTGTCCTTGGTTATTGTTTTGGCTGTTTTGTCTTTCTCCTTTGAAATATATTCTTCTTTATTTGTTTCACCCAACTTTGGAATACACTAAATCAATCACTTTTCAATGTTCTGTGCCTTCCTCGTAGCCCAGGATTGCTTCATTCGTTGTGATCTTGCTTTTCTTTCTTCGTCAGAGATTTGGATCGTTCGCTTGGATTTGACTTTGTCTTGGAATCGTTGTTTCTTGTCCTTGGTTATTGTTTTGGCTGTTTTGTCTTTCTCCTTTGAAATATATTCTTCTTTATTTGTTTCACCCAACTTTGGAATACACTAAATCAATCACTTTTCAATGTTCTGTGCCTTCCTCGTAGCCCAGTATTGCTTCATTCGTTGTGATCTTGCTTTTCTTTCTTCGTCACAGATTTGGATCGTTCGCTTGGATTTGACTTTACCTTGGAACCGTTGTTTCTTGTCCTTGGTTATTGTTTTGGCTGTTTTGTCCTTCTCCTTTGAAATATATTCTTCTTTATTTGTTTCACCCAACTTTGGGGTACACTAAATCAATCACTTTTCAATGTTCTGTGCCTTCCTCGTAGCCCAGTATTGCTTCATACGTTGTGATCTTGCTTTTCTTTCTTCGTCAGAGATTTGGATCGTTCGCTTGGATTTGACTTTACCTTGGAACGTTGTTTCTTGTCCTTGGTTATTGTTTTGGCTGTTTTGTCCTTCTCATTTGAAATATATTCTTCTTTATTTGTTTCACCCAACTTTGGAATACACTAAATCAATCACTTTTCAATGTTCTGTGCCTTCCTCGTAGCCCAGTATTGTTTCATTCGTTGTGATCTTGCTTTTCTTTCTTCGTCAGAGATTTGGATCGTTCGCTTGGATTTGACTTTACCTTGGAACCGTTGTTTCTTGTCCTTGGTTATTGTTTTGGCTGTTTTGTCCTTCTCCTTTGAAATATATTCTTCTTTATTTGTTTCACCCAACTTTGGGGTACACTAAATCAATCACTTTTCAATGTTCTGTGCCTTCCTCGTAGCCCAGTATTGCTTCATTCGTTGTGATCTTGCTTTTCTTTCTTTGTCAGAGATTTGGATCGTTCGCTTGGATTTGACTTTGCCTTGGAACCGTTGTTTCTTGTCCCTGGTTATTGTTTTGGCTGTTCTGTCCACGAAAATAGTGTCAGTGATTTATAGTTCTGTCATGTCTTTCTCCGTTTCTCTAAACCAAAGTAGTTTGGCTCTTTTATTGTGAAAGTAGTGAAATATTTTTTTGTTTAGTCTATTTTTGTCCATTCGGAGGATTTGCCCATAAAAATCAATTCTCCTTTTTCTTATTGTGTCTGATAGTGTTTCAGTTTTTTGGTAAAGCGTTTCATTCCTGATGCAGAGTAATTGGTTGTTACGGAATTTGGGGCCTAAGATTTTTCGTAATATCTTTTTTTCTTTGATCTCCAGCCTTTCGAGTGGGCCCTGGGTTGTGAGAGATAATATTTCTGCTGCATATAAGGCTTCTGGTTTAATTACCGTATGATAATGCCTTATCTTTGTATTCCAGGAGAGACACTTCTTGTTGTACGTGTCTTTGGTAAGTTGGAACGATAATTCAACTTTATTTCTCCTAGATTCCATAGCTTTTTTTCTCTAGGGCGTTCCAGCTGACCCATTCCCCAAGATTCTTTGACTATCTCAATGTATTGTTCTCCCACTTGAAGCTTTTTTGGTGGGATAAAGCTCATAACTTTATTTTTTTTTTTTTTTTTTGTTTAACGTCCGACTATTGTGCACACTTGTGCTAATGCAGACGATGGGATGATTTATAGCGTATGAAAATACCAAGCCCTGGCCGGGAATCGAACCCGGGTCCTCGGGGTGAAAGCCCAGTACGCTATCAACTACCACCGAGGCAGCTGCTCATAACTTTAACCGGTAACCGTAATATTTAGGGAAAATCGTACCGAACCAACATTATTGCAAATTGTGCTCTGTCTCCATAAAGGGATCACATTTGTGATTACGCCGCTCAACCAGTATTACATCCCTTATGAAGTGACCTAGAGGTCAGGATTTATTTCAAGGTCTCGGGTGTGGGTTACACCATGATGGCCGCTTCGGTAGCTCGTTTTTCCAACGGAAATTCGCTAATAAAAAAAGTTCACCGTTTTAAAAATAATTACAGATTTGTTAAACGTTCCAAGTATTTTACTTGTCTGGATAGAAGCGTTTCTTGACAGTTGGCGTTCTGAATTATCTGCTATCGCGAAGAATGCACAAAATAAACAGACAATAAATTTTCTCTTCACACTTGTGCCGTTTACGCGTTGACATTTTCAGCACCGCGTGACGAATTGCGGGCGTTATCGTTTTTGTTAGGCTTATGTTGTGTTTGAACAAACATCTTTGTGCATCGATGAATTTTTACTACAGGCACGCAAATTAATACGAATTAAACTTCTAAATATTTCGCTAATACACGAATATTTAATACGTACGCACGAAAATAATTTTTAGCTGTGCCTCTAAGAATAGATAAAATATAAAAATTAAAATTAAAAATTACTTTAGGTAAAAATTCGTCCAAAAATGATTAGTTTTCTTTCCATCCGCGATTTTATATATTTAATAAAGGAACATTTTATTTATATTGTGATTTCATTTTGTAAAAATTTGATTTTGACGCCATTAAACCACTTACCCAGTCCAAATTTAATAAACAACGTACAGCCAATACTATTATAGCCAGAGGCTTGAAATTTTCAAGGTATCTTCTGACAACAATGTCAATGTGTATTCAGAAAGGATTTTGTAAACATTTTATTTTCACGCCATTAAACCACTTACCCAGTCCAAATTTAATAAACAACGTACAGCCAATACTATTATAGCCAGAGACTTGAAATTTTCAAGGTATCTTCTGACAACAATGTCAATGTGTATTCAGAAAGGATTTTGTAAAAATTTTATTTTCACGCCATTAAACCTACTTACCCAGTCCAAATTTAATAAACAACGTACAGCCGAGACTATAATAGCTAAAGATTTGAAATTTTCAGGGTTACCAACACATGTAGGTGTGCACTGAAAAACGATTTTCCCGTAGACATATTAAAATCCCAGAGAATGAAATCTCAAAGAGAGCAGGGGTAAAATGGACGGAGGAGCGGAAGAGGATCCATGGGTACAGGATGAGGGAGGTGTGGAGGATTAGAAGGAACAAGACATGAGTCAGAGTGCTTTGCGTGATCCAACAGGGTCTATACGCATATATATATATATATATATATATATATATATATATATATATATATATATATATATATGTTGCAAGCGAGACGCTAGCACTCCACACAAAAGCTACCATGGAGGGTATTTTGAAGGAAGAACGCAAAATCTTGATGAAGATCCTTGGCCCGAGATTAACAGAAGATGGATACAGGTTGCACTCCCGGAAGACCACAGAGAAGATATCGAACCTGGCAGCAGATATCAGAAGAAGGAGGCTTCGGTTCTATGGACACATCAGTAGACTCCCAACAACGAGACTTGCCAACAGAATCCTTAAGTATATACAAGGTGTCAAACCAACAACGTCGTGGATCGCACAAGTCAGAATAGACCTACATGACGCAGGAATAGACTCAACAGATGTTGAAGATAGACACGCATACAGGAGAAAGATGCTCGATTGGAAGGTCCCAGAGAATGAAATCCCAAAGAGAGCAGGAGTAAAATGGACGGAGGAGCGGAAGAGGATCCATGGGTACAGGATGAGGGAGGTGTGGAGGATTAGAAGGAACAAGACATGAGTCAGAGTGCTTTGCGTGATCCAACAGGGTCTATACGCAAATAATAATAATTATATATATATATATATATATATATATATATATATATTTATGTTGCAAGCGAGACGCTAGCACTCCACACAAAAGCTACCATGGAGGGTATTTTGAAGGAAGAACGCAAAATCTTGAGGAAGATCCTTGGCCCGAGATTAACAGAAGATGGATACAGGTTGCACTCCCGGAAGACCACAGAGAAGATATCGAACCTGGCAGCAGATATCAGAAGAAGGAGGCTTCGGTTCTATGGACACATCAGTAGACTCCCAACAACGAGACTTGCCAACAGAATCCTTAAGTATATACAAGGTGTCAAACCAACAACGTCGTGGATCGCACAAGTCAGAATAGACCTACATGACGCAGGAATAGACTCAACAGATGTTGAAGATAGACACGCATACAGGAGAAAGATGCTCGATTGGAAGGTCCCAGAGAATGAAATCCCAAAGAGAGCAGGGGTAAAATGGACGGAGGAGCGAAAGAGTATCCATGGGGACAGGATGAGGGAGGTGTGGTGGATTAGAAGAAACAAGACATGAGGCGGAGTGCTTTGCGTGATCCAACAGGGTCTATGCGCAGATAATAATAATATATATATATATATATATATATATATATATATATATATATATGTATATATATATGTATATATTTCAAGGAGGTGCAGACTAGCTGCACCTATTGATAGGATTTATTGCGGTACCCTCGTCTAACACACACTTACACTTAAAGCACTACACTTTTCGTCTTTAACATTTTACTCTCACACTTTTTAATTTCCCAAGGACAGTATATTCTAGCTGTAAGTGACTGACTTGCGACCAGTTTACTAATCGGTTTTGTACTTCGGCGCTATAATTAAAAAGCGTTTCTTATCTTATCGCTACAAGATTAAATAATGAGGCCGCCTCGGTGGTCTAGTTGATAGCGTACTATCACTCCGAGGACCCGGGTTCGATTCCCGTCCAGGGCTTGACATTTTCATACACTATAAATCATCCCATCGTCTCTGCATTAGCCCAAGTGTGCACAATAGTCGGACGTTAAACACACAAAAAAAAGATTAAATAATGACGTTGCGCGGATAGCGAGGGCGGTCGAAATACAGACAGAAAGCACAACTTTCTGTAAGAACTTATTTCTGCTCACTAAAAGTATATTACAGTCGCGTGTGTATATAACATCCTATTTCAGCTCACTACATACGCACGCACACGCACACACACACACACACACACACACACACACACACACACACACACACACACACACACACACACACACACACACACACACACACACACACACACACACACACACACACACACACACACACACACACACACACACACACACACACACACACACACACACACACACACACACACACACACACACACACACACACACACACACACACACACACACACACACACACACACACACACACACACACACACACACACACACACACACACACACACACACACACACACACACACACACACACACACACACACACACTTCCTTCATTTTCCTTGAATGGTTTTCTCTGTCCTCTTGCGTCCACTCTCTTCCTCTCCTGCACGTGGGTCTTTTATTCTCATGCAACTCAAGTTGCCGTATTGTACTTCTGAATATTGCTGTGTCTCCTATAATTTCTGAGTCTATTGCGTTGTTTGCCAGGTCCTTGTCTATATCTGTGAACCAGGTTATCTTGTTCCTGTGCTTTGTTTAATATTGTGTTCTTCGTGAATACAATATAAGTGTACTTTAATATAAGTGTAATTCTTCGTGAAATTTCTTCTAAATTTTTTCGTGAAATTTCTTCTAAATTTCTTTGTGAAATTTCTTCTGAATTTCTTTGTGAAATTTCTTCTAAATGTCTGTAAAATTTCATCTAAATTTCTTTGTGAAATTTCTTCTAAAGTTCTTCGTGAAATTTCTTCTAAATTTTTTCGTGAAATTTCTTCTAAATTTCTTTGTGAAATTTCTTCTAAATTTCTTCGTGAAATTTCTTCTGAATTTCTTTGTGAAATTTCTTCTGAATTTCTTTGTGAAATTTCTTCTGAATTTCTTTGTGAAAATTCTTCTAAATGTCTGTAAAATTTCATCTAAATTTCTTTGTGAAATTTCTTCTAAATTTCTTCGTGAAATTTCTTCTAAATTTTTTCGTGAAATTTCTTCTAAATTTCTTTGTGAAATTTCTTCTACATTTCTTTGTGAAATTTCACTTGTTAAATCGGTGAATTGTTTAGTCTCCAGCGATGTGGACAGAAACTCATGTGAAAACTACTTTTTTGGGTGGTCAAGGTACCTGTAAATTGGTAAATCATTTAAAAAGCTGGAGATCGATTTTTTGTCATTAAGAAAGTCAGATTGAAAGACTGCGCTTACAAACCACGCGGCTGACCTAGTGTACAGCGTTGTTCTAAAATTAGCGGATAAAACAGCACAGCACAGCGCACAGAGTACTGACTCTATTTGTCAACACAGATCAGTAAATAAACTTGACCTTGTGTTAAAAGTAAGCGGGCCAAGTAATTGTTTTGGATCTTTTGAATCCGATCAAATTTAAGCTATATAGAATGTACTTTTGTTTGTTATTTTAAGGCGAAAAGCACACTGAGACTATTATCGCCTTCCTAAATGTAAGTGTGAGTGTAAAGTGTTAAAGTCGTAAGTGTAGTGTTGTAAGTGTAAGTGTTTGTTAGACTCGGGTACCGCGCGAGACGTCTAAATCCTCTCAATAGGTGCAGCGGGGGAACAAAGTTTTTAACGCACATAAGATGTGTGTCAGAGGTAATTTAATCTTTCCTTGTCCGCGTCTAACCACGATGTTTTACCTCTTCAACGTAAATTTCCTTAAAAAATATCGTAAAATGAAATACGTTTTACGATATTTGTTATTCTCGTTTGGCGGCCTGGAACAGTGAAAGTCCGCAACCACTTATCATTGTATTACAATTTCACACGCTCAGCAATTTCGCGGCCGTAAACAAGCAACGCTGATATTTTTTAGTTGCGCAACGCTAAAGCGAACAATAAAAACGTCGACTCACATCGTTCGGTTAGAAACAGCGGTAAGTGCCTGACATACAGAAATAAACCTTGTCGAATCAAATCACCTTTTACTGCAAGTGAACGTAAAGGTGATTTTAAAGTCATAAGAAACAGCAGTAATTGGCTGTTCTGTAATTTCAAGAAGTTTTATAATTTTTTTAAATAATGCTTGTTTTTCTACACTATAAGTACAATTTTCCATATTTTTTTGTACTAATTTTTGATCCAGTGAAAAATGTTGATAAGATATAATACGACCATTCCTTCGGATTTGAATTAGTTTATCATTGTTGAATTAAATAAATAATACTACCATTCCTTCGGATTTGAATTAGTTTATCATTGTTGAATTGAATAAATAATACGACCATTCCTTCGGATTTGAATTAATCATTGTTGAATTGAATAAATAATACGACCATTCCTTCGGATTTGAATTAATCATTGTTGAATTGAATAAATAATACGACCATTCCTTCGGATTTGAATTAATCATTGTTGAATTGAATAAATAATACGACCATTCCATCGGATTTGAATTAATCACTGTTGAATTGAATAAATAATACGATAATTCTTTCGGATTTGAATTAGTTTATCATTGTTGAATTGGATAAATAGTATGACCATTCCTTCGGATTTGAATTAGTTTATCATTGTTGAATTAAATAAATAATACTACCATTCCTTCGGATTTGAATTAGTTTATCATTGTTGAATTGAATAAATAATACGACCATTCCATCGGATTTGAATTAATCACTGTTGAATTGAATAAATAATACGATAATTCTTTCGGATTTGAATTAGTTTATCATTGTTGAATTGGATAAATAGTATGACCATTCCTTCGGATTTGAATTAGTTTATCATTGTTGAATTGAATAAATAATGCGACCATTCCTTCGCATTTGAATTAGTTATCATTGTTGGATTGAATAAATAATACGACCATTCCTTCGGATTTGAATTAGTTTATTATTGTTGAATTGAATAAATAATACGACCATTCCTTCGGATTTGAATTAATCATTGTTGAATTGAATAAATAATACGACCATTCCTTCGGATTTGAATTAATCATTGTTGAACTGCATAAATAATACGACCATTCCTTCGGATTTGAATTAATCATTGTTGAATTGAATAAATAATACGACCATTCCATCGGATTTGAATTAATCACTGTTGAATTGAATAAATAATACGATAATTCTTTCGGATTTGAATTAGTTTATCATTGTTGAATTGAATAAATAGTATGACCATTCCTTCGGATTTGAATTAGTTTATCATTGTTGAATTGAATAAATAATGCGACCATTCCTTCGCATTTGAATTAGTTATCATTGTTGGATTGAATAAATAATACGACCATTCCTTCGGATTTGAATTAGTTTATCATTGTTGAATTGAATAAATAATACGACCATTCCTTCGGATTTGAATTAGTTTATCTTTGTTGAATTGAATAAATAATACGACCATTCCTTCGGATTTGAATTAGTTTATCATTGTTGAATTGAATAAATAATGCGACCATTCTTTCGGATTTGAATTAGTTTATCATTGTTGAATTGAATAAATAATACGACCATTCCTTCGGATTTGAATTAGTTTATCACTGCTGAATTGAATAAATAATACGACCATTCTTTCGGATTTGAATTAGTTTATCATTGTTGAATTGAATAAATAATACGACCATTCCTTCGGATTTAAATTAGTTTATTATTGTTAAATTGAATAAATAATACGACCATTCCTTCGGATTTGAATTAGTTTATCACTGTTGAATTGAATAAATAATACGACCATTCTTTTGGATTTGAATTTGTTTAGCATTGTTGAATTGAATAAATAATACGACCATTATTTCGGATTAGAATTAGTTTATCATTGTTGAATTGAATAAATAATACGACCATTCTTTCGGATTTGAATTAGTTTATCATTGTTGAATTGAATGCGTACTTCCACTAAAGCCACGACTTGAGTTGTTTAATCTTATGTATTTATAACATACGCTACTTATTAAGATAAAATTATGTTATGAAGGGCAGCCAAACCAGTCGGTTATTTATAACATACGCTACTTATGAGGATAAAATTATGTTATGAAGGGCAGCCAAACCAGTCGGTTATTTATAACATACGCTACTTATGAGGATAAAATTATGTTATGAAGGGCAGCCAAACCAGTCGGTTATTTATAACATACGCTACTTATGAGGATAAAATTATGTTATGAAGGGCAGCCAAACCAGTCGGTTATTTATAACATACGCTACTTATGAGGATAAAATTATGTTATGAAGGGCAGCCAAACCAGTCGGTTATTTATAACATACGCTACTTATGAGGATAAAATTATGTTATGAAGGGCAGCCAAACCAGTCGGTTATTTTTATAACATACGCTACTTATGAGGATAAAATTATGTTATGAAGGGCAGCCAAACCAGTCGGTTATTTATAACATACGCTACTTATGAGGATAAAATTATGTTATGAAGGGCAGCCAAACCAGTCGGTTATTTATAACATACGCTACTTATGAGGATAAAATTATGTTATGAAGGGCAGCCAAACCAGTCGGTTATTTATAACATACGCTACTTATGAGGATAAAATTATGTTATGAAGGGCAGCCAAACCAGTCGGTTATTTATAACGTACCGCAAATATTTTTCTCACAAGCAAAAAAAAAAAACCAAAGATCTAGAAGTTTATCTTGATGATAAAAAAAGCCACCAAGAAGAATTGCACCAAAAACTTTGCTCCAGAATCCTTTGTAAGATATGAAAAAAGACTTCAACAATAGGTCAGCTGTTGTCAGGCAGGTCGCTAAGTATTCCTCTTGAGACTTCGTGTTGTCGATCTCGTCATTAAATTTTCAGTCAAAACATTTGGATGAGCTAATATTCGATGTCGGTAACTATTGCTGTAAGTTTCAATTTCTTCTGCGATGGTCGGAATATTGAGTTGCTTGTGGATTATTTCATTTGTGATTATTTTTGGAGCTGTTAAGATTAAACGTAGTATTTTAGATCGGAAGCGAGGTAAAATTGCAATATTTGATTTGCAAGCAGAACCCCATAGTTGTATCCCATACGTCCATATTGGTTTCAGTATTGTCTTATAGTAATATTTTATTATTGGTTGAAAGTTTTTATTTGTGTCCAATCAGACAGTACATATTTCTGAGTTTATTACCCAGTTGTTTACGCATAGTAAAAATATGTTTCTGCCAATTCAGACGTCTGTCCAAATGAATTCCCAGGTACTTCACTCCTGAGGTCTGCTGTATCAGTTTTTTATTTAGGGATAAAGCTGGACATGGATGCTTCCTTAATGTGAAGGTTATACGTTGACATTTAGCTTTTATACGCCATTTTTCCATCAAAAGTTGAACTAGTTTCAAACTATGCTGCAATGTTTGAGAAGCTGTCTGAGGATCATTACTGGAGGCTATTATAGCAGTGTCTCTGCAAATTTGGCAGTGATTACTCCTTGTGTCATGGGGTAAATCACCAGTGAATATATATATATATATATATATATATATATTTTTTTTTTTTTTTTTTTTTTTTTTTTTTTTTTTTTTTTTTTTTTTGGTGTTTAACGTCCGACTATTGTGCACACATGGGCTAACGCAGACTGTGGGATGATTTATAGCGTATGAAAATGCCAAGCCCTCGCCGGGATTCGAACCCGAATCCTCGGGGTGAAAGCGTAGTACGCTATCCACTAGACCACCGAGGCGGTTATATATATATATATATATATATATATATATATATATATATATATATATATATATATATATATATATATATATATATATATATATATATATATATATATATATATATATATATATATATATATATATATATATATATATATATATATATATATATATATATATATATATATATATATAAGGCAATGTCCTGACTGATCAACGTACAGCCCAAACTATAAAACCTAGAGACTTGAAATTTTAACGATACCTTCGTTTTAATACGTAAGCGCGTACTAAGAAAGGATTTTGCAAAATTTTGATTTTGACGTCATTAAACTATTTACCCAGTACAAATTTAATAAACAACGTACATCCAATACTATTATAGCTAGAGACTTGAAATTTTCAAGGTATTTTCTTACAACAATATCAAGGTGCATTAAGAAAGGATTTTGCAGAAATTTGATTCTGACGCCATTAAATTACTTACCCAGTTCAAATTTAATAAACAACGTACAGCCAATACTATTACAGCTAGAGACTTGAAATTTTCACGGTATCTTCTTACAACAATGTCAAGGTGCATTAAGGAAGGATTTTGAAAAAAATTGATTTTGACGCCATTAAACTACTTACCCAGTCCAACTTTAATAATCAAAGTATAGCCGAGACTATAATAGCTAAAGATTTGAAATTTTTAGGGTTACCACCACATGTAGCGGTGCACTGAAAAACGATTTTTCAGCATTCAACCCCTAAAGAGGTAAAAATGACGTACAACAATTTTTATTGGAAAAATATGTTTTTCATCTGACCTTCGTAAAACGTAACATAGTCACTCTTAAATATAAGTAATGAAATATATTTTTCACCATTTCCCAAAATTCATCCCGAAAATAGATTGAAAGGTAGTAGAAAATGTAGAAAGGGGTATACAATTTTGCATTGAAAAAATATTTCTTTTGGATCGTGTATTCTAGAAATACGCTATGAAACACAAATAATGAAACACATATTTCAACATTTTTCCGAATCCATCCAATAAAAGAATAAAAATGTGAAAAAGAGGTATAGTTGGAGAAAAAGCGTGTTTTCATTGGAGAAAAATATTTTTTATCGGCTTTTCTTAAAAATAAACAAAATATTCTAAAACACGAATTATAATATAAATAATTCAGCATCCCCCCACACCGAATTCATCCACTAAAAGGACAGAATTATAAAAGAGGTATAAATGTTTGTATTGGAGAAAAATATTTTTTATCAGATTTTCTTAAATTCGAATGGAACACGTTTGAAGACAATAAAACAACATATTCAGGCTATAATATTTTTTCATATTCGCTGTAAAATAATCACGCTTTTATTATTATATTTTTTTTTGTAAATTATTATATTACTGAAAAAGTTTAAGTTTAGTGGGCGAAGCCGCGACGGGTAATAAAACTGGTCCCAGTACGCTTCCTTGTGGTACTCCTGCATTAATCTCACACAGATTGGTTATTGAGCCTTGATGTCTCACCTGAAAATTTCTATCAAGGTATGATTTTAACACAGTATAAAAGTTTGAAGGTAGATTTGTATGAAACCAGTACGCCGTACTTTA
>CM040189.1:11385865-11390865 GCA_022606455.1 Callitettix versicolor
TGTAGGCCTAAGTTTTACATTATCGTAGAGTAATTGATTTTTGAATCCTAATTATTGATAACTGAATCCCAATTAATAAGTAATGTTATTGATATTATTCGTTTTTAACGGGACGTTAATTCGTCATTTGTTTATATAGAATAATAAACAACGTTTCGAGAGTGCAATTAAAACACGCCGTTATCAAGCGACTAACCTAAAACATAAAGTTTACTACGAGAACATAAACCTAAATGACTAAGAACAGTCTATATTAAAATACTATTAAACAATACTGACACACTAATACATCGTACAAATGTTACGAAGTATTTTAATAGAAGAGAGAGATTTAGGAATTTTAAGTTTATGTTCCAGTTTTTAAGTTTTAGGTTAGGTCGAAAACTAGAGTTGATTCACGTTAACGAAACGTGAATTTTTCTCTGTGCACAAATTACCGGTATATTTATCGTAATTTGTGCATGTAGGAAAATTCACGATTACAAATTTAACAATAGGTATGAATATTCAATAAATAAAAAATCAAAATGAAACAGTGCCTTTGAAATCAAAACATTACGCGGAGCGAAAACAATAAAAGCTCAATTGTTGCAGAAAACTAGTAAATAAAACGCACTGACCCAAATGTTCCATCAGGTTGTCCAGTTCATCGTCTGCGTCGCTCATTTTGTCTGAAGTGAGTCTACCAGCGAAGAACAAACAGCCGACAGTGAACACACAACTCCGCAACTAGCCTACTCCGAGCTTTCTGGCACACTGAAGCATATGCTAGGCTTCGCACGAGTCACTTCCGTCACACCACCTCAACACAAAAACAGAAATAGATGCAAACATACTTTTTTCGCAGAGTTATCAAGTTCAAATAACGCAAGTTTTTGTGTTGGTTTTTGTTTGCGTTTGCGACGTGATGTGTGTTCGGTTCTTCTAACGTGACGATGACATGCGTACGCTAAAATAAAACCGTTTGATTAGTTGAAAAAAAACAAACTACACGACACGACAAGAAAAGAGGTTATCTTGGGCCATTTTTTAAATAATGCTAGGCTTGACGTTTCAATATAGTGATAAGAAACTTTGTTATATTAGAATATGAACGAATTTTATAACGTATTGTCCACGTGATTTTTTTCTCAACGTAGAGTTCGGTCGTATGTTTTGAAATATAACTTGTGATATAGTTCTGATTAATTAAAGAGACAGATTAAGTCTTCTAATTTGGAATTAATTGTAAGAAAACATTAAAACGAAATAAGCTGGTAATTCTTAATTAATATCTTTACAAAAAATATTACTGGAACAACTTCACCGAAAATTGTTTGCCCTTCTCCACGAAGCGGTCAAAATTATGATAGGTTTTGCCCGTTCGTCCCATATTGTAGCAAATAACTAGTGGTGTAGCAGAAAACACCAAACTGTTAAAAAAACTGTTTTTCTATAAACGACAAACTGCTTTTTCAAACGGAAACAAGCAGTTTGATTTGGACTGGTTTATGATTTGTTATGCAAAGAACGGACTGTTCTATTTGAACGTTGCCGCAAGCGTTAAAACTGTTTGCCTGCTTTTCTCCAACCTTTTTTAATGCTTTTTCCCTATATTCCAAAGTTGCTTGTAGTGAAGTAAGAACTGTTTGGTCAATGTCAACGTTTATCTCTATTTTGTTGCGAGTTGTAGTAACAACCTCTCACATTTTGTAGATACAGAGCCTAATTTTATTTAAACATATTTTTTATATTTATTATCAATCATCAATATTTTTTAATCAACTAAAAATATACTAAATCGTTTGCATTTTGGTAAAAAATGCAAAGGACTATTTAATTTTTAAGTAAAAAAAGTTTTTTTTTTTTTTTTTTTTTGGTGTTTAACGTCCGACTATTGTGCACACTTGGGCTAATGCAGACGGTGGGATGATTTATAGCGTATGAAAATGCCTAGCCCTCGCCGGGAATCGAACCCGGATCCTCGGGATGAAAGCCTAGTACGCTATCCACTAGACCACCGAGGCGGCTAAGTAAAAAAAAAAAAAAAAAAAAAAGAATGCTTCTATTAGAAATTCATCGCATTTTGTAAATATAAAATGGCATACATAATTATTACGTTTTGAGAATGTAATTTAATTATTACTACACTTATAAGGATTATTTTTATCCTTTCTAAATGCTTTATACCTAAAAACAATTTAAGGACATGGTGGTAATGGGAATGAAAAAGTAATCTTAGAAAACTGAACTTATGTGCTTTATGTTTTAGCTGCTAATACAACTTTGAGTTTCAGTTTTCTAAACCTGTTTTTTTCCAACTGTTTTAAAAAGCAGCTTTTTTCTTCAACAGTTTGTTGACGTTTTGTAAAAATAACAGAAACGCCCACCTCTAGAAATAACCAACACCTACACGCTCAACGTTCACGGACCCGCCATTTTGAGCGAATCGTAAAAAAATTTACATACCACTTTTGGGCTTTATACAAAGTACTTTCGTACTAAATTTCAAAACAATCATTGTTAACTTAGAAGCCGCCACTTTAAAACGAAAGTAAATGGGGAAAAATTTGAGTTTCATACACGGTACTTTCGTATAAAATTTCAAAACAATCGGTCGACGCGTTTGGCTAAAATTGCGTACACTCGTTATTGTAAATCAAAGGCCGCCATTTTGAAACGGAAACGAATGGATAAAATCTTGTCCATATGTCGTTCTGGTTTATTCAATGCGTTTGGCAAAAAAGTGCGTAACAAACAGACAAACAAACCAAAATTGATATTGACAAACAAAACAGACAAACAAAAAATCGAATTGATACAGAGTCCTCGTTTCGTTCTGTCAATAGATAGAACACAATAATTATTACTATAATATTTATTTATTTTAATAATTTGTTAGCGGTAAAAATTATATTTGTAATACTTTATAATAATAATTTATAATTATAAATTTATAATTTATAATAATAATAATTTATATCAGAAATAAAGTAGAATTTATCAAACCAAATATAAATATATTTCTTTTATATTTATATGTAAATCTTAATATATAAAAGAAGTCCTGACTGACTGACTGACTCATAATCAACGCAGAGCCAAAACTATTTTAGCTAGCGACTTGAAATTTTCAGGGTACATTTATGTTACAATATAGGCGCGCACTAAGAAAGGATTTTGCAAAAATTTGATTTTTACGCCATTAAACTACTTACCCAGTACAAATTTAATAATCAACGTACAGCCAATACTATTACAGCTAGAGATTTGAAATTTTCAGGGTACCTTCTTAAAACAATGTAGAGGTGCACTAAGAAATCATTGTGCAAAAATTTAATTTTGACGCCATTAAACTACTTACCCAGTCCAAATTTAATAATCAATGTACAGCCTAGACTATTATAGCTAGAGATTTGAAATTTTCAGAGTACCTTCTTACAACAATGTAGAAGTGCACTAAGAAAGGATTGTGCAAACATTTGAGTTTAACGCCATTAAACTACTTACCCAGTCCAACTTTAATAATCAACGTACAGCCAATACTATTATAGCTAGAGATTTGAAATTTTCAGAGTACCTTCTTACAACAATGTAGAAGTGCACTAAGAAAGGATTGTGCAAACATTTGAGTTTAACGCCATTAAACTACTTACCCAGTCCAAATTTAATAATCAACGTACAGCCAATACTATTATAGCTAGAGATTTGAAATTTTCAGGGTACCTTCTTAAAACAATGTAGAGGTGCACTAAGAAATCATTGTGCAAAAATTTAATTTTGACGCCATTAAACTACTTACCCAGTCCAAATTTAATAATCAATGTACAGCCTAGACTATTATAGCTAGAGATTTGAAATTTTCAGAGTACCTTCTTACAACAATGTAGAAGTGCACTAAGAAAGGATTGTGCAAACATTTGAGTTTAACGCCATTAAACTACTTACTTAGTCCAACTTTAATAATCACCGTATAGCCGAGACTATAATAGCTATAGATTTGAGACTTTCAGGGTTACCACCACATGTAGGGGTGCTCTGAAAAATGATTTTCTAGAATTCAACCGTTAAAGAGGTAAAAATGAGGTACAACAATTTTTATTGGAAAAAATATGTTTTTCGTCTGACATTTTTAAAATGTAAGATAGTCACTCTTAAATATAAGTAATGAATTATATTTTTCACCATTTCCCAAAACTCATCCCCTAAAGAGATTGAAATGGGTAGAAAATGTAAAAAAGGGGTTTTTTGCATTGAATTTAGCAATGAAAAAATATTTGTTTTGATCGTATATTTATAGAAATATGCTATGAAACACAAATAATGAAACACATAGGGCTATTTCCAAATTTTTCCGAATCCATTCACTGAAGATGTAAAAGAATGTAAAAAAAATGTCAAAAAAGAGGTATCATTGGAGAAAAATATTTTTATCGGCTTTCTTAAAAGTAAACAAAATATTCTAAAACAAAAATTATGATACACGTAATTCAGCATTCCCCCCCCCCGAGTTCATCCCATAAAAGGACAAAAATATAAAAGAGGTATAGCCTAAATGTTTGTATTGGAGAAATATATTTTTTATCAGATTTTCTTAAATTCGAATGGAACACGTTTGAAGACAATAAAACAACATATTCAGGTTATAATATTTTTTCATATTCACTGTAAAATAATCACGAGTTCAGATGATCACGCTTTTATTAATATTTTTTTACGTTTCTAAAATATAACATTACTGAAACAGTTCAAGTTTCGTGAGCGAAGCCGCGACGGGTGATGTACATAGGAAATTGTATATAGGAAATCTAATGTTATGTTAATCATCAAACGATTTTATTTAAAAATCTTAAATAATTTAATTTTATCTGAGAAATTTCGTATATAATTTTTGCACCTTTTTTATGTTGTCATTACAAAGAAGTGGGCCTAAATAGAAATTACGATTATCACTAAAAAATAATCTTTTGTGTTTTTTATAAAGTTATATATGTCCAATTTCAGATTTCTTGAGTCTAAAA
>CM040189.1:11398365-11440865 GCA_022606455.1 Callitettix versicolor
CACACACACACACACACAACACACACACACACACACACACACACACACACACACACACACACACACACACACACACACACACACACACACACACACACACACACACACACACACACACACACACACACACACACACACACACACACACACACACACACACAAACACACACATACAATTTAACTAAAAAGTATTATTATACGTATACTATAATATATTACTATACGTTTTAACGATAGGAATCAGGATCGGCAGTTATTCATGGTCCCGGGTCTGGGTTTTACCACGATTGCCTCTACGATATCTCAATCCCTAATGAAATCGAATTCATATACAATAATTTTGTCAGAAAATCGGTTCGAAAACTATCGAAAAAACAGAAAATAAATTAATTTCTCAAAGTCGTTTAATCAAATTTTGAAGGATCCTAACCAAATACGAAAAATCATAACTTGAAATTTGTGTACAGTATTTGAAACAGAAGAAATTTACGATTTTTCGGAATAAATCGGAAACGGTAGACAGTGTTTAATTTTTCGTGTTCTTACTTCCAAACCGTTCGTTTTATTTTTAAGTTCTTTCACTGACTTGAGTTTTGTAACTTTATTTTATGATCGAAATTTATTTTGAAAAATCAGTCCGGTATTTCTGGTATTTGTCTGTAGCTTTCGAAGAGGATAACTTAATCTGAGAAAGTTTGTGTGATATTCATGCACTTACTTGATCAGTAACGCAGCGCCTTCATTAGGACGCAGTACCGACGAATGTCGCGAAGGAAGCTGTAGGTGGGTATTGAAGGCGTTAGAAAGGTTTATATTTAGTTTAGCTAGTTTGTTATTTTAAGGCGAAAAGCACATTGAGGCTATTATCGCCTCCCTAAATGTAAGTGTGAGTGTAAAGTGTTCAAGTCGTAGCGTAAGTGTAGTGTTATAAGTGTAAGTGAGTGTTAGACTCGGGTACCGCGAGGGGCGTCTAAATCCTCTCAATAGGTGCAGCTAGTCTGCACCCCCTGCGGGGAGTTTAGCTAAAATAAATTCGTTATGTTTTTCTGAATTAATTTCTTTAGATGAAATTAATTAGATGAAATCCGTAGGCCCTGACTGTTTTACATTCTAAATGGTCACACAGCTGACTGACGTAATGGAAGCGATGTTAACAATAATCTCGTTATCTTACCATTATTAAAATTCCGTTTCCACCAACATAATCAGCACTAAAATCTGCATTTATTATCATTTTCAATTTTCAAATAACATCGGGAGTACGAAAATGAACCCTGACCGCCGTCAAATTCAATTTATTAATTGCAACGGAATTTGAGTGCTAATTTACGCAGTTTTTAACGCTGATTTCGACTGTGAAATCAGATTTAAAAAAATATATACAAAAAGTTATTAAACTTGAAGATTACACACACACACACACACACACACACACACACACACACACACACACACACACACACACACACACACACACACACACACAAACACACACAAACAATTTAACTAAAAAGTATTACTATACGTATACTATAATATATTACTATACGTTTTAACAATAGGATCAGGATCGGCAGTTATTTCATGGTTCCTCAAATGGACATAATAATTCCATTCTCTGTAAATGTATGAGTTCAGAACTATTCATTAAAAATTCTGTTTAGAACCCATAGAAAAAAAATTATAAATTTGGGTAATGTATGAAGATAAATCGGATAGAAATTTGAAATAAAACATTTAGGCTACAGGCTATAACATTTAGGCTAAATAACATTTATTTCTTACCAGCGGATTTCTTTTATTTCTAATTTGGTATACTGTTCAATCTTGACATATGGTAAAAATTTTAGCAAATTCTCATTAACCAATTTTGAGGTTAAGACCGATTTTCGATATTTTTACCTATACATTATGCAGTGGCTGCTAGCGTATAGGTACTATGCAGAACTTCCAATTCCAGTTGATAGTATCGATAATCATATCGATACGATAATCGATAATAATTTAGTACAAATTTGCTTATCATTAGGCTTAATGTAAGTAGCCATAAGTTTATATAAGATATGAAAAATATTTGTGTGGAACTGTGCGATTCGCAGTTCCAGCGGCGAGTTGTTTGTGCGCATGCGCACAAAGAAAGTTGCACGTGTGGCTGGAATGGAAAGAAAGACAGAGCACTGTCGATCTCGCAGTGCTGACCCTGACGTGTTGTAGAATGTAGCTTATTTTTACTCCGCATCTGTTGTGCTTAAAACTGTGCACCATATTCTTGAATGTGATAAAGTGTATATCTGTATTATTGTCTGATTCTGTGTGATTTTTTTTCCTTTTTTGAGAACGAAAAACTTTTCTAAGAAGCATTATGTATTCTGGAAGACTAAATATGCTAGCGGCGCTTTCAATGGAGAAAAATTTTCCTCAGTCATCCAGAGATAAAAGAGAAAATGTTTGAGATATTCGCTCAAATTAAAACAAAAAGAATGGGTTTCATTTTTAAATGACTAAATTAAGCTTAAAATAAAGCAATTTAGGTTAAAGTGTTTTTTTTCTTTTTATACATGTTTCTTTCCTTTTACACAATTTTAAAACGAAAGCTTAAAATGTTCTGGATAAGCACCACCACTAATTTTAGCTACGAACTGCCACTGAATTTCTTCTTGTTCAGGACCTTTAGGCCGGGTGGCCACTAAATGCACAGTTAGTTCAGCTAATCAGAACTGTATACGCATTCAAAACCTAACCTATTGTTTTTAATGTAAATACGGCCACTAAAAGCGTAACGGAGCTGAACGGAGTCAAGCGACACTGATGGGATCCGCTCCGCGTAGCTTCGACTCTATCTAGGCTCGGTTTTGAAACTGACTACTTCCCCCTACGCTGACCACGCCTCCAAACTTCTTATTTCCCGTTACCTAGGTTACCGTTGCCTAGGTTACAGTTTTTAAACATAATAGTTCCTAGATCCGTTACAGTAGGCCTAATTATTTTTATTTGAAATATACAATCGATTTAAAAGATAAACGGATTCATTCCGCTCCGCTCGCTCAGAGGCCTTATGTTTTTTTAACGGTTAATAGTAAATATAATAATTACGTTGTTATTATTATTAGGCCTAGGCTAGTTCAAATTCTAAACGTAGTTAACCTAAAAAAAACTTAAATTAGACTGATGTAAGTGCGTCATAGTTTACAATATATTTATTAAATATTATTTACGGGTCATCTTACTGGATAACATCGACCTTTGAGTCAAATTTCACAAATTATCAACTCGCACAAATGAGTTATTGTAGCGAGGTGACATTTTTTCAAATAAAATAACTAGAATTGTTATCTGAGAGTCAGACAAATTAACTGTGACTCTACTGATGCCATTTATAAATTAATAATAAAACAAAGATTACAGTGGTCGAAATATAATATTCTTGGTTTTAAGACTGCAGATGTTTTTATTGTTTACAATATAACAGAAAACTTATTGCAAAACATCATGCTTTACTGTTCTAATGGTGTATATAAAACTGTATTAATCGAACAATGCAACGTAATTATTTTATAAATATAGAACGTTATTGTTTGAAACTTACTTTAGAACGAAATCAATGTTCTTGTTGATTCTGGTATGGAGGATTCAAAATAGGTTAAACATTGTAACAATAGCCTACAAAATTTAAACATTCCAAATCAGCTGTTTGCAAAACGTAGAAAGTATCCATTGGGTTTTGTTAAATAAACAATATCTGCCTTCTTGATAAATTCTGTTTAAAATCAGAACAGTGCAAACACATTTTACAATGTTCATATTATTTTGCATTAAATTCCGTTTCTGAAGCTACATAATAAAGAAGCAGATATTGCATACGTTCTCAAAATTGGTTTGTCAGATTATGGTGACTTATGTACATTCGAACCAAATTTGAAATTAATTAAAATTACAGTTCGAGAGTAAATTGACAAAATCGGCAGGGTTAGTTTTGTTTTAATATGTTTTAGGCTGGTTGTGAAGTTAGATTTTGCGCGTAGCGTGACGAGAGTGCAAAAATTTATATTGGTAAAAGATCAGTTGTTTTTATATCAATTCGTAACGATCAGCTGATTTCATTGAACAGCTGGTAGGTTATAATACGTTTTAGGTTATGTTGTTAAAAACTAGCTATGCGTTTTCGAACAAATTATCGTAATTAAAATAAAAAAGAAGAGAAAACATAATACATGGTATTCATTTTTGATTTAATAACAGAAATTTGTTATTTTGTTTATGATTTTTCTTTACTCCCAAACTTTTAATTTATTTTATTTCAAATTCACTGCACCGACTTCATAACTTTAATGATTAAAGTATGAATAAAATCATATAACCAAAATTTGAAAAATTGGGTCGATTTTTCGAACGCTTCCAAACAGGTTTTTTATATAACGATCAAACATTTTAAGTCCTTATGGACTGCATTTGAACAAAATTTGATCAAGATTCATTATCATATTTATCAAAATTAAATATTATAAAAAGTATTTAATAAAGGAATTTTCTTACCTTGGTATACTATATCTGTAACGCTTTCCAGTCGCCTGTAACGTTTTATAAATCTTTCTTTTCCTCAGTCTCTTGTTACCCAGCTTCCATTTTGCCTTTGTAGTCGTTTTTACCGTCGTTCAGAGTCCGCTTCGGTAACATGTGTTCCGTCACTAACCAAATTAATTGCTTGTTCTTGATTTTTTTTGAAATTGTGTGTTCTTAAATATTATAATCATTTTTGTACCATCGTTTATGATTCTTTCTTTCCAGTACCTCTCTTCCGTTTGACTTCAGAAACTCCATTCAGTTGTTCTTTAAAACTTTTACAGTTGTTTGTTTTTGAATTAGCACACTTCTAAATCATATGTCTCATGGTTCTTCAAAAATGCTCCTTTGTAATATTTACCGTTTTTATTGTCTAAATTTATACCACAAAGTACCACGATTCAAAAGTATTTCTTCCAAGATTATTTTAAATTTTATGCGGTTTTTTCCGAACTTGTGCCTTTTACCGTAGACGTTCTATTCCGATACTGTTGAACGAGGATTTTAAATGTTTGCTTCGTTTCATTCACGCGCATCGGACAACACTGGTAGGTGCTGTTTCTTATAGCTAATTCAAGATGTAAGTAATAGATATGACTCTCCAGCTATATGATATGACTCTACATACACGATGCGATACGAAATCGCATTTAAAGGAACAGTCAAAGGCTTATAATCTTCCTCTATCGGGATTCATTAACCACCCATTCATCTTCCTCTTTCTTTTTCTTTTGGAACCGATCTTTTGCTGCGTTTGGGAAGCAGGTTACAACTTGAGCATTTCCTGATATGTGAAGGAAAAGTCAACGGCTTAACATCTTCCTCTATCAGGATTCATTAACCACCCATTCATCTTCCTCTTTCTTTTTCTTTTGCAACCGATCTTTTGCTGCGTTTGGGAAGCAGGTTACAACTTGAGCATTTCCTGATATGTGAAGGAACAGTCAAAGGCTTAACATCTTCCTCTACCAGGATTCATTAACCACCCATTCACCTTCCTCTTTCTTCATCTTTTGCAACCGATCTTTTGCTGGGTTTGGGAAGCAGGTTACCAACTTGAGCATTTCCTCGTATTTAAAGGAACAGTCAAAGACTTAACATCTTCCTCCACCAGGATTCATTAACCACCCATTCACCTTCCTCTTTCTTCATCTTTTGCAACCGATATTTTGCTGAGTTTGGGAAGCAGGTTACCAACTTGAGCATTTCCTGGTATTTAAAGGAACAGAGGCTTAACATCTTCCTCTACCAGGATTCATTAACCACCCATTCATCTTCCTCTTTCTTCATCTTTTGCAACCGATCTTTTGCTGGGTTTGGGAAGCAGGTTACCAACTTGAGCATTTCCTGGTATTTAAAGGAACAGTCAAAGGCTTAACATCTTCCTCTACCAGGATTCATTAACCACCCATTCACCTTCCTCTTTCTTCATCTTTTGCAACCGATCTTTTGCTGGGTTTGGGACTGGCAAAGCAGGGTTACTTTAGCAGCTAAAGCATAAAATATAAGGAATGCACTAAAACGATGTCAGTTCATCAATTCATTCAAAATTTAAGTGCTGTACTTTAGGTTTTATTTCGCTAAAAACCATTACTGATTATTTCCCTTCGTATTTTAGCGTCCAAGAAACGATCCTCCGGTTCCACATCGTCCAAAAATTTGGTATCACCTATCCCACCGTTCAACCATATCATCTTTGATGTTCCGGCTACTCTTTTGCTACCTAGTTCGGATGTCAGCAGATGTCCTGGGCAGAGCACAACTCAGGAGGATCATATGGATCATAACAAGACACTGTGGTCTGAGGGTGAACATGAACAGGATAGGTATGTACCATGACGAAACCGTGTGTAGTTTGTGCAGGAAGGAAGAGGAAACTGAAGGTCACGTAAATCACGATTGTGAGGTTCGTGCTAGTAGGAGGCTAGTGGTTTCTTGTTTCCAAGACCCTAGGGATCTTCAGTACAGTGAGCTAGTCAATGGGTTGTTGGAACTTATTAAGGGCACCAATCTGCTGAACTAGGTATTTTAAGAGGTAAGTTGCACAATATGTCAGTCGATCGCAGTGCCTGGGGTTGTACTATACCTTCCTCTAGTCTCTAATCTAATCTAAACTAAACATCATGTTTAGTATGACGAGTGTCCATTTTTATGAAGATGAATTGAAACCAGCCATTTCAGTGACATGTATTTAAAGATAACGTGAGCCTCTATAAAATCTCTCAAGCATAGTTGATAACGTACTGGGCTTTCACCCCGAGGACCCGGGTTCGATTCCCGGCCAGAGCTTGGCATTTTCATACGCTATAAATCATCCCATTGTCTGCATTACCAGAAGTGTGCACAATAGTCGGACGTAAAAAAAGCTAATAGTTTAAAAATATTCTCAGTTCTTCGTGATAATTTTCCGTGTAATCTTCTTTTCTTTTCAAAGGCGAGTGAATTACTTCATAAACTGAATAATCTACGTCAGACGCCGGTAAAAAATTCTATCCACTGATGCATTATTCACTAATGCAGGCTTTGTACTACTTGACAATAGAAATAACATATGGGATATTTTATTTTAGCGGATAAAGGAAAAGTGCGGTTTTTCACAAGCTGTAAGAACATCTATTCGCAGTAACAAGTTTTTTGTGTACGTCCTTGCCTTTTGTAATTTGCCAAAGTCACTACTGAAAATAATTATTTGAACTCAATAACTTTCTGAAACTTTTCTCTCTAATTCCTTACTAATTAGTTTTAGTAGCTGGGAGATGATTATGTTTTTTTACTAGGAATCCGCCCGGGACAAATGGGGCGAAGCAATGATTTATTATGATTATGAATAATAAAAAGTATAAGAATAATGTTTTTACACAAATGAATAATTAAACATTCGGTAATGTGCATCAATTATTTTCTGTCGCCTGACGCGAAAATCCCTATGTTGATCCACACCATCTCTTCTTACAATAAGCACATCCAAATTCGATGCAGTTCGGGGCAATAATCGTACTACTTCATCGATATTTTGACCAATATTAATTATATTGCCTTTATATGCAAACTGTCCCGGCATTCCGCGCGTTTTGACTGTATACGCGCATCACAGGCTGCACTCTCGCAATAAGTAACTGCTCAATAAAAGTTAAATTTTCGAGTTCACTTGGAATAACTCCAGGATTTATATTATTGGCCGATGTGTATTTACTTCAATTTTTTTTACACTGTGAGCACACATCAAATACTTTGTTTTTAATCAAAACTCTAGAACAATTATTGCACTCAAATAACTGTAGGTTTTGCAAAGCATTCTCGAAATCAATTTGCAAATGTCTGAACTGCGTGTTATTTTGAAAATTAACACTCCCAGGTTGATTATCATCATTGTTTATATTTGCGAATCGATTTCGATAGTTTCGCTGATCTATCGTCAAGCGACCGATTGAAGTTCTACCTCTGCCTCTTGGACGTGGCATGTTCACGACCCGCAACCGGAAAACTACTGACTTATCACTTCGCCAAACCCAAACCTGAGCCCGAACCCCATCTACCTGACTCATTGTTTCAGGTAATTTTGATGAGTTTGCTCGCGTACGTAAGTAGTGACGTATACCGCAGCGGCGATGGACATTATCTTAGTCTAGCAAACAGTTACTGTCTGTCTTACACACACAAAACAAATGGGAGACTTTTTCATCAATAACTCGGTTTTTTTTCAAAATTTTTTGACAAAAGTCGAAGTATGCACCCCTGAGACCTAGAAGAATATATATTTCAAATTTCATTGAGATCGGCTTAAAACTGTGGGAGGAGTAGCATGTAATGGAATGCATTAAGTCGGGGATAGAGGGGGCTTCGCCCCAATTATTGGGGCCTTGATATGATGAAGTAATCATGTTTTTTTTTAAAAAGACCAGGAGGCTCGTGCACTATGAAAGTTTTAAATAAACACAGCCTTTTGAATAAGAGTAGTCGTTGGGGTGAGGGCGGTAGTTGGAAGGAAGGGAAGACATGTTTAAAAATAAATCGAAAAGCGATCGGTTGGAATAATAATCACAAATTTATGCGTCATTGTAGTATATACATTTCAATACAGATAATTTTTTTTATCAATTTTTACAGGGCATTACAGTACCTCGTTGTAAACTATATTTGATGTAAGAATGTAATCTTCTTGTACATTTTGTATTTGATTTTCTTTAGTGGATGCAAAGACGTTAGTTGATTTACTCACCCTTGAAAAGGCTACATACAGGCCGTCCGTGAGTAAAGACGACATTTTGTAAATGCAATCCTGCTCTTTGAAGTGTTTGTATCTGCGATTGTTTTATAGTGATAGCAAACGCGATTTTGATAGGTAACTGTCGTCTAGTCAATTGAAAAGGCATGTTTGATAACTTTTAACTGTATTTTGACATTTTAATTGTCCTTCGTATTTTATGATGTCTGTATTAACAATATCGCACATGGAAGGAGAAATCAAAAATATAGCCTATTTGCGTAAAAACAGTGTTTAAAACATGTGTTTGGTATTCGAAATGCTTGTCCCAGCTTGTACGACTGACAGGGATAGGGGACTGTCATTAAGGCCACATAACCTGTAAGTTTAATGAATTGTAAGTAAATATTGAAATTGTTCTAAGCAAGTTATGCAAAAAAGTGGCATTTGTAATGGGATTGTCTATTCGTGATTAATAAGTTAGCTTCGTAAAATATTGTGTTCAATATAATGATCTGCCTTCCCTAGCTTCGTCAATTCTACTTTCGTTGACGCGTTTCGGAGAACCTCCATCAAAGAGTATAGATAGTTTTTGAAGATGGAGGTTCTCCGAAACGCGTCAACGAAAGTAGAATTGACGAAGCTAGGGAAGGTAGATCATTATACTGAACACAGTGACAATAATTCTAGCAGAAAAGAAGAAGAATATAAAAAGAATTTCGTAAAATATTGTCTGATTCGTGATGCCGCGCATGCGCATCCATGATGTCGTTTTGCCTGACAGTTAAAAGTGTCTTTTACGTTAAAATTTTCCACAAACAGTAAGTTTTAGCGCAAAATCGTTTTGGAATGTTAGAGGCCGGTTAAAAAATCTTCTCATTTATGCCTGTGCGAATAGTATGTGCTGAGAAAAAGGGATGTTGATTCGAGAAATAATATATATGATGAGTGAACCACTGTTGAACACAGTTACTAGTGATTACGTGGCGTAAACAATATGATAGACTACTTAGAACTTCGTGTAGGCACAACGAAAGCCAGAGCTAAACTAGAAATGTGCTTCGCACACGTTTTTGTGACGCAATGACATCAGAGCAGTCAATCCGGATCTAAAACAAGCTTTGTTTAATGCTCTGTTAAATAGAATATTTTTAGTTGATTAAAAAATTATGATAATTGATAATAAATATAAAAAATATGTTTAAATAAAATTAGGCTCTGTATCTACAAAATGTGAGAGGTTGTTACTACAACTCGCAACAAAATAGAGATAAACGTTGACATTGACCAAGCAGTTCTTACGTTACTACAAGCAACAAGCAACTTTGGAATAAAGGGAAAAAGTATAAAAGCAGGTAGAAGAAAAGCAGTTAGCAGGAAAGCAGTTTGCAGGCAAACAGCAGGAAAACATTTTTAGCGCTTGCGGCAACGTTCGAAGGAACAGTCCGTTCCTTGTTTAACAAATCATAAACCAGTCCAAATCAAACTGCTTGTTTCCGTTAGAAAAAGCAGTTTGTTTGTCGTTTATAGACAGTTTTTTTAACAGCTTGGTCTTTTCTGCCCCACCCACTAGTCTTGAGTAGATGAGTGAGAGCAGTATGAGCTAGAGGTACGGTGGGATCGCTAAACCCATCAGCTGCTCACTTCAGCTGCCTCCGCCGGATCGAATGGTGCTTCCAAATTATCTTGTGCAGCTTTACTGTTTTACTGGCTCCATATTTAAAAATTACACCATTCGGTAGGAAATCAAAACAGCTACAAATTGTATCTTGACATTAGTCATTAAAATTTTATTTCAATTTAGTTTTATTGAAATTTTTGTCACTAAATTTTTATTTTGGTTAACAAATTTTAAATGTCCGCCATTTTGAAACGGGCCAATGTATGTAGCTGATTATTTTTTACAATTAGGCCTCTGTCCGGTAAAGGAGCATGCTAAGTTTGAATGTGTGTTGGGACTTCAAGAATTCAGTATTCTTGAATTCTTCAATATTCAGTTTTAATTCAGCCGCCTCGGTGGCCTACTTGATAGCGTACTGGGCTTTCACCCCGAGGACCCGGGTTCGATTCCCGGCCAGGACTTGGCATTTTCATAAGCTATAAAGTCATCCCATCGTCTGCATTAGCCCAAGTGTGCACAATAGTCGGACGTTAAACACCAAAAAAACGCTAAGTTTGAATTTTATTAATCGAACCGTTGTAGAAATATAAAATATTTCGTTAAAAAACAAAATGGCGGCTGGCGGGGAAATGAATTGTTTTCGGATATATGTTTATATGAACTTTTTTCAAATTTTTAGGTACAGAATCATCTCTTGCGAAATTACCCTATAGTTTTAAATTATCCTGTATTCAACGAGCTTGACCTCTAGATCACTTTTTGAGTTGTTAAAATTTTAATATAACTTATATTGTGTGTGTGTGTGTGTGTGTGTGTGTGTGTGTGTGTGTGTGTGTGTGTGTGTGTGTGTGTGTATGTGTATGTGTATGTGTATGTGTATGTGTATGTGTATGTGTGTATGTGTATGTGTGTGTGTATGTGTATGTGTGTGTGTGTGTGTGTGTGTGTGTGTGTGTGTGTGTGTGTGTGTGTGTGTGTGTGTGTGTGTGTGTGTGTGTGTGTGTGTGTGTGTGTGTGTGTGTGTGTGTGTGTGTGTGTGTGTGTGTGTGTGTGTGTGTGTGTGTGTGTGTGTGTGTGTGTGTGTGTGTGTGTGTGTGTGTGTGTGTGTGTGTGTGTGTGTGTGTGTGTGTGTGTGTGTGTGTGTGTGTGTGTGTGTGTGTGTGTATGTGTATGTGTATGTGTATGTGTATGTGTATGTGTGTGTGTGTGTGTGTGTGTGTGTGTGTGTGTGTGTGTGTGTGTGTGTGTGTGTGTGTGTGTGTGTGTGTGTGTGTGTGTGTGTGTTTTAATACTCTCACGTTCGTATTTGTGGTTCTATTTGAGTTACTTGGCACAAAAATTGATTACGGCAATTGCTTGGACAAGTTCGTTGACCAGCAAAATTCGTTCAACAGCTTAAAAATGGCGGTCATCCAAATTTTTTTAAAATTTAGACCTTTTTTGGTCTTGATTTTTTAAAAATACTATCTCACCATCGTAATCAGAGTAAAAAACTGTGTAAATTAGCATTTTGAATTTTTAAAATTCTTTGAAATTGATAATTTAAATTTAATGGCTGTCAGGGTTCATTTTCGTATTTTCAAAATTAATCGTCAGATGTTAATAATGACGATGAAATTAGAAATTCTAAAAAGAAAAAGAAATGGTAAGATAAAGAAAAATACATCTATCACGTCAGCGAGACATCTACGTGCGGCGGTTACTTTTGTAATGCTTGTCTACGTGGTTCCATAGATGAACTATCCCACACGAAAAATGGCTACGTCGGCTTTTTCTCAAATATAGTAGGCATTTTCCTACACATACCTGAAACATTTCCATTAACTGACAGAGAGAAGAGCGAGGTTTCGGTCACCTCGACCGTTCGGCATTTGGTTTGTACGTTTATTGCGCAGTTTTGGCCAAACGCATTGACCGATTGTTTTAAAATTTTGTACAGAGGTACCTTGTACAAAGTTCGAACGACGTATGTGTAAGATTGTTCCCCAATTCACTACCGTTTCAAGATGGTGGTCTTTGAATTTACAATAACTATAGTACGGAGTTTTAGCCAAACGCAGTGACCGATTGTTTTAAAATTTGATAGAACGTTACCTTGTTAGAACCTCTAATGATGTATGTGTAAGATTTGCCTCCATTTACTAATGTTTCAAGATGGCGGCTTTTGATTCAACGATGACGAGCGTACAGTTTTGGCCAAACGCATTGACCGATTAATTGTGCTGACATTTGGTACGGTTGTACAAATCCTGAAAAACGTATGTACAGATTTTTTTCCCATTCACTTCCGTTTCAAGATGGCGGCCTCTGATTTAACGATAACGGGTGTAGGTAACTTTAATCAAACGCATTGGCCAATTGTTCTGAAATTCGATAGGAAGGCCGCCTCGGTGGCCTAGTTGATAGCGGGGCTTTCACCCGGAGGACCCGGGTTCGATTCCCGGCGAGGGCTTGGTATTTTCATACGCTATAAATCATCCCATCCTCTGCATTAGCCCAAGTGTGCACAATAGTCGGACGTTAAAAAAAAAAAAAATCGATAGGATGTACCTTGTATAAAACTCGAAAGACGTAGGCCTATGTTTTTTCCATTCTCACTTTTGTTTCAAAATGGCGGGCTCTGATTCAACTTGAGAGTGTAGGTGCTGGTTATTTCCTGTAACACTGGCTGCACGGCAAAACCTATCACAATTTTTACCGCTTCAAGGAGAAAGAGGATAAAATTTCCAATAACGCTGGTCCAGTAATACTTTTCGTGAATATTACTGTTACCGGTTAAACTGGCGGAAAAAGTTACACGCGCCGTTCGGGAGCACTCTGTATACGAATTAAGGTCACTGCAAGGCAAGTATCCTTTGAACTACGAGTTTTACTTTAAGAAAAATGAACTACAATATTCGGGAAAGAAATTTGTTTGTTCTTAACACACCAAAGCTCTGAAACAAAACGTATTGGTCACAACATTCCAGAAGTTCGAGTTGAGAACTATCGAATAAATATAGAAAATCAGTAATACATATAACAGGCCTAATTTCTCCTAATTGATGGACTTTTCTAATTGATGGACTTTTTGAATTGAAGGACCTAATTGAAGGCCTAATTGATGGACTTTTCTAAAATGTCGGTCCTACTTGAATCACCACCAACGTTGGGCAGTATTGTATTTGTTAAAAAGTGCAACAATAGTTTCACGAAATGACGACAATCGATTATTCATCTGTCATAAATTAGCCAATAATCGGTCATGGCATCATGGTATAATTATATAATTAGGACAAAATATTTCATCGGTATGTTGCTAATCTAAGACTTCGCAAATTAATTTCAACTTTTAAATATTACGACTTCAGATAAAGAAGTGTTGTAAACACATTGTACAAGCTTTCTAAATTAATTCTATAAAAATCAGGAAATAGGCTTAATTTATCAAAATCAAACCATCGAATTTGTCTTGTGAGTTTATATTTACTGTGAGTAAACTCATACTTCTTAAATGAAATGGCTTCAAATAATACCTTTTTATTTGCGTAAAAGAATTTCACTTTAGAGTTTTTACTTGACCACATGAAACTTCTGAACTGTGATCCAGTCTACTTTTAATCAGTCTGTTTTTCCCCAATGACGTAATGCTTTTTTCTCATATCCTATACATAAAGGATAAGCACTCAAATCTATGACATTAAACATTTTATCTTTATTAAATGTTAAAATGTCTTTAAAAGACATTAAACGTTTATCTTCTTGTGATAAAAACATTCAATAATAAATCAAAAGATTAGAAAGTATTGAAAAACTGAATTATTTTTTATTAAATTTCAAAAATTAACTCCCTCTTGGTTGCTTTTAACTGGATAATTTAGTTTTGACGGTGAGTGTTAAGTTTTGTGACCTATTTTTCTTTCCATTTTTTTTTTTTTTTGTGTTTAATTCCGACTATTGTGCACACTTGGAGTAATGCAGAAGATGGGATGATTTATAGCGTATGAAAATGCCAAGCCCTGGCCGGGAATCGAACCCTGGTCCTCGAGGTGAAAGCCTAGTACACTATCCACTAGACCACCGAGGCGGCTCTTTTTCCTTCCATAGGAAAATAAAAGTTCCACCATAATTTTTTTTAAAGCAAGATATTTTGCATCCCAATTGATGTCAGCCAAATTTTGGTTTTTAGTTCTCTGACCAACCAGGGTTTCCATAATGTCAGTTGATTCATTCTCATTTGAATACTGAAAGACTCATACTAGCTTGAACAAACCTTGTGCCAAGCTTGCATGAGACTCATGAAACTTACTGTCACTTTATTTTTTAAAAAATGAATATAGCCTGGTGACAGCATTAGAAAATTGACAAATTAGTATAAAATACCCTCTCTAATTTGAGTACTGAAAAGGATGTCTTATACAGTAAATCATTACTTATCTGACAATTGGGAGGTGGCATGTCCGAGGTATCTCTGCAATGGACAGTCTGTCTCAAAATTTGTGCACCTTTAGATCGCATGTTTGATACTGAAGTTTTCCCTTGCTGTTGACACCAGCCTAGTCTATATATATATATAGGTTAAAACGTGCAGCGACGTTGTCTGATGCCTAGATTCTATTCTTTCCGATGGGAACATTGTCCGATTTGTAAATTTTGATCACTCATAGCTTTACGGATTCCTTCCATCCAGCTCTTTCTTGGTCTTCCTCTTGCCCTTTTTATGGTCGGCCAATCCATTGGCTTGGCTCATCCATTGGACATGAACGTACCAAATTAACTGACTCCTCTCAATATCCTTTATAATCGTGTCCTCTATTCCCGTCTGTTGACGAATTACCTCATTTCTTATTCTGTTGTTGTTGTTGTTTTCCAATGGCTTCCGCTGGCTCACGCCATCTTTGATCTTGCTTCCCAGTAGAGGCCAGGGATGTCTCCTCTTCTCTGCTTCTCTTCATCTAATTTTCTGCAGACCAGGAGATGGTCCTTGTTCATGATGGTGTTTGGGCATTCACACAATGTGCAGTTGTCATAGTTTAGTATCTTAATTTTCTTCAGGTGTTCATTCAGACAGTTGTGTCCAGTTGTCAGCAGAAAGACCGCGACAGATGTCCTCCTTTGGAGGTCCTTGACCTTCCCATACAAGTCGAATACATTCTCATAAGACTTGTTCTTTATGTCTTCCTTGACTTTGTAAATTCAAGATAAGATGTTTTTGCTTCAGTGCACTAATCCGAGCCTCCAGTGTGAGCATTCTTTTCGGTTTTTGCACTATAAGGGTTCCTTGTTTGGCCAGCTTGTCTGCCTGCTCATTCCCTTGTATGCATACATGTGACGGGATCCACTGCAGAACCAATTCCTTGGTTCATTTCTTATTCTTTGGACTCTCGTTATCCTAGCAGATCTTCTCAACACATCCATTTCTACAGCCTCTATCGTTTTCTCGGTTTTTTCTTTAATTCTCCACATCTCAGCTCCGTATATTAAAAAACTCTTAATAATCGCATTATATATATTGATCTTTTGTGACTTTCGGAATAAGTCTAATTGGCATAAAAGTGTGAATATTACGAAAAAGAATATATAAATGTAAAATCTGTCATCTGGATTGATTTAAATAAAATATTGCATAAAGTAAGAAAGCAGTAATTTTTGCTTTGGTTGATAATGTAGTAAGAATGTGTACTTTTAAAATGTGACCATTATGAAGAAACTGCGTAGATTGTTTTCCACTACTGTACAACATTCCATTCTCAATGAATCATCTAAGTTCTTGTCTTATATCAGTCAAACAACTTGCATGTTTTACTAATAATATATTACAGTGTTATATTGTGAATGAATGTGATTATGCCAGGCTCAAATGTTTAGCAATTAGAACAAATGCTGGTGAACTGCAGCCAAAGAAAATATCAGATTACTTTTATAAATATTTTAATCAAAAGCATGTTCGCATTGTTAGTGTTTTAATTTCATTATCAATTTGATCAGTGTTGTTTTTTGATTAAAAATAAACGTAACTTCAAGCTGTTATGAAAACTTACCCATTTTATATTTATCACTATAAATCAATTATAAAGAAACAATTATTTTACAGACAGATCAAGTCCCATTTAGTTCAAATATTTAATACCCAAGTCGCACACAGCTGTAAGGAAAGGTTTTTGAAAGTACATTTTTCGCCAACAAATTTTAAATTACAACATTAGTAAATAATTTTTTTTTCGATTAAATTAAAAACTCATGACTTTTATGAACAATAATTGGCTTTAAAATCGGTAAAAATTAGCATTTTGAATTTTACTGAAAATGAGCCTATTAGTGGTCAGTTTTAACTGACGTACTTTCAATACAATTTAAAAATCGAAATGCTAATCTATAAAAATTTTAATACCAACTTCAACAGTGAAATCAGATTTTCCACAGTTTTTTAATTTGATGACAGGGTTTTCATTGTTGATATTCATACATTAATTTTTTGTTTTATTTGTTGTTCATACTAAATGCCAATTAGACTAATAAGGACAACAGATCAACAATAACAGAAAGGCTCATGGCAGGAACTGTAGTGTTGAACCTACGATACAGAAGTTCAGTGTTTTAATATTCCACACACTTCCAATTCGATTCAATGAACTGATTCTAGAAACAGATTGGGCAAGTTTGCTAGCAAATTCCGTTTCAAAATTTAAAAAAAAAATTATCTTTTAAAGAAATCTGATTTTACTGTTGTAATCTCTACATTAATGAAAATGTCTAAACTTTTACCGAAAAATAATTTTGTATAAAATATGATTTTAAAGGATATTGAAAGGAGTCAATTAATTTGGTACGGTCATGTTCAACGTATGAGCCAAGAGCAACTGCCGAAACATTTTTTTTTTTTTTTTGTGTTTAATGTCTGTCTATTGTGCACACTTGGGCTAATGCTGCCGAAACAAGCAATGGAGTGGGTGCCGACCTTAAAAAAGGCAAGAGGAAGACCAAGAAAGAGCTGGATGGAAGGAATCCATAAAGCTATGAGTGATCGAAATTTACAAATCGGATAATGGGAAGATCGGAAACAGTGGAATCTAGGCATCGGACAACTTCGCTGCACGTTTTAACCGATATTATTTATTTATATATATAAAATATGATTTTTGCATATTAAAATGTACATAAATGTGAATAATCAAAGATGATAGCTTAGAGAAATTCTTATTCTTTGTGCCAGCTTTGTATTGTGAATGTGATGTTACCGTGCTTTGACTTTCTCATCCAGCGGAATTTAAACAACTTAAAAAAAAAAAATAAAGCAACTTGATCGAATAATCCATTTTTATATGGCGTTTGAAATTTTACATAAAAATAATGACAACGGTCATTTATATAAAGACATTTTGTGTAACTCTTCTAGTTTCCTATCAAATGGTATAACTATTAAATATACTCGCATAACAATAACAAAAGAACAGACATTGGTAATAAAACACGATTTAATTACAAAATAATATTTATTTGTTGATTGTATTATCTTTTAAACGTATCACATTACAATAAAATTATTGACAATGACTTTGATGAAAATTTAATACACCTTTACACTAGTAAAATATAAAACTAACAGTTTATAGTACCCAATTCATTGCACATCTTTAGATAAAAAATACTTTACAATCTGACTGCAAAAGCTTCAAAATACATTTTGTAACAAAACAACGACTAACTTATGTATTTTAAATAACTCTTCCACTGTTTATAACAACTACCTAGATATACATCTTATTTTATTTAGGCCTTGGGTAATTTTTTTTTTTAATGAATACTGAATTCAGGTATAACAATCAACTTTACAGCAGGAGTGTCAGGGAATAAAATATGTTTTCAACTAGCGATACTGAGACTGTAACTATATGGAAATTCCGAGTTACATGACACATATGTACACAGCTGAATTGACACATAAGGTACTAAATGGAAGAGGCCATGGAATGGTAACTTATGTGCGCTTGTAAAGCACTCCGAGTCTCTGTTCGGACTCGACAGTTTAAAATACTTTAAGGAGACGATATAAACTGTATTTACAAAAGACGATAGCTTGTACTTACGAAAATATTACATTACACTATAAAAAGCTGTATAAAACGATACCTTATTTCACATAAATTTTCCACTAAGACACATTTATACATACTGGCACGAGATTTATAAAATTTGGAATCAAATGTGAAAGAAATATAACTAAGCTAAGAAAAAGCATTGTTACAACAATTTGAAAATTATTAAACACAAATAATGAGACAAACAATAAAATAAAACAATTATATATTTTTAAAACAAATTGACTAACGATTTGAAAGGATAAAATTGTACTTAAAATTCCCAAATTTGCAGACACTAGGTAACAATATCACATGTCCTTACTTCACACAACACATAAAAAAAAATCGACACTAACAACACTGTAACCCTTAATGAAATATGAAACAAAATAAACTATTATTTACAAAAGTAAGATTGAAATGGATGTTCTGTACAAACAGTTCGATTTATGTTATGGCCTATTCGTTAAGTGATCTTCTTAAATATTGATAAACAATAATCATTTCCAAAAAAGACACAATTTTATATTAATACAACATATATTTGTTATATAAAAAGCAATGTTTACTGTCAGATGATTGCACTAAATTACCTTTGCAACTGTAAAAGCAGATATTTGAAATGCGGTAGGACATAGGTCAAAGAGGTATATAAATATACTTTTGCCACAAAATTAGGCTGTTTTGAAAAAAATAAACTCCAATATATCTGTGCGATGATAATAGCAGAGGATTAAATTCGATATACAGCTTAAAATGACGCAAATATTTTCTCCAAAAATTAATTGTTGGCCGAAAATATGTATTTTCAAAAACACGATATCTTGATGCTCATAAATGTTAGAAAGCTGGAATTCGGTAAACAAGAAAACAAACAATTAAAAAGTGACTGCCAGTTTTCTTATAATGAATATTATTGAACTCTGAATATAATTCAAAAACTTTATGTACAAGACACGTGATACTATTATTCTAATACATGATCGTAATATGTGTTTTATGAAAAAGCATTCAACAAAAATGAGTAATATTGTAACTACTCAAAAAGTTTTCAGAAATTTATTTGTTCAAATTAATTTAATACCTTCAATGTTTTATATAAGATACTATAACGTATTTGTTTCAAACAAAATTAACCTATGTTCACGCTTAGGAAGATCACTTTCGTAATACACTATACAATAAAACAATTGCACTTAAACTAGTTTAAAACGAGTGATGTATTATTTACAAAATAGCAACATTTAAAATTTTATAGAGAAACGGTTAATGCGGATATGAAATGGAAGTACATATGATTGTTTTAAACATAGTTATTCCTAGTTAAATTAAAAAAAACAAGATATCTTACAATAATAATGTGAAAATTAAAATAGAATAATAAAGTAGAAAAATATAATGTAAAATATACAATGCGTAAACACAGTGAAAGAAATTAATCGTTTTTAACTGGAGACGATTACAGTTGATATAGTCTCCGTTTAACTAAATGTGAATTTTTTTTTAAATAAAAAGATGATAAAATAAGACGTAGTTTCACTTTGGATTTAAAAATTTACCATAAACAGTTAAATTAGTCTTAAAAATGTGATTCAGTAATAAAAGTAAAATATTGACTTAAATAACAATTTCTTCACTTTTTCCTTTAACAATACAATGAACACACTGTAAAGTGGTTTTACGAATCAGTCTTAGACTTCTGTCGAGGACTTTGGCCTGGATTTACGTCTGCGTCGAGCGAGTTCACTCATCACAACAGGACCTAAGTTGGGCGCTCGAGGAGATTGACTCATTGCTCGATAGGTCGCAGCCATTGCTCCCTGAACACACAATAAAATTTCATTTTGACCACATTTTTACAACAATATTTGTTTACTAGAGTTAATATTTCAAGTAAAATAAATACGGAAGCTGTTCGGAAAGTAACCGCCGACAAGAGATTTTTGTTGTTTGAATCATTTTAAAAATTATTTCAGTGAACCAAGTATTATAACAGAAATAAGGTTACTAAATAATCCACAACGATATAAGAGAATGCGTTTTTTTTTACTTTTGTACAAAACTGGCTATGAAATTTCATATTATTTAAAAAATTACCTTAATAACACTAGCTTCCGGTAAGATTAACCTATGTGTTGGTAGTTGGTATCTTAAAGTGATCCAGGGATGCTTAAGGGCTTGTTTAGCTGTAGGTCTTCTGTGAGGGTCTACATGCAGCATTTTCCTGACAAGATCTTTAGCATCTGGCGAAACAGTCGCCCAGTTTCCTGAATCTAAGTCCAATTTGCATTCACTAATTCGTCGCAAAATCTCTGTAGGCGTATCGTTTGGTCCATTAGCAAATGGGCTCTTACTGCAAAACGAAAATTATATTAAATTTGCTATCGATAACGAGTGAAATCTGAAATTTAAAGAACTTACACCACATTTTTATAAAAGTATAGTAATTGTTAATTGAACCAACTGCAGAATCATGGAACTATGATTTATGTAAAGCATCAAATAGGATATCCTTAATACAGTAATTAAATTAAATAACTGAGTTTTCAAAATTAAAACCAAAATATGCAATATGACTGAACGTCTTGTAGAAACTATGTTTCATGGTTAAACATCATGTTTCAGACTGCTTTTCTTCCAAAGACAAATGCAACTGCATATTATTTTTTGTTTACTGTACTTAAAATATGTACTGTATTGTGCATGTATGTTTTTTATGCATGAATAGAAAACTTGTAAAAAATATGTTGTATTTAAACGATGTTTATTTAAAATGGAAAATTTATTAACAAAAGATTATTTAAAATGAATAGTAACTAACCCAGCGAGAAGTGTGTACAGAATTACACCAAGAGACCATATATCGCATGCAGCATCGTAACCTTGACGCTTTAAAACTTCTGGTGCAACAAAGTTCGCTGTGTAACACGGTGTCATAAGAAGACCATTCTCAGCTCGTAGTTGTTTTGCAAATCCAAAATCACACAACCGCAAAGAGTCTGGAGTGGCCGCTTCTGCTGCATATAGCAAATTTGACGGTTTCAAATCACGATGAACAACCTTTGAAAACATAAAACTCTAACTTGAGACTTAGATCATCATAAGTGATTATACTAATACAAATAAAGTGAGTTGAAATTTGCTGTAAATAGAATGACTTTAAAAATATACAAATTGAATGCGATTAAGAGCGCAGGACTGAAGTGAAATGTTTTTGGTGCCTATTTATTTCATCCAAGCCTAAAAGAGTACTTGGCTATACTTGAGTCCTAACCTGAAAATATCTGGTCTTTAAAAAACAAAATTAACGTAAAACAAAATTTATTTCAAAGAAAAATGTAACAAGTTTATCCTTCGTTATCTGAATACATTAACAATTTCTACTATTGAATAAAATTTTATTAAACATCAAGATTTTTCACAATATGAAGAATGTATGCTGATTGTGAAATAATTGATCATAAGGTTTTGATAAATTTGTCCATTCTCAAATTCTCCCTGAATAAAAAAAAAAAAATTTACTTGGATGTCTGCCAAAACTAATACGCAGGGAATTTTTTATGTAGGTCTGGTACCTGATGTACAGAGTTCATTTTCACGTTATATTTATGCAGAATTAACACTTATAACAATGGTAAAATAATATTGCAAAACAAATTTAAAAAATAGTTATTAATTTTACAGAGGCAAGTATTAATTTTTTTTACATTTATCATAAAATGCAAAAATGTTGGCCGATGTTTTTAAAATTCGCTGCTTTTTGAAATTCACTTCCAATTAAATCACAAATATAGCTGAATTATATTGTTTGAATCGCAGCTTGAAGAAAGCTGTTATTATATTGTTTTGCAAATACAAAAAAAACAATGAAAATTAAACTTACATTTAAAAAACTGACTTACCCCGTGCTGATGAAGGTAACACACTGTCGAGACTACCGTATGCATGATTTCACTTGCTTCTTTTTCAGAAAACAATTTGTGACTGAGTATTCTATCTAACAGTTCGCCACCTCGCATTAGTTCCATAACTAAATATACCGACCTCTCATCCTCATATACCTAACAATTGAAAACGTTATTAATTAAGCGAAATTATACACTCTTTAAGGTTTTACAAAGTATCCACAGAAAATTTTTTGGAAGCACCATTAATTTTATTTACGCACATAAAGTTTCAGAATACTCGGACAATTAAAAAAAAGAAAGAAAACTCGGCCTCCACCATCCTCACAGCCAGATTCTTTCTCCTGATTCAGGGTATTTACTACCAAAGTTAGATTTTTTAAAATTTTATTTCATAGTTTAAAACACTATAATAATAAAAGCAACCACAAGCGATTATTGTACATATCAGTAATTAGACCTATTTGGACATATGGTGCTGAACTTTGGGCGTGTACAAAACCCTCAAATCAACAGATTATCCAGTGAATACAAAATCTTATTATTCGTGCAATGACAAATGCAAGATGGTACCAGAGGAGTAATGCAGACCTAGACTTGAAGTACGTAAAGGAGATAATACAAGACTGCGCCTCTCAGCATGAGAAGAGACATCAACATTCGAACGTCGAAGCCATCCAACTCTTAGATGTGAAATTGGACAACAGACGACTTAAGCGTCACGAGCCACATGATTTAGTTCACTAAGTCTAATACATGTTATAGATCAATTATATGTATTACTAATTTAATCTGTAAGATTAAGATTGTAATAAATAAATAAATGAAAAAAAGCAATCAAATTTTTAGTTGTACCATTTATTATTGATAATTATGAATTTAAAAAAGTAATTACTTTGCTATCAGTACTTAATTTTAATTCTTTAAAAAATTAGTTTATTTACCCAGCATTTTCATTCTTTGTTTTTTTATTACAGGGAAATTTCTTCAAAAAAAAGCCAAACTTTTCAATCTACACAAATTATTGCTAATTATAGAAAAAAAGCTATACATTCATATTTTTTTAATCAGCTCATTTCTTTGAATTTTCAGATTCTTTCCCACTCCCATGAAATTCCCTAAACAAGTTTCATTTCTTGGAGTTTCCCTAAATTTCCGGAATGTGGACATGCTGTTTTACTTCAAAATAATTTTCTCAAGATATACAGGATTTTTACTGGGAACCGCATGTTTTTGTATTGGATAGTAAACGGCAAGTAGTGGGGGAATAGTGTTTGGGAAGGTCCTATTACGTAGACGGGAGTTGGAAGTTTCAGTTACATTCAAAATTTGGGACCTTGAGCATCGTGCTTGTTGAGACGGTTTTACACTAAGTCCCAATGGAATTTCCATGTACCGCCGCATGGGCTGATTCCGGATTGTAACACAATTTTGAGGTGGATGCATAATGTGAACACAACGGGATCATTGATGAAAAAACCTCCAGGGTCAGCAACAGTTCGTACGTTTGGGAATGTTGAGTATGTGCATGTTGCTACGTTGGGAGAGCCCCAACCGTTTGCTAAGGAAACGAGTCTCAAACAACCGCATGTCTGCCTCTATAGTAACATTTTGATTAAAGACCTCACGTTCCATCCGCATAAGGCCCACACTACTTGAATTTCGATGGAACGTGTCCGACAAGTTTTCCCTGGAATATAATTTCTCGTTTTGGAGATGTTCCTTGGCCCCTGTCCCCTGATTTGACGATCCCAGACTTCTTTCTTTGGGGTTTCTTAAAATAACTGTTTACGTTAAAAAACCACGCACATTATCAGAGTTGAAGGAAATCATCTGAAGAGAAATCCAAGCCATTCCACGAGAAATGTTACAACTGTTACAAGAATAAATGCGTAACTTCAGGGAACGTCTGGAAACATGTGTTCAATCTTAAGGGCGCCATTTACGCGATGATATTTTTGCTAGATAATTTTTTGTAAGATTTTCTTAAAATTCCAGGTTTGTAGAACACATTGTTAAAAAAAATAAATAAATGTTTGGTTCAAAATTTTAAAATGTGTAGCTTTTTGAAAACCATGTGATTCCCAGTAAACAGCCTGTATAAAGAAATATGTATTAACTTACATCCCTGAGTGTGACAATGTTACTGTGATGACCGTATCTTAATAGTATGTCTACTTCTTCTTGACAATCTCTCTTTGATTTATCAATAACCTGCAAAATACAAAAGCATTATTATTACGTACAAACACACAGATACAGCAAAAATACACACACAGATATAGCAAAAACAAATAGTATTTTACTGAACTGCAATAATTCTACTAAGTTACTTAAGCTCAGTAATGGCAATCCGGTACACTGTTGAAATGCTAGAAATTAATTTCCAAAAAGTCGCAATAAATTTTTATCTTGTATTTTTTTGAAAATTTGATTTCGTTAACATAATCAGCATTCTTACAAAAATTACCCAGACTATCAATGGGAACAAGATGGTTGGTAGGGGGTATGTAAAAATAATATAAGTAATGGAGATAACTGATTCTGAGATTTTTCTAAAATAAAGGAGGAAGATTTATGGAAATCATGATTGTATTGGAAATGCTAATGTAAAGCTTTTCAAACACTTAAGGACTTCCTAATTTGAAACAAACTTTAGGTATCACAAGATGTAAAAGAAAACTTGTTTGCAAGTACTTTTACTGAAGGTTTTTTTTTAAGAAAAAGTTTATGAGTAAGAAAAAAGTTAATAGCTCGTTACGAAAAGTTAAAAAGAAAATTAGGTCATCAACTTCGTAGTATCTGTAAGAGATGAATAATAAGGACTTATTGAAAAGGCAATGAAGTTTCTATTTTTGGGAAGGATGAGGCTGGTTCATAAGAGGGAATGGGGGCGCTGTGACCTGTAACACAAGCAACAGCAATCTAAATAGTTGTTTTTACTTTATTCTCTAAGTTTGTACATAGTTAAAAATTGATGTCGTTTTGTTTATACATTTTGTAGTTTATTCTAAACGTAAAATAAAGTTTGTTTTTATATAATTAATGGATTATTGTTCACTTTGCATTTTAAATCATTTTCCAGATTATCTGTGTAATTACGTTCTGCAGACGATTAGGAGTACTTATTCAAAACAATTAATTTGGTTAGGCCTATAACTTAAATGTTACTTTTAACTATTAGCTATACCTTAACTGCGTATTCTACTCTTGATGCTCGATGAATACACAATCTGCACACCGAATAACTGCCTCGTCCTATCTCTTCTCTCAGCTCGTACTCGTCACTTACTGCATTCGGTTTTACAAATGGCAACTGTAAATACATTACATATTTTGGTTAACAAAAGAAAGTCAAAAAACCGTTACATGCAGCAGACTTGCAGATGTGTGAAATGAATTTCCAACACTAACAAAATTTAATAACATTATAAGAAATCATTTTTTAAAAATTATTACGCTAAATATTCCAAGCCACAAAAAACATTATAAACCTGAAAAAGAGCTAGCTTATGATGTTTGTAATTGCCTGCTTGGTGTGAAAACATCTTGTTTTTTTTTTTTTTTTTTTTTTTTTTTTTTTTGGTGTTTAATGTCCGACTATTGTGCACACTTGGGCTAATGCAGACGATGGGATGATTTATAGTGTATGAAAATGCCAAGCCCTGGCCGGGAATCGAACCCGGGTCCTCGGGGTGAAAGCCCAGTATGCTATCAACTCGCCACAAAGGAAATTTAGTATTATAGGGCATTACTGCATTTAACTCTAGAAGGCTAACTGCTCCTCTATCAGCTAATACTTTTAATTACTTTCCACCCCTCCCTCTATAACAGAGTGCCTCAGTATTTCAATGCCTTTGAGAGTAAGTACATAAGAACATATCAGGTTCAGCCACTAGTTGATTTATTTTGAGTATGTTTTTAATGACACAAAAGATTAGGATTTTTTGCTAATACTAATAATAATGACATTGTGCGACATTGATGTCCTTAGTGTTGATGTTTTTTAAGTTGAAAAAGAGATGACAGAACATAAGGCATAAGAAATGCAAAAATGACTAAGTGTTTCTGTAATGCTGCTTCAATGCATCTTCTCGTTGTGAGTATTGAGAAAAATGGTATTTCAATGCACACAGTCTCCTCGGTGGCCTAGTTGATAGCATAATAGGCTTTCACCCCGAGGACCCGGGTTCGATTCCCGGCCAGGGCTTGGCATTTTCATACGCTATAAATCATACCATCGTCTGCATTAGCCCAAATTTGCACAATAGTCAAACGTTAAAAAAAAAAAAATCAATGCACACAGTGACTAGACATAACTGAAAACTAACACAGAAAGGGCTATACAGAAAGTTAACTTATATTTCGGAATACAAACAAATTAAAAAGACAAAAAACATCTTTTATTATATAAAGTTGATAGGGTAACTCTTAAAGTAAGTACCTTAAACCCTATTCCTGAAACAGCAGTGCGAAAGTTTATTTTACACCAGTCATAGAATTCTGTCATCTGAGATAGCAACCACTACCTACAGTCCCACATCACTGTCAAAACACCTGGTTGCGAGCCAGGTCTTCATGTTCGAAACAAACAGTCGCTTGGTGCCAGGCTTGGACTATATGCAGGATGGTGGAACACTTTCAAACCAAAACCATCCAACAGCTCCCAAGTGCGAATGTACATTGTCATAAAAATCAACTTAACATGCAAGTCTTTGAAACCGCTTATGTTGCACTGCACTTTTCTTAAATTTTTTAATGTTCCATAACACTTTTCAAAATTTAATTGTTGAACCACACTTGAGGAAATTGATAAAAAGCACACCCTTCCTGTCCCAATAACACAATCAAGAAGTGAGTCACCATCTTTGTCATACGCCTCAACAAATGTCAATGGTGCTGTTAGGCACTGTTTTTTTGTGGTTTTTTTGGTAAGAATTTTGGTATCCATCTGGCACCAAAGCAGCCTAACTTATTCTTTATAATTTCATGCAACAAAATTTGTGAAATTTGAGGAAAATCGAGAGCTCCAATATCGTAAAATGGCAGTTTTCACAAATATTATCATTTACTTTCAACATCAATTCATCAGTTAAAATGCTTGGTCATAACAAAATTTTGGAGGGAACTGAAAACTGCCCATATATAATTTAAAACGATGTGCGTTAAACAAAACTTACTTTACTAACAGGATCTGTAGGCGCAACAGGTTTGGTGTTCGTATTTGCGAATGCTTGTGAAAGGACATCTTCCTGATCCAGAAGACAAGGTGCCACAAAACTAAAGCCACGGAACAGTTCATGTGCATTCGCACTAGGTGGAATGCCAGGGGAATCTGCAACATTTTATTTGGTTAGTTCACTGATAAAGTAAGAATAATTGACTCATTTTTTTAAAAATGGAAGTAATAGTTGTTAATATAGTAGAGTAAAAACAGTTCTAAAAGACAGTGCAGAGGTTAATCAGAAAATTGCAACAGAAAATTTTTTTTTCTTAGTGTTAGCACTACTGTTACTTTTAACTTTGCTCTTTGACTTTGTAAACATTGTATAAGGTGATTTAATTAAAAGTTTAAACAATTAAAATTTAGGATTAAGATCTATTTTCTTTTAAAGGTTTAGTGGTCTTTTAACACACCTCGTAAAGGCTACTACGGTTTCGTAACCTCACTTTTATCTTTAGGCCATAATACAAAAACTCAAATCCCTCTGTCGAGGTCATCGAACTTTGTGACTACCACTACTAAGGAATTTGACCTTTTGTATTACTGCCTGAAGATGAAAAAGTGAGATTTCAAAGCATCAGTAGACTTTATGAGAGAAGTTAAAAGACCACTAGACAGAAGAAAGTGGGTTATAATCCTAAATATTTAAATGCATGGTTTGGTGGCTATATTGCAATAATGAAATTAAAATTTCGTATATTTAACTAACTTGATCATATGGTTAATTAATTTTCTAATTTGAAAATAGCCAAAAATAACTTATGCAAACAATTTTTTATCATTTCTAAGCAGCACTTAATTACCTACCTAACCTAACCTACCTAGTTGTTTTGATTAGTGCTAAAAGTAATATTTTTTCTTTCTTTTACATTAGTTCATTTACAGCCACGTTGCCATTCAGAAGCTAGCTGTTGTTCTTACACAAGGTGTAATTAAAGCTTTGTGTTATCAACATTTACTTTAAATTTCGAATTATAAAGGTTTCCAGCCTTTATATTAAATTATAAAAGAAAAAAGAATATTTGATTGAATAAAATTAATCCAAATATAAAGTAATTAATGGTTCTACTATTCAAATTCTTTAAAAAATAAATAAATAAACTATAAAAACATCAAACAAATTAACAGATCTTATTACCTTTGGGTGATTTAGAAGTAAATTCGCTGTCAAAGTAGAAAGCATCATCCGCTCTACTAACTGCGGGTTTGAAAGGAGGTTGGGTCTCCTTCTTAAGTAACTTATCCCAGTCTATTGTCGCAAAGAACGGGTGGACTTTGATTTCATTTACCCCAGTTGGTCCTGTAACACAACATTTACCATAATTTCTTTAAGTTCACATTGATTTCTCCATACACCAGATACACATATTTTCACTAATTAAATAAAAAATGTATTAAAATAACTATAACAAAATATGTACGTAATATTTTACAATAGTACGTTGGGATTATATTTAAAACTAATGGAACAAGAAGTTATAGGCCATTTTGAAAATTTAAACTTTATTACATTAACTGGTCTTTACATCTATAATTTTTAATTGGTTCTATGACGACAAAAATGTTAATAAAATTAAATATCTTAAACACAAATACACTACTAGAAATACAGGAAATTAATGCAGACTTAATTCACTCATCCTTTTAAAGTGTTTGAAAATTGACCCTATACATATCACAAAATTAGCATTTTATACATTTTACGATTTCACACCCCATAAGGAACAAAAAATGTTCTGTAAAATTTTCTTGAATTCCCTTTTGTTTAGCCATTATTTGCCATTTTGTTTTTTGTTTACCAAAAACCATTGTAACTTAATTTTTGTAAAATTAAAATTATATAACTCATTATAAGGATATTAGTTTAAATTTTAAAAGAATCGTAAAAAAACATTACAGAAGTTTATAGACAAATTTTAAAAATCCAATCAAGTAAATTTATATTTTTTAATGTTCAATTAATGCAACAGTGGTTACAAAGTTTTGAGATATGTGACCTCTTTTACATTTTAAATTAAAGAAGCAGCTATCTTGTATATATAAAGTAAATCATTCATAATGTAATAACTATAAAATTTCAATTTGTCTCTTTAACTACATAAATAAAATACTTATAGCAAATACAAACATTATTTTTTATTATGCACTTAGTAATATGTGAAGTGTTGTTTTCCCTTAACAAGTTCTTCAAACGCGGGATTTAATTTTGAAATTGGCATATTTACAAATTTTAAAACTTCTAAAAATTTAATCAGTAACAACCTATATTGACTGGTATTAACTATAGCCGCCTCGGTGGCCTAGTTGATAGCTCCGAGGACAGTCAGTCAGGGCTTTTCATACGCTGTAAATCCCATCGTCTGCATTAGGCCAAGTGTGCACAATAGTTGGACGTTAAACACCAAAAAAAAAAAAAATGCTATTGAATATACAGTATAAATTATTGCCACTGTAGTTTTTTTTAGATGTGATTTGTGCTAATAATTAATGTGACATTTAATTTAAGTAAAGGCTTTTAATTTTAAATATTATATCACACACAGTATATTTATAACTGCTCATCCTGGTAATACAGCAAGTTAGAGATGAAAAAAAGTAAATATAAAACTAAAAACATAATTTAAATTCCGTAACATCAGATTCTAAGAAATATATATTTAATGAAATACGAATTGATTTTTAATCAATATTATGTATATTTTATTATGAACTTTACACATTATAAATTATTAGTTATCGACAGCAGTGAAGCTTTTGTTAATAATATCTTTGCTGAATATATAATTAGTTTAAATATATGTTTACTAATATCTTATTTTTTTAAATAAATAAATACGTGAACCTAGCTTAGATATTATTTACTGTAGTTGTAGTAAAAGATCAGTTGTTTTATATTAATTCGTAATGATCAGCTGAACAGCTGATAGGCTAAAAGTTTCAGGCAATGTTGTTAAAAGCTAGCAATATTAACAACAATTATTATAAATACTTATATTAATTTTGAATGTATTATAAACAGTTACAACTTGCATGTGTTATTCAACTAAGGAAAAATACCAAAACAAAATGCAATGTTTTCAAATAATATGCATGGTAAACAATCAGAAATAGAGACAAAATTCATTTGCCCGTTCATTCCATATTTTTGCTACATTCTTTCACTCGGCAGACTTTTTTCTATTCACTCCTCTCACCAAATTTAACATTAAAAACTTTGCTTCGATAATATTGTTAGGTTTTACAAAACCAAACACGATGTTACTAATGTAAAAAACAGCTGATTTATGATATTTGAATGTTAATTTTAAGTACTAAAAAATAAAAATTAGCTAAAGGAAAACGTTTCACACCTGCTCCTAATCTGTTGGCCGGGTTCCTTTTGAAGAGTACTCTCAACAATGACTGGGACTCCTGAGATAGGAACTGGGGCATACCTAATTTGGCTTTTAGAATTTGAGTCATGGTTTCTTTTCTGTTTGTTCCTTGAAACGGTAGTGATCCAGTTAACATCTCAAACTGAAATCAAAATGTTAACATTAATATTAATTTGAAATATATTGTATCTAGTTTTACGAGGTGCTATCCAAAAGTTTCACGAAGTTGAATGAAACACTGGAATGAAACTGTAGTACAAAAAGCCGCAGCGAGAGATATTATGAGTTAAATCTAAATTAAAGGGAGAAAACATAATAAATGAACAGATATCGTCGCAAGCAGATATTATGTTTAAAAATCTAAACATTTTCAAAAATTAACAGAAGGGACGACCATTGAAGAGGAAGTTTGAAAGGAGCCAATCAGAAGTGAGCAAAAACGTATGAGTTTGAAGAGCCAATCAGAAGCGAGCACGTCAGGTTTAATGTATATGTGTTGAATAGATAGGGGTACGTGGTGGAGATAGAAAATTATAAATAGGATGGGCCATAATATTGGTGACCAAATATAGTTTTTGAAGATGGAGGTTCTCCGAAACGCGTCAACGAATTGATGAAGCTAGGGAAGGCAGATCATTATACTGAATTGATGAAGCTAGGGAAGGCAGATCATTATACTGAATACAGTTTACCCTCTGTTTAACAATGAGTCACACAGCGTCATTGTGAAGATAGGCACAACTGAGCACAGACCGTTTGTTTGTAGTAGTATTTCAAATACTTTGCGATCTCCGTCATGGCACTGGCCAAAGAGTAAAGAGTTTGTTGAATTTTGTTATAAACTGAGAAAAACCGCTACTGAAACCTATAAAATGTTGATTCAAGCATTCAAGTAAATGAAGTATTTCTGAATGATTCAAACATTTTAAAGAGGGCCATGAGTCTGGTGAAATTAACAGCATTCAACCAGCATCACTCCAGAAAACATTGATAGTTTGAGAAATCATCCGTCAGGACAGAAGGCCAACAATCCATGATGTGGCTCAAGTTGCTGGAATGTCATAAGGGACATGTCAACACATTTTGTCCTTTGACAATTTTTTTTGTTTAACGTCCGACTATTTTGCACACTTGGGCTAATGCAGACTATGGGATGATTTATAGCGTATGAAAATTCCAAGCCCTGGCCGGGAATCGAACCCGGGTCCTCGGGGTGAAAGCCCAGTACGCTATCAACTAGGCCACCGAGGCGGCTTTTGACTTTTTAAACAGGACCAGCATAACAGGAGAGTGCAAGTCTGTTCTGAGCTCCAATGGATGATTGCAGTGGATCCGAACTTCTTGTCTATGGTAATTACAGACAAAAGCTGGGTTTATGGTTACGATCCGGAAACCAAACAGGAATCGTCACAGTAGGCGACAACAAAGGCCAGAAAAAAGTATGTCATGTTTACAGTAACCAATGCTTATAATTTTTGTCAACATTCGCGCGATTACCTACCAGGAATTTGTCCCATCTGATCAAATCGTAACAGTTTTTACTGCCTCGGTATTTTGAGGTGACAGAGTGTGTGTGAAGCCAGAGCTGTGGAGAAGCAGACAGGTTTGTGCACCAAACAATGTACCTGCTAACAGTGTTATATTCGGTGAGGCAGTGTTTTTGATGAAAACCAAACACCACTTGTACACCCATTCACTTTACTCTGTATGTCTTTTTTATCTTTCCAAAGAAGAAAATCAAGTTTGAAGGGACATCAATTCGATACCGTAGAAGAAATTAAAGAATCACAAGTAAGAGAGCAGTACTCCCACTCATGGCGGAATTGCCAGTAATATTGTATAGATGCAATTGGTAACTACTTTGAAAGACAAATAAATTTTTATTGGAAGTAACTTCTTTTGTTTTAATTTAAGACTTACTGCAACTTTTAGATAGTACCTCGTAAACCTAAAACTGAATAGTAACAAGTCGGTCCCCACTTTGTACTGATTACCCTCCATTACCATGCAGAGAGGTCCAGAGTTTGATCCCAGGCTTAAAGTATATTCTATCAAAGTTTATACCATTTGAAATTCTGTTACCACTTTTTGACGCATAATTTTCCTTTTGCGGTAATCAGGTTTCACCTTTATTAACGGCATCATCAGGTAATAAAAATTTCACATTAAACGGGCTACATATTACATAATTCAAACGAACATAAAACACATCACAACTGAATAGTTTTCTTTAATGTACCGTTAAAACATGTTAACATTACAACTTAGGCAAACAATCTACTAAGTATCATCTACATAATGGCGTAAGAACATCTTCGAAGAACTAAGAAAAATATACTCTAACAAAAATTGTACCGTAAATTAAAAATCTGTTTAGGTAAAAAGAATCTTTGTTTGAAATATGGTTGCCTTTTTATTAGACTCATACTGCAAATAACCATTCCAGATTGATCGAATAAAACTTTTTAGTATTATTACAATCCTAGATAAAAATCCAAGCACACAGCTTTCTCATTGACGTGCGCAAACAAATTTCCAACAATAATATTTTTTACCTGCAATTTTTTGAAAATCTGAGTTTGAAAACCTGATCACTGTCAGATTCATTTTGTAGTTTTTAAAAGAATGTGAAAATTTCAATTGCTAATTTATATTTTTTTATGCATATACAATGATGAAAACAGATGTTTTTAAAAACGTAAGATAAAAAGTGTTATTTTTAAAGACTTTAAATGACTGCCATTTTGAAACTGTTAAACAGATTTTAATGGATAATGAACGTGTTCAAGCTATTACTAAAATTACACACACACACACACACACACACACACACACCAATATATATAACTTTAACAAATCACATTTTTTTAAAGGTTATTTTGTGCTACATTTTAAATTGTGCTTATTTCAAGGTCACAGGTCTGGGTCTTACCACGATACTCTAACACTAGTTTCCGATGGAAATTTGTTAAAAATAGTTGTAAAAGTGACAAATACTAAAAAATAATTTTAAAATAAAAACAGCAAAAAATCTGTAAATATATTTAAACAAAAATGTTCGTAATCAAACAGTGATGTCGTGTGTGTGTGTGTGTTCCTTCCACAAATTACTTTTAACTCACACAATTTGAAAATGAATGATTTTGTATGCCTCTATTTAGGCTAGGTCATTAAAAACAACTGTCTAATTCTATAATCATAAACAGAATCTTTACAGACAAAATGTAAAAACTAAAAATTTACTCACCATTAAAACTCCAAACGACCACCAATCAGCAGCGAATGAATGACCTTTACGATTAACGACTTCAGGAGCCATGTACTCGACAGTGCCACAGAATGAGTATGCTTGCTGATCATCCAAAGGCAATTTGCTCAATCCAAAGTCAGTTAAGGATATATGTCCTTCTGCATCCAATAAAATACTAAAAAGCAAGAAAAACAACATTTCAGATTATTTTAATGTAACACACCACACACACACACACACACACACCACATGCACGCATTCACATGTGCACGCACACACGGACACACACATATATACATTTACGCATATGCACGCACACACACACACACACACACCACATGCACGCATGCACACACACACACACTCTCTCTCTCTCTCTCTCTCTCACACACACACATACACACACACACACATGCACGGACACACACACACACATATATACATGTATGCACACACACACACACACACACACACACACACACACACACACACACACTCTCTCTCTCTCTCAAACACACACACACATACATGTACGCGCACGCACAAACACATAGACCACATGCACGCACACACACACACACACTCTCTCTCTTTCTCACACACACACACTCTCTCTCTCTATCTCATACACACACACACATACATGTACGCATGCACAGCGCACACACACACACACATACACACAAACGCTATAACATGTTACTTTTCTTACTTTTCAGGTTTGAGATCTCTGTAAATAATGCCTAGACTGTGAATGTGATCAACTGCAAGCGCTAACTCTGCCAAATAAAACTTGACATCTTCTTCTGTGAACATAACCTAAAACAAAAACCAACAAAAACTTTGTCTTTCACAACGAAACAGATTAAATTTAATTATATTTGTATAGCTAAACTCAGTAGCAGTTTAAGAATATAAGCACGTGATTTCAGCTTTATACGTAAAAAACACAATTAACATCGTATTATTAAAATATTTATTTGCTAATGTTGAGGAAATCAAGAGGAATTAATTGCTTTCTTTTCACCAAAGAATTTTAAGCACTGCACTGTGTGCCTTTCTTGCCAAAGGATTATGGGGTGGAAAGAGCAATTTTTCTACATTGTCTAGTAGCAAAATTCAATAATATGGAAAAGATCATTTAGTAACAACTAGTACTGAATAACACCAAAGAAGCCATTCAGACGTAATGATTTCTTGTAATGACCACTTGGACACTTTGTAGCCTAACGCAATAATTCTTACTTTTTAACTATACACTGTAAAAAGAATATTTAATAACTGTTACAAAATTGATTGATGGTTTTTTCCGTTCTCAAGTCCTGAATATAAAACAATAGTTTTTACATTTTAAAAACTCAGTTCAAAATGTTAAAATTGATTTGCCGAGGACTTTCAACCGCTTCCACGTCTTTTGCAGAAAGAAAATGAATCAGTGCGTATTTCACATTCGGTGGGATATTCAATTGACTGAAGCACTTTAAATACTCACAAAGTAAAAACTGTCAAATTACTTCTGCGGATAACCAGCAGAGGCAGGAACTCGGTGCGCAACTACATCATGTCCAAATTTCAAAACAGTACTTATTTAAAAAAACACACCTTGTAAATAGTTTTTACTAACTACCTCATATTTTTTATGAAATCACTTTTTCATGAACTCCCAATGCAACTACTCTGAAACCACCATAAAATGGCTTCCATTGTTAAAAGTTCAATCTTTTGTTCTTTCAAACATACCAAAACAGCATTTCATGAAAAGATCCTTTATTATATTTTGTGAAATCATTTAATAACTAAAGAAATATTTTAAAAAGTAACGTTAAATTAAAACACACTATGAGAAATATTAAAAAAAAAACAAATAACGCTCATGTAAAAAAACAATACAAATAAAATAAAACTGTGTTTAAAAAAAGATCAAAGCTACTTTTTGTTTGATTGAAATTTAATACTGGTTATATCTTAAGTAATATTTTGTTCAAGAAAATCACTTATTTTTCTTTCTTTAAAAAAATCATATACTGAAAGAAACAGTGAATTCAGTTCAAAGGTGATGGGGGCTAAAGAAAGATATTTCTGTTGAGAGTCAAGGAAATTCCCAAGTGATATTGTTTCTTTTTGGATAGGAATATTGCGTAAAAGATTCAACAGTCTTCTCTATATATATATTCTCGTTCCACTTCTTGGTAAAATATATAAGAGGAATATATTCTTTTCTTGACAACACACCAAGCCAAAAAAGACAATTTTATTTGCGTCTTATCTTAGTAAAACGTAAGTTATTTATAAATCAATTTCCACTGAAAAATGAGGAATTTTGGTAAGACCCAAACCCTTGTCCTTGAAAACAGGGCCAATTCCGATATATACATTTTACACACACACGCGCACACACTCATGCACGCGCACACACACACACACCACACACACACACACACACACACTAGTGCCTATGTATATCTAAGTATGGAAAAAAAATCAAAGCCCTCTGACATTTACAATTTTTGTCTCGTTTGATTCAAACTTGGCACAAAAATTGACAGATTTTGGTAATAATTTCGACAAGATTGTTACAAAAAAAAAAAATCAGTTTAAAATGGTGGTAAATCTTAAAAACATCACAAATTTTTTATCTTACAAATTTATTAAAAAATCACATTTTACTATCATCAATGTTAAAATTTTGTTTAACTTATGCCTTAGTAAAACATAAGTTATTTATAAGAAATGACTGTATACACCTGGACTTGATATAAACCAGCCGTAAGCCGATTTGAATATATTTATTAATCAATTTCCACTAAAAAATGAGGAATTTTGGTAAGACCCAAACACTTGTTCTTGAAAACAGTGCCAATTCCGACATATACATCTTACTCTCTCTCTCTCTCTCTCTCTCTCTCTCACACACACACACACACATTACACACGCACACGCTCACACACACCCATGCATGTGCACACACACACACTCACATGCATGCACGCACGCACACACACATTACACACACGCACGCACACACGTATACACACATGCACGCATGCACACACGCCACACATTTACACACACACACATGCACACATGTGCACGCACGCACACACACAGACATTAGTGCCTATGTATATCTAAGTATGTAAAAAAAAAAAAAAATCAAAGCCCTCTAACATTTACAATTTTTGTCTCGTTTGATTCAAACTTGGCACAAAAACTGGCACATTTCGGTAATAATTTTGATAAGATTGTTATCCAAAAAAATCAGTTTAAAATGGTGGTCAATTTTTAAAATATCACAACTTTTTACCTTTTATTTAATTTATAATTTATTGAAAATCACATTTTACTATCATCAAAGCCGCCTCGGTGGCCTAGTGGATGCGTACTAGGCTTTCACCCCGCGGTTCCCGGCGAGGGCTTGGCATTTTCATACGCTATAAATCATCCCACCGTCTGCATTAGCCCAAGTGTGCACAATAGTCGGACGTTAAACACACAAAAAAAAAAAAACTATCATCAATGTTAAAATTTTGTTTAAATTATTTTTTTTTTAAATTCCAGTGAGAATACAAAAAGTTTAACATGTTCACTTGTACAGATTTTACGATGATTATGATAGAGAAATCAGATTTTCAAAAAATTTTAAAATACACAAATTATTTTTTAAATTCATTTCATCATGTCAATGAGCCGCTGTGTGCTGTGATTATTTAATATTTACTCTGACCACAGTCCAAAGGATGCAATACTGTGCAGGTAAATAACGTTTATCAAACCTCGATGCCAATACAAAGTTCATATAAAACCGTTGTTTTAAAATATTCATTTTACATATTAAGTATACATAGTGAATCCAATTTTTGGTGTTTTTAATTCCAAAAAAAGTGGTTATTACTTTGATGCCTGTCATGTAATATGTAATTACAAGTAATAACAAATAAACTGTGTGTGTGTGTTTGTGTGTGAGCGCGCGATCGCGCGCATAAGACGTGTATGTTGGAATTGGCACTGTTTTCAAGAACAAGGGTTTGGGTCTTACCAAAATTCCTCATTTTTCAGTGGAAATTGATTAATAAATATATTCAAATCGGCTTACGGCTGGTTTATATCAAGTCCAGGTGTATACACTCATTTCTTATAAATAACTTATGTTTTACTAAGGCATAAGTTAAACAAAATTTTAACATTGATGATAGTAAAATGTGATTTTTTAATAAATTTGTAAGATAAAAAATTTGTGATGTTTTTAAGATTTACCACCATTTTAAACTGATTTTTTTTTTTTTGTAACAATCTTGTCGAAATTATTACCAAAATCTGTCAATTTTTGTGCCAAGTTTGAATCAAACCAGACAAAAGTTATTAAGTTAGAGGGCTTTGATTTTTTTTTACATACTTAGATATACGTAGGCACTAGTGTGTTTGTGTGTGTGTGTCCGCGCGTGTTTGTGTGTGTGTGCGCGCGTGCATGCGTGTGTGTGTGTGTGTGTGTGTGCGCGTGCGCGTGTTTGTGTGTGTGTACGCGCGTGTCTGTGTTTGTGTGTATACGCGCGCGCGTGTTTGTGTATGGTGTGTGCGTGTTGCATTTGTGTGTGTGTGTGCGCGTAATTTTTTGTGTGTGTATGTGTGTGTGTGCGCGCGCGCGTGTGTATGTGTTGCGTGTGTGCGTGCGCGCGTGCGTGTATGTGTTGCGGGTGTGCGCGCGCGCGTTTGTGTGTGTGTGCGCGCGTGAGTGGTTGTGTGTGCGTGCGTGTATGAGCGCGCGTGTTTGTGTGTGCGTGTGTGCGCGCGCGTGTGTGTTTGTATGTGCGCGCGCGTGTTTGCGTGTGTGTGCGCGCGCGCGTGTGTGCGTGTGTGTGTGTGTGTGTGAGAGTGTGTGTGCGCGTGCGCGTGTTGTATACTGATTTAGGTAACATGTGAGACATGCTTGTTGATCAGCAAAATCAGGTAAAACAGCTCAAAACGTAATAGGCTACAATCAAAATCTTTCAAAATTCACGTTTTTTTGAAAATACGAATTTTCTGTTGTAATCTGCATTAAAATCTGCATAAACTAAATTAACATTTTTAAATTTCAAGAAAATGTTTTTGTTTAAGACGTAAAAGTTACAAATTTTTAAAATATGTTGAACATTACCATTAAATAAAAATTAAGTTGGGTAACAAACTTTTCGAAGCTGTTACCAAAATCCAAGCGAATCAAACCAGAATAAAACTTGTGAATGATAAAGAGTAATCAAAGTTATAAAAATTTAAATATTAAATATTTACTATCCCTCAAATTGCTGTTCCAAAATATCTGTGGGCATGTTCATGTACCTGGGTCCAAGTATTACTTCAACGGGCTAGCTCATTATCAATTTTTTTTTTTTTTTTTGGTGTTTAACATACGACTATTGTGCACACTTGGGCTAATGCAGACGATGGAATGATTTATAGCGTATGAAAATGCCAAGCCCTGGCCGGGAACCGAACCCGGGTCCTCGGGGTGAAAGCCCATTACGCTATCAACTAGGCCACCGAGGCGGCAAGCTCATTATCAAATGGCAAACTGTGGTTAAAGTGGTAATTCTACAACAATATTACCCCTTTTGTTTTGATGTTCAGTATATGTCTGCAAAGGTTTAACGGAAAACAGTTGCAATAGATTTCAGTGGAAACTGCACTGTTGTCGGATAAGCAAATAGGTGAAATCTGCATACAAACAGCAAGATTATACAGTAGTAGGGAAATGGTTATGCTTTAAGTAAGGAGGAAAACTGTATAAAGCGAAAATCCATTACTGTAAGAAACAATACAACAAAACAAATTACCAAAAACAGATTTCTTATATAAAGAACCACTTTATTTTTTCCAGAAAAATAATTAAAATTCACGACACAGCTGCTGTCATGTTAAGGTATGAATTAAATAATAATAAAATAAAATTATGTGAATCGATATAAATAAAACCTTAAAAATTGACAGGATAATTTGTAACAACTAAATTTATTGCCTAGCAAAATATATTTATCCATGTCTCAGTGAATGCCTCCCCAGGGAGGGGGTGCAGACTAGCTGCACCTATTGAGAGGATTTAGACGTCCCTCGCGGTACCCGAGTCTAACACACCTACACTTACAACACTACTTTAACACTTTACACTCACACTTACATTAAGGGAGGCGATAATAGCCTTAATGTGCTTTTCGCCTTAAAATAACAACAAAAAACTCCAAGTGAATGCCATTCAACTTTTTACATTAAATATTTTTCAAAATCTAATTTCATGATTGTAACGAGTACCTTGAATTTCAATTAAATTTCACTGAATATGAAAACAAACTACCAACCATTTTCATATTTACAATGAAAACACTAATTTACACAGATTTTAATGCTGATTATGATGGTCAGATCGGTTTCAAAATAAACATGAAAGATAAAATTATTAAACATTTTATAAGGAAGCCATTTTGAAATGGATTTGCTGTGACAAGTGTCCAAGCTATTACCATCAATTTTGGGGTCAAATCTGAATCAAATTTGCCAAAATTACTAGTGTGTGTGTGTGTGTGTGTGTGTGTGTGCGTGCGTGCACGCATGTGTAAAAATGACCTAATAAGGAAATGAATTAATTTAGTCATTAAATGATCATAATAAAAAATATTAAGTCAAGGAAATTAAAATAAAAACTATAAAGTACGAAAAAACAGGATTCAAGCAACATTTTTTTTAGTCCCAATGTCCTAATAAACAGTATTACGCAAGAGCTGGAATAGCTAAATGAGAATTTGAGAGAATTCCCCGGTGGGTTGATCTCACAAAGTCATAAATGGGTCAGCTCTGATTAAAAAGGAAAACCAACCCTGGTACAAAATATAAACAGATTTCAATTGTTTCGTACTGTAAAAGAGATGTTATCAATATTTCAGTAGAAAATATTTTTGAATAATTATGTTATATATTTGATGCTTATGATTGAATGTTACCTAGATTGAATCATGATTGAATCGTCATTAGACAATCCATCTGACGACATATGCTTTGAACTTGTAATACTAGACCAGTATCCACTTACTTTCTGTTAAATTTTCACTGTAAAGAAATTTTCCTTTCAGTTTTGTACATTTATAATCTAAAAACATTAAAAGCATTTTCACAAGCTGCAAAAGCTTTTCACTTTGATGTGAAAATGCAATTTTAAAATATTGTCTCCGGAAATACAAATATTTGTCATAAATGCTTTAAAGTACGTAATTTGTTCTTAAAAAAACAGCCGCCTCGGTGGCCTAGTTGATAGCGTACTAGGCTTTCACCCCGAGGACCCGGGTTCGATTCCCGGCCAAGGCTTGGCATTTTCATACGCTATAAATCATCCCATTGTCTGCATTAGCCCAAGTGTGCACAATAGTCGGACATTAAAAAAAAAAAAAAATTAAAAAATTGCTTTGTGGAAAACATAAAAACCTTTTAAAAATGTAGGAAATACAGTGAAACAATCATAATTTCAACCTTAAAATTAGTGTGAGATAAGCATAAATTCAAGTTTTGGGAGTTGATTTAAAAAAAATTCTCAACCCAATTTCTACGACGGATATTCTGTAACCCCCAACCTGTCGTTAGGTCAGACGTACTAAATCCTCTGTCTCAACTACAGTTCTTGCTAAGTAACTAGTTTTAGGGCGGTAGATTTGTGCCAAGTGGGACTGTAAGCCTACAAACTTCTGGTGAGAAAAACAGTCCGTTTCGATTAAGACTAATGATGAACACAGTTCATATATTACAAAATAATAATAAAAAAATTTAAAATTTTGTTTGCTCAAATCTGTCCCTTCCATGTTTCTGTTTTAACACTTCACAAATTTCAAAAGCGTAGTGAAATTAATTTAGATATCGTTGAAATGAAATACCTCTTTCGAAAGACGGGTAAAAAGATCGCCACCTCTGAGGAAATCCAGGATCAGGTAGAGTTTCCCTTCTGTTTGAAAAGCGTAATGAAGTCTTACGATGAATGGGTGTCGAACATCCACTAATATGTTACGCTCCATTTTGGTGCGCATTCTGTCTCGAACTGTAAAAAAAAGTTCAAATATGCATTACCAAATATGAAAGATTAAAAACATGGTCATAAGACACAAGAACATTGTTAGTTAAGATTTGATCTTTCTTTTATATGTCTAATGTTTGCTAACATAATTTTATTTACAAAAGTTAGGTTTCATTGAAGAGCGTAAATATTTTCTGTCACAACGATTAATTAATTACACTTGAACTATAAAACATGCAATTTAATACGACGGAGGAAATTAAAAGGTAAGAGAC
>CM040189.1:11445865-11480865 GCA_022606455.1 Callitettix versicolor
AACACACGTCTCCAGTCTTTCTCGAAAATTTGCTTCCACTCTGCCCAATAACTGTTCGTTGATTAGCTCAGTCTGGTTTCTTATTGTGACCTTCAATTCTTCCAGAATACGTGGTTTCTTTGTAAACATGTGCCTTAAGGTATCCCCACAGGAAGAAATCACGCATGGATAGGTCGTGTGAGCGTGGAGGCTACGCAACATCACCAAACCGTAAGATCACTAGTTCAGCCGTAGAAGCTCGGGCCGTATGAGCTGTAGCTCCGACTTGCTGGAACTATACGTGATCCATGTTGATTTCTTTCAAGTTCTGACCTTAAAAAGTCTGTTATTATATTCACGTATCGATTAGAAGTTACAGTCACAGTAATTTCATTCTTTTCGAAGAAAAATGGTCCAAAAACCCCACACTTTCCTACAGCGCACCAAACGGTCACTTTTGGACTGTGTAATGGTCTCTGCTGTAGCACACGAGGATTTTCCAAAGCTCAATAACAATATTTCCGCTTATTAACAACCCCATTCAAATGGAAATCAGCTCCATCACTCATCAAAATTGTCAATTCCTCATTATCTTCAAACATGTTTAACATTGTCTCAGCAAATCTGAGGTGTTCTTGATGATCTGCAGCATTTAACTTCTGTACAATTATAATTTTATACGGGTGTGACCCTAAATCCTTGTGTAAGATACGCTTTACTGTGCTCTTACTCAGTCCAAGTTCCGTAGAGTGACGCCTAGCAGAACGGCCGTGACTGCGCTGAATCGCCTCTATCACTCTATCCAGAGCGAGTGGGGCCAGGTGGCTTTGTTTTCATAACAGATCCCTTAGATCTAAATGCATTCACCCACCTTAAAATGATGTTGCAACTCGGTATTTCACCATGGCGCCCGATAAGAAAGTGACGCCTGAAGTATCGTTGAGTTTCAACCACGGACTCACCACTTTTTACAAAAGTATCGTACGCAAACACGCGATGCTATTTCGTCCACAGTGGCATAATGGCGAATAAATGGCATGAAATGGGGCGTTGACTGATGTCCACCGCGGGTCTCCCTCTCCAACAGTCGTCGAGTACAATGTCAAAAACGTCCGTTTCTCGAGGACCACCGTGTATTACCAAAATATTTTTTTGTCAAGTTTGAAAGTAATTGGATTGAAAGTTTGAACAGTGGAGAGCTAACACAATATTGTCAGATGTTTCGGATGGGCTATCAATGTATCACCAATAACCTAACCTAACCTCAATGTATCACCAATAACCTAACCTAACCTCAATGTATCACCAATAACCTAACCTTAATGTATCACCAATAACCTAACCTCAATGTATCACCAATAACCTAACCTAACCAAACACATTATTATCAGACGTTTCCGATGGGCTCTCAATGTATCACCAATAACCTAACCTAACCTAACACAATATTATCAGATGTTTCGGATGGGCTCTCAATGTATCACCAATAACCTAACCTAACCTAACCTAGCCTAACCTAACCTCAATGTATCACCAATAACCTAACCTAACCTAACCTCAATGTATCACCAATAACCTAACCTAACCTAACCTCAATGTATCACCAATAACCTAACCTAACCAAACACATTATTATCAGACGTTTCCGATGGGCTCTCAATGTATCACCAATAACCTAACCTAACCTAACACAATATTATCAGATGTTTCGGATGGGCTCTCAATGTATCACCAATAACCTAACCTAGCCTAACCTAACCTCAATGTATCACCAATAACCTAACCTAACCTACTCTAACCTAACCTAACCTCAATGTATCACCAAAAACCTAACCTAACCTAACCTCAATGTATTACCAATAAACTAACCTAACCTAACCTAATTAACGAAAATACACACATTTTAGAGATCCTCAAAATTTAGAGGTTATAATAAGTGTTGAAGTCTGACTTACAGCTTATTTTCCATCATAAAGTTCAATGTACAAACTGCAGTATTTGTTTAAAATTAAAAATAATTTACCTTGCCAAACGAGCCTTGACCTAGAACCTTGAGAAGCTCAAACTGTGAAGGATCTGCCTTCTCGTGACCTTCTTTGATAACTTCTTTTAGTTCTATTTCATGTTCACTGCCACTGTTTCCATTGCCAACTGTATTAACTGCTATTCTTTCTTTCGCTGTCGGTTGCTGTGGTCGAGTGACATCGTCATGATGATTCTGCAACAAAAATTCACCATATTAGCAGTTATAAAATAAATTGTTGATAGGCTTATTGCCAAACACACAAATAAAAGAATCGTTCCTGATAAACAAACGTACATCCCACGGAATATGGCTCAACTTTAAGCCACACAATAAAAAAAAGAATTAGCCAAAAAATATAAATGTCTCTTTCAGAACAACTAATAAGTTATCAAAATTATAGAATCCAGTTGCAAATACAAAATAAAATGTAGTGATTGCCTAAGCTTCTATATCGGTCAGACATCTCTCTCTTTTAAGAAAAGATTTAAAGAACACATACCCAGAAGTGCATTATCGAAACTCGGCTTTCGCAGAACATCTTACGGACAAAAACCATAAATTCGAAGACATCCATACCAACATGGAAATATTACATTTATGTCATAAAATCAATATGGATGCGATTGAAGAGTTTGAGATTTACAAGAGCAAAAAATCAGATCCCCCCAACATCCTCAATGAAAAATTTTCATTAAAATCAAATGTAATATATGACATGGTTCTAAGGATGAGTGATTTGAGTAAGTAACAAAAACCAACAGACGCACCGTAACTGATAACACTGACGGGCGCGCTACTACTGATGAAGACTCATCGTACATATTTTAATCGTGTAATTGTGCTCAGTGTTTGTGACGTACGTTTTTAATGTTTTGTTTGACTTTATGACGACTTCGACAGAGGGAATTAACATTTTGTATCACGGCCTGAAGATGAAACGATAGTTTCGAAACCGCGTTAGCCTTTAAGAGGTGAGTGGATAGACCTCTGACGGGAAGAATAGGTCATAATCCTAATTACTTTCATAAAATAAGGTATTTGTCTTGAATGTATTCTTAACATATGTTGAAAATTGATGGAAACAAACTATTCGTGAGCATGCCTCTCCTCATGTTTTCAATCGCGCTGCTAAAGTTTCTTAACATCTCACAGTAACGATCAGAATTGATTGTTGTGCCGGTATCCATGAATTTGCACAACAATAACTCTTCCTGTCCCAAAACAAGCTCGCCATGACTTTGCCGGCAGACAGTTTTTGTTTGAACTTCCGCGGCTTCGGCGACTCTGGATGTTTCCACTGACGTGATTGCTCTTTCGTTTACGGTGTCGTATAGTGTACCCAGGTCTCGTACCCAGTGACAATGGAGTCCAAGAATTTCTGGCCATCGGTATCGTAGGCCTGAAGAAATTCGAGGGCTGCCTCAATCCGTTGCCGTTTGTGGTCTGCTGTAAGCTGTTTTGGGACCACTTTGCACACAAATTTTGCTATACCCTAAATGGTTTGTCAAAATTTTATCAATACAAGTCTTTCTGACATCAGCGATCATCTCGGAGGGCTCCCAAACAGCCCTTGCTTCTTCCACTTACGCAATCATTTCGTCCGAAACAGATGGCCGTCCGGAACGCTGTTCGTCATGCACGTCCGTCTTTGAATTCTCTGCACCATTTGCGCACGTATTGTATACTCGTACATTTCTCTCCGCAGACTTCACACAGTTGGATATGAATGTCCACCGGCGCAGTGTTTTTTGCACACAAAAAACAAATCACAGAGCGTAATTCGCACCTGGCGGGAGACAGAAGAGGCAATTCCATTATTAACGGCTACCAAGCCAAGACTGAGCGTCGCAGAGCGCTCGCGGAGTGGGGATTGGGAGCAGAGAAACCAAACTGCAAGCCAAGGTCACCGGATCCCGCTTAACAACGTTCGCAGCGACTATAGCGTTTTGGGAACCTTACTTTACGAACAACCCGCGCGCGCGCGTGCGTGTGTATTTGATCTTGATAATAGCTCGGACAAATTCGTTACGCAAAAAAAATCTGTTACAGTTTAAAAATGCTGCCAACAAAAAAAACCACAATTTTTTAACTTAAAATTTTTAAAAATACGATTTCAACATCGTGATCAGGTTAAAATCTTTAAATTTTCATTTTATAAATAACACTGTAAATTTTTAAAATGTCATAGATTAATTTATGAATTAAGCAAAACAGCTGCGTGTACCGATTAGGAAAAAATCAACTCTTTTTTGTCAAGGTCAGGTTATCCACTGTACTATTATTATTAGTAAAATTCTACTTATACATTTTTTGTATTTCCTGCGCACCAGAGGAGACTTTAATCTGATTAAAAAGTAATTAGTTTGTCTCTGTTAAAATAATTTGAAAAAATAACAATTACAGAATCACAGCTGTTTTTAATTGTGATTATTATTGATCAGTGAAATTAATGTAATTTTAATTTTAGACATTTTATTACGCTATTATGAAGTGATTACTGATTCAACAATCGGTAATATTCCAAGAACTCTTAAACCGCTGAAAATTTTACCGCGAACAAAAAAACTTTTCCACAAACATTTTCTCTCGAAGATACGCAAAGCGTCGTTATGCGGAACATTTAACACGGTGTTATAAAAGCAGTACAACAGTGTTTTGACTGTAAATTTATTCCATGTATACATCACAGCTATGATTGTATTTGTGTATACTTAGATAAACTTGAACAACAACATTAAAGCATTCAACCCTTAGTCAAAGAATCCCTTTGCACATTTACATAATACACGTTTACGTCTGGTATTCATTTTTCAGTTATATTAAATTTCAGAATTGTATTTTTTAAACACACAATCGAGAAAATAGACCAAATTCGGTTTCTTCCCAACTTTCCCATTAGGTAGCATTTGTCTTGGGTACTTGAGAAATTTAATTTTGAAAAAAATCGGTTTGATAAATTTCTTGCGAGAAAGTTTTAAAAATTAATTAATCACAACTATCTCGCTGACGTGATACAGGCGAATTTATAACCGTATTCAGCCGCCTCGGTGGTCTAGTTCAGGGGTCTCCAAACTACGGCCCGAGGGCCACATCCGGCCCGCGGACAGATTTTGTCCGGCCCGCGGAGAGCTAGCATACTTGAAAACTCCTTTTAGAGAACATATATTCCAATTACTGCCATCTAGAAGTGAGTGGAAGACACCAGAACTTTCTCGAACCAACGAGATTATTCTGTACGTGCTATTAGCGCCATCTGTTAGCGATAGAAGGTACTACCTATTTCCGCTTGTGTCCACCAGATGTCGCGTCACGTTACCCTCACGGCTCGTACTCTACGACTAATCTAGAAATTACAGATAATGACAGGAAAATTAATAATATGCAGTGTTGCCGTTTTGCGGACTTCAGTCCGATTTGCAGCCTTTTTTAAACGTTGCGTACTTTTTCGGACTTTTTTTTCATCAGTGGACTATTTCACTTTTTACCACCGTCAACAATGATAATATGGTTTTGGCCCTCGGAACTTACTGGAGTAATCAGTATGGCCCTAAGGCTGGAAAGTTTGGAGACCCCTGGTCTAGTTGATAGCGTACTAGGCTTTCACCCCGAGGACCCGGGTTCGATTCCCGGCGAGCGCTTGGCATTTTCATACGCTATAAATCATCCCACCGTCTGCATTAGCCCAAGTGTGCACAATAGTCGGACGTTAAAAAAAAAAAATTATGCACCACGAAAATATACTGAAATTCCGCTAAACTTTAAAATTACACTAAAAATATAAAAATAAACGCGTGGCTTTCTTTTTCTCAATTTCACCGGATTATAAAAATTTACCACGACAATTTGTGTGTATTTTAACCACGATTCAATTGCCACCATTTTGAAACTGTAAAAAAGATTATTTACAGTAATAACCAGTGAAAATGTGTTCTATATGTTAGGGTCGGTGCACATTTCATGGTTCTAAGTTGACCGCTTCAATAACTCATTTTCACTCAAAACTCGCCAATAACAAAACGGATTTTTCCTAAAAAATACTATTTCGTGATTACAGAATTTGCCACGATGGTCCAATAAAAATTCGTCAATATTAGTTCTACAAAAATACTTTTATGGAACAAACATTTTTACTAAACGAATTTAAAACATCCCGTTTGAACAATTCAGACACCTATATAAGCGCTAAGAAAACTGGCCTAAGTGCCTAAATATATTTTATCCATATTCAATTTAGATTTAAAAAAAACGTGTGGAACTCGGGGAGTTACCGACAGAAGCGAAGCTTTGTTAATGACATCTTTGCTGAAAACATAATTAGTCTGAAGATGTCTTTATTAGATATTATTTACTGTAGTTATACTAAAAGATCAGTTGTTTTATAATAACTCGTAACCAGCTGATTTCATTGAACAGCTGATAGGCTGTAATAAGTTTGAGGTTATGTTGTTAAACACTAGTAATATTAACAATTATTATAAACGCATTCAGGAACTATAACAGTTTCACCTATTCAGTCTCGGAAATCTGGACATGCAAACCGGACGTTTTTGGGTCTGTATTTTGAGTTCTAAATCCGTACCAATTAATTACAGACAAACCGTAACGGTTGGCCAAATCATATCTATAATTTGGCAGTAAATTCAGCTAATAAAATCTATAGTTTAGCATGTATTTCAGCTAACTTTGCTACAATTTTGCATATTTCAGCTAATACAACTATAATTTTGCAGTAAATTCAACTAATACATTAATAGCTTTGCAGTAAATTCAACTAATACATTAATAGCTTTGCAGTAAATTCAACTAATACATTAATACTTTTGCAGTCAGTTCAGGCAATTCATTTTTAATTTGGTAGCTAATTCAGCTAATAAAATCTATAGTTTAGTATATATTTCAGTTAACTTTGCTATAATTTTGCATATTTCAGCTAATACAACTATAATTTTTCAGTCAATTCAGCTAATACATTAATCGTTTTGCAGTCGATTCAGCCAATTCATTTTTAATTTGGCAGCTAATTCAGCTAATAAAATCTATAGTTTAGCATGTATTTCAGCTAACTTTGCTACAATTTTGCATATTTCAGCTAATACAACTATAATTTTTCAGTCAATTCAGCAAATACATTAATCGTTTTGCAGTCGATTCAGCCAATTCATTTTTAATTTGGCAGCTAATTCAGCTAATAAAATCTATAGTTTAGTATATATTTCAGTTAACTTTGCTATAATTTTGCATATTTCAGCTAATACAACAATAATTCTGCAGTCAATTCAACTAATATATTAATAGTTTTGCAGTCAATTCAGCTAAGTCATTTTTAATTCAGCTAAAAAAATCTACAGTTTAGCATGTATTTCAGCTAATACAACTATAATTTTGTAGTCAATTCAGCCAATTCATTTTAAATTTGGTAGCTAATTCAGCTAATAAAATCTACAGTTTAGCATGTATTTCAGCTAACTTGGCTACAATTTTGAAGTCAATTTAGCCAATTCAATTTTAATTTGGTAGCTAATTCAGCTAATAAAATCTACAGTTTAGCATGTATTTCAGCTAACTTTGCTACAATTTTGCATATTTCAGCTAATACAACTATAATTTTTCAGTCAATTCAATTATATATTAAACGTTTTTCAGTCAATCAGCCAGTTCATTTTTAATTTGATAGCTAATTCAACTAATACATCTTAAGTCAAATTAATTATAGTATTTACTGATTTATAACAAAATAAAAGAATATGAAACACTGGATTTAAAGTAAATATTTTTTTAAGTGAGTGGCAGCTACAGAGACAAAAAGTATTTTCGCATATTGACTGGCATTGTAAGGATGAATTTCGATTTAGGAAGAACACATTTTTTTACTCAATTAATCTTCTCCGCGGTCTGTTCCCAATATTCCATAACTTTACATCCATTCTTATTCCTGTTTAGATTTTCTGCCGAAATGATTGATTTCTACGAAAGATTGGTTTTGTTTCTAAAAAAAAGAATGCGATAGGCATGTCAGACAATCCATCAATGTCGAACCAAAATAACATTAGGTCGACCTTAATCCTGTATTAAAAACATTCGATTCCAAGTTTTACGTTGAATATTGAGAAATACCTTTTACTTTTGTCAAAAAAAAACTTGTACGTTGCTGTTTTTAGAGCGCTTAAACTGGAAATTCGGGGTAACGCCTCAGTATTTTGCCTTCTAAATCCGTACCAATTACGGACAAACCGTAACGGCTATAACTATAATTTGGCAGTCTAATCAGCTGATAAATATATAGTTTAGCATGAATTCCAGCTAACATAGCTACAGTTTTTCAGTTATTTCAGCTAATACAACTATAATTTGGCAGTCTAATCAGCTGATAAATATATAGTTTAGCATGAATTCCAGCTAACATAGCTACAATTTTTCAGTTAATTCAGCTAATACAACTATAATTTGGCCGTCTAATCAGCTGATAAATATATAGTTTAGCATGAATTCCAGCTAACATAGCTACACGTTTTCAGTTATTTCAACTAATACAACTATAATTTGGCAGTCTAATCAGCTGATAAATATATAGTTTAGCATGAATTCCAGCTAACATAGCTACAGTTTTTCAGTTAATTCAGCTAATACAACTATAATTTGGCAGTCTAATCAGCTGATAAGTATATAGTTTAGCATGAATTCCAGCTAACATAGCTACAGTTTTTCAGTTATTTCAGCCAATACAACTATAATTTGGCAGTCTAATCAGCTGATAAATATATAGTTTAGCATGAATTCCAGCTAACATAGCTACAGTTTTTCAGTTATTTCAGCTAATACAACTATAATTTGGCAGTCTAATCAGCTGATAAATATATAGTTTAGCACGAATTCCAGCTAACATAGCTACAGTTTTTCAGTTATTTCAGCTAATACAATTATAATTTTGCAGTCTAATCAGCTGATAAATATATAGTTTAGCACGAATTCCAGCTAACATAGCTACAGTTTTTCAGTTATTTCAGCTAATACAACTATAATTTGGCAGTAAATTCAGCTGCCGATTTTTGATAAATCAAAAACGGTAGTGGGATTTTGTTCAAAATTTGGTCATACGTAGCTCAAGTTTGACCGGTATTTTAATCGCATACCTTTGCCAAATATTGATTGAAGATTTTATAAAAAGTAATGCCAATCTTTTACGTTTAAAAAAAAAGAAATATCATACACAAGTTTTTTTAGATACCCAATGCCACCATTGCAGATATTATAAAACAACTTCCACCAAGGATCTCTGAAAAAAAGTGGTTGCGGCCTTACACTTTTTAGAAAACCTAATTTCGCCAAATGTCGTGATCAACATTAAAATCTCCCGCAGGGGGTGCAGACTAGCTGCACCTATTGAGAGGATTTAGACGTCCCTCGCGGTACCCGAGTCTAACACACTTACACTTACGACTTTAACACTTTACACTCACACTTACATTTAGGGAGGCGATAATACCCTAAATGTGCTTTTCGCCTTAAAATACATTATAAAAATTAAAATTTGTGTACAATAGCATTTCTTTAGACAAAATCATTGATTCTAAATAACAATAACCGCCATAGAAATTTCGTTTTTATATTTTCAATAAAATTTGTAAATTTAATATTACTAATTGTTGTTAGTTTTTGGAAATCAGCTTCTAACACGTCAGACGGACACTTGTATGCCACAATTATTGACCGAGCGAAGCGAAGCCTCTGTTTCAACTCGACCGTTCAGCATTCAGTTTGTTGCACATTTTTGGCCGAACGCACTGACCGATTGTTTTGAAATTTGGTAAAAGCCCTTGTATAAAGCCCGAAATATGTATGTATAAGACTTTTCCCCATTTCATTCCGTTCAAGATGGCGGCCTGTAACTTGCAATAACGAGTGTAAGCAGTTTTAACTAAACGTATGAACCGATTGTTTTGAAATTGTGTACAGATATGTTTTGTGTAAAGACCAAATGACTTGTGTAAAATTGTTCCCTATTTACTTCCGTTTCAAGATGGCGGCCATAGATTTAATTAAAACGAGTGTACGCAATATTAACTAAACGCATTCACCGATTGTTTTGAAATTTGGTTCGAAGGTATATAAAGCACAAAAAACGTATGTGTAAGTTTTTTTCCCATTAACGTCCGTTTCAAGATGGCGGCCGGCTGGCAAAACCTATCATCATTTTGACCGCTTCATGGAGGGGTAGGAGGGAGGGGTGATGGAGAAAGAGAGGGGGGAGAGGGAGAGGAAAAGAGTGAAAGAGGAGGGAGAAAGAGAATAAAATTTCTAATAAATTTGGTTTAGTAACATTTTCCCTAAATTTTACTGTTACCGGTTAAATTGTCGGAAAACGTTACGAGCGCTGTCGTGGAGCGGTCTGTATACTAATTAAGAATAACATACTGCGAGATCTGTTCTTCGAACTGCTAGTTTAACATAACACTCTTTACATACCGGCTGACAGATCTCTTACACTATTACGCCTACAATCTACACGAATACCCGTTGTTGCGTATCATTTCCGTGGACTCAAATGAGTCACATATTTCTGAGAATAATGTGTACACGGGCTCATATCGGGGGAATGCACGCGTGGCTGACTGCCAACTGTCAGGCTATCTCCGCCGAACTAAATCAAGAAATTACGCCGCTTTGAAACTTATCTCACAACTGTAACAAAGTTATTCCCAAGATAAATTGTAAGCATATACAGGGTACCGTAAAAATGTGTTCCTTTCAATTTATCATTTGTAAGAGATTGTAAAGCAATCTAATTAAGTTATAGACAGCAGCGCAAAAATGTGGTCCTTTCATTTCACCAATTGAAACAGATTGTAAAGCAATCTAATTACGTTTCTAGAGGGCAGCGCAAAAATGTGGTCCTTTCATTTCACCAATTGAAACAGATTGTAAAGCAATCTAATTAAGCTTATAGAGGGCATCGCAAAAATGTGGTCCTTTCATTTCACCAATTGAAACAGATTGTAAAGCAATCTAAGTTTATACAAGGTAGCGCAAAAATGTGGTCTTTTAATTTTAACAATTGAAACAGATTGTAAAGCAATCTAAGGTTATACAAAATATCGCAAAAATATGGTCCTTTCATTTCATCAATTGCAACAGATTGTAAAGCAATCTAATTAAGTTTATAGAGAGCAGCGCAAAAATGTGGTCCTTTCATTTCACCAATTGAAACAAGATTGTAAAGCAATTTTATACAAGGTAGTGCAAGAATGTGGTCTTTTAATTTCACCAATTGAAACAGATTGTAAAGCAATCTAATTAAGCTTATAGAGGGCATCGCAAAAATGTGGTCCTTTCATTTCAACAATTGAAACAGATTGTAAAACAATCTAAGTTTATACAAGGTAGCGCAAAAATGTGGTCTTTTAATTTCAACAATTGAAACAGATTGTAAAGCAATCTAAGGTTATACAAGGTAGCGCAAAAATGTGGTCCTTTCATTTCACCAATTGAAACAGATTGTAAAGCAATCTAATTAAGTTTATAGAGAGCAGCGCAAAAATGTGGTCCTTTCATTTCACCAATTGAAATAGATTGTAAAGCAATCTAAGTTTATACAAGGTAGCTCAAAAATGTGGTCTTTTAATTTCAACAATTGAAACAGATTGTAAAGCAATCTAAGGTTATACAAGGTAGCGCAAAAATGTGGTCCTTTCATTTCACCAATTGAAACAGATTGTAAAGCAATCTAATTAAGTTTATAGAGGGCAGCGCAAAAATGTGGTCCTTTCATTTCACCAATTGAAATAGATTGTAAAGCAATCTAATTAAGTTTATAGAGGGCATCGCAAAAATGTGGTCTTTTAATTTTAACAATGGAAACAGATTGTAAAGCAATCTAATTAAGCTTATAGAGGGCATCGCAAAAATGTGGTCCTTTCATTTCACGAATTGAAACAGATTGTAAAGCAACAACCTGTATGTGTTTCCATTTTCTTTAAATTACATCACTACTTTCTTAATGCATAATTGGACATAAAACTTACAGAACACTTCATTTAAATTACAGCTTTCACGCATAAGCAAAATATTCATTACTACCTTTATATTTAATATTACCTTTAGTATTAATATTTTAACAAATACAAAGGAAAATACCAACAATACAATTACTGTACCCAATAATTAATTAATGAACCTCACTGAATGACACAAACGACGGGTATAACCGAGCAACAAATTTGCTAATTGTTGGGTCTATTACCGCACTCCAGCCACGACCATTCCGTTTAATTAACACATTCCAAACGTTTGTAATGTTTAGCATTCATTACAGACATTCACACAAGCCTGGTATTACATTACACGTGTTTGAGTATCCGGTATTCATTTAGCAGAAAGTAGTACAAGCAATGCCGCCATTACTGCAAAGCCTGGCAGGACCGTATAACCCCCCAGGAGCTTTAAAAAAAGTTGTGAAGTAATTACTAGAAGTAGTAAAAAATGTACGAGGGTTGTCCGTAAAGTAAGGTTCCCAAGGCGCTCAAGTCGCTACGAACGCTGTTACGCGGGATCCGGTGACCTTGGCTAGCAGCTTGGTTCCCGCTCTCCAATCCCCACTCCGCGAGCTGTCCACGACGCTCAGTCTTGGCTTGGTAGCCGTTAATAATGGAGTTACCACTTATGTCTTCCTCCAGGTGCGAATTACGCTCTATCTATCTATAATTCGGTCTACAACGTTCTACGACGTCTTCCGATCTCCAACCTCCACCGATCGCGGTCCCACCACAGGTCTTCTGTTATATCCCTTTTTTTTATTTCCTTTTCGACTCCCTCTCTCCAGCTCAGTCTCGGCCTTCCTCGTTTTCTTCTTCCAGGTGTTCGCCATTGCATGATTTTTTTGGGAATTCGCTCATCCGGCATTCTTTGTACATGCCCGTACCAAACCAGTTGTTTTGTTCTTATGTCCTCTACAACTGTATGCCTTACGTCCATTATCCTCCGTGAGCGAATTACGCTCTGCGATTCGTGTTTTGTGTGCAAAAAACACTGCGCCGGTGGATATTCATATCCAACTGTGTAAAGTCTACGGAGAGAAATATATGAGCATACAACACGTGCGCAAATGGTGCAGAGAATTCAAAGACGGACTTACAGACGTTCATGTTGAACATTGTTCCGGACGTCCATCTGTTTCGGACGAAATGATTGCGTAAATGGAAGAAGCAAGGGTGACTGTTTTGCAGCCCTCCAAGATGATCGCTGATGTCAGAAAGACTTGCATACAATTTAGGGTAAAGCAAAATTTGTGTGCAAAGTGGGTCCCAAGACAGCTTACAGCCGACCACAAACGGCAACGGATTGATGCGGCCCGCGAATTTCTTCAGGCCTACGAAACCGAAGGCCAGAAATTCTTGGACTCCATTGCCACTGGGGACGAGACCAGTATAAACGTCAAAAGTAGGGTTATAATCTGACTGATTGTCAAGTCCCTTATAAGATAATGAAATTCATAGTCTGTGACAGTTTCAGTTAATTTTTAAGTTGTGTACCTACACACACGCGAAATTTAAAACGAAGTAATTTTCAAGAGTTGCCCTTTCCTGCGTGCATCTACATTTTTATAAAAATAATTAAATCACAACAATGAAAAATTATACAGTCAGGCATGTCAAAAGTAGTCACTTCTGTCGGCCAGTCCCGCAATGCCTAAGTTTTTTTTGCATTACGTTCTTAATTTTTGATCTTTTTGAACAATTATAAGCTTATGTCGAATGTTGATGTATAAAAAGACAAGTTTAAATGTTCAAAATTCAAAATAAAGGAGGGGGAGAGGCTGAACATCTAAATGCAGCCCTGAAGCCTGATACTCAAGGACACTCGTTGTCGACATAAATAATTTTGACATTAATACAAGCACAAGTTTAATTGTACCACACGGGGTGACAAGTATCCGATGCGTAGCGACACGTGTGTGTACACGTTACTGTTAAATCCAGTGTTGCCACATTAACGGTAATTACCCATAAAGAAGGTATATTTTGTGCTTCAGGATATATCTGAACAAACGCCTTCAAAATATTAGACTACTTTAGCAAATAAAACTGTTTTGTGATATTTTATCCGTATAAAAAATAGTGATATAGAATAGTGAATATTTCTGTTAATAATTATTATTCTGTTTACGTATTGCTGTAAGAATAAACTTTATTATTCATTTTTTTTAACAATATTGAACAGATACAAAAATACGTAGACATGGAAAAGTATACTATATAATACTTAAATAATAAATTACTGTATAAAAAATAATAAAGGTTTTTTATCATTTTAACGATCAAAAACACGTTATCTACTTTTGTTTTGAGCAATTTTGAGGTTATGCCGGTCGCTTTTATTTACGATTTTTATCATATTTCTCGCGCGTTTTGGTTTTTTTTTTTGTTACTTTAAGGCGAAAACACATTGAGGCTATTATCGCCTCCCTAAATGTAAGTGTGAATGTAAAGTGTTAAAGTCTTAAGTGTAGTGTTGTAAGTGTAAGTGTGTGTGTTAAACTCGAGTACCACGATGGACGTCTAAATCCTCTCAATAAATGCAGCTAGCCTGCACTCTCCTGCGGGGTCCGTCATTTTGTATTTTGGATTATTGCTTTTGGGCATGTAATAAAGTGTTTTACCGTTCAGCCCTTTATCCGATATTACCGTTGTCCAGGTCGACCGTTAGCCGGGGTACAGCTGTATATTTATTGTAATACTTACTAACATATCACGGAACTAATAAAACAAACGGTAAATATTAATTTAAAAATAAAAATAATATGACATTCGGTTCCGTTGTGTACCACCATTAGATCTGATGCTAACGTTGTAGTATTAGGCTTAGTCAGTGGGGGGGGGGAAGTCCGTTTGAGCTGCAAAATCTCATGGTTTGGACTTACGCCTGAAGAAAACAGTAATAACCCCGCCCCATGAAAATAGTAATAACCCCCATGAAAATAGTAATAACCTCCCCATGAAAATCGTAATACCCCCTCCATGAACATGGTAATAAACCCCAATGAAAATAATAATAACCCCCTCCATAAAAATAGTAATACCCCCCCAGTGAAAATAGTAATACCCTCATGAAAATAGTAATACCCCCTCCATAAAACAGTAATAACCCCCTCCATAAAAATAGTAATACCTCCATGAAAATAATAATACCTCCTCCATAAAAATAGTAATAACCCCCTCCCCCAGTTAAAATAGTAATACCCCCATGAAAATAGTAATACCCCCTCCATAAAAATAGTAATAAACCCCCAGTGAAAATAGTAATACCCCATGAAAATAGTAATAACCCCTCCATAAAAATAGCAATAAACCCCCGGTGAAAATAGTAATACCCAAATGAAAATAGTAATAACCCCTCCATAAAAATAGTAATAACCCCCCAGTGAAAATAGTAATACCCCCATGAAAATAGTAATACACCAAGAAAATAGTAATAACCCTCTCCATAAAATAGTAATAACCCGCCCCCCCAGTGAAAATAGTAATACCCCATGAAAATAGTAATAACCCCTCCATAAAAATAGCAATAAACCCCCGGTGAAAATAGTAATACCCAAATGAAAATAGTAATAACCCCTCCATAAAAATAGTAATAACCCCCCAGTGAAAATAGTAATACCCCCATGAAAATAGTAATACACCAACAAAATAGTAATAACCCTCTCCATAAAATAGTAATAACCCGCCCCCCCCAGTGAAAATAGTAATACCCCATGAAAATAGTAATAACTCCCTCCATAAAAATAGTAATAACCCCCCCCCAGTGAAAATAGTAATACCCCAAGAAAATAATAATAACCCCCTCCATAAACATAGTAATAACCCCCCCGTGAAAATAGTAATACCCTCCCATGAAAATAGTAAAAACACCCATGAAAACAGTAATAACCCCACAATGAAAATAGTAATAACCCCAATGAAAATAATAACAACCCCCATGAAAATAGTAATAACCCATCCATGAAAATAGTAATAACTCCCCGTGAAAATAGTAATAACCCCCCGTGAAAATAGTAATACCCTCCCATGAAAATAGTAAAAACACCCATGAAAACAGTAATAACCCCCCAATGAAAATAGTAATAACCCCAATGAAAGTAATAACAACCCCCCATGAAAATAGTAATAACCCCTCCATGAAAATAGTAATAAACCCCTGCATGAAAATAGTAAACCCCCATGAAATAGTAATAACCCCCCATGAAAACAGTAAAAACTGTGTGAAAATCAGCTGATTTTTGATAAATTTTCATACCGTTGTTATTTTGACACGTTCAGGGTGGAGGTCTCTTAAAACGGCCTAACATTTGGTCAATTAGAAAAAAAATATTAAATTATCTCACGATTCAAGTGGAAAGAAAAGAATTGATCATATATTTTAAATCATCATTAAATTGACGTATTTTCCTGTTTCCAGACTGAAACAGCGGATACAAAAAGTTGTAGGTTACGTTAAAACGAAGCCACTCACGAAGTTTCAGGCGTTAATAATTTGAAAAAGGGTTCTGTATCCCGGACTGTACGGACAAATGTCGGTCTGCGCAGTAATTGTATTATCGTACATTTTAATTAAAAAAATTTCGACTTTAAAAAAACAACAGTCTGGGTAAAAGATTAGATAAGCTACAAAGAAGGAACTTGAGTTTTAAGTGGTAATTCCACTGAAACCGTCAAGTACGTTGCAGCACGTCGAATACGCCGTAGTCGTGCCATAGCCAGTCCATTTCGTGCGTGTGACGTGTTCGGTTCTCGAAGGGATCGTACGAATCTCGGCAATGAGAATTTCTTCGTGTTTCCAATACGTTTGACGTACTCCTCCGGCACCTTAACCTCTTCTTGCACTAACTTAACTTTCAGCTTTATAATTTGAACAGTTTGCCGTCACGCATCACGCATTACGCTCTTATTGAAGTGACTACTTCTTATGGCGGGGTATGGATGTATGTTTTGCACAGGGAAAAATTCAGTTTGCCGTCACGCATCACGCTCTTATTGAAATGACTACTTCTTATGGCGGGGTATGGATGTATGTTTTGCACAGGGAAAAATTCAGTTTGCCGTCACGCATTACGCTCTTATTGAAATGACTACTTCTTATGGCGGGGTATGCACGTACGTTTTGCACAGGGAAAATTCAGTTTGCCGTCACGCATCACGCTCTTATTGAAATGACTACTTCTTATGGCGGGGTATGCATGTACGTTTTGCACAGGGAAAATTCAGTTTGCCGTCACGCATCACGCTCTTATTGAAATGACTACTTCTTATGGCGGGGTATGGATGTATGTTTTGCACGGGAAAATTCAGTTTGCCGTCACGCATCACGCTCTTATTGAAATGACTACTTCTTATGGCGGGGTATGGATGTATGTTTTGCACAGGGAAAATTCAGTTTGCCGTCACGCATCACGCTTTTATTGAAGTGACTACTTCTTATAGCGGGGTACGGATGTATGTTTTGCACAGGGAAAAATTCAGTTTGCCGTCACGCATCACGCTTTTATTGAAGTGAGTGCTTCTTATAGCGGGGTACGGATGTATGTTTTGCACAGGGAAAAATTCAGTTTGCCGTCACGCATCACGCTCTTATTGAAATGACTACTTCTTATGGCGGGGTACGGATGTATGTTTTGCACAGGGAAAAATTCAGTTTGCCGTCACGCATCACGCTCTTATTGAAATGACTACTTCTTATGGCGGGGTATAGATGTATATTTTGCACGGGAAAAATTCAGTTTGCCGTCACGCATCACGCTCTTATATATATTTTTGTTTTAAAATGTATTTTTGAAGAGAAAACTTGTATGTTCGTGCCATTATATTACTTACCCAGTCCAACTTAATTCTTTACTTTTGTGTCAAGTGTTAACTGTGTAACAGTGACGTTTTATACGTTTATTATATATTGGTAGGTGTGAATAACAAATATTTAAATTATTTTAAACGCCATTACACTACTTACCCAGTCCAACTTTATTTAGTATTTAAATAAAGGCGGACTATATTCCCAAAAATTAATCTAAGGTACTAAGGTAATCTATCTGAAAAATATATGTACTGCACTTAAAATCAATTCATTGAATTAATAAAAAAATACAAGTTTTTATAGAAACAAGTACTGAATATTACGTATGCCATTTACTGATTTAAATTAGCGTATACGTAAATATAACTTATATATAATAAAGTAATGTGCGTGCGTGCGCGCGCGCGCGTATGACCAATTTGTAATGTCCCTTCAAAACGTGTCCAGTTCTGCGAGGTAAGAGACCTCGAATGAAAAAACATTTCAATTTTTCCAATACACATTTCTCAACATAACGAAATCGAATCTTGAAAGCCGCCTCGGTGGCCTAGTTGATAGCGTAACTGGGCTTTCATTCACCACGAGGACCCGGGTTCGATTCCCGGCCAGGGCTTGGCATTTTCATACGCTATAAATCATCCCATCGTCTGCATTAGCCCAAGTGTGCACAATAGTCGGACGTTAAAAAAAAAAATATATATACTTTGCGCGTTGCAAGTAACATATAAGATTAATTATAATTAAAATTTCCTGTTTCCGTCCGGGATTTAAACGGGGACCTTGCGAGTGTAAAGCGCACATGATAACCACTACACTACGGAAACTGCGAAGAAGTTTAACAGTCGTAAATATACGAAATGAATCGTTAATTTAATTTCGATAAATATGTAGTACGTAAAAGATCAGTTATTTCATATTCGTTGAACAGCTGATTTCATAGAACAGCTGATAAGCTGTAATAAATTTCAGGTTTTTATTAAAAAACTAGCTGTTAATTTGACGCGTTTTCGAACAGATTAATTAAAATAAAAAGGAAGAGAAAACGATAAATGATTTTTATTTTTGGTTCAATAACAGACATTTTCCATTAATATTGCTTTAAAAGCAGCGAGCGTATCGAGCAGTCAAGTGTGCGTCTAGTTTGGTAAAAGAACAAATGACTACGCTGTAACGACAGACTAGTGCGAGCTATTTTAGTGCACAATAGTCGGACGTTTTTAAAAAAAAAACAATCTTGAAATACAATTTGTAGTACAGTTCGAGAAAAAAAACATAACGAAACTTTTTCAAAATGATTTTTTTCTTCTTTACAACGTTTCGTGATACATTATATTCGTCGATTTGTAAAAAAAAATCTTTAGAAATAAAAACAAAACAAACAGAAACTATACAGTCACAAAAATAAACACCAATAGCCAATAAATTTGGCCAGAGAAGTTTGGCTGAAGTAATTATTTAATCAGAGGTCAATACAAACAACCTTAGCCTATAAATGTAAATATTTGTTTTTCTTTCAGCTCATTGAACTCAATATTAAATACAAATAACAAAACATACTTTTTGTGATTTTATTTAATCAAATCTATAATATTAGCGAATTTTAATTGTGAAATGACGTGTTCTATTTGGAAGATGGCCTTCATGCGGTGATCATGACCTCAGAACATGTTTTGGAAGTCGATAACATACTTACGGGAATATAGGCTATATTGCGTAGCCCAAACAGCTGATTTCGCATCACAGCTGTTAACAGGTTATGTTTATTGACACGTTTTGAAGCGAAGCTTTGTCAGTTAATGTTAGTTTTGGCGAGAGGAGCAAATAGAACAAAAGTCTACCGAACGGAAGAATGTAACGGAAATATGGAACGAACGAGCAAACGAATTTCGTCTATTTCTGGTTTTTTCCTTTCGCTAACACTATACACGTATTAACGAAAACGTTGTGTTGCTTTCGTTCCGTTATGTTTATATTACATTCGCAAATTAATATAAACGTCTGTAATAATTGTTGTTAATATTGCTAGTTTTTGACAACATAACCTGAAAATTGATAAAGCCTATCAGCTGTTCAATGAAATCAGCTGACCGTTACGAATATAAAACAGCTGATCTTTTACTACAATTACAATAAATACCTAAGCTTCTATTTCTAAGCTCTCTATTTCTATTTTTTTTCTTTTTCCTCCTTTTCGATAAAAGTATACGCGTATTAATGAAAACGTTGTGTTGCTTTCGTTCCGGTATGTTTACATTACATTCGCAAATTAATATAAACGTCTGTAATATTTGTTGTTAATATTGCTAGTTTTTGACAACATAACCTGAAAATTGATATAGCCTATCAGCTGTTCAATGAAATCAACTGACCGTCATGAATATAAAACAGCTGATCTTTTACTACAAACGAGCAAACGAATTTCGTCTATTTCCGGTTTTTCCCTCCTTTTCGATAACACTACACACGTATTAACGAAAACGTTGTGATGCTTTCGTTCCCGTATGGTTTATATTACATTCGCAAATTAATATAAACGTCTGTAATAATTGTTGTTAATATAGCTAGTTTTTGACAACATAACCTGAAAATTGATATAGCCTATCAGCTGTTCAATGAAATCAGCTGACCGTCATGAATATAAAACAGCTGATCTTTTACTACAAACGAGCAAACGAATTTCGTCTATTTCCGGTTTTTTCCTCCTTTTCGATAACACTACACACGTATTAACGAAAACGTTGTGATGCTTTCGTTCCCGTATGGTTTATATTACATTCGCTAATTAATATAAACGTCTGTAATAATTGTTGTTAATATAGCTAGTTTTTGACAACATAACCTGAAAATTGATATAGCCTATCAGCTGTTCAATGAAATCAGCTGACCGTTACGAATATAAAACAGCTGATTTTTTACTACAATTACAGCAAATATCTAAGCTTCTATTTCTAAGCTCTCTATTTCTGTTTTTTTTCTTTTTCCTCCTTTTCGATAACAGTATACGCGTATTAACGAAAACGTTGTGTTGCTTCCGTTCCGGTATGTTTATATTACATTCGCAAATTAATATAAACGTCTGTAATAATTGTTGTTAATATTGCTAGTTTTTAACAACATAACCTGAAAATTGATATAGCCTATCAGCTGTTCAATGAAAACAGCTGACCGTTACGAATATAAAACAGCTGATCTTTTACTACAATTACAGTAAATATCTAAGCTTCTATTTCTAAGCTCTCTATTTCTGTTTTTTTTCTTTTTCCTCCTTTTCGATAACAGTATACGCGTACTAATGAAAACGTTGTGTTGCTTTCGTTCCGGTATGTTTATATTACATTCGCAAATTAATATAAACGTCTGTAATAATTGTTGTTAATATTGCTAGTTTTTGACAACATAACCTGAAAATTGATAAAGCCTATCAGCTGTTCAATGAAATCAGCTGACCGTTACGAATATAAAACAGCTGATCTTTTACTACAATCACAGTAAATATCTAAACTATGTTCACGTATATTTATTTAAACAAAACAAAATTATAAACATACCTTCAAACTAATTACATATTCAGCACAAGCTTATGTCGGTAATTCCTCGAGTTTCACACGTACTTTTTTTACAATGAATAATGCATTTCAAACGAGGTTATGTTTAATGCAATTAATTACGGTGAATACATATAATATAGCAAAAATTATTAACTATTTTATTGAAATATTTAAAACTACTGAAAAGGGAAAAAGCTTATCAGTAAATACTAAAAACACAAACTAATAAAACAAAAAGTGCTTATCTACAAATCTTAAAGGCACTACACTACAGTAGTGAAACCGGAATGCCTGTACGAGTGATGCTTGGTACTAAATTATAGTTTAGATAAACTGAAAATACTAGAAAGGAGAATCATGAGAAAAGTTTGGGCCCAGTGAAAACTAAAGAAACATGGAAACTAAGATCTAATGATGAAATATACAGGAACATAGAGGACATAACAGAGACGATAAGGAAGAGAAGACTGCAATTTTTTGGACATATGTACAGGATGAATAATTCAAGACTAGCGGAAAGGATACTCAAGTACCTATGGGATGAAAAGTCAAAAACTAGTTGGATTCAAGAGGTAAGGAAAGATTTAGAAAGAAATAATATTAAAGAAGAAGAAACGCTGAACAGAGAGATTTTTAGAAAGATATTGAGTATGGAAGGATTCTAAGGAAGATTGCAGAAGAAACCTGGTGCGAAGTGGTCCGAAGACAGAAAGAAGCTGCATAGTGAAAGGATGAGGGAATATTGGAGGGAACGGAAGAGAAAACGGCTACGTGTGAAGAATTGAAATTGTCACGTGGTCCCTAGCAGGCCTCATCGAAAGAAGAAGAAAAAAGCGCTTAAAATTCTTAAATTAAAATAAAGGCACTACACCACCGTAGTGAAACCGGAATGCCTGTACCCAAGTTAATGTTTGGTACTAAATTATAGTTTAAATAAAACTAAAAATGCTAGAAAGGAGAATCATGAGAACAATTTTAGGCCCTGTGAAGACTAAAGAAACATGGAAACTAGGATCTAATGATGAAATATACAGGAACATAGAGGACATGACAGAGACGATAAGGAAGAGAAGACTGCAATTTTTTGGACATATGTACAGGATGAATGATTCAAGTACCTATGGGATAAAAAGTCAACAACTAGTTGGATTCAAGAGGTAAGGAAAGATTTAGAAAGAAATAATATAAAAGAAGAAACGCTGAACAGAGAGATTTTTAGAAAGAGGATATTGAGTATGGAAGGATTCCAAGGAGGATTACGGAGGAAACCTGGTGTGAAGTGGTCCGAAGACATAAAGAAGCTGCATAGTAAAAGGATGAGGGAATATTGGAGGGAACGGAAGAGAAAGCATCTAAGTGTGAAGAATTGAAATTGTCACGTGGTCCCTAGCATGCCTCATCGAAAGAAGAAGAAGAAGAAAACAAACGGTGAAGTCAGTCAGATAGTTACAAGAGAAGAACACATCAAAAATAAGTGTAAAACATTTAAAACAGTTTAAGTAGCTTTTGAATATACTTTACCAAGTCCAACAGACATGAGATTGGCGTCTAACGCTTGACACATTGACGCATTATTTTTGTTTAGACATAAGCCTGCTGTACGGTAGCTGTGTAGTGCTATTTATAACAACAAATACTTTGAAGAGTGGTCAAAATAAATACAAAATATTACCAAAATAGCTCGCACTAGTCTGTCGTTACAGCTAGTCATTTGTTCTTTTACTGAACTAGGAGCACACTCGCCTGCTCGATACGCTCGCTGCTTTCAAAGCAATATTAATGGAAAATGTCTGTTATTGAACCGGAAATAAAAATCATGCATCGTTTTCTCTTCCTTTTTATTTTAATTAATCTGTTCGATAACGCGACAAATTAACAGCTAGTTTTTAATAACAACCTGAAATTTATTACAGCTTATCAGCTGTTCAATGAAATCAGCTGATCGTTACGAATATAAAATAACTGATCTTTTACGTACTACGTATTTATCGAAATTAAATTAACGATTCATTTCGTATATTTATGACGATTAAAAAAACTTCTTCGTAGTTCCGTAATGTAGTGGTTAGGCCTATCATGTGCGCCTCACACTCGCAAGGTCCCCGTTTCGATCCCGGACGGAAACACAGGAAATTTTAATTATAATTAATCTAATATGATACTTGCAACGCGCAAAGTATACTTTTTTCTTTTTTTTTAACGTCCGACTATTGTGCACACTTGGGCTAATGCAGACGATGGGATGATTTATAGCGTATGAAAATGCCAAGCCCTGGCCGGGAATCGAACCCGGGTCCTCGTGGTGAATGAAAGCCCAGTACGCTATCAACTAGGCCACCGAGGCGGCTACTATTATATATCAATATAAATTTGAATAATCTGGAACAATATTAGCCTGGTTAAAAAAGGGTTTTCAACATTTTTAAATATTTTTGTATACAGTAACACTATGTAGACTTTAACGACTTTAGAAGAATTTCTTACGCAGTTCTACTTTTTGCAATGTAAGTAAAAGCAAGAAAAGATTAGTCCGTGTCGCGGCAATGCAGACGGCACCGAAGTCAGCTGATATCGATAATGTTTGTCCATTTGACCGGTGTGCTGGTTCGTTTATGATTTCATTCGTCTAAATTTAGAAAAACAACAAACAAGGCGCACCTATAAACCCTTCTTATTGGCTTATTTGCTTGACCATTTTGTCGGGAGGTAGAATCAAGAGATTGAATGTAAGTTCTCATTGAATTGTAGGGTTCCGTTTGATCTGGGAAACTCAGTAACGAAAGTTCTTTTTTTTTTTACACGAAGTTACGGAGCCATAACTTCAAAGACGTTAATATATACTAAAAAAACATTTATATCTTTGAAAAGAACAGAACTTTGAACTGGTTTTTACTCAGATAAAACCAATATACGTTGTAATTTTTCTTTACAACGTAAAAAATCATTTCTGTTGGTCTTAAAAGTTATCACCCTTTATAGAAGATTGTTGAACAAATTTCCATTACAAACTATATATATACAAAATATGGTCTAATAAATAACGGATAAATTTTTAAGTAATGATCAGGAGATGGAGATAATGTTTACGTAAACAGCTGACTGCAATAGAGCCGATAAAATCAGCTTTAACTCAGCTTAACAGTATTGCAGGCAGAGGCAATTGAGAGGACTGTGTTCGGGAGAATTCGAGAAGGGCTTTAAGAAAGCTCGAATTCATGTTTATCAATGAATACAGAATCTATTGTATTCAACGCTCCAAGCAGCGTTGTCAGCCGAATTTTTCAGGCAAGTGTCCTTCTTATAGATTCTGCATTTATACCAATTAGGCTGTTTTGTCCTTCTCCTTTGAAATATATTCTTTATTTGTTTCGCCCAACTTTGGGGTACACAAAATCAATCACTTTTTAATGTTCTGTGCCTTCCTCGTAGCCCAGTATCGCTTCATTCGTTGTGATCTTGCTTTTCTTTCTTCGTCAGAGGTTTGGATCGTTCGCTTGGATTTGACTTTGCCTTGGAACCGTTGCTTCTTGTCCCTGGTTATTGTTTGGGCTGTTCTGTCCATGAGCATAGTGCCAGTGATTTGTAGTTCTGTTATGTCTTTCTCTGTTTCTCTAAACCAAAGTGGTTTGGCTCTTTTATTGCGAAAGTAGTCAAATATTTTTTTGATTAGTCTATTTTTGTCCATTCGGAGGATGTGCCCATAAAAATCAATTCTCCTTTTTCTTATTGTGTCCGATAGTGTTTCAGTTTTTTGGTAAAGAGTTTCATTACTGATGTGGAGTAATTGGTTGTTACGGAATTTGGGGCCTAAGATTTTTCGTAATATCTTTCTTTCTTTGATCTCCAGCCTTTCAAATGGGCCCTGGGTTGTGAGAGATAATGTTTCAGCTGCATATAAGGCTTCTGGTTTAATTACCGTATGATAATGCCTTATCTTTGTATTCCAGGAGAGGGACTTGTTGTATGTGTCCTTGGTAAGTTGGAAGGCTAATTCAACTTTATTTCTCCTAGATTCCATTGCTTTTTGAAATATATTATTGTACTTAAATTTATTATTTCCTTATGTGAGCGGTATTACCCTTCCTTCCCCTAATATTTATTTATGTACTTTTGAACATAAACATTCTCCAAAGGTATTCACATCACAAAGCAATTTTAATTAATTTAATTACTAACTGAATAACATTAAAATAACATTATCTGTGATCTTCCATCTGATTTTTGCTCTTTTCACAACAATGCGCATTTGATGCAAACACAACAATGAGCATTTGATGCAAACACAACAATGCGCATTTGATGCAAACACAACAATGTGCTGCTATTCAAAGCGACATCTACTTTACGCAGTTGTAATTACGTTCGTTATACACTGTTTGATTCATTAAGCGAAAATATTTACCCAACGCAAAAAGCTTTATTGCTTTACAAAAACCTTGTGAGAATGTGTTTACAAATTGTTAGTAAATGGTTGCTTTGCTTTAACGGCATTGTGAAGACAAAAACTTCGCTTCAAAGCGACAACAATATTTAAAGGAAATATTTATTGAAATTAAATTTAAGAATCGAGTGAAAAAGTTCCGCTGATCGTCTGCAAGACAGAGAAGGAAAGTAACTTGAGGAATATAATGAAAATCAAGTAAAAAAAATAACGTAGCTTAAACACAGGCTTAATGTACTTTTAATTCAATCTGTTCGGGGTTTTTTTTAACGGGTAGTGACATAATTGATTTTGGTAATTGCTGGGGAAGTTTGTCAGCTAAAAAAAACCGCTCATTAGTTTCAGAATCTAATTTATCTTGAATGTTTTTCTTTCTCTAACTTCGCAATTATATGAATTGGCCTTTTTCAGTACAATTCGTTTAACGGGTTCATTTTTAGAATTTTATTGGCGATTCAAGGTCGCGTATTACGACTTTCAATCATACTTTTAAATCTATTCATACCCATAAATCTACAAAATCAATTTTTTTTGTGATTAACGTCCGACTATTGTTGTTGGTAATTAACGTCCAAAAACTATTGGAAACAGTTTTGTCCAATAGAAACGAATATATAGCGCCTAGGGTGTTAGATTTTTTTTTTTTTTTTTTTGTGTGTTTAACGTCCGACTATTGTGCACACTTGGGCTAATGCAGACGGTGGGATGATTAATAGCGTATGAAAATGCCAAGCCCTCGCCGGGAATTGAACCCGGATCCTCGGGGTGAAAGCCTAGTACGCTATCCACTAGACCACCGAGCCGGCTTTCTAGGGTGTTACAGAAACCCGTAGCGAGCTATACAGGATTAGATTATATAATATACAAATATATAAAAAATGTTCAGGAACCTTTTTTTTCAAATTGCCTTAATTTAGTCACAAACTGCCATTTTTTGTTTGGTAAAATCAGTTAAAGAAGAATATTTCTGGAAGTAAGCTACTATCACGTCAGCGAGACAGCTTTTTGTGCAATTATTTGCTTGATTTAATCGAAAACTTTTTTTTCTCATTCAAGATTCATACCTTTTTTTGTGTTTAACGTCCGACTATTGTGCACACTAGGGCTGATGCAGACGATGAGATGATTTATAGCGTACGAAAATGCCAAGCCCTGGCCGGGAATCGAACCCGGGTCCTCGGGGTGAAAGCCCAGTACGGTATCAACTAGGCCACCGAGGCGGCTTCAAAATCAAATTTAATTATGTTTGTCACGAATAGAGATATAAACTAACGCGTGGATTTTAATGAAATTTTGCGTCAGTTTAGACGCTGGGTGAAAATACTCTACAACTTCAATCGTATCGAAGTAATGATGTAAGATATCTGGGTCGACCTGCAGAAGCTTACTCTACGACGTGCCTGAATACGTTATTGATCGATATGTGGTATTAATATTCTCGTTCGATTATGTATTGCATTTAACACAACACAGGTATTCACCAAGTACGTATATAAAAGGGAATGTGCGGGTGATTATAAACGTTCTACAATAACTGTGGAACGTGACGAACGATTTCAACCAAACTTGGCACACTTATACTCGTAAGTGCAGTAAGAAACCACGTAAGGGTGTTTATGATCTGTGAACAGTGACCAATAAGTAGACGAATTCATAGGCGATGTGAATAGTGACACTGCCAATGCACCTCAACTTCAAGTCGAGCCACTGAGGACATAAAAAATGCTAAAACTTCCAAAAATCATTAAGTAAGTTTACTGATGTACCAATGTAATATCCGACCGAGAGGCGAGGTCTGTTTTAACTTGACCGTTCGGCATTTGGTTTGTGTTTGTTACTTACGCAGGTTGGCCAAACGCATTCACTGATTCGTTTTGAAATCTGGTTCGAAGATATTTTGTACAACTCCCGAATGACGTATATATAACATTTTTTCTTATTTACTTTCTATTTAAAGATGGGAGGCGGCCTATGATTTAACAATGACGAGTGTACGCAGTTTGAAGCAAAGCCACTGGCAGATTGTTTTAAATTTGATAAGAAGTACCTTGAATAAATCAAGAATGTGTGTGTGTGTGTGTGTGTGTGTGTGTGTGTGTGTGTGTGTGTGTGTGTGTGTGAGAGAGAGAGAGAGAGAGAGCGTAAGACTTTTTCCCATTCACTTCCGTTTCAAGATGGCGGACTCTGATTTACGTACCTTGAATAAAGCAAGAATATGTGTGTGTGTGTGTGTGTGTGTGTGTGTGTGTGAGAGAGAGAGAGAGAGAGAGAGAGAGAGAGAGAGAGAGCGTAAGACTTTTTCACATTCACTTCCGTTTCAAGATAACGGACTCTGATTTACGTACCTTGAATAAAGCAAGAATGTGTGTGTGTGTGTGTGAGAGAGAGAGAGAGAGAGAGAGAGAGAGAGAGCGTAATACTTTTTCACATTCACTTCCGTTTCAAGATAACGGACTCTGATTTACGTACCTTGAATAAAGCAAGAATATGTGTGTGTGTGTGTGTGTGTGTGTGTGTGTGTGTGTGTGTGTGTGTGTGTGTGAGAGAGAGAGAGAGAGCGTAAGACTTTTTCCCATTCACTTCCGTTTCAAGATGGCGGACTCTGATTTAAGTACCTTGAATAAAGTAAGAATGTGTGTGTGTGTGTGTGTGTGTGTGCACGCGCGCGCGTGCGTGCGTGTGTGAGTGAAAGAGAGAGAGCGCTTAAGACTTTTTCCCATTCACTCCCGTTTCAAGATGGCGGACTCTGATTTAAGTACCTCGAATAAAGCAAAAAAATGTGTGTGTGTGTGTGTGTGTGTGTGTGTGTGTGTATGCGCGCGCGCAAAGCTTTTTCTCATTCACTTCCTTTTCAAGATCCTCTGATTCAACGTTAGGAGTGTAGTTGTTGGTTATTTACTGTATTAATGGCTGAACGGCAGAACCTACCGTAATTTTTACCACCCACTGAATAAGAGCATAAAATTTCTAACGAAGTTTTTTTTTATTTTTTTGGTATTTAACGTCCGACTATTGTGCACACTTGGGCTAATGCAGACGACGGGATGATTTATAGCGTATGAAAATGCCAAGCACTGACCGGGAATCGAACCCGGGTACTCGGGGTGAAAGCCCAGTACGCTATCAACTAGGCCACCGAGGCGGCTTGATTTTTTTGCTGGACGAGCCTAACAAAGGTGGTCCAGTAACATGTTTCGTAAGTATTACGGACACCGGTTAGATTGGCGGAAACAGTTACGAGCGCTGTCGTGGAGCGTTGTGTATATTAATTAAGAATAGCCTATACTGTGAGGCCTACTTTTTGAACTATTAGTAAAACTGTTTTTTGACAGCGAATATAAAACTGGATTAAGTTACCGAGAAACACCGTGTGATCAGCTGACGTAAGATTTTCACCGGCCGTCAAATGAACGGATTTTGCTGGATAACGGTGTGCATCTAAAACAATTACGCAAATTATTTTCTGCTTAATGAGAAACGTTTACGCGGCAGCTGCGGGTCGCGATTATTTACGTTCGGTCACAGATTGTTCCGTACACGTTTTGGCAACAACTGTGACATAAAAATGTAATTACATCCAAGGTCCGTACTCAAGTACCGTGCGATTAAAACACGTCCAATCACGACAGAACGTGTAAAATTAACACCCCATTGTTCCGGCTATTGTTCAAGAGTTACGCCTAAACTAAGGCAGTGTTATCAAATTGATTTGGAAATTGTTTATTTTCACTGTACGTGAGGTAGTTAACCATGTTTAGCACAACAAAATTTTAATTAATGCATCAAGCACTGCTCGTTGGTTTAATCACTGTCCATTTTTTTTCCGGCGAAAAACCTTTAAGGTTATCATCGCCGAGGCGCGACTTTAATTATTTAATACAATTTTTGGAAACAAAGAATCAAGTCAGATAAAAATTTAAGACATTATAAAAACAACAAACAATACGATAACAATACAAAAACAATTATAAATAAATTCTTAAAACTAGTTAACAATAACATAAATCTTAAAACAACACACAAAGTTATTGCAGGCTGTATATTGGCCGTACAACAGTAACAAGATAAATAAAAGAAATATTAACGTACCTAAAACTAATTAACAAAATAAAAACAACTTAAAAATAAATTAATAAATTGCAAATATAAACAAACTTGTAAGGGCTGTAAAGGAGCCCTACAACAAGCAATAACAAATATATAATTTAAATTTTCTTTAAAAAAATTCAGACGATGAAGAAAGTCTAGGACCCGGTCAACTACCTATTGTCCAAATGAATAAAATGAAAGGTTATCAATTTTTTTTTAACTTTAAATAGTCGTAACAACTTAACGATTTTTTTTTGTTATTTTAAGGCGAAAAGCACACTGAGGCTATTATCGCCTCCCTAAATGTAACTGAGAGTGTAAAGTGTTAAATTCGTACATGTAGTGTTGTAAGTGTAAGTGTGTGTTAAGACTCGGGTACTACGAGGATTATAATCCTCTCAATAGCAGTAAATCCTCTCAATAGGTGCAGCTAGTCTGCACCCGTGCGGGGAACTATAACGAAATTCTTCTTAAGAATATCTACTCATTTTCGAGAAAAACATATTTTTAATTTTTTTGCGCTTTTTCAAAATCTAACCGGACAGTCAAACACATTATGAAAAAACACTTAATTTTATTATCTCGTTATATGTAGTTTAAAACTGAAGTGTTCGAGGTGACAAGTCACCGGTCAGTCTGCCGCGTCTCCGAGTTTGCGCACATCAAAGTCATAGGTTCGTAACTGCAGTTATTGCCGTATCGACGCTACCCGTCAACATCGATCACTCGTCCTCTAACAAAATATTTTTGTAAAGACCATTTACCTTTACAACCGCCATTTAGTCTTGTCTACGCGTATACTGTCTGTCTAGACTTACGAGGTGTGGCTATTAAATAACGAGACTGACGTTGTAAAAAATTTATTTTCACTTTATACATAATTACTTATTATCACCTACAATACACCCCTTCTCTATCCCTACAACGCTCCATGCGAATTTTCCATTGTTTGAAACAGTGCTGGAAGTCGCCCCGTGCTTATAACTCGCTAACAAACAAACAAAGCCCTTCTTTCACAAGTCATTGTTAAGGCTGACTTAAAGCTACAAAGAGTGGCTGACATGTAGTGGTTAGGGATAGAAAGGGGGGCCGACAAAATTTAGACGCGGTCCCACAGTACTTAAGGGTTGCTTTTAGAACGCCGATATATTTTTTTAGAAAAAGAGAATTTTCATTGGGAAACGGGTGGTCAAGCTGTTCTAGAGCAGGGGTCTCCAAACTTTCCAGCCTTAGGGCCATACTGATTATTCCAGTAAGTTCCGAGGTGGAACCATATTATTATTGTTGCCGGTGGTAAAAAGTGAAATAGTCCACTGATGAAAAAAAAAGTCCGAAAAAGTACGCAACAAAATTCATCTTTGTTGGAATTTTATAAGAGTCTTCCACTAACACAATTTGATAATTTGCATAAATTTGCTCGTGGGCTGTTTTCTGTTTTTGGTACTACTTATTTGTGTGTGAAGACCTTCTCCAAAATGAAGTACACAAAAAATGTTTACAGATCTAAATTAACTGATGAGCATCTTAAATCTCTTTTAATAATTGGTACAAGTAAAATTAGTCCACAACTACAAACTATTGTCAGTGGAAAATCTCAATTACATAAATCTCATTAGTATTTCATATGTCATTATGCTTGTTATAAGTTATGTTTTTATTTAAAATGTATAAAATGTTAGTTGGATTCATTTCAATAATTTGTTAGTTATTATATACTGGAGTTAAATTTTCTGCATTACATGTCTTTACTCATTACAATTCTGTGTTTCTTTATCCAACTTATCACAAAAACAATAACAATAAGCCTACAACAATGTTATGAGTAGTTAGCCCATGACCATATCAATGTAGATGTCATATTAATAATTATTAAACATAAAATTAGAATACTTCAGTAAACTAAATTTAATTTGCTATAAAAAATATATTCTCTAAAAGGAGTTTTCAAGTATGCTAGCTCTCCGCGGGCCGGATGTGGCCCTCGGGCCGTAGTTTGGAGACCCCTGGCCTAGAGTAATACCAATAATTCTTTAGCTAAGCTAACAGAGTCCACAATTGCAATCTTACCTTCTTAAACCGGGTGGCGCACTTCCGGTTCCTAACACGTCGCAGGAGGCTCAACAGTTTGTTGGATATGTTCAACCAGAACTTAGTTCCCCACATTGTTGGCACAACACACACACAAACACACAAACACAGCACAACACTGTTCAGCTGACTGACGGATGGGCTAAACTGACTCCCACTTCACAGTGCATGGTTCGTTTCTAGGAACACGCTGCCAACTGGCAGTCGGCTATTAATTACACAAATAATTTAAGTGTCACAATGAACGCTCAACTGTCCTTGTTGGCACTTACTATAGTGGCGTTTCTTTTAGGGTAACAATTATTGTAAATTTAATTTACTCCCATAGAACGTAAAATATTCAGCTGTAAAATATTTTTGAATTTAGACTAATAATTAGAATACAATAAAAAATATGGCTTCATATTTTCCGACTTATCGTTTAAACGTTACACGACGTTTACATGTTATGGGTAAAATTCTTTTTATATTCTTCTTCTTTTCTGCTAGGATTATTATCACTGTGCTCAGTATAATGATCTGCCTTCCCTAGCTTCGGCAATTTTATTTTCGTTTACGCGTTTCGGAGAACCTCCATCTTCAAAAACTATATCTATGCTGGTCACCAATATTATGGCCCGTCCTATTTATAATTTTCTATCTCCACCTCGTACCCCTCCTCTATTCAACACGTGTACATTAAACCTGACGTGCTCGCTTCTGATTAGCTCTTCAAAATCATACGTTTTCGCTCGCCTCTGATTGGCTCCTTTCAAAACTATCTCTTCAACGCTAGTCCCTCCTTTCAATTTTTGAAATTTTTTAGAATTTTAAACGTAATTCTGCTTGCCACGATATGTGTGTCGTTTATTTATTATGTTTTCTCCCTTTAATTAGATTTAAAAATTTCCAAGTTCTCTAAAATGTTCATACGTCTTCTTTTCTCCGCCATATGTAGTACCTTCATTGAGTTTTCTATTTCTCGAGGTATGTGTTCCTCTTTTATTAACATAATGATTGAAATTATGCGTCACATTTAATAAAAGAGGGACACATACCTCGAGAAATATAAAACTCAATGAAGGTACCACATATGGCAGAAAAAGGAAGACGTATGAACATTTTAGAGAACTTGGACATTTTTAAAGCTAAATTAAAGGGAGAAAACATAATAAATGAACAGATACCGTCGCAAGCAGATATTACGTTTAAAAATCTAAAAAAATTCAAAAATTAACAGGAGGGACGACCGTTGAAGAGAAAGTTTGAAAGGAGCCAATCAGAAGCGAGCACGTCAGGTTTAATGTACACCTGTTGAAGAAAGGAGTGGTACGAGGTGGAGATAGAAAATTATAAATAGGACGGGCCATAATATTGGTGACCAGTATAGATATAGTTTTTGAAGATGGAGGTTCTCCGAAACGCGTCAACGAAAGTAGAATTGACGAAGTTAGGGAAGGCAGATCGTTATACTGAACACAGTTATGGGTAAACTTTCTTTGTCGTGTCAAACGAAAACATAAACTTAACAAGTTACAACGTAATGCCTGGTTGCAAGAACGTTCGTTAAATTATTTAAAAGACCTTCATATTTAAAGTAATTTTAAAGCTTAATAAAACATAGAAAATTGAAATGCAGAAACATCTATTTAAAAAATTACTGTTTAAAATAACAGAGCTTTAAAGCTTTAATCTAAGTTTAAATAATGTTTCTAGAACGTCTGTTAAAATTTCAAGGAAGCTTCTTTAAACAACGCTTAATGTATTTTTAGAGGTTATGTTTTACAATCGATAAAAGCGTTTATTGTTTTACACTGTTGTACTACCAGTTTTGTTAACTTCAGTTTTAAATTACCACCAATTTTTTGTGCAAAACACTTTGTTTCCAGTTTCTGATTATTTCATTTGAAAATACAAAAAACAATACGCCTGCTACTAGAAAAAAAACCAATGTAAACAAAACACATGACCTTCAAAACAACTGCAAATCCTGAAAACGATCAGCTGTTCGTCGGCGGCCATCTTGCCAGTCATTAAATTTACCACAGCTTTACGTAGAGGTTTGACAAAAATGTTCTTGTAACAGTGAAAATACTTTACGTAACGATGTACTAAATGGACGTTCTTGTACCCGTTCATCTAAAGACAAAACTCAGGGCTGACCTTGAACGGTGAAAAATAAAAACTAAGAGTTGAGTGACTCTCGAAACGTCATATTGGTTAGGTTAGGTTTCTACACACAAATGATATTAATGTAACATGAATATGCCATCGTTAAGAAATAATTTAAAAAATAGAACGAGATAGTGGTGTATAAAAAAGCATACAAATGTTTGAAAATCGTTATTTAATAATTGTCCGTTGTGTTTATTGCATTATTTAAGGAAAAAAGTACGTAGAAAATAGATCTTAATGAATTTAGTTGTCCGCCCATGTAGGAAATAAATAAGTTTCGGTTATATTGAGTTACAACCTGGTCACATAAGACTTTTTTTTCTTTTTTTTTGTGTTTAACGTCCGACTATTGTGCACACTTGGGCTAATGCAGACGTTGGGATGATTTATAGCGTATGAAAATGCCAAGCCCTCGCCGGGAAGCGAACCCGGGTCCTCGGGGTGAAAGCCTAGTACGCCACTAGATCACCGAGGCGGCTAAGGTCACATATGAAGTGACCAGGTTCATTATTCAAGTCGGTGTAGAAAATTTAATAGACCAGCTCACGCAACTGTCTCGCTGACGTGATGAAGCGAATTTCCACAAAATAACTTGAAATCTTATAATCTTTTTATTACATTTCTTTAAAAATACGATTTTCCGGTCATAATTAGTTAGAATCTGCATAAATTAGCTTTTTAAATTTTCAATGTCAATTTTAATGATGGTTACGTTTTTTTCAAAAAATTTCGAATGGCCGCCATTTTGAAACAATTTACCACGTTCTTTTGGGTAGCTAATTTTTCCAAGCTATTACCAAAATCGATTTTTGCAACAAGCTTGAATCAAATCGGAACT
>CM040189.1:11485865-11503365 GCA_022606455.1 Callitettix versicolor
GTGCAAGAAATGGTTATGAACAATCGCCGAATCACAATTAGATAGGTCGCTGATGATGTTGGCATATCGATTGGATCATGCCATGACTTTGTTTCCAATGTTTTATGTATGAAACGCGTGGCAGCAAAATTCGTTCCAAAATTGTTGAATTTTGAACAAAAACAGCGGCGAATGGAAATTGCTACTAGTACGGGGTGAATTGTTTGTTACAAGATCGATTGTTTAAACAAAAAAAAAAGCAAAATAAAAGAGATACTTTTCAACAAATCTCTATTAGCATCCGGTGGATTGTTGTTTGTTACAAGATCGATTGTTTAAACAACAAAAAGCAAAATAAAAGAGATACTTTTCAACAAGTCTCTACTAGCATCCGGTGGATTGTTGTTTGTTACAAGATCGATTGTTTAAACAACAAAAAGCAAAATAAAAGAGATACTTTTCAACAAGTCTCTACTAGCATCCGGTGGATTGTTGTTTGTTACAAGATCGATCTTTTAAACGTTTAATTAATAAAACGCACACGATAAAAAAGAGACTTTTCAACACATCTACATCAATCAACATAACGGGTGAAATCATGATTGTTACATCAAGACCGGTTGTTAAAACGTTTAATAAAACATATGGACACTGGGAAAAAAACGTTAAACTACGTCTGTGTTAGCAACGGGTAACTTGTTTCTTGTTACAAAATCGATTTTTGAACGTTTAATTAATAAAACGCACACGATGAAAAAGAGATACTTTTCAACACATCTACATCAATCAACATAACAGGTGAAATCATGATTGTTACATCAAGACCGGTTGTTAAAACTTTTAATAAAACATATGGACACTGGGAAAAAAACGTTAAACTACGTCTGTGTTAGCAACGGGTAACTTTTTTCTTGTTACAAAATCGATTTTTGAACGTTTAATTAATAAAACGCACACGATGAAAAAGAGATACTTTTCAACAAATCTCTACTAGCATCCGGTGGATTGTTGTTTGTTACAAGATCGATTGTTTAAACAACAAAAAGCAAAATAAAAGAGATACTTTTCAACAAGTCTCTACTAGCATCCGGTGGATTGTTGTTTGTTACAAGATCGATTGTTTAAACAACAAAAAGCAAAATAAAAGAGATACTTTTCAACAAGTCTCTACTAGCATCCGGTGGATTGTTGTTTGTTACAAGATCGATTGTTTAAACAACAAAAAGCAAAATAAAAGAGATATTTTTCAACAAGTTTCTACTAGCATCCGGTGGATTATTGTTTGTTACAAGATCGATTATTTAAACAACAAAAAGCAAAATAAAAGAGATACTTTTCAACAAATCTCTACTAGCATCCGGTGGATTGTTGTTTGTTACAAGATCGATTGTTTAAACAACAAAAAGCAAAATAAAAGAGATACTTTTCAACAAATCTCTACTAGCATCCGGTGGATTGTTGTTTGTTACAAGATCGATTGTTTAAACAACAAAAAGCAAAATAAAAGAGATACTTTTCAACAAGTCTCTACTAGCATCCGGTGGATTGTTGTTTGTTACAAGATCGATTGTTTAAACAAAAAAAAGCAAAATAGAAGAGATAATTTTCAACAAATCTCTATTAGCATCCGGTGGATTGTTGTTTGTTACAAGATCGATCTTTTAAACGTTTAATTAATAAAACACACACGATGAAAAAGAGATACTTTTCAACACATCTACATCAATCAACAAAACGGGTGAAATCATGATTGTTACATCAAGACCGTTAAAACGTTTCATAAAACATATGGACACTGGGAAAAAAACGTTAAACTACGTCTGTGTTAGCAACGGGTAACTTGTTTCTTGTTACAAAATCGATTTTTGAACGTTTAATGAAACGTCTGGCTACTGGAGGAAACGTTTAAATTGTAAACACACTGTGAGCAACGAATAATTATTTTCATTTTATAACGATCGACTGAAGAAACGTTTAATGACACTTACGGATCCTGGAAAAGACACGTTTAAACACAATTCTATTAGCGAAGGGTATTTCGATACTTGTAACAAAATCGAACGACTGATCGTTAAACGAAACGTAAGCAGACCGGGAAGAAACACGTTTTAACATGTCTGTTATCACCAACTGCTATCTGTTACAATCGATCGGCTAAATGGAATGTAAGTTGAACGCATCCGACACGAAGTACATTTAACTTGTTTCTGTTAATGCTGACGTGTTTTTTAAAAACGACATATAACAAAACTTGTACTGAAATTTGGTAAATCGGACTTGAAACATACAGAAAGCATTTTCCTCTAAAATAATAAAAAAAAACCGGGACCCGTGCGAAACTTCACATTATGAAAGTTTTACGTAAACACAGCCTTTTGAATACCGCCGTTGAGATGAGGGCGGTAGTTGAAAGGAAGTTAAAACGTGTTTAAAAAAAATTGAAAAGGGATCGGTTGAAATAATGAGCACAAATTTATGAGTCATTGCAGTATATACATTTCAATACAGATAATTGTTTTTAATAGCAATTTTTACAGGGCATTACAGTACCTCGTTGTAAACGATATTGATGTAAGAATGTAGTCTTATTGTACTTTTTGTAATTCATTTTCTTTAATGGATACAAACATGTTAGTTGATTTAGTTACCTTTGAAAAGGCTACATACAATTGTCCGTGAGTAAAGACGGCATTGGTAAATACAATCCTGCTCTTTGAAATGTTTCTCCCTGCGACTTATTTATAGTGATAGCAAACGCAATTTTAATTGGTAACTGTTTTCTAGTCAATTGAAAAGGCATGTTTGGTAACCTCTAACTGTATTTTTGACATTTTAATTGTACTTCGTATTTTATGATTTCCGCATTAACAATAGATAAGCACAATGGAGGGAGAAATCACAAATATATTTGTGTAAAAACAGTGTCCAAAACATGTGCTTGGTATTCGAAGTGCTTGTCCCGGCTTGTACGACGGGCAGAGGTATAGGACTGTCAGTAGGGCCACATAACCTATAAGTTTAATGACTTTTAAATAAATAGCGAAATTGTTCTAAGCAAGTTATGCAAAAAAGTGGCATTTGTAATGGGACTGTCTGTTCGTGATTAGTGTAGTTAGCTTCGTAAAATATACAAAATATTGCCTGATTTGTGATGCCGCGCATGCGCATCCATGATGCCGTTATGACAATTAAAAGTATCTTTATGTTAAAATTTTCCACAAGAAGTAAGTTTTAGCGCAAAATCGTTTTGCAATGTCAGAAGCCGGTTAAAAAATCTTTCTAAAGAAAAAATTTATGCCTGTTCGAATAGTATGTTCTGAGAAAAAGGGACGTTGACTCGAGAATATTTTTGTTTTGAGTTTAACATCCGACTATTGTGCACACTTGGACTAATGCAGACGATGGGATGATTTATAGCGATGAAAATGGCAAGCCCTGGCCGGGAATCGGGTCCTCGGGGTGAAAGCCCAGTAAGCTATGACCGAGGCGGCTGAGACATAATATATATTGTATATTGTATTTTATATATATATATATATATATATATATATATATATATATAATTTGGACACATTTATAATACATGTGTGTGTGTGTGTGTGTGTGTGTGTGTGTGTGTGTGTGTGTGTGTGTGTGTGTGTGTGTGTGTGTGTGTAAAACACTTAAGAATTGTCTTGTCTTTATTTTCAAACTTCATTTTTAATTAATGAAGTTCTCCCCGCAGGGGTGCGGACTAGATGCACCTATTGAGAGGATTTAGACGTCCCTCGCGGCACCCGAGACTAACACCTACACTACAACACAGTCATAAAACCGGAGGTATTATATGCAAGCGAGACGCTAGCACTCCACACAAAAGCTACCATGGAGGGTATTTTGAAGGAAGAACGCAAAATCTTGAGGAAGATCCTTGGCCCGAGATTAACAGAAGATGGATACAGGTTACACTCCCGGAAGACCACAGAGAAGATATCGAACCTGGCAGCAGATATCAGAAGAAGGAGGCTTTGGTTCTATGGACAGATCAGTAGACTCCCAACAACGAGACTTGACAACAGAATCCTTAAGTATATACAAGGAGTCAAATCAACAACGTCGTGGATCACACAAGTCAGAATAGACCTACATGACGCAGAAATAGACTCAACAGACGTTGAAGACAGGCACGCATACAGGAGAAAGATGCTCGGTTGGAAGGTCCTAGAGAATGAAATCCCAAAGAGAGCAGGAGTAAAATGGACGGAGGAGCGGAAGAGGATCCATGGGGACAGGATGAGGGAGGTGTGGAGGATTAGAAGGAACAAGACATGAGTCGGAGTGCTTTGCGTGATCCAACAGGGTCTATACGCAAATAATAATAATAATATATATTGTATACAACCTTCTATTGTATAAGGTTGCGAACATTTTAAACAAGAAATATAATTATCAAATAAGGAAACCGCTAATAAAATTATTTAATTTGAATTATAACCCACATTTTAGTTGATAAACAAAAACGATTCCGAATTTTACTATCGATCATTGAATATCAAACAAAAACGATAAGCTGTCCCGTTGTTAGCTGTAAGACCCAACAAAAACGATAAGATGTCCCGTATTGCGCTGATTACAGCGTTTATTAATTAAACACCCGCGGCACTTTAATGTGCTCCGAAATGTAATGAAATGTTCCCTTAAGAGGATTCGGTGTTGATTTATTACTTCTCGGCTGTCAAGTGTAACCAACTCGGAAACGAGACTAAACTTTTACTCTGCCAAGATTAAATCGTTGCGTACAAGTTTGGGCGAAATTTAAGAAAACGAAGACACTGATAGAAGCTAGAAGGCAGTTCAAACAAGAGAAGTTGGAAGAGAAAACTTTAGTACACAAGTTTTCAGACTTATATTGGTATTTTCAAGTTTATTTTTTACTAATTTTACTAATATTACGTGTACTGGACGGAATGTTTAATGATAAACTTCAACATTATCTTAGTTTCCTTTTTTTAATTTGGTGCGTGCGCGCACGCGCGTGTGTGTATGCGTGCGTGTGCGTGTGCGCGCGCGCTCGTGTGTACGCATGTCTGTCTCTGTGGTGTGTGTGTATGTCTATGTATGTGTGTGTGTGTGTGTGTGCGCTGCGTGTGTGTGTGTGTGTGTGTGTGTGTATGTCTGTGTATGTATGTGTGTGTGTGTGTGTGTGTGTGCGCGCGTGTGTATATGTCTGCGCGCGTGTATATATGTCTGCGCGCGCGCGTGTGTGTGTATGTGTGTGTGTGTGTGTGTGTGTGTGTGTGTGTGTGTGTGTGTGTGTAAAACACTTAAGAATTGTCTTGTCTTTATTTTCATACTTCATTTTTAATTAATGAAGTTCTCCCCCGCAGTGGGGTGCGGACTAGCTGCACCTATTGAGAGGATTTAGACGTATCTTGCGGCACACGAGACTAAGACACATTTACACTTACGACTTTAACACTTTACACTCACACTTACATTTAGTGAGGCGATAATAGCCTCGATGTGCTTTTCGCCTTAAAATAACAACAACAAAAATAGAGTTATAACGAGAGTTGCTGCAAATTGAAAATATTAAAAAAGCAAAATATTGGGGGGGGGTTGCAACATCGTAGTTGTGCAACATTAAATACAGTAAAAAGTTGCAAACTGACACCACTTTTTAGTTCAATGTTTAGCCTGATCATTGCCTTTTATCTACTAACATTCTTAATAATGGAAAACCCAAAACTACAGAGTGCACTTGAGTTGATAAAGTATATTTCCCTTAAATATAACTATTACTTCAAGCAAATCAGTTTTCGTTACCTATCTAAATACCCAACAATTACTGATTTTTGTAGGCAATAACTACTCCGTTAATTTTTGAGAGCGCCCGAAAACATTTTCGCCGCGTTAATCCAGAAAAGCGTGTAGACTAGACCCTATTATCCGGGGGGGGGGATTAACCGGGAAGCGGCTTAACCGGAGTCGGATTTTATTTAACCTTTAAGCGCTAGTCTATTCGCGACACAGAGTCGATAATTCAGAAATTTCATCTATAGTTACCAAAAAGAAACACGTTTAATCAGTGGAAGCAAAAATAAATTTTGCTGCCACGCGTTTCATACACAAAACACTGGAAACACTTGGATCGATGACATGATCCAATCGATATGCTATCATCATCAGCGACCTCTCTAATTGTGATTCGGCGATTGTTCGTAACCATTTCTTTCACTTTTTCCATGTTTTCATCGGTTTTTGATATGCTTGAGCGTCCAGGGCGTTCGTCGTCTTCACGGCCTTCTTGGAAACATTTACACCACTCGTAAACTCTTGCTTTAGTCATACCAGACTCACCATAGGCCTTTTTTAATATTGCACACACTTTGTTACGCTTTATTCCATTTTTTTTATGCAAAATTTGATACAAATTCTTTGATCCATTTCTTTTAACAAACGAAAATCGCCGAGCTCATAAAAACACGTCTAACCTTTTGTGGCTGTCACAAAGTCAACAATGAAAACAGCTGTAAGTTTTATCATACTTCAAGAGCATGTATACCAACATAAAAAAAAAATGTTTGACAATCGGACTCTCCAAGCCAGCGAAATTTAAAAATTCTCGTTACTTTCTGAACACACCTCGTATATTTTGAGAACGATTGTTTAATTAACATTAATTTAAAGCATTCCTCATTATTATAGATACGATATTTCTTGCCTATCTTATCGCCAGCTGCTTAACCATGATTTCAGTTACTCGGATAATCGAGGTTCTACTGTACTTTTAGATACGTTATCGTTGGTCACGCTGTTCTAATGTAACACAAGCTTTTCCATTTTGGTGTCGTTAGGAATGATTTCGCGGAAAGTTTCGACACAAGTAGGACGGTTTCCAAGCCAGCCTAGTTCTGCGAAGTAATTATCCCACTTTCGGAAAGTTTTCAGTCAGCAGTGTATTTTTCCCTTCAGCTTGTTCACGTTAGTTAACATATCGGGAGTTGATTGTGGCTTAATTAGCGCCTAGTGGGCGAGAAATAATGAGACAATAGTGGGCTGGTTTTGTGTTCACTGTAGGCGAGCCGTAGCCTATACACTTTTACTTAAATGCATAGACAATGTGAAATTTCTTATATTCAAAGAAATTAAAAAAACCTACGTAAGTCATTTACAATGCATCGGTCGTTCTCTATAAAAATTCCCATCGCGTTCAGGGTTCATTTTAGTTTTTTCCCAATACACTTCGAAGCATTTTTTTTTACAGCCTAGTTGATAGCGTAATACGGCTAGTGAATACATTTTTTCTAAAAAGGGTAAGGAATATTGACATTCTATTTTTTAGAGGCCGCCTCTGTGGCCTAGTTGGTAGCGTACTAGGCTTTCACCCCGAAGACCCGGGTTCGATTCCCGGCCAGGGCTTGACATTTTCTTACGCTATAAATCATTTTTCGCCTGCATTAGCCCAAGTGTGCACAATAGTCGGAGGTAAAAAAAAAAAAAAAAATTACTTTAAATTTTGTACGTCAATGCCGTAAAATATTTCCATTTGGGGGGGGGGGTAGCAGGACATTTAGTAGAACCTACAGTAGATGTATTGGCATTTTAAATTCCAATACGAAATTATTTCCACGACAATCAAGGATAAATTTTGTTTTAAAGCAATTAAACTATTTAATATGCTAATTTATGCAGATTTATACACAATATCAATTAACTTGATGTTATTTTGTATAAAAATCGCTGTTTCGTTTTTAAAATATGCTTTTTCTAATTATTATGTAGGGTATTTGCAGTACACGAATAAACACGAATATGGAAAAGACTTACACGTGTGGAACTCGGGGAGTTACCGACAAAAGCGCGAAGCGTTATTAATATCTTTGCTGAATATATAATTAGCTTGAAGATATGTTTACAAATATCTTTTGTTTAAATAAATACGTGAACCTAGCTTAGATATTATTTACTGTAGTTACAGCATAGGTTGTTTTATATTCGTAACGATCAGCTGATTTCATTGAACAGCTGATAGGCTATAGTAATAACGATCAGCTGATTTTATTGAACAGCTGATAAATAAGTTTTAGGTTAAGTTCGAATGTATAAATGGTTACAACGTGCACGTGCTCTTCAACCGACGAAACCAAAATAACGCAACGTTTTCACATAATAATACGCGTGTACTGTTTTCGAAAATGAGAAAGAAAAAGAGAGCAACAGAAATAGAAGTAATTCGTTTGCTCGTTCGTTCCGTATTTCCGTTCCATTCTTCCGTTCGGCAGGCTTTTTTCTCTCGCCATAGCTAACACTAAAAGCTTCGCTTCAAAATAAATAACCGTTACACACGCTGTCTCGCCGACATGATGGAAGAGAATTTCGTCAAATATCTTTTTGTACATATTTGACAACATTTTCCAGACTATGTTTTTGTACATTTCCCTTGGAGCCGTCTCGGTGGCCTAGTTGATAGTGTACTGGGCTTTCACCACGAGGACCCGGGTTCGATTCCCGGCCAGGGATTGGCATTTTCATACGCTATAAATCATCCCATCGTCTGCATTAGCCCAAGTGTGCACAACAGTCGGACGTTAAAAAAAAATGTACATTTCCTTTTTATGACGCGCTGATTATACAACCTTAATCAGCGCATATCCGTTAAAATACGGTAACTCTCCAGAAGAGAGATCAAAACGGCTGTGATTTTGAAACTGTTAAGGGACATTTTTGATTGGAGAACTTTTCCAAGGTATTACAAAAATCGACTTTTGTGTTGAGTATCAAATCGTATCAAAATTATGAACGTTAGCTTGTACATATACGAATGCACGCGCGTGCGTACAAACGTTTAACGGTTCATTTTCGAATGGAGAATAGCTGTTGTGACTGACAGCCGCCTCGGTGGCCTAGTTGATAGCGTACTGGGCTTTCATCCCGAGTATCCGTGTTCGATTCCCGGCCAGGGATTGGCATTTTCATACGCTATAAATCATCCCATCGTCTGCATTAGCCTAATAGTCGGACGTTGACAAAAAAAAAGTTCTTGTGACTATTATGTTGTTGTTGTTGTGACTACTTTTTTTATATTTTTTTTAGTGTTTAACGTCCGACTATTGTGCACACTTGGGCTAATGCAGACAATGGGATGATTTATAGCGTATGAAAATGCCAAGCCCTGGCCGGGAATCGAACCCGGGTCCTCGGGGTGAAAGCCCAGTACGCTATCAACTAGGCCACCGAGGCGCCTTTTGTTGTGACTACTGCCTCACTGTTGGCCTACTAACATGGAAGCATCGTTACGCAGTGAAAAGTGCTTCCAAGAAACACGTGTGTAAAACATTTATAACAAAACGATTGAAAACACGGCAGTAATCAGCGTTACAAAAAATGTCACTGAAACTTTAAAAAATGTCACTGAAACTTTAAAAAATGTCACTGAAACTTTAAAAAATGTCACTGAAACTTTAAAAAATGTCACTGAAACTTTAAAAAATTTCACTGAAACTCTAAAAATGTCACTGAAACTTTAAAAAATGTCACTGAAACTTTAAAACGCCAATTTTTCATTAAAAACAAGAAAATCTATGAATTTTCTGTTCACAACGGTCAGGGTTCATTTTCATACATTTTATCGAAAAATACGACCGCGTCGGCTTACGTAATGTTTTTCGATATTCGGGAACATTTTCGCAACAATTTGCAACCGATTCCTGATAACATCGGCGCGGCACTGACCCAAGGTCACGACTACGCTGCGCGTCTGTTTTATCAGCTGAAACAACATACGCTGTTAACTGCGTGCTACGTTGCGCAAACTGTGTCGTGCGTGCGATATCCGGTTAGTGACGCAAACCGAACGTCAGACAGTTCACATGACGCTTTCACTAACGAATACAGTGAAATTAATTTGCAAGTGCTGTAGCGCTAAAACAGTCTCATAACCTCAATACTGTACTGGCAATAAGGAAACAATCCTTGCACGTTGTTTCGTAAAAAAACTAAAAACATCGTCACGTAAAGAAACGCAAAACACTGCACAAAATTGATTTGGGCGGCAGTTGAAACAAAATGGCGGCGATTCTGAATTTTTAATGTAATAATTGGGCGGTTTTTTGAAAATTGGATTACAAACTGGATTAAAAATACGAAAAAACCATTAAATCCTGCCGAGTTTTTCGTGTCAAATTGAATGAGTCACGTAAAGTTACGCAAAACACGTGCACAAAATTGATTTTTGTGATAGTTGGAACGAAATGGCGGCGATTCTGAATTTTTAATGTAATAATTAGTCGGTTTCTTGAAAATTGGATTACAAACTGGATTAAAAATACGAAAAAACCATTAAATCCTGCCGAGTTTTTCGTGTCAAATTGAATGAGTCACGTAACGTAACGCAAAACACGTGCACAAAATTGATTTGGGTGACAGTTGAAACGAAATGGCGGCGATTCTGAATTTTTAATATGTAATAATTAGTCAGTTTTTTGAAAATTGGATTACAAACGATTAAAAATATGAAAAAACCATTAAATCCTGCCGAGTTTTTCGTGTCAAATTGAATGAGTCACGTAAAGTTACGCAAAACACGTGCACAAAATTGATTTGGGTGACAGTTGAAACGAAATGGCGGCGATTCTGAATTCTTAATGTAATGCGGTTTTTTGAAAATTGGATTACAAACTGGATTAAAAATACGAAAAAACCATTAAATCCTGCCGAGTTTTTCGTGTCAAATTGAATGAGTCACGTAAAGTTACGCAAAACACGTGTACAAAATTGATTTGGGTGACAGTTGAAACGAAATGGCGGCGATTCTGAATTTTTAATATGTAATATTTAGTCAGTTTTTTGAAAATTGGATTACAAACGATTAAAAATACGAAAAAAACTATTAAATCCTGTCGAGTGCCATTAATATGTTGCCATATTAATTTTTTTTTTTTTTTTTTTTTTTTTAACGTCCGACTATTGTGCACACTTGGGCTAATGCATATGGGATGATTTATAGCGTATGAAAATGCCAAACCCTGGCCGGCAAACGAACCCGGGTCCTCGGGGTGAAAACCTAGTACGCTAGCCACTAGGCCACCGAGGCCAAATTGAATCGAGTTGTGGACCAAGAGTTAAACAACGAGGCAATAATTCCTGTCTCGAACCTACGACTTTAAGGTGCGCAAACGCAGCAGAATGACCGGTGCTTTAATCCCACCGGACGTAAAATTTACACACTGTTATTAACGAGGCCTGAAAATTTGATCTACAGATCAGGATCGCTACGCATTTCATAGCGCCTGATGTTATCGCACAGCCTGTTCCAATGGAAATTCCCAAATAAATGACAGATAAGCTAATAAACAACACTGATAAAATCAGACTATTACTTTTTTTAACTGGGTTTGAAATGCTTTTAAAATTTTTATGAAAAATGGTTCTCAGATTTAGTCAAACCGCCTGAATTTTAAAACACAGCCAACGCGATGGTATCCAATTGATTGGATATTATTTTGAATAAAAATCACTATTTTTGGCTCTGAAAACGGATTTATTAAGACATATTTCTACCTAACCACAATTATTTTAGGGAATTTCTATTGGATAAAGAGCGGGCATTACGGTAAGACCAGGGGATATGAAATGAACACCGATCCTGATCCGATCAGGATAAATTAAGAGATTGAAATCTACGCCCTATTTGGTTCGAACTGGGTACAAAAATATATTTCTACAATAGCTTAGACAAGTTAAGGACCCAGCAAAATCCACTGAACAGCTTAAAAATGGCGGTTATTCTGAACATTCTTGAAAATCTTATCTGACCATTAAGCGTTAAAATCTGCATATTTTAGCATTTTTAGTTCCATTAAAGACATCAAATCTAATGACAGGTCAGGATAAATGTCTGTGTTTTAAAGTAATTAAAACTGCATTTGAAGTACTAATTTCTGCAGGTTTAACGCTGATGAAATCACATTTTCAAAAGAAAAAAAGTGTGCTTCTATCACGTTAGCGAGACAGCTGCGTGCGTTATTATTATTTATTTCGCATATTGAAATTTTGTCACTTTTGATGCATTCTATCTGTAACACTATTGGGTGTAATGAAATTAATTTTTTTTTTGTGTTTAACGTACGACTATTGTGCACACTTGGGAATGAAATTCAAAAATCCGCCAAATGAAAGCAGCACTAGTTACTTCACAAAGTTCTTTTTTGTTGTTGTTGTTATTTTAAGGCGAAAAGCACATTATCGCCTCCCTAAATGTAGGTGTGAGTGTAAAGTGTTAAAATCGTAAGTGTAGTGTTGTAAGTGTAAGTGTGTGTTAGACTCGGGTACCGCGAGGGACGTCTAAATCCTCTCAATAAGTGTAGTGTTGTAAGTGTAAGTGTGTGTTAGACTTGAGTAGCGCGAGGGACGTCTAAATCCTCTCAATAAGTGTAGTGTTGTAAGTGTGTGTGTTAGACTCGGGTACCGCGAGGGACGTCTAAATCCTCTCAATAAGTATAGTTTTGTAAGTGTAAGTGTGTGTTAGATTCGGGTACCGCGAGGGACGTCTAAATCCTCTCAATAAGTGTAGTGTTGTAAGTGTAAGTGTGTGTTAGTCTCGGGTACTGCGAGGGACGTCTAAATCCTATCAATAAGTGTAGTGTTGTAAGTGTATGTGTTAGACTCGGGTACCGCGAGGGACGTCTAAATCCTCTCAATAAGTGTAGTTTTGTAAGTGTGTGTGTTATACTCGGGTACCGCGAGGGACGTCTAAATCCTCTCAATAAGTGTAGTTTTGTAAGTGTAAATGTGTGTTAGACTCGGGTACCGCGAGGGACGTCTAAATCCTCTCAATAAGTGTAAGTTTATGTTAGATTCGGGTACCGCGAGGGACATGTAAATCCTCTCAATAGGTAGCCTATAACGTTATGTATAGGCATATATATGATAATTACACTTTCTTTTATTTAAGAGTGAAACTTTCGTTCAATGCTCTAAACGAAAGTGTTACTGCCATTGTTTGTAAAGTAGGCACGTATTGTAATTTAGGATCTTGCTACCGTAGGTAATCTTATTTTTTCATGGTAGGCTACACATTATTTTTACCGTCTATATTTAATTCCAGAGTAATTAGGACAAAGTCGGTGTTAACAACGAGGGAAAAGATTACGAAAATAATTACTCCAGTCTCGAACCTACGACGTTGAGGTGCGCGAATTCGAAGACGCTGCAGAATGACTGGCGCTTTAATCACGGACGTTAAATACGGGATAAACATTTACATACTCGAAATTTTTGTAACAGCGTGAAAACATTAAACACTCAATACAATTATTTCCAACAGACCAAAAGTCAAATAAATTCTCAAAACAGGGCCAGGAAACATTGCTCCAATTTTATTGATGCCTGTAGGACCATAATTCAAGTTGGTAAAACGAAATAATATTTTCAATATGTGAGTACATAGAAGAAAATCAAATCGAAGCCAGTTTAACGCCAGGTTTTACATCAGTGTGTAACTAGTATAACGGAATCAAGACACACACAATACTTGGTTAGATGTTTAGTTTTTGTTTTACTGAATTTATAAAGCAAATACAAATAAACTATACACCATTTTACCAAATATTAAAAAAATTATGATTCGGAGTGTAGCCGTCTCGGTGGCCGGTCGTACTAGGCTTTCACCCCGAGGACCCGGGTTCGATTCCCGGTGTTTGTAACTTGTGTTTTCAATGTTTTGTTTAACTCAGTGACGACCTCGAGAGGGATTTGACGTTTTGTATTACGGCCTAAAGATGAAACAGTAAGGTTTCGAAACCGTTGTTTTGTTATTCAAGGCGAAAAGCATATTGAGGCTATTATCGCCTCCCTAAATGTAAGTGTGAGTGTCAAAAGTTAAAGTCGTAAGTGTGTTAGACCGCGAGGGACATTTAAATCCTCTCAAGTCTGCACCCCCCCCTGCGAGTACGTTTCAAAACCGCGGTAGTCTTTACGTGATGAGTAAAAAGACCACTAGACGGAAAAATAGGTTGTAATCCTAATTATAGACAATAAAAAGTGGCGTGCGCATGCGTAGTTGCGCGTATGGTTAAACACCATCGATATCTCGTAACTACAGTATCACTCCGAGGACCCGGGTTCGATTCCCGGCGAGGACTTGGCATTTTCATACGCTATAAATCATCCCATCGTCTGCATTAGCACAAGTGTGCACAATAGTCGAACGTTAGGTAGTGTACTTGGACCTATTCTGTATATGTTTTACACTTATGATTCGCCTCACGACAGTAACGTCATAACTGCCACTTTCTGCTGATAACGGCTATCACGGCTGTTGGGGAAGGTGTTGTAAATGCCAGAAATAAACTACATAAAAAACAGCTGACCGTATCACTTCTTGGAATAAAAAAAGGCGCATCAAACTTAATGAGATAAAATCTTTATACGTAAATTTTACAAAAAACAAATATGATTATAAGTCATTCTATATTAATCAGCATAGAGTACAGCAAGCTAATAGTGCAAAATATCTTGGTACGGCCCTTGATGCACGACTACGCAGGAAGGAACGAGTTAAGAGAAACGCGAACTGAAGAAAATGCATTGGTTGATTGGAAGGTCAGAATTGTCAGTACATAACAAACTATTGTTATACAAGCAGTGTTGAAACCAGTATGGTTATACGGTATACTGCTTTGGGACTGCACTAAGATGTCTGATAGTGAAATTATTTAAACTTTTCAAGAAGTTCTAAATGCTATAGTGAAAGCTCCTTGGTACGTCAGTGATACCATTCACAAGGATTTGAAAATTGAACCAGCAGAAGCTGAAGAAGAATACAAAAAAAAGGTGGCAGTGGCAAGACTGCCAACAGAAGTGACTAATTCTTATCACGGGTTATGGCTGTATATTTTACACCACAAAATAAAATTTATAGTCGATTATCAAAATAATGAGTACGTTCAATATTATATGATTTTATGGTTTTTTGCCAAGACATAGATTTTTGCTACTCGACATTAGAATAGGCTATAACTGACCACGGGAGAAGCACGGAGTCCCAAATGTATTCCTGCTACTCTTAATATCTGACCCTGTGACTTATTAATTGTCATTGTAAATGCCAACTTCAATGGAAACTGCACTATTTTAATTCGGAAAGGCAGGTTGTTTGGAATTATAAGACTGTTTCAATTAAAAGCATTGCAAATGTAAGCTTATAAACAATAATTTTATAATAACAGGGATTCAGATTTTTAAAACGGAAATACATCTATGTCCATCTCAGGTACCTAAACCATGTTCATTTTAAATTTCATCTCAATCGGTCCAGTAGTTAATGTGTGATTGAATAACAAAACAAAAACACACATAAACTTTCAAATTTAAAATATTATATTAAGAAGTATAAAATATTATTAAAACGTCACTGTTATAGCCTACAGTTAACACATATCATAAAACTGAATACTAAATAATTCAGTTGCACTGGATAAGTAGTATAATGGCATTTAAATATTAATTATTCACACCTACCAATATATAATAACGTATAAAACGTAACTGTTACACAGTTAACATTTGTCATAAAACTAAATACTAAATAATGTTGGACTGGGTAAGTAGTATAATGACGTTTAAAATAATTTAAATATTTATTATTCACACCTACCAATATATAATAAACGTATAAAACGTCACGGTTACACGGTTAACACTTGACACAAAACTAAATAATTAAGTTGGACTAGGTAAGTAATATAATGGCGCGAACATACGTTTTCACTTCAAAAATACATTTTAAAACAAAAATGTAAGAGCATGATGCGTGACGGCAAACTGAATTTTTTCCCGTGCAAAACAGACATCCATACCCCGCCATAAGAAGTAGTCACTTCAATAAGAGCGTGATGCGTGACGGCAAACTGAATTTTTTCCCGTGCAAAACAAACCGCCATAAGAAGTAGTATATAAGTATATCGTATAAGAGCGTGATGCGTGACGGCAAACTGAATTTTTTCCCATGCAAAACATACCGCCATAAGAAGTAGTATATAAGTATATCGTATAAGAGCGTGATGCGTGACGGCAAACTGAATTTTTTCCCGTGCAAAACATACCGCCATAAGAAGTAGTATATAAGTATATTGTATAAGAGCGTGATGCGTGACGGCAAACTGAATTTTTCCCGTGCAAAACATACCGCCATAAGAAGTAGTATATAAGTATATCGTATAAGAGCGTGATGCGTGACGGCAAACTGAATTTTTTCCCGTGCGAAACATACCGCCATAAGAAGTAGTATATAAGTATATCGTATAAGAGCGTGATGCGTGACGGCAAACTGAATTTTTTCCCATGCAAAACATACCGCCATAAGAAGTAGTATATAAGTATATCGTATAAGAGCGTGATGCGTGACGGCAAACTGAATTTTTCCCGTGCAAAACATACCGCCATAAGAAGTAGTATATAAGTATATCGTATAAGAGCGTGATGCGTGACGGCAAACTGAATTTTTCCCGTGCGAAACATACCGCCATAAGAAGTAGTATATAAGTATATCGTATAAGAGCGTGATGCGTGACGGCAAACTGAATTTTTTCGCGTGCAAAACATACCGCCATAAGAAGTAGTATATAAGTATATCGTATAAGAGCGTGATGCGTGACGGCAAACTGAATTTTTTCCCATGCAAAACATACCGCCATAAGAAGTAGTATATAAGTATATCGTATAAGAGCGTGATGCGTGACGGCAAACTGAATTTTTTCCCATGCAAAACATACCGCCATAAGAAGTAGTATATAAGTATATCGTATAAGAGCGTGATGCGTGACGGCAAACTGAATTTTTTCCCGTGCGAAACATACCGCCATAAGAAGTAGTATATAAGTATATCGTATAAGAGCGTGATGCGTGACAGCAAACTGAATTTTTTCGCGTGCAAAACATACCGCCATAAGAAGTAGTATATAAGTATATCGTATAAGAGCGTGATGCGTGACGGCAAACTGAATTTTTTCCCGTGCAAAACATACCGCCATAAGAAGTAGTATATAAGTATATCGTATAAGAGCGTGATGCGTGACGGCAAACTGAATTTTTTCCCGTGCAAAACATACCGCCATAAGAAGTAGTATATAAGTATATTGTATAAGAGCGTGATGCGTGACGGCAAACTGATTTTTTTCGTGCAAAACATACCGCCATAAGAAGTAGTATATAAGTATATTGTATAAGAGCGTGATGCGTGACGGCAAACTGATTTTTTTCCCGTGCAAAACATACCGCCATAAGAAGTAGTATATAAGTATATCGTATAAGAGCGTGATGCGTGACGGCAAACTGAATTTTTTCCCGTGCAAAACATACCGCCATAAGAAGTAGTATATAAGTATATCGTATAAGAGCGTGATGCGTGACGGCAAACTGAATTTTTCCGTGCAAAACATACCGCCATAAGAAGTAGTATATAAGTATATCGTATAAGAGCGTGATGCGTGACGGCAAACTGAATTTTTCCCGTGCAAAACATACCACCATAAGAAGTAGT
>CM040189.1:11513365-11575865 GCA_022606455.1 Callitettix versicolor
TTTCCCTCTCCACCACCCTACCTCACGGGAGCCAGCCGCTGGAACCGCGAAAACAACTGCCGTCCGTCAGTGGCTGGAAACATTCAACCATGTGGATTATGTTTACCAAGTTCTGGTTAAGTAGTTAACGGCAAATAAAAATGGCTATTCGTTGGAGTGAGGGAAAAACTTTGACTTTTGTACGGTTGTGACCACGAAAATTTGCGAACATGTTTGGTAAAGATTACCTCAATCGGGAGACTAGGAATGCCACGATGCAAGCCAGCTTTGATGACATGAATGTGCCAAATTTTATACGGAAGGACGTACCAAAGAAAGTAAAGCTTTAAGATCTGCATATTATTTAGAATTGCGAAAGTTTGGAGAAATGTAAGGCAAGTGGTGCGGGAACAGATTTTATGTATAATGTATAAATGGGGGGTGGGTTACGTTCACCCATTTGTAGCCTCGAGCAGGGAACTGTTCGACATAACAACAGCGCGCTAATGGCATCTTGCTGCGAAGTTTTCAACTGCAGTTAAACAGACAATAGTACTGTTTATTTCCTCAAACGTCAGCGTTCGTAGCGGCAGACAGTCCAATTACTTGGACTTTAACCGCTAATAACGAGCACGCTTTTTATAATGGTGGCTGTTTATGGAACTGTTCCACTTCACAACAGCGCGCTAATGGCATCTTATTGCGAAGTTTTCAACTGCAGTTAAATGGACAATAGTACTGTTTATTTCCTCAATATGCCATGGTTCAGTGAAATGATCACATAGGCCTAATAAAATGAGCTGGCGTTTCTGTCGCCGTATGCCAGTGACCAAGTCGTTTCTCAACTGGCATGCCAGCCACTGGCAACGTGTAAATGGGCCTTTAGTTACATCCATAAGGCCGTGTCCACTGATACGCAGTTACCGATAACTCTCTCACCTCTCGCGAAGTACGCACTGAATTCTTGCTCTCTCGACCAACCTAAACGGATTTGCGTAGATGCGATGAAGTGGCTCTTGATTACATTAGATAACATTCAACGTGACATCAGATGCGATTTAATGGACGCTGAAGGCGATGACGTTTGGCGAACTTTTTAATTGAAATGCCTGTGTTGTGGAAAACTACTGATCCTAGTTATAAACAACAAAAACAAAAACAACTTCGCATTTGATAAACTATTGCTAACATTGAGCAATACTTTCCGAGATTAATGCATTCCACGGAATTTCAGAAGTGCGTAATGCACTCTAGTATAGGTTATAGTTGTGCTCAGTACGAGAGAAATAAATACTTAAAAAATGCGCCACGAGTCCTGACTGTTGAGGGAGGAGGACTCGAATACCTCGAAGAAACCAATAGGAACCATGAACGTTTGCAACTCGTTCCAACTTCCAGTTCGGTCATTGAATTTAAACGTACTGCAATAATAATCATTACGAAACTTTGTGAGCGCTCGATGCTAATGGAATCTTGCGGCAAAGTCTCCAAGTTAAATATACAATAGTACTGTTTATTTCCTCAAACGTCAGCGTTCGTAGCAGCAGACAGTCCAATTACTTGGACTTTAACCGCTAATAACGAGCACGCTTTTTATAATGGTGGCTGTTTAGTCCGTGTATATTGCAGTGGTTACGTTCACCCACTTGTACGAGCAGGGAACTGTTCCACATGACAACAGCGCGATAATGGTATCTTGCGGCGTAGTTTTCAACTGCAGTTAAATGGACAATAGTACTGTTTATTTCCTCAAACGTCAGCGTTCGTAGCGGCAGACAGTTCAATTACTTGGACTTTAACCGCTAATAACGAGCACGCTTTTTATAATGGTGGCTGTTTAGTCCGTATACGTTCAGCAGTTACGTTTACCCATTTGTAGCCTCGAGCAGGGAGCTGTTAAGACACAACGCACTACTATTACTCTTCTATAGTACATCACTGTACGTGGAATGATACTGGGTACTACCGATCACGTATTGCTGATCATCTAATTCACCCCCCCCCATCAAAAACTAACCTATTCAATACAGCCGCACTTCCGTATAGCGAGATAGTACAAAGCACTTTAGGCAGAAATACATAACTATACACTTACTGAAAAAATTAAGGTGAATCTATTACGTCAACCTAAGTGGGAGAGAACAGGCCCAAGATACAATTGTTGAGAAGCAATGCTTGGTTCTGTCATTGCAGATATAAAAGACCTTGGGTAATTCAACAGCCTAAACTACATAACCGGCATCATAGCGTCACGCTCTGTTGAAATGGTTAATTGACAGTTTCTTTCCTTATTTTCTTGTACCGTAACTGTATATTAGACTCGTTTATACAAGTGTTATAAGGATAACGCAAAGACACCACAGAATTGGATTTGATTGTTTAACTAAGGATGTTCGCTTATTTGTCGGTTAGTACGGTGGTTGATAAATCAGAGCACGAGTCGTTCAGAAGTGATTTTATTTTATTTTATTTATTTATTTTTTTTTTTTTGTGTTTAACGTCCGACTATTGTGCACACTTGGGCTAATGCAGACGATGGGATGATTTATAGCGTATGAAAATGCCAAGCCCTCGCCGGGAATCGAACCCGGGTCCTCGGGGTGAAAGTCTAGTACGCTATCCACTAGGCCACCGAGGCGACTAGAAGTGATTTTATGCGTCCAGGCATTGCGCGGAAACCAACAAAATTGACGATAATGACATTTAGCTACTACAGGTAGGAAACGTTTTAAAATGTCTAGAACCTTTTTAAAACGCGATATTTGTAAATCAACATTTTCTCAAAATCGGTTTTAAAGATTTTGATGAAATTTAAGTACAAACGTGTTAAAAAAATAAGTATTGTTCGCAATCTCCCTTAAAGGTTGTGAAAATAATCACTGCGTTTGTGTTTTCGATTTAGCCTAGAAAAAATTATCACAATTTGAGTGTTTCTGATTTTTTGATATCTCGAATCGTTTTTTTCATGATGATGATGATAACATTTAGTTTGTATTAGGCTAAATATAGCTCCTACAGGTAGGAAACGTTTTAAAATGTTTAGTACCTTTTTAAAACGCGATATTTGTAAAACATTTTCTCAAAATCGGTTTTTAAGGTTTTTGATGAAATTTAAGTAGAAACGTGTTAAAAAAATAAGTATTGTTCGCAATCTCCCTTAAAGGTTGTGAAAATAATCACTACGTTTGTGTTTTCGATTTAGCCTAGAAAAAATGATCACAATTTGAGTGTTTCTGATTTTTCGATATCTCAAATCGTTTTTTTCATGATGATGATGATAACATTTAGTTTGCATTAGGCTAAATATAGCTACTACAGGTAGGAAACGTTTTAAAATGTTTAGTACGTTTTTAAAACGCGATATTTGTAAAATATTTTCTCAAAATCGGTTTTAAAAATTTTGATGAAACTTAAGTACAAACGTGTCAAAAAATAAGTATTGTTCGCAATCTCCCTTAAAGGTTGTAGAAAAAATCACTGCGTTTGCGTTTTCGATTTAGCCTAGAAAGAGTGATCACAATTTGAGTGTTTCTGATTTTTCGATATCTCGAATCGTTTTTCTGCAACAATACGCACTGTTAAGGTAATTTAGTCTCTTTTAAACTGTTACATTGAACATGGAAAGGTTTGTAGAATGTCTTACCGCCATTTACTAACTTTTTTTTAACGTCCGACTGTTGTGCACACTTGGGCTAATGCAGACGATGGGATGATTTATAGCGTATGAAAATGTCAAGCCCTGGCCGGGAATCGAACCCGGGTCCTCGGGGTGAAAGCCTAGTATGCTATCAACTAGGCCACCGAGGCGGCTGCTTTCTTATATTGAAGACGTAAAGGGGGGTGCGGACTAGCTGCACCTACTGAGAGGATTTAGACGTCCCTCGCAGTACCCGAGTCTAACACACACACTTACAACACTACACTTACTACTTTACGTTTTTACACTCACACTTACATTTAGGGAGGCAATAATAGCCTCAATATGCTTTTCCCCTTAAAATAACAAAAAAAAGGAGACGTAAAGGGCTTTTTGTAAATTTTACTACATTTTCGTTGGTAAATGGCACCCGCAGGGGGGTGCGGACTAGTTGCACCTATTGAGAGGATTTAGACGTCCCTCGCAGTACCCGAGTCTAACACACACTTACACTTACAACACTACACTTACTACTTTACGTTTTTACACTTACACTCACACTTAGGGAGTCAATAATAGCCTCAATATGCTTTTCCCCTTAAAATAACAAAAAAAGGAGACGTAAAGGGCTTTTTGTAAATTTTACTACATTTTCGTTGGTAAATGGCACCCGCAGGGAGGTGCGGACTAGCTGCACCTATTGAGCTATTGAGAGGATTTAGACGTCCCTCGCAGTACCCGAGTCTAACACACACTTACACTTAGGGAGGCGGTTAAACCGCCTCGGTGGCCTAGTTGATAGCGTACTAGGCTTTGACCCCGAGGACACGGGTTCGATTCCCGGCGAGGGCTTGGCATTTTCATACGCTATAAATCATCCCATCGTCTGCATTAGCCCAAGTGTGCACAATAGTCGGACGTTAAACACAAAAAAAAGAAAAAAAAATCAATATAAGCAATGACGTATAAATTATGATAGTAAAAAAAATTAGAATCTTTTGTTTCGTTGAAGTTCAGATTCCTTTTCCAAGGTATCCTGAGTGCAAAAAAATTGTAATTACTTCGACGTCTGTACGTCTGTACATTTTCCTGGAGACTGAACCTATTGGACAATTTTAATTAAATACAGCACGAGGTTTCCAATAAAATTTAGCTTCCTTTGTTTATATCGCCTACCAACTTTTTTCCTCCAAATATAGTGTTTTTAAGGCATATTTTTGTTTACAAAAACCGTTAATCGAATTTCCTCAAAATCGCTCAAGCATTTTCATCAAATTGTTAAAACTATGTACGGTTCCATCGGATTCTATTCAAACACGTTGCCTTTTTTCCGGCGAAAAACCGTTAAGGTTATCATCGCCGCAAACATGTTGCCATTCGTATAAAAAAAAAAAAAAAAAAATTAATTTAAATTCCATAAGTGCTACACTTACTTGAGTTACAAACATGTTGCCATTCGTAACTCAAGTAGGTGTAGCACTTATGGAATTTAAATCAAAAATCAATTTTTTTTCGATTTATTTTCTAACTGTATTTTCTTTAACACGCAGCAAAATGTACAAAAATTCCGATTTTGTGCGAAACATTTTTACACCAATTATTACTTCCAATATAAAAATTGCCTAAAAAGACAACTACTTTAGGTAGATAAGATAATAACTTCCAGATAAGATTTTACGCCGTCTCGAGCCGTTTCCACTTTCCGACACGTTTAGACAAAGAACAGCTGTGTTTGTGTATTTTGCATAGGCACATAAACAAGTCTGAAGCCACGGCCTGTGTGATTGCTACTGCTGCTGTGGAATTAACAATATTAGACGTACGACGTACCGGTTATAATAGGAAAGTAATTGCGTTCTATTGGATAACACTATATAAATGGCAGTGAACAGATGTTTCGCTGACGCATACAGGAAAGATATTGAATAAACAGTGCCAGACACGCAAACGTACTCGTATCAAATAATTTCGGTTCGAAATACTATCGAAAAAAAATATATCGATTTATCAGATTATGAGGAAAATACGGTAACGTAACTGAAGTCGATGTAACAAAATTTAAATAAAATACATTCGAAAGTAAACTGTTAAGGGTTCGGGGCCTCTACTCGGGTTCTTCAAAGAATTAACTACCGGTGGTTCATAAAAAAAAATACCTTTAATAAACTGAGATGTATTACCTTACATTTATCCAAGCTGCCTCGGTGGCCTAGTTGATACCGTACTAGGCTTTCACCCCGAGGACCCGGGTTCGATTCCCGGCCAGGGCTTGGCATTTTCATACGCTATAAATCATCCCATCGTCTGCATTAACCCAAGTGTGCACAATTGAACGTTAAACACAAAAAAAACTTACATTTATCTTGTCATAATTACAACTACGGTTGATGACAACCCCAAGAATGAACTGCTGTCTTATTCTTCAAAATGTTCCCAAAAATGTATTCAAACCAATTTTTTGTTTTGTTTTTTGTGTTTAACGTCCGACTATTGTGCACATTTGGGCTAATGCAGACGATGGGGTGATTTATAGCGTATGAAAATGCCAAGCCCTGGCCGGGAATCGAACCCGGGTCCTCGGGGTGAAAGCCCAGTACGCTATCAACTAGGCCACCGAGGCGACTTCAAACCAAAAGTAAAAAGGGGAAGTACGCCAATTTTGTAACAAAACCAAACAAAAAAATGGTTTACTTTTTCCCGATTTACTCCGGAACACAACTTTCTATTATTTTAAATTAGCTGCACCAACTTGTGTATCTCCGTATAACACCATCCGATGTACCATTTTTTGAGAAACAGACTGGTTTCAACAGCCCCCAAACCTGATATTCCGAACCTGATAACGCAACCTGTACGCTTTGTGCGATTACTAATAAACTATATTTGAGTAAAATTTGATCATAATCGTTAGAGACGATTTTAAGAAAACTCGACCTTCAAATGTTTTTATCGTTACCAAAAAAAGGTTATTAATTTTTTCCCACGGTTCTGAAATATGAGAAAATAAGTTGATTAGGTTTTTCGTCGACAGCCAATAAACCGGACGTTTTTGCTTAGAAAACCGTATGTATTAGGCATGTCGTGCCGCCATCCGGGTTTTCGAGTTTTCCGGAACCTTATTGAATTTCTTTATTAGTTTCAAATTTGATTTTTATGAAGCATAATTTTCTTCTCAACTTATGAAGCTTCGTTTATTGCAATCACTTCAGCGAATTGTGAAGAAAAAATTTAGGTAAATAGCTGATTTGAAGAAAATCATAAGTTTTGTTTGCGCACTTAGCTGTTTAGTGCTTACAACGGCCAAAAGATATTAGTAAACCTAACTCGACTACTGTAGTGTGCTCAGTAGAGGTGGGCGTTTCTGCTATTTTTACAAAACGTCAACAAACTGTTTGTTAAGGAAAAAAGCTGCTTTTTAAAACAGTTGGAAAAAACAGGTTTAGAAAACTGAAACTCAAAGTTGTATTAGCAGCTAAAAATAAAGCATATACGTTCAGTTTTCTAAGACTACTTTTTCATTCCCATTACCATGTCCTTAACTGTTTTTGGGTATAAAGCATTTAGAAAGGATAAAAATAATCCTTAAAAGTGTAGTAATAATTAAATTACATTCTCAAAACGTAATAATTATGTAAGCCATTTTATGTAGAAAACGCGATGAATTTCTAATAGAAGCACTTTTTTTTACTTAAAAATTAAATAGTCCTTTGCGTATTTACCGAAATGCAAACGATTTAGAATATTTTTAGTTGATTAAAAAATATTGATGATTGATAATAAATATAAAAATATGTTTAAATAAAATTAGGCTCTGTATTTACAAAATGTGAGAGGTTGTTACTACAACTCGCTACAAAATAGAGATAAACGTTGACATTGACCAAACAGTTCTTACTTCACTACAAGCAACAAGCAACTTTGAAACATAGGGAAAAAGCATAAAAGCAGGTAGAAGAAAAGCAGTTAGCAGGCAAACAGCAGGAAAACAGTTTTAGCGCTTGCGGCAACGTTAAGTGTGGTAGTGCGGAAAGCCGTTCCTTGTTTAACAAATCATATAAAAGTCCAAATCCAACTGCTTGTTTCCGTTTGAAAAAGCAGTTTGTCGTTTATCGAAAAACAGTTTTTTTTAACAGTTTGGTGTTTTCTGCCCCACCACTAGTGCTTAGCTATGTGCACAGACGGACGGACAATGACATAATTAGAACTTTTTTGGACTGAGACGACCTGAAAACCCAAAATATATTTTGTTCCCAATTGAAATACTTTCTGTATAACAAAGTACAACAGTACTTAGTTTAGTAACAAAGCGAAACAGTGCGAGAAAAGTAACAAAATTGATTCTCAATTATAAATGCGTTGCAGAAAGGAAACACTGCCTTCTTAATATTCATGCAATTTACTAGATAATCAACGAGGGCCTGATGGTGTAACAGGATGCCACTGCCCTTGTAAGGCCTAACATTCCGCGACGAACAATGGGTCCGACGGTTTGTCGAAACCATGATATTTTATTAGTCATGCACCGAGAACCGATTCTGGTTATTTTATGAAATGCGATATGATTTCGCAAGCGTATAATACACTATAGAGAATCGAAGGCTGTGGATTGTGGTTAACCAAGTATGCCTTGATATGGAAGCGAATTTAAAGACGTACACTAGTAGCTATAAATGAAAATTTATTTGGAGAAAACGAAAAAGGAAAAACAACAACAAGACTGAGAAGAAGATGAACAAACAGAAGGAAAAAGATAAGTAAAAAACAAAAAAGAAGAACAAAACCAATAATAATAATAATGAGAAGAGGAGGAGGAAGAGACAAGAAACTTCTGTATGAAAACAAAACAAAACAAGACAACAACACAACAAACAAAAGGCAAATCTTTAAACTGTTTAACTAAACAGCCACCATTATAAAAAGCGTGCTCATAATTAGCAGTTAAGTCCAAATAATTGGACTGTATGCCGCTACGAACGCTGACGTTTGAGGAAATAAACAGTACTATTGTCTGTTTAACTGCAGTTGAAAACTTCGTCGCAAGATGCCATTAGCGAGCTGTTGTCATTCCGAACAGTTCCGTGCTCGTACAAGTAGGTGAAGTACATCCACCATTATAAAAAAGCGTGCTCGTTTTTAGCGGTTAAAGTCCAAATAATTTGACTGTATGCCGCTACGAACGCTGAAGTTTGAGGAAATAAACGTCTTCTTTGTCTTGTTGTTTTTGTTTAAGACAAGAAAGAACAAGACAAGTTTAAAAGCAAAGCCTTTGTCCGTTTTGAGAAAACCCGACTTACCGAAAAGACGTTTGAGTTTTCAAAACATATTTTTTCATTATTTTTGTAATATTTTAAAAACTTAAATTTCTGACTTAGCTTAACGACAGATTGCACGCAACTGTAAACATAAGAAAGAACGTCATCGTACGTGAACATTTTACAATAAAAATGGCCTCCTCGGTGGCCTAGTTGTTAGCGTACTGGGTTTTCACCCCGAGGACCCGGGTTCGATTCCCGGCCAGGACTTGGCATTTTCATACGCTATAAATCATCCCATCGTCAGCATTAGCCCAAGTGTACACAATAGTGGGACTTTAAAACAAAAAAAAAAACAAAAAAACCAAAAAAAACAATAAAAATACGAAAATTAAACCTGACCGCCGTCGAATAATTTCGTACTTTCAAAAAAATTTGAAAATTTATAATGCTAAATTTATGCCGATTTTAATCGTTGATTACGACGCGGAATCGGACTTTCAAAACAGATAAATTATTTTAACAGCAATTTCTTTTAATTTCAAATTTTGTCACACTTGGCTGGAGTAATAAATCTTCACGCATAACCGAAATTTCAGCAAAATCTGTTGAATCTGTTTTGAAAAATCCGACCTACTTAAAACGAAAAGTGGTGCCATTTCGTTTCGATGTTTCATGACCTAAGTTTACCTCGTAAACGGATAATGTATCACAATCGATTATCTCCCGAACACCATACCTTTTACATACAGGGTGTTTGAAAAACTCCCTAGTTTTAATGCGCCCTAGAATCTGTACACAGTGGCATACGCTATTCTAGTTTGTGGTATTTAATTCATCAACTGTCCCAAGATTTGCTCACGTAAATGTTGAAATTCAGTTCCTGCAGTCGGCAGGCCTGCGTGACCTTGAGAATAACGGCGACAGCGTCGTTAAATGTTTTTAGAAATGTTCTGATAAGGCAATATATCATGTGAGTTGAACAGTTGATTAACTGCAGAATTTGGTGGGGGCAGAGTCACTAAATACAGCGTCAACATGACTCTCCAAAACTTAATAATGTTTGGTGCGGTTTGATAGAAGATCGAATTATTTCCTTTCATTTTTGTACAAATAACAATAAACGGGGACTTATACTGTGACATGTTGACAGAGTATGTCTTCCCCCAAGTGGAAGATATTTAGGTGGAAAAAGAGCTAGTATTTTTCCAACAAGATGGCGCCTCACCTCATTACATTAACCGTCTGTGCGCTGCTCTTGACACTCGCTTTTCGGGAAGATGGACAAATCTCTTGGCCACCACGAAGCCCGGACTTAACCTCACTTGACTTTTTGTTTAGTGGACACCTAAAAAAATGTGTACGCCGAAAAGATCCGTGACAACAACCATTTTACGGGAAAGAATCATCGCGGCGGTTGAGACAGTTACACCTGCTATGTTGGTGAATACTTGGCGAGAAGTGGAATATCGTCTCGAGGTGTGCAGGGCAACAAATGGATCCCGCGTTGAAATTTACTAACATTTAAAAAAACTTGAAAACTACTCATTCAATGTATTCGTTGATGTATTTTTCCATTAATTTCACCGTTACATCTACAAAGTGAGTTCTTTTTCAAACACCCTGTCTTTCGCACAGTGATCAAATGAAACACTGCTGATCTAAAACGACACAAAGACGGTTTCACTAACACGTCTACAGTAGTGGTGGGGCAGGAAACACCAAACTGTTTTTAAAAAAACTGCTTTTCTATAAACGGCAAACAAACTTCTTTTCCAAACGGAAACAAGCAGTTTGATTTGGACTGGTTTATGATTTGATAAACAAGGAACGGACTGTTCTATTCGAACGTTGCCGCAAGCGCTAAAACTGTTTTCCTGCTGTTTGCCTGCTAACTGCTTTCCTCGTTGATGTAGTTTTCCATTAATTTCACCGTTACATTTACAAAGTGAGTTCTTTTTCAAACACCCTGTCTTTCGCACAGTGAGCAAATGAAACACTGCTGATCTAAAACGACACAAAGACGGTTTCACTAACACGTCTACAGTAGTGGTGGGGCAGGAAACACCAAACTGTTTTTAAAAAAACTGCTTTTCTATAAACGACAAACAAACTTATTTTCCAAACGGAAACAAGCAGTTTGATTTGGACTGGTTTATGATTTGATAAACAAGGAACGGACTGTTCTATTCGAACGTTGCCGCAAGCGCTAAAACTGTTTTCCTGCTAACTGCTTTCCTTTTTTTTTAACGTCCGACTATTGTGCACACTTGGGCTAATGCAGACGATGGGATGATTTATAGCGTATGAAAATGCCAAGCCCTTTGTCGGGAATTGAACCCGAGTCCTCGGGGTGAAAGCCTAGTATGCTATCAACTAGGCGACCGAGGCGGCTTTAACTGATTTCCTGCTAACTGCTTTTCTTTTACCTGCTTTTATGCTTTTCCCTTTATTTCAAAGTTGCTTGTTGCTTGTAGTGAAGTAAGAACTGTTTGATCAATGTCAACGTTTATCTCTATTTTGTTGCGAGTTGTAGTAACAACCTCTCACATTTTGTAGATACAGAGCCTAATTTTATTTAACATATTTTTTATATTTATTATCAATCATAAATATTCTAAATCGTTTGCATTTTGGTAAATATGCAAAGGACTATTTAATTATGAAGTAAAAAAAGGATGCTTCTATTAGAAATTCATTGCACTTTGTACATAAAATGGCTTACATAATTATTACGTTTTGAGAATGTAATTTAATTATTACTACACTTGTAAGGATTATTTTTATCCTTTCTAAATGCTTTATACCCAAAAACAATTTAAGGACATGGTGGTAATGGAAATGAAAAAGTAATCTTAGAAAACTGAACGTATGTGCTTTACGTTTTAGCTGCTAATACAACTTTGAGTTTCAGTTTTCTAAACCTGTTTTTTCCAACTGTTTTAAAAAGCAGCTTTTTCCTCAACAAACAGTTTGTTGACGGTTTGTAAACATAGCAGAAACGCCCACTTCTAGTCTGCAGTGTTTTTGACCCTATAATACTCCATACATCCGGAAAGCAAAAGGACAAAATGGTTTGTATAAAAAAAACTGTTTTTGTACGTCACAACAAGCAGTATTAGTAATACATTATGCTATTTACTTCCGTTTCAAGATGGCGACCTCTGACGATTGAACCTAGTTTTAAACAAACAAATTGGCCGATAGTTTTGAAATTTCTTACAAAGTTACCTTTTATAAAGCCCGAAAGACGATGTGTAAGTTTTTCCCATTCACTTCCGTTTCAAGATGGCTGCGTTCTGATTAAACGTCCAGAGTGTATTTTCTGGTTATTTCCTGTAATAGTGGCTGAACGGCAAAACCTATCGTAGTTTTGACCGCTTCAAGGAGAAAGATCATAAAATTTCCAATAAAGTTGGTCCAGAAACATTTTTCGTAACTATTACTGTTACCGGTTAAAGTGGCGGAAAAAATTAAACGCGCTGTCGTGGAGCGATCTGTATATTAAGGCCGAGCGGAGCGAACTAAGCATTCAAAACCGAACCTATAGTTTTAAACTGAAGTGCCACTGAAAGCAAAGTGGAACCCAGCCACTCGGTTACGCTTTAAGTGGCCGTACTAACATTTAAAACAATAGGTACAATAGTCTGCTCCGCTCAATGCCAACTCCGCTCTGCATTTGGTTGTCACCTAGCCTAATTCCCCGCAGGGGGTGCAGACTAGCTGCACCTATTGATAGGATTTAGACGTCCCTCGCGGTACCCGAGTCTAACACACACTTACATTTACAACACTACACTTACGACTTTAAAACTTTACACTCACACTTACATTTAGGGCGGCGATAATAGCCTTAATGTGCTTTTCGCTTTAAAATAAAAAAAACTATCTTAAGAATATACCGCGAGGTCTAGGCGTACTTCTACCTTCTTCGAACTGCTAGTACTGAACCTGAGAAAGTTCGTGCCATGTTTTTACAACATTTACTTAGGCGTATTTTACTTGGCAGTAATCAATTCTTATTCCGTTCTGTGAATACGTCACTAATTAAAACTCACACTGCCTTTTTAACAGTAGTTGGCTAAGTTGTTCACCTAACAGCTCGTGAAGATGATAAACTAGTAGCTCAGTCTGTACTAGTGGTGGGGCAGAAAACACTGTTAAAAAAAACTGCTTTTCTAAAAACGACAAACTGCTTTTTCAAACGGAAACAAGCAGATTGATTTGGACTGGTTTATGATTTGTTAAACAAGCAACGGACTGTTCTATTCGAACGTTGCCGCAAGCGCTAAAACTGTTTTCCTGCTAACTGCTTTTCTTCTACCTGCTTTTATGCTTTTTCCCTTTATCTCAAAGTTGCTTGTTGCTTGTAGTGAAATAAGAACTGTTTGGTCAATGTCAACGTTTTTGTTGCGAGTTGTAGTACAGTACCTCTCACATTTTGTAAATACAGAGCCTAATTTTATTTAAACATATTTTTTATATTTATTATCAATCATCAACATTTTTTAATCAACTAAAAATATTCTAAATCGTTTTCATTTCGGTAAATATGCAAAGGACTATTTAATTTTTACGTAAAAAAAAGAATGCTTCTATTAGAAATTCATCGCATTTTGTACATAAAATGGCTTACATAATTATTACGTTTTGAGAATGTAATTTAATTATTACTACACTTACAACGATTATTTTTATCCTTTCTAAATGCTTTATACCCAAAAACAATTTAAGGACATGGTGGTAATGGAAATGAAAAAGTAGTCTTAGAAAACTGAACGTATGTGTTTTATGTTTAGCTGCTAATACAACTTCGAGTTTCAGTTTTCTAAACCTGTTTTTTTCAAACTGTTTTAAAAAGCAGCTTTTCCCTCAACAAACAGTTTGTTGACGTTTTGTAAAGATAGCAGAAACGCCCACCTCTACTCAGTACGACAGCGGACAGTTAGGTAGAACCTTCTAGGCAAGTTCAAACGTAGCTTAATACCGTGCGTTATGTAGACAGACTACAACTGCATTCCCTACGTCTTAATTAGTCTAATTGGCATAAACACGTTAAACCACACACAAAAATCCAACAGTTATTTTCTACCAACTTGGAAGTGACTGAGTAAAATTATGTAACCTATTGCAGGGTACATTGTACAAATAAAATTACCTAATTTCTTGTTATCTAATCTGAATCCAGTGCCGTCCATTGATCGCCACGCTGGGTGTATACTGGCGAACACGTTAACATTCGTTAAAATACGAGTTCAAAATCATACGAATGTAGGTTGTAACGCACTTCTAGCGGCTAAACGGTAAGCCGACAAATTACGAAACAGAAGTTTTGTTGTAACGTAACTAAAAGACACGAAAAATACTGTCTAACGGTTACAACTATCATACATATTATTTTTCGAGTTGCCGTCTCGGCGGCCTAGTTGATAGCGCACTGGGCTTTCACCCCGAGGACCCGGGTTCGATTCCCGGCCAGGGCTTGGCATTTTCGTACGCTATAAATCACCCCATCGTCTGCATTAGCCCAAGTGTGCACAATAGTCGGACGTTAAACACAAAAAACAAAACAATACGAATGTAGGTTGTTTCGGCAAATCTAGCTTCAAATCGTGATGGAGTCTATCGGTAACGCACTTCTAGCGGCTAAACGGTAAGCCGGCAAATTACGAAACAGCAGTTTTGTTGTAACTAAAGGACACGAAAAATACTGTATAACGGTTACAACTATCATACATATTATTTCTCGAGTTGCCGCCTCGGTGGCCTAGTTGATAGCGCACTGAACTTTCACCCCGAGGACCCGGGTTCGATTCCCGGTCAGGGCTTGGCATTTTCGTACGCTATAAATTATCCCATCGTCTGCATTAGCCCAAGTGTGCACAATAGTCGGACGTTAAACACAAAAAACAAAACAATACGAATGTAGGTTGTTTCGGCAAATCTAGCTTCAAATCGTGATGGAGTCTTTCGGTAACGCACTTCTAGCGGCTAAACGGTAAACCGGCAAATTACGAAACAGCAGTTTTGTTGTAACGTAACTAAAAGACACGAAAAATACTGTATAACCGTTACAACTATCGTATATATTATTTCTCGAGTTGCCGTCTCGGCGGCCTAGTTGATAGCGCACTGGGCTTTCACCCCGAGGACCCGGGTTCGATTCCCGGCCAGGGCTTGGCATTTTCGTACGCTATAAATTATCGCATCGTCTGCATTAGCCCAAGTGTGCACAATAGTCGGACGTTAAACGCCAAAAAAAAAAAAAATATCAAGCTTGCAACCAACAAACCGGCTACTAGCGCAGATTTGAGCGGCAACTCGCTTAGTTACTCGTTTGTTCCACTCACTAACTAAAAAAAATATTTCTCGAGTCAACACCCCTTTTTCTCAGTACCTTTAGACAGATTTATAACACGCCTCTGACAATGCAAAACGATTTTCGCTAAAATTTACTGTTTGTGGAAAATTTTACCATAAAAGACACTTCTGTCATGCGCATGCGCGGCATCACAAAACAGACAATATTTTGTTTATTTTTTGAAGCTACTTATTAATCACGAATAGACGATACCGTCACAAATGCCACTTTTCTGCATAACGTGCTTAGAACAATTTCAATATTTACTTAAATCATTAAACTTATAGGTTATGTGGCCCTACTGCCAGTCCTCTATCCCCGTCGTACAAGCCGGGACAAGCATTTCAAATACCAAACACATGTTTTGGACAATGTTTTTACACAAATATATTTGTAATTTCTCTTTCCATCGTGCATTTATACATGTTAATCATTGCATTTTAGATTTATTTTTTAAACACGTTTTCCCTTCCTTCCAACTACCGCCCTCACCTCAACGACCACGCTTATTCAAAAGGCTGTGTTTATTTAAAACTTTCGTAAAGCGCAATTTCACATGGGCCCTCTGGTATTTTGAAAACAGGATACGTTAAACAAAGCGGACATAAAAAATTACTAGTTTTCTTATGCAACCTATTGTCTTTTTTCGCAATACTTTCTATAGAAACGAAAAATAAAAAAATACGTCGTATACTGCATATATTATTTATAACATAAATTAGCCGCCTCGGTGGCCTAGTTGATAGCGTACTGGGCTTTCACCCTGAGGATCCGGGTTCGATTCCCGGCCAGGGCTTGGCATTTTCATACGCTATAAATCATCCCATCGTCTGCATTAGCCCAAGTGTGCACAATAATCGGACGTTAAAAAAAAAATATATATATATATAAAACATAAATTTACAGTTTCATAACAACCCGACAAAGAATCCTGAGGAAATGTCTAAGGGAAAACTCTATAATCTACGAGTAGATACCTTCTTTGCGAAAATGAATAATCTAGGCTACTAATTAAATCGCATGTATTCCGTAAACAAATTGTAAAACTGGTTTTAGTCATTTTGAAAATCGAAAACTTATTGGTACAGTATAAGTATAAATGGGGCAAAAAACTACCAGAACTTTCTCGCGTTCAATTAGTTCAAAAATTCCGGTTTATAAGGTAAAAATGGCCTAATTTTTAACGAATAAAACATACTGGTTGAGACCACACTGCAGATAATACGATACGAATTTCGTAACAATCTGATAAGTGGAACAAAAGATAAGCCGGTTCTTAGAAATTATTGTTCATGGAAACGGAAATTAAAGAGGTTTTCGTTGTACAACAAATTTTGGTATACACATTTTCCTCACTACACATACGTTTACGGTAAACGTAAATATCTATTTCAAAATTTCTATGGATCCATGTTTTCAGATCAACTGAGTATTTTTTTTTTTTTTTTTTTTTAACGTCCGACTATTGTGCACACTTGGGCTAATGCAGACGACGGGATGATTTATAGCGTATGAAAATGCCAAGCCCTGGCCGGGAACCGAACCCGGGTCCTCGGGGTGAAAGCCCAGTATGCTATCAACTAGGTCACCGAGGCGGCCCAACAGTAAATTTTTTCCCGTTTGCATCACTGTATATTGCTTAAAACTAAGCAACCGATCCGATTAATACAAACGTATTAGCTGCTGATATCAACTAAAAATCGGTTTATCAGGTTTTGCTTAAATTTTTGTCACATATTGTCACGATTCATAACTGAGTAGAACAACAGCGTCAATTTTTTTTCTATTTAGCCTACTCTTGAACTGTTTAAATATAGTAATTAAGCATACAACCATTATTATTATTGTTCACGATCAAAAATTGACCAAAAACTTATTTTAAGTAAGCGAGAATTTCTCCTATTTTGTCGGTAGATCCTCAATTGGATTCAGAGAATGAATACGAGAAAATCTGTATGTTTTTGCAATATTTCAAACGCTGTAATCACAAAAAATCCGTTAACAATTTCCACCTGAGAAGCGAAAGTTTTAATTTTCAAGAATTGATATTTTTAAATTAAGAATCTAAAAACATATTTTTAAATTAAGAATCTAAAAACAGACTACAAATACGCCCAAAGAAACACAAAGCACAGAGCGTATAGCCTACCATCAACTACAAACATAACCTCACTTTAAACGTAAAACCAACACACTGATAACTACACTACCGCACTCAACGACGGTTGTCTGAACACTGACTACAAAGTAATGGACGAAGGAAGGAATTATTAGTTCGTTGCCTAAACCAAGATTAGTCCGACATCGGCGCCACTAGTTAGTCACCCGTAATAATTAAAGATAAATATTATAATGATATTTACAACAATAACCTCTGAATTTCGGCCAATACGAGATTTTTGTTTTGTCATTGTTAACGTTACGCCATATCTCGACCTGGTTATGTAAATGCTACTGAGGCCGGCCCGGCTTTGCTTCAGAAACCGGGCAAACGCGGCACGCAACTGTCTCGCTTATGTAATTGGGAAATAATATTTCCTTTGGCGAACTTGAACGTTACAAACGTTTACTGTAGAGGTGGACGTTTCTGCTATTTTTACAAAACTTCAACAAACTGTTTGTTGAGGAAAAAAGCTGCTTTTTAAAACAGTTGGAAAAAAACAGGTTTAGAAAACTGAATCTCAAAGTTGTATAAAGCACATACGTTCAGTTTTCTAAGACTACTTTTTCATTCCCATTACCACCATGTCCTTAACTTGTTTTGGAGTATAAAGCATTTAGAAAGGATAAAAATAATCCTTATAAGTGTAGTAATAATTAAATTACATTACATTCTCAAAACGTAATAATTATGTAAGCCATTTTATGTGCAAAATGCAACGAATTTCTAATAGAAGCATTCCTTTTTTTACTTAAAAATTAAATAGTCCTTTGCATATTTATCAAAATGCAATCGATTTAGAATATTTTTAGTTGACTAAAAAATATTGATGATTGATAATAAATATAAAAAATATGTTTAAATAAAATTAGGCTCTGTATCTACAAAATGTGAGAGGTTGTTACTACAATTCGCAACAAAATAGAGATAAACGTTGACATTGACCAAACAGTTCTTACTTCACCACAAGCAACAAGCAACTTTGGAATAAAGGGAAAAAGCATAAAAGCAGGTAGAAGAAAAGCAGTTAGCAGGAAAGCAGTTAGCAGGCAAACAGTTTTAGCGCTTGCGGCAACGTTCGAATACAACAGTCCGTTCTTTGTTTAACAAATCATAAACCAGTCCAAATAAAACTGCTTGTTTCCGTTTGAATTTGTTTGTCGTTTAGAGAAAAGCAGTTTTTTTTTAACAGTTTGGTGTTTACTGTAGTAGTCAATATATTTTCGTCAAGAAAGTACTGGTTTTGAACCCGTTCTTCCGTTTCAAAATTGCAATCATTACACCGACGTTTTAATTTACTTTTTTTGAATCTGTTTTCACGGTGAAAACCTACATAGGCCCACATTAGTAGTTCACAGGTCAGTAAACCTCGCAGTATATTCTTGAGCGCTCCACGACAGGGCGTCCGTAACCTCTTACGACGTTAATTCACAGGTCAGTAAACCTCGCAGTATATTCTTGAGCGCTCCACGAAGGGCGCCCGTAACCTCTTACGACGTTAATTCACAGGTCAGTAAACCTCGCAGTATATTCTTGAGCGCTCCACGACAGGGCGTCCGTAACCTCTTACGACGTTAATTCACAGGTCAGTAAACCTCGCAGTATATTCTTGAGCGCTCCACGACAGGGCGTCCGTAACCTCTTACGACGTTAATTCACAGGTCAGTAAACCTCGCAGTATATTCTTGAGCGCTCCACGAAGGGCGCCAGTAACCTCTTACGACGTTAATTAACTAGTCAGTAAACCTCGCAGTATATTCTTGAGCGCTCCACGAAGGGCGCCAGTAACCTCTTACGACGTTAATTAACTAGTCAGTAAACCTCGCAGTATATTCTTGAGCGCTCCACGACAGGGCGCCCGTAACCTCTTACGACGTTAATTCACAGGTCAGTAAACCTCGCAGTATATTCTTGAGCGCTCCACGAAGGGCGCCAGTAACCTCTTACGACGTTAATTCACAAGTCAGTAAACCTCGCAGTATATTCTTGAGCGCTCCACGACAGGGCGCCCGTAAACTCTTACGACGTTAATTCGCAGGTCAGTAAACCTCGCAGTATATTCTTGAGCGCTCCACGAAGGGCGCCCGTAACCTCTTACGACGTTAATTCACAAGTCAGTAAACCTCGCAGTATATTCTTGAGCGCTCCACGACAGGGCGCCCGTAACCTCTTATGACGTTAATTCACAAGTCAGTAAACCTCGCAGTATATTCTTGAGCGCTCCACGACAGGGCGCCCGTAACCTCTTACGACGTTAATTCACAGGTCAGTAAACCTCGCAGTATATTCTTGAGCGCTCCACGAAGGGCGCCCGTAACCTCTTACGACGTTAATTCACAAGTCAGTAAACCTCGCAGTATATTCTTGAGCGCTCCACGACAGGGCGCCCGTAACCTCTTACGACGTTAATTCACAAGTCAGTAAACCTCGCAGTATATTCTTGAGCGCTCCACGACAGGGCGCCCGTTACCTCTTACGACGTAAATTCACAGGTCAGTAAACCTCGCAGTATATTCTTGAGCGCTCCACGATAGGGCGCCCGTAACCTCTTACGACGTTAATTCACAGGTCAGTAAACCTCGCAGTATATTCTTGAGCGCTCCACGACTGGGCGCCCGTAACCTCTTACGACGTTAATTCACAGGTCAGTAAACCTCGCAGTATATTCTTGAGCGCTCCACGATAGGGCGCCCGTAACCTCTTACGACGTTAATTCACAGGTCAGTAAACCTCGCAGTATATTCTTGAGCGCTCCACGATAGGGCGCCCGTAACCTCTTACGACGTTAATTCACAGGTCAGTAAACCTCGCAGTATATTCTTGAGCGCTCCACGACTGGGCGCCCGTAACCTCTTACGACGTTAATTCACAGGTCAGTAAACCTCGCAGTATATTCTTAAGCGCTCCACGACAGGCGCCCGTAACCTCTTACGACGTTAATTTACAGGTCAGTAAACCTCGCAGTATATTCTTGAGCGCTCCACGACTGGGCGCCCGTAACCTCTTACGACGTTAATTCACAGGTCAGTAAACCTCGCAGTATATTCTTGAGCGCTCCACGACAGGCGCCCGTAACCTCTTACGACGTTAATTCACAGGTCAGTAAACCTCGCAGTATATTCTTGAGTGCTCCACGACAGGGCGCCCGTAACCTCTTACGACGTTAATTCACAGGTCAGTAAACCACGCAGTATATTCTTGAGCGCTCCACGACAGGGCGCCCGTAACCTCTTACGACGTTAATTCACAGGTCAGTAAACCTCGCAGTATATTCTTGAGCGCTCCACGACAGGGCGCCCGTAACCTCTTACGACGTTAATTCACAGGTCAGTAAACCTCGCAGTATATTCTTGAGCGCTCCACGACAGGGCGCCCGTAACCTCTTACGACGTTAATTCACAGGTCAGTAAACCTCGCAGTATATTCTTGAGCGCTCCACGACAGGGCGCCCGTAACCTCTTACGACGTTAATTCACAGGTCAGTAAACCTCGCAGTATATTCTTGAGCGCTCCACGACAGGGCGCCCGTAACCTCTTACGACGTTAATTCACAGGTCAGTAAACCTCGCAGTATATTCTTGAGCGCTCCACGACAGGGCGCCCGTAACCTCTTACGACGTTAATTCACAGGTCAGTAAACCTCGCAGTATATTCTTGAGCGCTCCACGACAGGGCGCCCGTAACCTCTTACGACGTTAATTCACAGGTCAGTAAACCTCGCAGTATATTCTTGAGCGCTCCACGACAGGGCGCCCGTAACCTCTTACGACGTTAATTCACAGGTCAGTAAACCTCGCAGTATATTCTTGAGCGCTCCACGACAGGGCGCCCGTAACCTCTTACGACGTTAATTCACAAGTCAGTAAACCTCGCAGTATATTCTTGAGCGCTCCACGACAGGGCGCCCGTAACCTCTTACGACGTTAATTCACAAGTCAGTAAACCTCGCAGTATATTCTTGAGCGCTCCACGACAGGGCTCCCGTAACCTCTTACGACGTTAATTAACAAGTCAGTAAACCTCGCAGTATATTCTTGAGCGCTCCACGACAGGGCGCCCGTAACCTCTTACGACGTTAATTCACAGGTCAGTAAACCTCGCAGTATATTCTTGAGCGCTCCACGACAGGGCGCCCGTAACCTCTTACGACGTTAATTCACAGGTCAGTAAACCTCGCAGTATATTCTTGAGCGCTCCACGACAGGGCGCCCGTAACCTTTACGACGTTAATTCACAGGTCAGTAAACCTCGCAGTATATTCTTGAGCGCTCCACGACAGGGCGCCGGTAAACTCTTACGACGTTAATTCACTAGTCAGTAAACCTCGCAGTATATTCTTGAGCGCTCCACGACAGGGCGCCCGTAACCTCTTACGACGTTAATTCACAGGTCAGTAAACCTCGCAGTATATTCTTGAGCGCTCCACGACAGGGCGCCCGTAACCTCTTACGACGTTAATTCACAGGTCAGTAAACCTCGCAGTATATTCTTGAGCGCTCCACGACAGGGCGCCCGTAACCTCTCACGACGTTAATTCACAAGTCAGTAAACCTCGCAGTATATTCTTGAGCGCTCCACGACAGGGCGCCCGTAACCTCTCACGACGTTAATTCACAAGTCAGTAAACCTCGCAGTATATTCTTGAGCGCTCCACGACAGGGCGCCCGTAACCTCTTACGACGTTAATTCACAAGTCATTAATCCTCGCAGTATATTCTTGAGCGCTCCACGACAGGGCGCCCGTAACCTCTTACGACGTTAATTCACAGGTCAGTAAACCTCGCAGTATATTCTTGAGCGCTCCACGACAGGGCGCCCGTAACCTCTTACGACGTTAATTCACAGGTCAGTAAACCTCGCAGTATATTCTTGAGCGCTCCACGAAAGGGCGCCCGTAACCTCTTACGACGTTAATTCACAAGTCAGTAAACCTCGCAGTATATTCTTGAGCGCTCCACGACAGGGCGCTCCGTAAGGGCCCCGTAACCTCTTACGACGTTAATTCACAGGTCAGTAAACCTCGCAGTATATTCTTGAGCGCTCCACGACAGGGCGCCCGTAACCTCTTACGACGTTAATTCACAGGTCAGTAAACCTCGCAGTATATTCTTGAGCGCTCCACGACAGGGCGCCCGTAACCTCTTACGACGTTAATTCACAAGTCAGTAAACCTCGCAGTATATTCTTGAGCGCTCCACGACAGGGCGCCCGTAACCTCTTACGACGTTAATTCACAAGTCAGTAATTCTCGCAGTATATTCTTGAGCGCTCCACGACAGGGCGCCCGTAACCTCTTACGACGTTAATTCACAAGTCAGTAATTCTCGCAGTATATTCTTGAGCGCTCCACGACAGGGCGCCCGTAACCTCTTACGACGTTAATTCACAAGTCAGTAAACCTCGCAGTATATTCTTGAGCGCTCCACGACAGGGCGCCCGTAAACTCTTACGACGTTAATTCACTAGTCAGTAAACCTCGCAGTATATTCTTGAGCGCTCCACGACAGAGCGCCCGTAACCTCTTACGACGTTAATTCACAAGTCAGTAAACCTCGCAGTATATTCTTGAGCGCTCCACGACAGAGCGCCCGTAACCTCTTACGACGTTAATTCACAAGTCAGTAATCCTCGCAGTATATTCTTGAGCGCTCCACGACAGGGCGCCCGTAACCTCTTACGACGTTAATTCACAGGTCAGTAAACCTCGCAGTATATTCTTGAGCGCTCCACGACAGGGCGCCCGTAACCTCTTACGACGTTAATTCACAAGTCAGTAAACCTCGCAGTATATTCTTGAGCGCTCCACGACAGGGCGCCCGTAACCTCTTACGACGTTAATTCACAAGTCAGTAAACCTCGCGTGAGTGCGCGTGCGTGCGTGCGTTCGCGCGTGTATGTGTGTGTGTTTGTGTGCGTGTTCGCGCGTGTATGTGTGCGTGTGTGTGTGCGTGCGTGTGCGCGCGCATGTGCGTGCGTGTGCGTGCGCGAGCGCGTGTGTGTCTAGAAAGAGAGATAAATTTTCTAGGATTGTTAGGCTATCTTTTTTATTGAAAACAAAAAGATAAACGTACACTTCTAAAGCCGACGATATAAAGTTAAACTTAATCGTCGTTATTCCGAACATAAAAAATAAAATTAAGACTTTATTTTAAATGTAACAAAACAAACAAGAGTCTGAATTGCTACCTGGTATTTTCACGCGTAACCCAACGTGCCTGAGACACAACGACGACAGGTCTACTGTAAACAAGTTATATTACGTAAGATGAACAGCACATAACAATGAAGATGTATTACGTTTTGATAAATTTGTAATTCCCAATAAGACTGAAGTAACACACTTACGTTTATACTTTCAAGGTTAAATTTTCATTACAGTTTTCTTGCAAATTACTGACGTAATCATACATGTTTCTATAAATATTTTATTACAATTGAAACTGAACTTAGTTCATCTATCAATATATGAAATGAAAGCGTTAGTTGGTTGCACATCCTATGTCGCACTCCAAAATCCAAAAATCACTTGATCTTGTGACAGTTGTATCAATCTTGTCTTAGTCCAAATCAAACGGTTTTATCCTGTCCAACCGCCGAACTTGAACCGAATTGTCGAGAACTTGTAGCATCTCGATGTTAAGGTGCTTATGCAGTCTTACTTCATGCTTCCTAGCAAATCGCCGAACCTCTTCATGAACTGTAACAATTTATAAATCCTTATGAAGATCATCATTGCGTATGTACCGTGGGACATTAACAATGCCTCTCAGTACTTTATTTTGTAACGTTAGAATAATTTTAATATTGCTTCTTTTCGTACAGCCCCAAAGCTGCCCACATATGTTCAGATAGGTTTTAGGACTTGTTTATAAAGTAATAGTTTATTGTGCACTGACAACTCAGAATGTCGCCCAAAAAGTCAATGCAATTTCCTTAATTTCAGATTAAGTTCATTACGTTTCTTTTTGACTTTACCTTCCACCACAGTCTTGCGTCCAGTGTCATGCCCAAGTATTTTACATTATTACCTTGTGGGATCACGTGTTGATTGATAACCACGGGAAGATAATTGAATTTTCTGTTAGTAAAAGTAACACGAACAGATTTTGTCTCATTCAGCTTTATTCGCCATTTTTTAGTCGTCACTTCATTGACAACTATCTGCAGCCTTCGAGTAGACTCCTCAATGCTATTTCCTTCTGAGATAACAGCAGTATCGTCGAATGTAGCAACGATGGCCTCATCACAGATTGGAATATCACTTACATAAAGCAAGTATAAGAAGGGCCCCAAAACACTTCCTTGTGGAAGTCCGGCAGATGTCCGCTTCGAATCAGAGTAACTATCTTCATTCTTGATTCGAAAGTGCCTTCTTGAAATATAGGACTTCAGCAATTGACTATGTTGTTTTGGCAGTAATCATACGTGCGCTTTTTTCTCAGTGTTTCTCTAACCTATCAATGCCAGCAGTAAAACAATCAACCACCAGGTTCATTTAAATATGTATGTTAATACAAATTTAAATGCGAAATTATATTTTCAAAATATTCTAAACTGAAAACATGATTTTGTCAAGCTTATTTGGAAGTACCGGAACGTTTGGACGAAACTTAACTGGGAAACGAATTTGTCCAAGGGCGAATTTTTTGCGAAACTTTCAATCAAATCGGACTGACTACTTCAGTGTTCTAGAGGAAATGGTGCAAAATAGACAGCCGAGTATTATCGTAATTGCTGCTTCAACAGATCGCTTCCCAATGGAAATTTCCTAAAACGGTAATTGATGAGTAAACAACAATTACGCGCCCAATTAATTCGGTTAGGAAGCTATTGGAAAAAACCCGGTAAACAGGGCCACGATTTCTTAAAATCAAATTTTCCCCAAAATATTACGAATTAAAAATAGACACTAATTGAAAACCGTTACGCCAAATTTGAAATAAAATGTCAGACCAATTTTTTTTTAAATTTCAAACTGTTATTACGATTTTAATTAGAATATTCGTATTTAAGACCAAAGTATACGCAAAATCTAACAAACCGATATTGGGAAATTAGGCTAATGTTTAGGGTTTTTTGGATAACAAACTGCATTTTTAGGAGACGGTGAACAGTGAGTTTAGTTTTTTTACCCGACACGAATTTGACAGCATTTTTCTTTAACATTAAATATGTAACGTATATATGCTAAATATATACTACATACATACTACATATATGCTAAATTTTATCCATTTTTTTTGTGTTTAACGTCCAACTATTGTGCACACTTGGGCTAATGCAGACGATGGGATGATTTATAGCGTATGAAAATGCCAAGCCCTGGCCGGGAATCGAACCCGGGTCCTCGGGGTGAAAGCCTAGTACGCTATCAACTAGGCCACCGCAAAATCGAGCCGCCACGGTGGCCTAGTTGATAGCGTACTAGGCTTTCACCCCGAGGACCCGGGTTCGATTCCCGGCCAAGGCTTGGCATTTACATACGCTATAAATCGTCCCATCGTCTGCATTAGCCCAAGTGTGCACAACAGTCGGACGTTAAAATAAAAAAAAAAAATAAAAATCGGTTACTTTGTTTAATATGAATAGAATAATGTGTGCATTTATACAGACGAACAAACGTCCACGTAAAACAATTCAGTGGTCATAATCTAAATTTTTTTCAAAATCACAATAACCTCTACTAATAAGCCTGTGCGACCATTCGCACGTAACGTGAAAAAGAAACGAATAATGTATAACAATATAAATCAAGAAGTTCTTAATTATTTTAAAGCAATGTAGTCAATGTATTTAGGCTGATTAATAAAATTAATGACTGAATTCTAACGCTGTACCTTACTGAAATATTTACAAACGAAACCTACTATAACCGGATTTAACATTACATACTTAAATCAAGCTACAGTTTTTGTTGTTGATTAAAAGCAGGGTCTTTCATAATAACATTTACTGGCCTAGATTGTTTTATCGATTCTACTTTAAAAAAATGATTCGGTCAATATAATTATTACATGAACGAAAAGGAAAAGAGGTTAGGTCTTGTATTTTCTTATGAAATCGCTATCAGTAATTACTGTATATTAAAAACAGAGTCTTTTATTTAATAACATTTACATTAGAACTGGCCTAGATTGTCTTACCGATTCTACTTTCAAAACTAATTCGGTCAGTAATTATTTGAGTCTTCGATACAGTAATAATTTAAATATAATTTTCCAACAATGTTTTTTTATCCGCTGTTTTGGTACACACAATTACTTCCGTCACCTATGCCTGCACTGTGCTGCACTCTAACGGCGACACTTTATACTTCTCCCGGATTTTTTTTAACGTATCTTTTATCGGTTTTATTTAACTGTAAAGTCTTGAAATAGACACGTATGATGCGTGATAGGTCCCTGGTGTTCTAACGTACCTGTAGGTAACCAATATATGTAGTTCCAATAACGCAAGAGTTTATATTTGGTGCAAACCGACCGGAATACTTGGCGTAATAGTACGAGTGTGTCCGTCCGTAAAATAAGGTTTCCAATAATTTTTCACATGTTTATTTGCATTTTATATTTTTCGACATAATCGCCTTTGAGATCGATGCATTTTTGCATACGGTGAACCATCTTTTGTATGCCTGAGTCGAAAAACTCTCCCGCCGCGCCGCGAAGGAGATTAAAACTTCTTCTTTCAGCTCCTCTCCGGTACTGAAATGCGTCCCACCTATGTGTTTATTCAAATTAGAGAAGAGATGGTAACCACTTGGGGTTAAGACCGGGCTGTAGGGCGGATGTGTGACAGTACCCCATCCAAATTGGTTGATGAGATCGGTTGTTACACGGGCGGAATGGAAACAAACTCTATTCGTCAGCATGCATCTCCTCTTGTTTTGAATCGCGCTTCAAAAGGTTTCTTAACGTCTCACAGTAACGATCAGCATTGACTGTTGTGCCAGTATCCATGAATTCGCACAACAATAATCTCTTTCTGTCCCAAAACACGCTCGCCATGACTTTTCCGCTAGCCAGTGTTTGTTTGAACTTCCGCGGCGTCGGCCACTCTGGATGTTTCCACTGATGTGATTGTTCTTTCGTTTCTGATATCTTATAGTGTACCCAGGTCTCGTCCCCAGTGACAATGGAGTCCAAGAATTGCTTGCCATCGGTTTCGTAGGTCTAAAGAAATTCGCGAGCCGCATCAATCCGTTGCCGTTTGTGGTCTGCTTGGAACCCATTTGCACAAACCTTGCTACACCCTAAATGGTCTGTCAAAATTTTATCAATGCAGGTCTTGCTGACATCAGGGATCATCTCGGAGAGCTCCTGAACAGTCACCCTTCAATTGTTCAGCATTGCTTCTTCCACTTTCGCAATCGTTCCGTCCGAAACACTGTTCATCATGGACGTCTGTAAGTCCGTCTTTGAATTCTCTGCACCATTTGCGCACGTGTTCTATGCTCATACATTTTTCTCCGTAGACTGCACACAGTTGGACATGAATGTCCACCGACGCAGTGTTTTTTGCACACAAAAAACGTAATTCGCACCTGGCAATTCCATTACTAACGGCTACCAAGCCAAAACTGAGCGTCGCAGACCGATCGCGGAGTGGGGATTGGAAGTGGAGGAACCAAACTGCAAGCCAAGATCACCGGATCCCGCGTAACAACGTTCGCAGCGACTATAGCGCTTTGGGAACCTTACTTTACGGACAACCCTCGTATATGAAAGATTCATAGAAATGTGAGAAATCAAATATCAATACTTAGTGACAATTATTATGAATGTAAAACCGCCTCGGTGGCCTAGTTGATAGCGTACTGGACTTTCACCCCGAGGACCCGGGTTCGATTCCCGGTCAGGGTTTGGCATTTTCATATGCTAATAAATCATCCCATCGTCTGCATTAGCCCAAGTGGGCACAGTAGTCAGACGTTAAAAAAGAATAAATAAATAAAATAAAATAAAAAAACATACATTTTTGGAAAGCTTACACTTTTTTCTATAACAGATGTATTCAGGAAAAGAAGACTTCAATTCTACGGACACATATACAGAATGGAGAACACCCGACTAACTAAACAGATCTTCACAATATTAAACAAGCACAGGAACAAGATAACCTGGTTCACAGAGATAGACAAGGACCTGGCAAACAACGCAATAGACTCAGAAATTATAGGAGACAGAGCAATATTCAGAAGTACTTTACGGCAACTTGAGTTGCGGGAGAATAAAAGACCCACGTGCAGGAGAGGAAGAGAGTGGACGCAAGAGGACAGAGAAAACCACAAGGAAAATAAAGGAAGCATGGGCTAAGAAGTTGATTAAGCGTGCCCTGTAAATGGGCTATTCGAAAAAAAAATAAAAAAAATAATTATTAATGTAAAAGTCGGAATATATTGATAATACGAGGGCTATTCAGAAAGTAGATTACGTTTTTGGATAAAAAAAAAACTAAGTACAGGAAAAAAATTTTATTATATACATTTGAAAGAGTAACTAAAATACTATTTTTCGACATAATCGCCAAACAAATTTAGACATTTGTCATATCGGTGAACTAGCTTTGAAATTCCCGTGTCGTAGAATTCCGCCGCCTGTGACGCCAGCCAGTCAGTCACGCCCGCGCGGAGATCTGCGTCGTCATCGAAGCGCTGTGTTGCAAGCCAAGTCTTCATCTTCGGGAATAAGTGGAAATCACTAGGTGCCAGGTCCGGACTGTAGGGTGGATGAGGGAAAATCTCCCACTTGAAGGCCGTCAAGACGTCTTTTGTTCGATTTGCCGTGTGAGGGCGGGCATTGTCGTGCAAAAACAACACTTTTGCACTCAGTTTTCCTCTCCGCTTGTTCTGGATAGCTCGTCTTAAGTTTCGTAATTTTTGGCAATACCTTTCTGAGTTTATGGTTGCTCCACGTTCTAGGAAGTCAACCAGAAGAACACCTTTCCTGTCCCAAAAAACGGTCGCCGTGATCTTCCTTGCTGACAGGGTTTGCAAACATTTCCTCGGTTTTTTGGGGGAATTTGTGTGCCCCCACTCCATAGACTGTAGTTTTGTCTCACAGGTAACGTGCTTAACCCCACAGGTACGTGGGAGAATAAACGACCCACGTGCAGGAGAGGAAGAGAGTGGACGCAAGAGGACAGAGAAAACCACTGAAGGAAAATAAAGGAAGCATGATAAAGGAAGGCTAAGAAGTTGATTAAGCGTGCCCTGTAAATGGGCTATTCGAAAAAAAAAATTAAAAAAATAATTATTAATGTAAAAGTCGGAATATATTGATAATATAACAACCCATTTGTAATTCAGTTGGTTACAAATTTAATAGGAACGTTCGGCCCGTGTAATGGTCAGTAATGGCCCGTGTAATGGCTGACTTTTTATACCAGCCTATTATGGACATTACGGCTATAGGCTGTAGAGTACTGGGATTTACGGCATAATGGTTATCGATTTGTCGATAAGCAATGTTGATATTTACCTGCTGAGACCTTTAGAATGCTTTCCTTCGTAACTCTTCCGTTTACAATAACTTTATCCGCTTCAATAAATACAGGTACAGCTGACATGTCTCGTACGGCAGTCAAACGTGAATATTCAAGGATTACCAAAACACCGCGTCACGATTCACGCAAGTTACAAGTTACATGTTCACAATTTCGGTACGCTATTCACAATAACAATTTCTTAAGTTATACATCTCAAAAACCGTTTTGAAAACAATGTTTTATATTTTTATATATTTTCACACAAAGCTTCTTACAGTTCTAAAGTTAGGTTTTTTAAAGCTCGGTGGTCGATGTGGCTAAAACACCGGTCAGTTTACTGCGTCTCTCAACTGCACACTTCAAGGTTGTTAGTTCGAGCCGCAGTTACTACCGATCCATTATCCTTACCGTTAACGCTGATCCACTGTGCTCATAAGTCTGAGTGCATAAAGTACATAAAATAATTGTTGTTCAAATAATTGTTTCATAAAGTTCCGAACAATGTTTTATATAGTTTTGAACACAATTTGAACAGCGTAAACATTCAGAAATGAAATTATGGTTTAGTTTTTAGATAATATTGGATGCACTCTCATGAGGATAAACATGGAGTCACACTTCCAGTGATATAGTTAATTTTTAATTTTTTTATTGGGAACACAGTTACATACCTGAATAAAAAAATACACGTTCGATTCAGAGCTGTGCTGAACGCTCTTGTTAAGGAAAAATGTTTTTTTCGTTAAAACTAATGTAGGCAAACAAAAAACGTGTATTACGCTATTTGACGTTGAAGAAAAACGAGATTACCTTTAGAGTTAATCTAATAATCTTAAAAGTTATCTTAAATATTAAGTTTTATCAGATGGCTGGCCGGACAGCCGGACAGCACAGTGCTGTCTAGAGGTGGGCGTTTCTGCTATTTTTACAAAACGTCAACGAACTGTTTGTTGAGGAAAAAAACTGCTTTTTAAAACAGTTGGAAAAAAACAGGTTTAGAAAAATGAAACTCAAAGTTGTATTAGCAGCTAAAACATAAAGCATATACGTTCAGTTTTCTAAGACTACTTTTTCATTCCCACTGCCACAATGTCCTTAACTGTTTTTGGGTATAAAGCATTTAGAAAGGATAAAAATAATCCTTATAAGTGTAGTAATAATTAAATTACATTCTCAAAAAGTAATAATTATGTACGCCATTTTATATTTACAAAATGCAACTAATTTCTAATAGAAGCATTCTTTTTTTTACTTAAAAATTAAATAGTCCTTTGCATATTTACCAAAATGCAAACTATTTAGAATATTTTTAGTTGATTAAAAAATATTGATGACTGATAATAAATATAAAAAATATGTTTAAATAAAATTAGGCTCTGTATTTACAAAATGTGAGAGGTTGTTACTACAACTCGCAACAAAATAGAGAAAAACGTTAACATTGACCAAACAGTTCTTACTTCACTACAAGCAACAAGCAACTTTGGAATAAAGAGAAAAAGTATAAAAGCAGGTAGAAGAAAAGCAGTTAGCAGGAAAGCAGTTAGCAGGCAAACAGTTTTAGCGCTTGCGGCAACGTTCGAATACAACAGTCCGTTCTGTGTTTAACAAATCATAAACCAGTCCAAATCCAACTGCTTGTTTCCGTTTGAAAAAGCAGTTTGTTAGTCGTTTATAGAAAAGCAGTTTTTTTAACAGTTTGGTGTTTTGTGCCCCACCACTAGTGCTGTCAGTTGTACAGTAAGAAAGAGACACTGCCAAGTACAGTTTTCGCAAAGCTATTAAAACAGACAGATTGTAACAGTTGGACTTCAGGTGGGGATAAGTTCGTCACCAATTCTGAGATCGGTATAAACCAGGAAATCTAAAACATTTCTTGTTCAAAACCTACACAAATGTTTGCACTTACAATGACGCTTCCAATTCGGCAGCCATACTTGAAAATAAACAAACTTGTCCAGCTTCGTACTCACCTGTAACAAAAGACATTAAAAATCAGTAAAGCTTCTTTCTCAAGATGGAAAAATGGAAATGAAAAATAGAAAATACAGTAATATTTTATCAACGTGTAAAATATATGAGACGAGAGAAAAAGACATTACAGAAATCGAAATATTTACGAAAGTGAAGCTTGGAAATATGCAGGATGAGAGAAACATAATCGAGTATAATAACCACGGAAATAAAGTTCCTAGAGTAAACTGAAGGAACGGAATATAGATTTGTTTTCCTTTCTTGTTTTATCGTATTTGAAAAATTCTTCATTAATAATTAACAAAAACACTACTTTCTGCAAACACTACGTTACGTTTATTCTGGGACTTACAGTATGGAAAAATCACCTCCGGTGGTCATTATTTTGACTTAATACTTAAACATTTCTTGTGCTACTGTATATGAAACGTTCTTCATTAATACTTACAAAAAACACTACATTCTGCAAATTTGGATCGTTATGTTTATTCTGGGACTTACAGTAAGGAAGCAATTTCCTGAGGTGGTCATTATTTTGACTTAATATTTAAACATTTCTTGTGCTACCGTATATGAAACGATCTTCATTAATGCTTACAAAAAACACTACATTCTGCAAATGTGGATCGTTATGTTTATTCTTTGACTTACAATATGGAAAAATCACCTCAGGTGGTCATTATTTTGACTTAATACTTAAACATTTCTTGTGCTACTGTATATGAAACGTTCTTCATTAATACTTACAAAAAACACTACATTATGCAAATTTGGATCGTTATGTTTATTCTGGGACTTACAGTAAGGAAGCAATTTCCTGAGGTGGTCATTATTTTGACTTAATATTTAAACATTTCTTGTGCTACCGTATATGAAACGATCTTCATTAATGCTTACAAAAAACACTACATTCTGCAAATGTGGATCGTTATGTTTATTCTTTGACTTACAATATGGAAAAATCACCTCAGGTGGTCATTATTTTGACTTAATACTTAAACATTTCTTGTGTTACCGTATATGAAAAGTTCTTCATTAATACTTACAAAAAACACTACTTCCTGCAAATTTGGATAGTTACGTTTATTCTGAGGCTTACAGTAAGGAAGCAATTTCCCCAGGTGGTCATTATTTTGACTTAATATTTAAACATTTCTTGTGTTACCGTATACGAAAAGTTCTTCATTAATACTTACAAAAAACACTACCTTCTGCAAATGTGGATCTTTACGTTTATTCTGGGACTTACAATATGGAAAAATCACCTCAGGTGGTCGTTATTTTTACTTAATATTTAAACATTTCTTGTGTTACCGTATACGAAAAGTTCTTCATTAATACTTACAAAAAACACTACCTTCTGCAAATGTGGATCTTTACGTTTATTCTGGGACTTACAATATGGAAAAATCACCTTAGGTGGTCGTTATTTTTACTTAATATTTAAACATTTCTTGTGTTACCGTATACGAAAAGTTCTTCATTAATACTTACAAAAAACACTACATTCTGCAAATTTGGATCGTTACGTTTATTCTGGGACTTACAAGGTACACAGGTAGTCCATTACACAGTGTTACTAGTGATGGGCTAGTCGACTAGTAAACTAGTCGTTTATTCGACTAGTGCCTGAAGTAGTCGACTAGTCGGTTATTTCTAATCAGAATGCGATCAGAAGATGAAGGACAAAAAGACAACTCAGCTGATGCGTTAAGGTGTTATTTTTTTGTAGACTCTGTTCTAAAACTATCATCGCAAAAAAAAGTAGGATGTCTCCTTTTTAAATGTAACCGCGTATTACTAATATTATTTAAACATTTCAAACACATAATTTATGTAAAATTGTATCGTTTTCTCTTCTATCAAAAATATTCCTAAAATATTGATCTTTTTGGATACATTTTAATACTGTTAAATTAAAATAATAAAATAAAATTTAAATTTAAAAAAATACTACATAACGACCACTAAAATAACTTTGTAACTTATTTACATTATTTATTTACAACACTCTCTTTAACACACTATTTATTTATATACACTTTGAAATCTGAAATCCCGAAACCCCCAGGGGGTGCAGACTAGCTGCATCTATTGAGAGGATTTAGACGTCCCTCGCGGAACCCGAGTCTAACACACACTTACTCTACACACACTAACACAACACTACACTTACGACTTTAACACTTTACACTCACACTGACATGGAGGCGATAATAGCCCCAATGTGCTTTTCGCCTTAAAATAACAACAACTGAAATTCCGAAATCATACCATTATATTACAAGAAATCTTTAAAAAATCTTAATCTCTTAATTAAATCATCACTCAATCAAAAACTGCAGAACAATGAATAATTGAATACTTGTACTGGACTTACTTTAATATCAATTCCGTGTGTTCCAGGAAAAGTGAACACCGACTAGTCGACTACTTTATCTATTCGATGGAATTGGCTTTGGCGTATATATATTGGATCCGTAAGTTAGACAACGAATTAAAACTAGTCGACTAGCTTTTTAAGACCAGTTTATTCGATGTTTCAATCTAGTCGACTAGTCACTAGTAGAGGTGGGCGTTTCTGCTATTTTTACAAAACGTCAACAAACTGTTTGTTGAGGAAAAAAGCTGATTTTTAAAACAGTTGGAAAAAAACAGATTTAGAAAACTGAAACTCAAAGTTGTATTAGCAGCTAAAACATAAAGCACATACGTTCAGTTTTCTAAGACTACTTTTTCATTTCCCTTACCATCATGTTCTTAAATTGTTTTTTGGTATAAAGCATTTAGAAAGGATGAAAATAATTCTTATAAGTGTAGTAATAATTAAATTACATTATCAAAACGTAATAATTATGTAAGCCATTTTATATTTACAAAATGCAATGAATTTCTAATAGAAGCATTCTTTTTTTTACTTAAAAATTAAACAGTCCTTTGCATATTTACCAAAATGCAAACGATTTAGAATATTTTTAGTTGATTAAAAAATATTGATGATTGATAATAAATATAAAAAATACGTTTAAATAAAATTAGGCTCTGTATCTACAAAATGTGAGAGGTTGTTACTACAACTCGCAACAAAATAGAGATAAACGTTGACATTGACCGAACAGTTCTTACTTCACTACAAGCAACAAGCAACTTTGAAATAAAGGGGAAAAGCATAAAAGCAGTTAGCAGGAAAACAGTTTTAGCGCTTGCGGCAACGTTCGAATAATAGAACGTAGTTGTGGTAGTGCGGAAAGCCCTTCCTTGTTTAGCAAATCATAAACCAGTCCAAATCCAACTGCTTGTTTCATTTTGAAAAAGAAGTTTGTTTGTCGTTTATAGAAAAGCAGTTTTTTTAACAGTTTGGTGTTTTCTGCCCCACCACTAGTCACTAGTCGGTTGTTTGAAGTAGTCGATATTCCCATCACTAAGTGTTACAGTTTAGGCTTAGTACTGTACATTTTGGCATGTCTCAGTGTTGACAGTGTGACTGTGCCTGAGTCAATGTCAACAAAAGACTTTCATCTCATGCCAACGACCATTAGGCTTGCTGACGCTGATACAAGATACAAACCTGCACTACGCAACGCAAACAAACACTGTACTTTCCTGGATGACTCAGCTTATCGCTACATTATAAAAATACATAAATAACAGCCTACGAGCTGCTATTATGTTTGTTAGTCAAAATTTATAAAACTACTACTCTATCACGCCTTTTTTCCTCGTAATTTACGCAAGATACTCGATTTGAAATAAATAGGATCCTTTTCAAAAAAGGAAAACGTTCTGTAGTTTTTCTTCTTGTGTTTAGAGTAGAAAATACCATCTACAGATCAATCCACTAAAGCTGACAGTATGTCATAACATAATGACATTTAGGTAGAATACTTTTGCACCTGTATTCTAGATTCAAACGTAATTCAGTACATTCTAGAATATTTCATATATTATTACGGTAGCCGCCTCGATGGCCTAGTTGATAGCGTACTGGGCTTTCACCCCGAGGACCCGGGTTCGATTCCCGGCCAGGGCTTGGCATTTTCATACGCTATAAATCATCCCATCGTCTGCATTAGCCCAAGTGTGCACAATAGTCGGACGTTAAAAAAAAAATATACGATAAGATTCCGACCAGTTGTCAAAAAAAAAAAAAAAAAAAAATTAAGGATCTGCGTTGAAACTACATATTCGTCAGAACACCAAGGAACTCTAACGCTTTTATACGTCTATTTTAACGGTTTACAATAAAATAAAACCGATAAAAGTACTGTAAACAAAATTCCAGACTCCGTTCCTGCGAGAGTGCAGCACAATGCAGGTATACGTGACAGGAATAACTGTGTGTGTACCAAAACAGCTGACTGCTAAAAAAAACATTGTTGAAAGTAGAGTCGGTAAGGCAATCTAGGCCAGTTCTAATATGTAAATGTTATTAAATAAAAGACTCCGCTTTTAGTAAACAGTAAATACTGTAGCTTTATAAATATTTCAGTAAGGTACAATGTTAGAATTCAGTCAATAAATTTTGTAACGTTATAGTTTTAAATACGAAAGTAGAACAAAGTAAGGCCTATTGTATTAAATAACCTAAATGTAATGAATGACACTGCTTTATTAACAAGTCATACAAATATTAATAACGTTTAACTATAAAGTCTACTTTAACAGAACTTCGTAATGACAAAAAATAAAAGGCCTGCATGGTTTGGCAACGATTTCACTTAGGAAGATAAGTAAAAGAATCTTAAAATACAAGTATTTAATTAAAGATTAATGTATTGTAGTAATTAAAAATTACTATCCATATATTACTTGCCGCGCACGCTCACACACACACACACACTTCCATTTATTCATTATTTTAATTACTAATTACTACTTTTTGACTAATAACAGTGTAATTACTTAAACTAAAATCCTCTCAATAGGTGCAGCTAGTCTGCACCCCTGCGGAGTCCTGTAAGTACGGTCACAGAAAGCGTAACAAAGCTGAGCGGAGTCGCTGGACCCCGCTCCTTGTAGCTTCGACTGCGTGTAGGTTCGGTTTTGAAGCTGAATCGGTTTCCCCCACAACGCTGACCACGCCTTCAAACTTATTATTCTCGTTACCTAGGTTACGGTTTTTAAACACAATAATTTTCTGTAATCTGTTACAATAAGCCTAAATATTTAGATTTAAAATAACACTTCGAGGCTATTGTCGCCTCCATAAATGTAAGTGTGAGTGTAAAGTGTTAAAGTCGTAAGTGTAAGTGTGTGTTAGACTCGGATACCGCTAGGGACGTCTAAAATCCTCTCAATAGGTGCAGCTAGTCTGCACCCCCTGCGGAGTCCTGTAAGTACGGTCACAGAAAGCGTAACAAAGCTGAGCGGAGTCGCTGGACCCCGCTCCTTGTAACTTCGACTGCGTCTAGGTTCGGTTTTGAAGCTGAATCGGTTTCCTCCCGCAACGCTGACCACGCCTCCAAACTTATTATTCTCGTTACCTAGGTTACGGTTTTTAAACAGTAATTTTCTACAATCTGTTACAATCAGCCTAAATATTTAGATTTAAAATACAACAAAAATACGATAAACAAGGTACAAACGCGTTCTTTAAATTGACTTAATTCCGCTTCCGGTTGCCGTTCTTCTTCATTCCGCTCCGCATTTGGTGGCCGCCCGGCTAAAGACTACCAATAACTCAGTTTCTTTATAATAGTAGTATGTAGGCTGAATATTTGCTACGTAGGTTAGGATAAAACGTAAAACCTCACTAACTGTGTTTTGTCGTTATTATCACCTCGTGGACCCGGGTTCGATTCCCGGCCAGGGCTTGGCATTTTCATACGCTATAAATCATCCCATCGTCTGCATTAGCCCAAGTGTGCACAATAGTCAGACGTTAAACAAAAAAATAAACAAACAAAATCTATTTTTTAGAAATTGGCCTCCATCACGTCGGCTGTTTGTCGCTCTGAAACAGTTTTCAAATTTTTGCTCCACCGACTCGAGTTCTGAATCTTAATTTATAATTGACATTTCAGGAAACCGTTTTGTGTCGCGTCAGTTTCCGCTCAGTTTGCCTTTCAGACTGTAATAATGTTGGACTTACATTTATTTATGAGGTTGGAATATAAATCAGCTGCCCAAGGATTTGATTTAAATGCGTTCAATCGATTTCCGAGAGATGTATCAAACGAGATGAGTATTTATAACTGAAGCGTGTAACCAGAGGCAGACCAGATAAATTACAGGATGTTAAAAAATAGTTCAATAGTACTGATTGTTTAACACCATCGATATCTCGTAACTACAGTATCACCCCGAGGACCCGGGTTCGATTCCCGGTCAGGGCTTGGCATTTTCATACGCTATAAATCATCCCATCGTCTGCATTAGCCCAAGTGTGCACAATAGTCGGACGTTAAACAAAAAAAAATTGTCGTTATTATATATATAAAACACACATACACACACAGTGATTCGAATATATAAGTGCTCGCGCGCGCGTTTTACTATAGTGATCACAATTTGGGTTTGATTTGATTTAAATAAGGTTCAAAAATCGATTTTTGTAATGGCCTGGCCACGTTTGTCACCCCTTCAAACGGTTTCAAATAGCGGTAATTCCAAATCTTAAAAAGCACAATAACTTTTTAAACTTACATTCTTTCGATTTCAAAATCGCAATCCGAGTCAAAATCTGCACAAGTGAACATTTAAAATTTCACTTAAAATACTTTTTTCTTTTTTTTTGTTTAACGTCCGATTATTGTGCACACTTGGGCTAATGCAGACGATGGGATGATTTATAGCGTATGAAAATGCCTAGCCTTGGCCGGGAATCGAACCCGGGTCCTCGGGGTGAAAGCCCAGTACGCTATCAACTAGACCACCGAGGAGGCTACATCACTGAATATAAACGGCCTAGAAGTATAGCCACCGTGCTCGATATAAACGGCTAAAGTCCAAGTAATTCCATTATCAGCCGCTACGAACGCTGTAAGTTTCAAGGTCAGAGGAGACATTTGAGGAAATGTGCAGTACTATTATCTTTTTAACCGTAGTTGAACACTCTGACGCAAGATGTCACCAGTAGCGAGCGCTCACATCAATCTGTTACATTTATATTTAATGAATGTGTATATACAAGGATCGTATAAAAAATATAGGGGACATTTTTTTTAAATACCTGATATAATATTCTATTAGATTTCTACAGTCAGTGAGCCGCCTCGGTGGCCTAGTTGATAGCGTACTGGGCTTTCACCCCGAGGACCCGGGTTCGATTCCCGGCCAGGGCTTGGCATTTTCATACGCTATAAATCATCCCATCGTCTGCATTAGCCCAAGTGTGCATAATAGTCGGACGTTAAAAAAAAAAATTGTCGTTATTATATATATAAAACACACACACACAGTGACTCGAATATATAAGTGCGCGCGCGCGCGTGTTTTACTATAGTGATCACAATTTGGGTTTGATTTGATTTAAAAACGGTTTAAAAATCGATTTTTGGAATGGCCTGGCCACGTTCGTCACTCAGCAGAACCCCTTCAAACGGTTTCAAATAGCGTTAATTCCAAATCTTAAAAAGCCCAATAACTTTTTAAACTTACATTCTTTCGCTTTCAAAATCGCAATCCGAGTCAAAATCTGCAAAAGTGAACATTTAAAATTTCACTTAAAATACTTTTTTTTTGTTTTTGTTTAACGTCCGACTATTGTACACACTTGGGCTAATGCAGACGATGGGATTATTTATAGCGTATGAAAATGCCTAGCCTTGGCCGGGAATCGAACCCTGGTCCTCGGGGTGAAAGCCTACTACGCTATCAACTAGGCCACCGAGGCGGCACTTAAAATACTGACGACGGTAAAACTTCCTTTATATTTACGCAAATTTTACAAAAGGCGAAATCAGACTTTCGAAAAGCGTCAGAAAAAATATTTTTTTACGGCGGACAGTGTTTCCTTGTTTTATTTAAATGCAAATAGTCGCGTGTTAAAATGTTCTCTTGTGATATGTTATTTAGAAATTAGCTCCATCACACCAGCGTGTGACACGATTACGTATTACAATTACATTTAAAAGGTAATTTGCTTGCAAATTTAAATTCAAAAGGCATTTTCAGTGTCGCATTACGCCTCTGTTTGTGTTTATGAAGCGGTGTTAAGCAATACACTACACGGATATTACATTTAACCCCCCCCCGCGCACGCCCACCGCAGCACTTGCGCGTTAATAATTTAATTACCTCAAACGGAAGTTGCATCCAACATCCTGAAACATTATCGAACTCTGTGAATTCAACGAAGTTTTAAAACGAAAATCAGCAAAAATACAGATAACAATTAAAAATCGTTTGATTAAAATTCCAATTAGGCGCCGTTACAGAAGAACGCTCCGGTTAAATCACAGTGTTGAGGTATCTCATTAAACAAGTTCACTTTATCTGTGGGCGGAAATGAACCCAATTAGAAAACCGGAAGTCTTAATATTACGATAAAACTGGAAACGCTTTGATAGTACAGTTTAATAACATACAATGTTAGTACGTTTTCTCATTGTAGATCTGGAGATAAAGCAGTAATGACGCTGGGAAAATAAAAAATAGTTCTTTCAGTTGCCAATTTTAGTCACTGACTGTAGATTTTTTTTTAACGTCCGACTGTTGTGCACACTTGGGCTAATGCAGACGATGGGATGATTTACAGCGTATGAAAATGCCAAGCCCTGGACCGGGAATCGAACCCGGGTCCTCGGGGTTTTACGCTATCAACTAGGCCACCGAGGCGGCTCACTGGCTGTAGAAATCTAATAGAATATTATGTCAGGTATTTAAAAAAAATGTCCCCTATATTTGTATACGATCCTTGTATATACACATTCATTAAATATAAATGTAACAGACCCTTATGACAGCTTTTGAGCGCTCGCTACTGGTGACATCTTGCGTCAAAGTGTTCAACTACGGTTAAAAAGATAATAGTACTGCATATTTCCTCAAATGTCTCCTCTGACCTTGAAACTTTCAGCGATCGTAGCGGCTGATAATGGAATTACTTGGACTTCAGCCGTTCATATCGAGCACGGTGGCTATACTTCCAGTCCGTTTATATTCAATGATGTAGCCGCCTCGGTGGTCTAGTTGATAGCGTACTGGGCTTTCACCCCGAGGACCCGGGTTCGATTCCCGGCCAGGGCTTGGCATTTTCATACGCTATAAACCCATCGTCTGCATTAGCCCAAGTGTGCACAATAGTCGGACGTTAAACACCAAAGAAAAAAATATCTATTCAATGATACAGCTGACTCGTAATTCTCCACACGCATTGTTCCTTGTCACGTGACAAAACACGTTTTACAAAATAAACAAGACTCTGGTGCCTAGTATTTTTTGTTTTGTATGTTTTTCACTAAAAAATTAAAATTTTGAAAACTGGTGAACCGACTTTAACCAAACTTTAGTATACTCTAATACTGGATAGGGTGTACCATAAAAAATATGGCTGAAACTTACAGTGCAAATTTCAAAATGGCGGTCATTATTATTCTACCAATAACCCAAGAATTAGCCATTATACAAAATAACTACAAGAACAACTTTTTAAAGTAAATAGGACAAATTTAATGGAACTTTACTTTTTGAAATCGGATTAAAAACAACCTAGTTACTGCAAGTTTCATCTGACCAAGGTCAGTTCTTGGGGTTTTCCAATATGAGCTAACAATGAACTAATAACTGCTACATATCTGGAATATGTTGACTTTTTGTGTACAGCTGTTGATTTTTTGTGTAATACTATGATTGACAGTATTAAACACATATTTCTCCCCCCCCCCCGGCGAAAAACCAATAAGGTTATCATCGCCCTTATCGTCGCGCGTGTCGCTTAGCCAAACCAAATTTCATCGTACATATTTTAATCGTGTAATTGTGCTCAGTGTTTGCGATCTGCAAACGTTATGCAGATGACACAGCAATTTTAACAGTTGGTGAAAATATTTTAGAAGTCACAGAGAAATTACAGAATGCCACCAATGCAGTAAGTCAATGGACAAAAAAATGGAGAGTAAAGCTTAATGAAGCAAAAACTGTACACATTAATTTTACGAATAGAAAATATGAACCATTACCAATAATATTAAACGAAAGGAGTTTAACATATGCAAACAGTGCTAAATATCTAGGAATGACACTCGATGCAAAGCTCCGATGGAAGGTGCATGTAAAAAAGAAAAAAGAGGAGCTAAAGCTCAAATTCAATAAAATGTTTTGGCTTATTGGAAGAAATTCAGAACTTTCGATAGACAACAAGATACTGCTATACAAGCAAGTTCTAAGACCAATATGGACCTATGGTGCACCACTCTGGGGATGTACAAGAAAAAGCAATAGTAAAATTATTCAAATTTTTCAAAATAAAGTATTGAGAACGATTGTCAACGCCCCTTGGTATGTGAGAAATGAAAACATACATAGGGACCTAGGTGTTGAATCTGTTCAGGAAGTCATTAAAAAGCTCTCGGTTAAGCATTATTGCAGGTTAGAACAGCATAATAATACAGAGATTGTCCAACTACTATGCCGCAGTGACAACATCACAAGAAGGCTGAAGAGGACCAAGCCAATTGACCTCTCCAGGCCGTAAACACATTGGGACCAGCCGTCGGACTGCACCTCAGCACACAGTGAACACAATGATGAAGAAAAATTACTAGATGGGGCACGCCTCAGTTGTAATTAATATAAAATAAAAAAAAAGTGTTTGCGACGTACGTTTATAATGTTTTGTTTGACTTTGTGACGACCCCGACAGAGAGATTTAACATTTTGTATCACGACCTGAAGATGAAACGATACAGTTTCGAAACCGCGGTAGCCTTTACGAGGTGAGTAGATAGACCACTGACGGTCAAAAAAAGAATATTTTTTGAAAGAAAAACAGAATATTTTTTGCTTAAGCCTTTGTAATCAACACTCACATTAACCAGTAATCAAAACTCGAACCCTCCCCTTAATTTGATCACGTATCATTATTTTAATGACCTCTATACATTCCCCCACTCCTTAGTACATTAAATCAGTTTATGAAAAAGTTTACTAATTTCCTTGCATACAGTATCTGAAAACCCCGTGTAATTGGCAAAATTTACGGTGCTTTACGGTCCCTAGCGATAAACGGGAGAAGCCGGCTCCAGTTACGTATGATTAATGATCATAACTTTCTAGGTTAATGGGATCCTGGAGAAGCGGGTGAAATGTCTTGATAGAAATACAATCCAATTATTGTACTGTTTGTATTAGGTCGGCAAATTCAATAATCCGATGACGCAGACTTGGTGATGCGCATTAATGACGTTTAGGCCAACTGATACGAAGAATGACTGACTTATAGTCAGTCAGTCAGTCTCTCTCTCTCTCTCTCTCACACACACACACACGCGCGCACGCACACACACATCCACATACACACACACACACACACACACACACACACACACACACACACTTGCACCGAACGTGAACCAAATTTGGCGATTGAAAACAAATATTTAAAAATTTTGTTAGAAGTATTTTCATGTCCAATGAACCGAAAAAGTGGCTGTTACTCGGTAAAAATCTGGTGGTGCTTCCTTTACGACCTTCAGACGAAATGTCAGTCTGCTGAATGGAAATCAGTAACATCACCAAGTAAAGAAAAATTTCGTTTGAACAGAAGCCAAAGTAATGGATGATCGAGTTATTTTCTTTATTACCAGTGTTTGGTTCACGAATTTATTTATTTATTCAGGGGAAAACAGTTAACAAAGAATTGTACAAGATCGGATACAAAATGCAGTTAGATGAAAATGACGATTGGGTTTTGTTGCAAGACAATGGTGAAGTTTTGTTGCAAGACGATTGGGTTTTGTTTGATCGCTGATGGTGAAACAGTACCTTGTCAAGCACGATGGTACCACTGTGGAACACCCTCTATATTCTCCCGACCTTGCACCACCGCAATTTTACCTGTTAACACGACTGAAAATGACACTGAAAGGACACCGTTTTGCTGATTCACAAGAGGTGATGGAAAATGCGACGAAGCAACTGAACGAAATTTCGAAAAATGGCTTTCAGGATTGTTTCGAACGATCAAAGAAATTCTTTTTATATTCTTCTTCTTTTCTGCTAGGATTATTGTCACTAAGTTCGGTATAACTATCTGCCTACCCTAGCTTCGTCAATTCTACTTTCGTTGACGCCTTTCGGAGAACCTCTATTTCTATCTAGAAATGGATTTTGAAGATGGAGGTTCTCCGAAACGCGTCAACGAAAGTAGAATTGACGAAGCTAGGGAAGGCAGATTATTATACTGAACATAGTGATATATAACAAAGGTTTATTTGCCTTGTTTGACGCATTTAGCAAATTTAGAGTAAATTGTTCGACCAAACACAATTTGTGGAGGAAACTGTTTGGCAATGAAAAAAAATAAAGAATATGCGCAATAACAGGACAATGAAAACTCCGTCAGTGAACTAGTCGAACTAGCGTTTCGGAGAACTTCCATCTTCAAAAACTATATCTATACCGGTCACCAATATTATGGCCCGTCCTATTTATAATTTTCTATCTCCACCTCGTTCCCCTCCTCTATTCAACACGTGTACATTAAACCTGACGTGCTCGCTTCTGACTGGCTCTTCAAAATACGTTTTCGCTCCCTTCCGATTGCCTTCTTTCAAACTTTCTCTTCAACGGTCGTTGAATTTTAAAAAATCCTGTTGATTTTTGAAAATTTTTAGATTTTTAAACGTAATATCTGCTTCCGACAATATTTGTTCATTCATTATGATCAAAGATATGTATGTATACATGCAGGAAGAGATTATTTTGAAGCAAAATAAGATTAAAATATTATACGTACTTTCAATAAATTTTTTTATTGACTAATTCCGGGAACTTTCTTTTTTTTGTTATTTTAAGGCGAAAAGCACATTGAGGCTATTATCGCCTCCCTAAATGTAAGTGTGAGTGTAAAGTGTTAAAGTCGTAAATGTAGTATTGTAAATGTAAGTGTGTGTTAAGACTCGGGTACCGCGAGGGACGTCTAAATCCCCTCAATAGATGCAGCTAGTCTGCACCTCCCCTGCGGGGCCGTGAACTTTCTGACCCTACCTTATATATATATATATAGCCTATAATGTGCTTAACGTCCGACTATTGTGCATATATATATATATATATATATATATATATATATATATATATATATATGACCTTGAAAATTCATTTCGAAATCCCGGATCTGGATCTTAACAAGATAGCAGCTCCTATTTAATCACTTTTCAATGAAAATTCGCTAAATAATGCCGTGATAACTTTAATTCTTTCATTCCTTGTACATGACTGTAGATTACAAGTAATGTACACTCGTGGCCGGTGAAGTTTGCACAAACGGCGCACTGTTTCATTGCGTTTTATATTTAATTATTTTAAAAGGAAATAAAGTGCCAGTAACAGTTTATCGTTGAACAGCTGTGAAATTGAGATTTATTTGAAATGCACTCGCTCGGTAACACGGAAATTCGTTGGATGCACCAGTCTAGCCGTCGCCTAACAAACTGCGAGTAACTATAAAGCTACAATTTAAAGCTCGGTGCACACTTGCTGAAATACAGAGCAAATGTTGTTGGCATTTACATTGCACAGATGTAAATGATTACCTGCCGGCGTCACTCCTGATATAGGTGTGTATAGAAAAAGGCCTGCTAAGACTTCAGTGCAACAGAGAAAAATGTGCGAGTGAGAAATCGAGTTCCCACTCTCTCACCCTTTTCTTTCACTATCGCTGAGTAATAACAGTTTGTACTCAGATAGGCAGGTTCTATGTCACTGGACTGTTGGAAGGAGCTGGAGGGGAATTCCCCTACATGCGCGAGACTTTTTCGAGCAGGCCGTTTACTAAATGGCTGGACTGTGCCTATGAAAAGCGCGTCACATTTCTACACCCCGATACCTGTCAGTGCACATTTCCTGCAGCGTCATATATCTTAATGGTAACTACAGCTTGTGAAGTCTCTCTACATTGATGAAAACATGAAGGGATGTTAGTCACGAGGACTACAAAGACCGAATAATAAATAAATCAATATTTTTTCCTCCTCAAAGTATCTACAATGACAATAGGCATTGTACATACGATTACATTATTTCAATCAATCTATAACCTAAACATGAAAAAGTCTTTTACGTACCAGCTTCTCCAAGGGTGGTACGGGAGATCTCATTTTGGTTACTTTTCCTCGCAGTGCGTCGCTAATTTCACCGGGTATTCGTCAAAGGATCGAATTGACATTCGGAAATAATTAACAAATTTGGCATCGATCTACCTGAGATCATTCAAGCATACGTTGAAAGCACTTCTCGCTGTTGTATGGATAAATCCAGCGCATCCTTTTTCTAATTTTACTTTCACAATTTACGTACTTGTGAACACACACACACAAAATTGATAATACACGTCTGCGGTGTGGTGTGTGTGTGTGTGTGTGTGTGTGTGTGTGTGTGTGTGTGTGTGTGTGTGTGTGTGTGTGTGTGTGTGTGTGTGTGTGTGTGCGCGCGCGCGTGCGTGTGTGTGTGTGTGTGCGTGTGGTGTGTGTGTGTGTGTGTGCGCGTGTGCGGTGTGTGCGCGTGCGTGCGTGTGTGTGTGTGCGTGCGTATGTGTGTGTGAGTGTGGTGTGTATGTTGTGTGTGCGCGCGCGCGTGCGGTGTGTGCGCGTGCGTGCGTGTGTGTGTGTGCGTGCGTATGTGTGTGTGAGTGTGGTGTGTATGTATGTGTGTGTGCTGTGCTGTGTGTGTGTGTGTGTGTGTGTGTGTGTGTGTGTGTGTGTGTGTATGCGCGTGTGTGTGTATGCGTATGTGTATGTGTGTGCGCGCGCGCGCGTGTGTGTGTGTGTACACTAAGTATTAAAATTTTTTCTTAACTACTTAGGCGCGTGTAGATCCATCTTAGTTGATGACACAAGACGCAGTAGTATCGCCTGACTTACCTACTTCTGCAAATTGGCGCTAATGTTCTCGTTGTAGCCAACTATAGTCTGATCACGAAAGAAAACACCAGAGTTTAGGACGTTATAATGTTCGAATCGGTTATCGTACAGACAGTTCAGATACACTAAATTATAGCGTTTTTTTTCTGTAAATCAATGTTGATTCCGTTTATATACATTTTAAAACGGACTTTATATTTTAAAAAAAATCACCGAAAAACACGTACTTTTTCTACTACTTTAAAGATGCATAACTATGTGTATGTGAATTTATAATCCACAACAATACTGTTTAAGCACGTTACGGTGTATGCATTTGTTAATGTTGCTGTCACATTTTACCAACGTTTGACCAAAAATTGAAATTATGGTGAATTTCTTTGAAAAAAGTGCTCATTTTGTTACCCGTAACTTTATTGAAATGATTCTCTAACAAACGTCTGTAATTTTACAACAGTACTATCAAATCTTCAGTCACGTGGCACGCATTATAGATCTTTGGTGTTGTAAATAAAACTTAAAATGGAACGGTTGCCACGCTCTGTACGTCTGTAGCTGAAATTTCGTTTCAATAACTTTACGTTTACTCACTGAACACAATTATAAATCTGATTTAACGTAATCTTGATAATCCTGTTGTAAACTTTGATAATACTGTTGTAAACCTTGATAATACTGTTGTAAACCTTGATGATACTGTTGTAAACCTTGATAATACTGTTGTAAACCTTGATAATACTGTTGTAAATCTTGATAATACTGTTGTAAATCTTGATAATACTGTTGTAAATCTTGATAATACTGTTGTAAACCTTGATAATACTGTTGCAAACCTTGATAATACTGTTTTAAACCTTTATAATACTGTTGTAAACATTGATAATACTGTTGTAAATCTTGATAATACTGTTGCAAACCTTGATAATACTGTTGTAAATCTTGATAATACTGTTGTAAATCTTGATAATACTGTTGTAAATCTTGATAATACTGTTGTAAATCTTGATAATACTGTTGTAAATCTTGATAATACTGTTGTAAATCTTGATAATACTGTTGTAAATCTTGATAATACTGTTGTAAATCTTGATAATACTGTTGCAAACCTTGATAATACTGTTGTAAATCTTGATAATACTGTTGTAAATCTTGATAATACTGTTGTAAATCTTGATAATACTGTTGTAAATCTTGATAATACTGTTGTAAATCTTGATAATACTGTTGCAAACCTTGATAATACTGTTGTAAATCTTGATAATACTGTTGTAAATCTTGATAATACTGTTGTAAATCTTGATAATACTGTTGTAAATCTTGATAATACTGTTGCAAACCTTGATAATACTGTTGCAAACCTTGATAATACTGTTGTAAATCTTGATAATACTGTTGTAAATCTTGATAATACTGTTGTAAATCTTGATAATACTGTTGTAAATCTTGATAATACTGTTGTAAACCTTGATAATACTGTTGCAAACCTTGATAATACTGTTTTAAACCTTTATAATACTGTTGTAAACATTGATAATACTGTTGTAAATCTTGATAATACTGTTGTATATCTTGATAATACTAATGTAAATCTTGATAATACTGCACACACACACACACGCGCGCGAGCGGCTGTGCTCATTTCAAGGTCACGGGTCTGGGTCTTATCATTATGAACGTTCCAATAGCTCATTTTCTAACAGAAATTCGCTAATGAATGGAACCGTTATGATAACCACACTATCACCTAATCATATATATTTTTTCTCAAGTCAACATCCTTTTTTCTCAGCACATACTATTCGTACAGACATACATGAAGTAACTTTAGAAAGACTTTTTAACCGGCATTTAACATTGCAAAACAATTTTGCGCTAAAACTTATTGTTTGTGGAAAATGTTAACATAAAATACACTTTTAATTGTCATAGGTTGCGTGCGAATACATGGCATCACAAATCAGACAATATTTTGTATATTTTACGAAGCTAACTTATTAATCACGAATAGATAATCCCATTACAAATGCCACTTTCTGCATAACGTGCTTAGAACAATTTCAATATTTACTTAAGTCATTAAACATATGGGTTATGAGGTCGTACTGAGTCCCATATCCCTGCCCGTCGTACAAGCCGGGACAAGCATTTCAAATACCAAATATATTATGATTTCTCCTTCCATAGTACACTTATCTATTGTTAATCGATCACTTTTCGATTTATTTTTAAGCATATTTTTAACATCCTTCCAACTACCGCCCTCACACCAACTACTACTCTTATTAAAAAAGGCTGTGTTTACTTAAAACTTTCATAGTTCGAAACTTCGCACGGGCCCTCCGGTCTACAAAACTGTTATAACGCTTGCGAGACATTTGGAAAGTGAAAGACAAAAGTAATTTAAAGAGAAATGGTTGCTATTCATGGCACGCGACACGCAGTATCGTCTCATACATTCTTTCTCACTTTATCTTTAAACACAAGCTGAACAAGAAGTAACACAACTTTGTTAGCGCATTTTGGTGCGTGCGTGCGTGCGTGCGTGTGTGTGCGCGCGCGCGCGTGTGTGTGAGTGTGTGGTGTGTGTGAGTGTGTGTGCGTGTGCGGTGTGTGGTGTGTGTGCGTGTGCGGTGTGTGGTGTGTGTGCGTGTAGTGTGTGTGCGTGTGGTGTGTGGTGCGTGTGCGGTGTGTGGTGTGTCGTATGTGTGTGTGCGTGTGCGGTGTGTGGTGTGTCGTATGTGTGTGTGCGTGTGCGGTGTGTGTGGTGTGTGGTGTGTTTGTGTGTGCGTGCGTGTGCGGTGTGTGTGTGTGTGTGTGTGTCTGTGCGTGTGCGGTGTGTGTGTGTGTGTGTGTGTGTGTGTGTGTGTGTGTGTGTGTCTGTGCGTGTGCGGTGTGTGTGTGTGTGTGTGTGTGTGTGTGTGTGTGTGTGCGTGGTGTGTGTGCGTGGTGTGTGTGTGCGTGTGCGGTGTGTGTGAGTATGTGTGGTGTGTGTGTGTGTGTGCGGTGTGTGTGTGGTGGGGGGTGTGTGTGGTGGGGTGTGTGTGCGCGCGTGTGCGGTGTGTGTGTGTGTGTGTGGTGTGCGTGCGTGTGTGTGTGTGCGGTGTGTGTGCGTGTGCGTTTGGTAAGTGTGTGCGCGCGTGTGGTGTGTGTGTGCGTGTGCGGTGTGTGTGTTCGTGTGCGGTGTGTGGTGTGTGTGCGTGTGCGGCGTGTGGTGTGTGCGCGTGTGCGGTGTGTGGTGCGTGCATGTGCGGTGTGTGTGGTGTGGTGCGGTGTGTGTGGTGTGGTGTGTGTGTGTGTGTGTGCGTGTGCGGTATGTGGTGTGGTGTGTGCGCGTGTGGTGTGTGTGTGTGTGTGTGTGCGCGCGCGTGTGGTGTGTGTATGTGTGCGCGTGCGTGTGCGGTGTGTGTGTTTGTGTGTGCGTGTGTGGTGTGTGTGCGTGTGGTGTGTGTGCGTGTGGTGTGTGTGTGCGCGTGTGCGGTGTGCGTGCGTGTGTGGTATGTATGTGTTTGCGTGCGTGTGCGGTGTGTGTGGTGTGTGTGTGCGCGTGTGCGGTTTGTGGTGTGTGGTGTGTATGCGTGTGCGTGTGTGCGTCTGTGCGTGTGTGTGCGTGTGCGGTGTGTGGTGTGTGTGCGTGTGCGGTATGTGTGTGTGTGTGTGTGTGTGTGTGTGTGTGTGTGTGTGTGTGTGTGTGTGTGTGTGTGTGTGTGTGTGCGTGCGTGCGTGTGGTGTGCGGTGTGTGTGTGTCTCTTTATTCAAGATCTCTTTATTCACGATCATCATATTACATACAGAAAAAAATGTATTGCATGACTATCGATCAATTAGTTTAGTCTCGCAGTGACGTTGTCAAGCCAGCAAGATCTCTTTATTCACGATCATCATATTACATACAGAAAAAAATGTATTGCATGACTATCGATCAATTATTTTAGTCTCGCAGTGACGTTGTCAAGCCAGCAAGATCTCTTTCTTCACGATCATCACATGACATACAGAAAAATGTATTGCATGACTATCGATCAATTAGTTTAGTCTCCCAGTAACGTTAGTCAAGCCAGCAAGATCTCTTTATTCACGATCATCACATGACATACAGAAAAAAATGTATTGCATGACTATCGATCAATTAGTTTAGTCTCCCAGTGACGTTAGTCAAGCCAGCAAGATCTCTTTATTCACGATCATCATATTACATACAGAAAAAAATGTATTGCATGACTATCGATCAATTAGTTTAGTCTCCCAGTAACGTTAGTCAAGCCAGCAAGATCTCTTTATTCACGATCATCATATTACATACAGAAAAAAATGTATTGCATGACTATCGATCAATTAGTTTAGTCTCCCAGTAACGTTAGTCAAGCCAGCAAGATCTCTTTATTCACGATCATCATATTACATACAGAAAAAAATGTATTGCATGACTATCGATCAATTAGTTTAGTCTTCCAGTAACGTTAGTCAAGCCAGCAAGATCTCTTTATTCACGATCATCATATTACATACAGAAAAAAATGTATTGCATGACTATCGGTCAGTTAGTTTAGTCTCCCAGTGACGTTAGTCAAGCCAGCAAGATCTCTTTATTCACGATCATCATATTACATACAGAAAAAAATGAACATCAACCAAACGTGCGTTTCAAATTGCATGACTATCGGTCAGTTAGTTTAGTCTCCCAGTGACGTTAGTCAAGCCAGCAAGATCTCTTTATTCACGATCATCATATTACATACAGAAAAAAATGCGAAGTGTATTTTCTTGCTCAATTTAAATTGAAATGGACAATATAGTTGCTGATAAAAAAAACAACAGGCATTGACTCTTGGGGCTACCTTGAAGCAAGCGCTGAACGAATTCCAAAGATTATCAATTCGTGGTTATCCGAATGAAGTTTTAGATTAAATTCCTTTAAAGAGCTTATTACGTCACGGTTAGGTTATTAAATTGCGGCTTAAAGAAGAAACACAGCGTTGTCACGTTTATTGAACTGGGACATTTTCAATAGGTTTGGCTCTGCAGAGCGATTCCACTCAAGATACAGGCTGTACTTTATCTAAACGTGCAACTAAACTGTCTCTACAGCTGTCGATTTTACTTTTGGCGTCTCTGTTAACTCGTCATTACAGCTGCTTTTATGCGTAGATGTTATTCGACTACTCTTTTTTGGAATTAGTAACTTCTTTAAATTTCTTTTAACTTTTTTAAATAAGGAAGAACTAATCTCGGCGTGTGCTATCAAGATTTATCCTTTCCCCTGAACCATCTGTTGAAGATGTTGGAGGAATAAATTCACCATTGAAATCTCCAAATTCGCTCAAACACCTTTCTCCTGATAAAACTTCTATTTGAAGCGTTTAAAGTATTAAACATTAATACAGATCAATACATATAATTGGTTTTTTTAATAGCTATTTGTACAGTACATTATAATACTTAGTTGTAAAAGATGTTTGATGTAAGCATGCAATCTTCTTGTACTGTGTTTATTATAATGATCTGCCTTCCCTAGTTTCGTCAGTTCTACTTTCGTTGACGCGTTTCGGTAATCTCCATCTTCAAAAACTATATCTATACTCTAAGTATAGCGGGAAGGCAGATCATTATACTGAACACAGTGATAATAATGCTTGCAAAAAAGAAGAAGAATATAAAAATAATCTTCTTGTACTGTGTTCAGTATAATGATCTGCCTTCCCTAGCTTCGTCAATTCTACTTTCGTTGACGCGTTTCGGAGAACCTCCATCTTAAAAAGCTATATCTATACTCTAAGTATAGAGGGAAGGCAGATCATTATACTGAACACAGTGATAATAATCCTTGCAAAAAAGAAGAAGAATATAAAAATAATCTTCTTGTACTGTGTTCAGTATAATGATCTGCCTTCCCTAGTTTCGTCAGTTCTACTTTCGTTGACGCGTTTCGGTAATCTCCATCTTCAAAAACTATATCTATACTCTAAGTATAGCGGGAAGGCAGATCATTATACTGAACACAGTGATAATAATCCTTGCAAAAAAGAAGAATATAAAAATAATCTTCTTGTACTGTGTTCAGTATAATGATCTGCCTTCCCTAGCTTCGTCAATTCTACTTTCGTTGACGCGTTTCGGAGAACCTCCATCTTCAAAAACTATATCTATACTCTAAGTATAGCGGGAAGGCAGATCATTATACTGAACGCAGTGATAATAATACTTGCAAAAAAGAAGAAGAATATAAAAATAATCTTCTTGTACTGTGTTCAGTATAATGATCTGCCTTCCCTAGTTTCGTCAATTCTACTTTCGTTGACGCGTTTCGGAGAACATCCATCTTCAAAAACTATATCTATACTCTAAGTATAGAAGGAAGGCAGATCATTATACTGAACACAGTGATAATAATCCTTGCAAAAAAGAAGAAGAATATAAAAATAATCTTCTTGTACTGTGTTCAGTATAATGATCTGCCTTCTCTTGTTTCGTCAATTCTACTTTCGTTGACGCGTTTCGGAGAACCTCCATCTTCAAAAGCTATATCTATACTCCATACTATAACTACTACTAAACTCTATACTATACTATATCTATACTATACTCTATACTCTATACTATAAGTATAGAGGGAAGGCAGATCATTATACTGAACACAGTGATAATAATCCTTGCAAAAAAGAATATAAAAATAATCTTCTTGTACTGTGTTCAGTATAATGATCTGCCTTCCCTAGCTTCGTCAATTCTACTTTCGTTGACGCGTTTGGGAGAACCTCCATCTTCAAAAACTATATCTATACTCTAACTATAGAGGGAAGGCAGATCATTATACTGAACACAGTGATAATAATCCTTGAAAAAAAGAAGAAAAATCTTCTTGTACTTTTTGTATTTCATTTTCTTTAATGGCTAAAAACTTGTTATTTGATTTAGTTACCCTTGAAAAAGATACATACAATAGCGTGTAAAGACGGCATTTGGTAAACACAATCCTGCTCTTCGAAGTGTTTGTCCCTGCGACTTGTTTATAGTGATAGCAAACGCAATTTTAATAGGTAACTGTCTTCTAGTCAATTGAAAAGGCGTGCTTGGATCAGATGGCGTTAAGTTTATTCGTGGTACTACTACAGTTTTCTCGGTGTCAATCAACTGAGCATTAATTGTGAATCATGACCATGCTTTGTAAAAACAGTGTCCAAAACATGTCTTCGGTATTCGAAATGTTTGCCCCCGCTTGTACGACGGGCAGAGATACGGGACTGTCAGTAGGGCCACATAACCTGCTGACAATACAAGTAAATATTGAAAATGTTCTAATCACGTGATGCAAAAAAGTGGCATTGTAATGTGACTGTCTATTCGTGATTAGTAAGTTAGCTTCGTAAAATATACAAAATATTGTGTGATTTTCGCATGCGCATGCGAGCTGCTATGATGCCGTTTTGCCTATGATAATTAAAACATAAAAATATACAAGTTTGCAGGATTCAAATTTTTTAACTAATTTCTCTCCATACTAGGTGCGGTGCATTTTTCGAATCAGGAAACCAGAAAACGGATATATCGAACCAACAGCGTCAAATCGATTTTGGAACCACTGACATACTGAAGTGCGTGAGTGCGTGTGGGGGGGGGTAATTGGCACTTTGTAGCCCACGTAGACGAAGTTTCAATAATAAAACTTGTAAAAATGATTTTTTGCATCAGCCAAGCCGTTTCAAAAAGGCGGTTATTTATTATCTGAAAAAATCACGTCATATTTTCCTGATTTCATCGTACTGTGCATTACAATTGCTGACACACTGTCACATATACAATTTTTTGTACCACTCGAAACAGATTGGTACTCATTTAATGGCGCCAGGTCTGGGTCGTACAATGATGGCTGCTCCAATAACTCATTTCCCAACGGAAATACGCTAACAATACAAATTATCAATACAAGTTCCAAGTTTTGTATTTCAATACACTAGACGAGGCGCAGTACTGGCCGTATGTCAGCCGTTATTTATTCAGACACAACGTAAACGCCAGGGAATTGTTTTGTCCCAGTAGATAATACCGTCCTGACGTGGAAAGTTTCACCCCCCACCGGCGTTACATCGGTTCTATGAAATCGTTTAAAACTTTCTTTATTATCGATTATCTATTACAGTAGTCACGATTATCCGAGCCCCTGATTTATATCGATAAAAGAAATGTAATTAGGAGTGGAGAAAAAAGCGGTACTTTTCCGCCAATCATAATGTTAAAATTTAACGTGAAACATTGTTCTGGCACTTTCCCACGCTTCGGCCAATACCGATTCCAGGAATATAACAAATTTTTTTTATATTCTTCTTTTCTGCTAGGATTATTGTCACTATGTTCAGTATAATCTGCCTTCGTCAATTTTTCTTTCGTTGACGCGTTTCGGAGAACCTCCATCTTTAAAAACTATTTCTACACTGGTCACCAATATTATGGCTCGTCCTATTTATAACTTTCTAGTTCCACCTCGTACCCCTTCTCTATTTACGTGCCTGTGTTCAACACGTGTACATTAAACCTAACGTGCTCGCTTCTGATTGGCTATGGTGATTGAGACGTTCGAGAAAATATATAGTACCATTATATATTTCACTGTAGTTAAATACTCTGCCGCAAGATGCCATTAGCAGCGAACGCTCACATATCTCACGTAAGGGTTATCATTCTGGTATGTACGCCTATGTACTCAATGAAATCGACAGAAACTTGCATTACAGCTGTATAGTACTTGCTTTAGACTTGCTAGCAGATGTTCGGAGTTGTTCGTGTACAATTATTTGATCCTATCGGATTATTTTATGTCTATGCAATGTATTAATCACTGTTACAAGCAAAACGAAAAATAATATAACGGCTACCTTCACTGTTGCGTTGTACCATATTGGTCTGGGGCAACAACAGGGTAAAAAAAAAATCTGAAATTTTGATTAAGAAATATCCTGTCATGGCGCGTCGACTATCGCGATCGGAACGTATCGATATTTACCCCTAATGTTTTTGCTCGCGTTCGTATTTTTAATCCGGTTCGATTCAAATTTGGCACAATTATCTGGAGAAAATATTTTGTCAAACAACAGGCTACTGAATAATAATTGCAGAGTTAAGAAAATTGTACATAGTCTTGGTACCACCATTCCAAACATCATTAGGCAAGTGATCGTTTTAAGAAGTAAGAAGAATACGTATAGAACTCAGACACTTACCGACAGAAGCTCTTTGTTGACGATATCTTCGCTGAATATATAATTAGTCTGAAGATATGTTTACAAATATCTTGTTTTGTTTAAATAAATAAATACGTGAACCTAACTCGGATATTATTTACTGTTGTTATTGTAAAAGATCAGTTGTTTTATATTAATTCGTAACGATCAGCTGATTTCATTGAACAGCTGATAGGCTATAATACGTTTCAGGTTAACTTCGAATGTATTATAACTCGGACAGTTACCGACAGAAGCTCTTTGTTGATGATATCTTCGGTGAATATATAATTAGTCTGAAGATATGTTTACAAATATTTTGTTTTGTTTAAATAAATAAATACGTGAACCTAGCTTAGATATTATTTACTGTAGTTGTAGTAAAAGATCAGTTGTTTTATATTAATGCATAACGATCAGCTGATTTCATTGAACAGCTGATAGGCTATAATACGTTCTCAGATTACTTCGAATGTATTATAACTCGGACAGTTACCGACAGAAGCTCTTTGTTGATGATATCTTCGGTGAATATATAATTAGTCTGAAGATATGTTTACAAATATTTTGTTTTGTTTAAATAAATAAATACGTGAACCTAGCTTAGATATTATTTACTGTAGTTGTAGTAAAAGATCAGTTGTTTTATATTAATGCATAACGATCAGCTGATTTCATTGAACAGCTGATAGGCTATATATAATACTTTTCAGATTAACTTCGAATGTATTATAACTCGGACAGTTACCGACAGAAGCTCTTTGTTGACGATATCTTCGCTGAATATGTAATTAGTCTGAAGATATGTTTACAAATATTTTGTTTTGTTTAAATAAATAAATACATGAACCTAGCTTAGATATTATTTACTGTAGTTATAGTAAAAGATCAGTTGTTTTATATTAATTCATAACGATCAGCTGATTTCATTGAACAGCTGATAGGCTGTACGTTTCAGGTCAACTTCGAACGTATTATAAACGGTTACAACGTGCACGTGTTCTTCAACTAAGGAAAAATAGCGAAACCAAAGCAATACGTTTTCATATAATACGCGTGTATTGTTATCGAAAAGGAGGAAGAAAAAGAGACAGAAATAAAGACGAAATTCGTTTGCTCATTCGTTCCATATTAGCCGCCTCGGTGGCCTAGTTGATAGCGTACTAGGCGTTCACCCCGAGGACCCGGGTTCGACTCCCTGCCAGGGCTTGGCATTTCCATACACTATAAATCATCCCATCGTCTGCATTAGCCCAAGTGTGCACAATAGTCGGACGTTAACCATAAAAAAAATCGTTCCCTATTTCCGTTACATTCTTCCGTTCGGCAGACTTTTCTATTCACTCCTCTCGCCAAAGCTTCAACAATTTTACGTAATTAAGAAAAAAAACGTAAACCCAGTGTAATTCCAAAGAAATTTGTGTTCTATTTAAAAAAAAATCCAAACTGTAGCCATTTAAATTCAACGTTTTAACTATCTGTTTTAAAGACCTTGTATTTCGGGTAGTGCGAATTTACACCGGAAATCATCCGAAGTAAAATTTCAGAATTAGAATATAAAGAAACGCAACATCGCTGCAAGGAAATTGAAGACATTTTTACATAATAGGACTTAAATATCGACACACCCTATAATACGGGCGCAGGAGACGGCAGACCCAAGAGCAAATGTTATTAACCAACACTTCGTAGTGCCTACGTGACTGAAATTCCAACAATTGTTATCTTTTGCAATTTAAACGCCAGCCCCCCCCGTCTTGTCGCATTACTACAAAATTAGGCATACTACTTAATATTTTAAACAAACTGATCGTATTCGAGAATTTACATGAAAAAATGAGCTATTAAAGCAGCAATTCAAGACTCGCGACCTTGATTAGCACCGATTTTGAACTATTTTTTCGATTAATCGTTTTAATTAATTTATTTTTGTATGAGTGTATTAGCAGTCTATAACGTGAGCAATCTGTAATACAACTCGGAATCGTTCGTTACCCACCAAAATCTTGTACAGTTTCAAATCGGCGGCCATTTTAAATCATAACCTTACGCTTTTAAAAAAATCGGATTCGACCTTTGTGTCCAGCGTTGGGCGTTTGAAATTCCGTCGGAAATACGAAACTGAGTGAGGTCAGGGTTCATTTTTGTACTTTTAGTATAGACTTTCAAATTTAAAAGTCAAAATGATAATTTATGCCTAATCTGCTTCAAACTTGCCACAAAAGTTAAAATTTTAGTTAATAACTTCTGTAGTAGTTTTGTTAGCCGTTCAGCCTCCTATCCGCCTTGGTGGTCTAGTGGATAGCGTACTAGGCTTTCACCCCGAGGATCCGGGTTCGATTCTCTTGGCATTTTCATGCCAATTTTGTGTGCCAATGTTATATTGCATGTAACAGTATATTTGGCGCGTTGCGTGTTGTATATATATAAATATAATTGTGACTGCTTCTAAACAGCTGATTTCGCACAACAGCTGTTGCTTCAATATCATTTCAATTGAGGTTATGTTAAACATTCAATTTCTAAATAAAATGGACAATAAAATTATTTAAAAAATACGTTTTAAATGAACAAAGATTAAGAAAAAATGAACGAGAAAATCTACGACGATTAGAAAATAAATTAAAACGAAAAAGTGAAATTAACGATAAAAATGTTACAATTAAGAAGAGTTATGACTGAAGAGCATCAACTAATTAATAAGAAAACCGAGGAATCGAGAAAAACGTGATACGTGATTTATATTTTTGGTTCGGTAACAATATTTCTTTGTACTTTCAATGTGCAGTAATTTAAAATACTAATTTATAAAGATTTTTTTAACGCTGAAAGGCTTCCCGATTAGGCCGGGTGGCAGCCAGCTTGCGGAGCGGAGCAGACTACACTTCAAAACCGAACCTATTGTTTTAAATGTAATTGTGGCCACTGAAAGCAAAGCGGAGTGATGCGACGTAGACAAAAGACTGCTTCCAACTCGTCGGAAAAGTAAAGGACTCTTTCCACTCAAAAATAGGACTTTCCGCACAAAAATAAGATACTCTTTCCACTCAAACATAAAGGATTCTTTCCACTTAAAAATAAAAGACTGTTTCTACTCAAAAATAAGGGACTCTTTCCACTCAAAATTAATGAACCTTTTCATTCAAAAAGAAGGGACTCTTTCCACTCAAAACTAAGGGACTTTTCCATTCAAAATCAAAGGACTGTTCCTACTAAAAAATAAGAGACTCTTCCCGCTCAAAAATAAGACTTTCCACTCAAAAAGAAGAGACTCTTTCCGCTCAAAAATTAGAGACTCTTTTAGCTGAAAAATAATAGATTTTTTCCGTTCACAAATAACAGACTCTTTCACTTAAAAAATAAGGGACTATTTCTAATCAAAAATAAAAGAATCTTTGAACTCAAAAATAAGACACTTTTCACACAAAAATAAGAGGCTCTTTCCACTCAAACTTTCTATTAAAAAATAAGGGTCTCTTTTCACTACAATAAAATCGACTCTTTCCGCTTAAAAATAAAAGACTCTTTCTACTCAAAAATGAGGCTCTTTACACTCAAATCAAGAAACTTTTTCATCCAAACATAAGGGACTCTTTCTACTCAAAAATAAAGGACTCTTTCCACTCAAAACTAAGGGACTTTCCACTCAAAATTAAGGAATTCTTCCTACTAAAAATAACAGACTAGTTCCACTCAAAAATAAGTGACTCTTTCCGCTCAAAAATTAGAGACTCTTTCCACTGAAAAATAAAAGATTTTTTGCGTTCACAAATAACAGACTCTTTCCACTCAAAAATAAGAGACTATTTCTAATAAAAAATAAAAAACTCTTTTCACACCAAAATATCTAACTCTTTCCACTCAAACTTTCTATTAAAACATAAGGGCCTCTTTCCACTACAATAAAAGCGACTCTTTCCACTTAAAAAACTCTTTCTACTTAAAAATTAGGGACTCTTTCCACTCAAACTAAGAAACTTTTTCACTCAAACATACGGGACTCTTTATACTTAAAAATAAAGGACTCAAAACTAAGGCACTTTTCCACTCAAAATTAAGGGACTCTTCCTACTAAAAAATACGAGACTCTTTTCACTGAAAAACAAAAGACTTTTTCGTTCACAAATAACACTCTTTCCGCTCAAAAATAACGGACTATTTCTAATAAAAAATAAATGAATCTTTCCACTCAATAATAAGCAACTCTCTCATTCAAACTACGCTATGAAACAGTCAGTTTCAAAGATACAAATGGCGTTTGGATTAAAAGTATCACTTCATAACCTACAAAAAATTTTCAAAAGTCGCATCGTATCTCTGAAGTAGCTTATGAAATAATGCAAGGCTCGAGAACAGAGACGTACCTCTTCTTGTTTGTAAAATAAATGTATAACTTTGCCATTAAATTATAAACAGAAACGTAATGGAACTGCATCAGGCTACAGTAGCCAATTACGCTACACGTCGGTCCTGTGCATTAGAAATAATACGGACATTTTATTTCAAATTAAAGTTTAGAGCACTCTAAAACTTACAAAGAATTGTATTTAACAAACATAAAAGTTTACATTCAGTCATAAATTAAAAGCCGCTTCCCAGTGAGTAAAAAGCGGACAAATTAGGCCTTTTAATAAAACAGACAAATAAATCAGAATTTACGAGAGTTGCCCCGTTTTGCTTTAAATATTCGTACATGTACAGTAAATTGAGGTTACTTAAAACCTTATCACAGCTCCAATACAACGAAAGTATGCGTGAAGCAATTTTCCGTGAAGCGTCATGGTTTCAAGATGCAATTACTACCGTACCCTTTCCGTTAATGCCAATCTCTCGTTCTCATTAGTCTAACGCCCCCACACACACACACACACACACACACACACACACACACACACGCACGCACACCCACATACACACATACATAGACATATATATACACACACACACACACACACGCACGCACACCCACATACACACATACATAGACACATACACACACACACACACACACACACACGCACGCACGCACGCACACCCACATACACACATACATAGACACATACATACACACACACACACACACACACACACACACACACACACACACACACACACACACACACACACACACACACACACACACACACACACACACACACACACACACACACACACACACACACACACACACACACACACACACACACACACACACACACACACACACACACACACACACACACTAGCTGTATTGTAACAATGTTATATTCATAGCTTGTACAATTGTATTATTTACGATGCATACTCAAGGGCAAGCTTAAAACCACGACACTGGCTGACAACATCTGGACGTGGAAAAACTGAAAAATCAGCATCTCTGTGATTTGACCGCAACGATAACGTTATCCCGACCCTGAAGCAGCAGATAAAATGTAGGCACGCGGTCTGTCCTCCGATTTGGTTCTTAGAATACACATTCGCGGAGCTGATTCGCTCGGATAATCGCGGCACGCTGGCTGTCTGGCTGACGTGATAAGAGCGAAATAAAAATTAATTTATGCTACAGATAAAAATCTCCCATTGCAATGCCATAATCAGCACAAAATTAACATTACATCGAAAAAGAACCCTTACCGCCGTTACGAAAATTAATTAATAAATTAAGCATTTACTTTTAATGAAATTGGAATTCAATTTCATTCGCGAAAATTTAAAATGCTAACTTAAAGCTTTCACCCCGAGAACCAGGGTTCGATTCCCGGACAGGGTTCGGCATTTTCATACGCTATAAATCATCCCATCGTCTGCATCAGCCCAAGTGTGCACAATAGTCAGACGTTAAACACCAAAAAAAAAAAAAAAGTTGATAACTGGGCTTTCACCCCGAGGACCCGGGTTCGATTCCCGGCCAGGGCTCGGCATATTCATACGCTATAAATCATCCCATCGTCTGCATTAGCTCAAGTGTGCACAATAGTCGGACGTTAAACAAAAAAAAAAAGTTGATAACTGGGCTTTCATGCCGAGGACCCGGGTTCGATTCCCGGCCAGGGATTGGCATATTCATACGCTATAAATCATCCCATCGTCTGCATCAGCCCAAGTGTGCACAATAGTCGGACGTTAAACACAAAAAAAAAGTTGATAACTGGGCTTTCACCCCGAGGACCCGAGTTCGATTCCCGGCCAGGGCTTGGCATTTTCATACGCTATAAATCATCCCATCGTCTGCATCAGCCCAAGTGTGCACAATAGTCGGACATTTAAAAAAAAGAGCATTTCGTAAATAAAGCATGTGACTTTAGAAGGCTTATTAATTAAGCTTCTAATTAATTAAGAACTTAATTAATTAAGTTCTACGGTAATAATATTACATAACGTTTTTGCTCAGACAATTTGAAACGTTAGCACCGTTTCT
>CM040189.1:11583365-11620865 GCA_022606455.1 Callitettix versicolor
TTCTCGGACTTTGATGCCATTGCGAATCAAATTAAGATTTTTCAGAATCCTTTTGATACTGACATTGAAACCCTAGCCTCGGAACTTCAAATGGAAATGTGTGTGTGTGTGTGTGTGTGTGTGTGTGTGTGTGTGTGTGTGTGTGTGTGTGTAAGTTGTAAAAGACTGTAAAATTGATCTACAGTGCAGTGATATAATTAAGAACAAATATCAAAACTCATCTTTGTTAGAATTTTATAAGAGTCTTCCACTGACACAATTTGATAATTTGCATAAATTTGCTCGTGGGCTGTTTTCTGTGTTTGGTACTACTTATTTGTGTGAGAAGACCTTCTCCAAAATGAAGTACACAAAAAATGTTTACAGATCTAAATTAACTGATGAGCATCTTAAATCTCTTTTAATAATTGGTACAAGTAAAATTAGTCCACAACTACAAACTATTGTCAGTGGAAAATCTCAATTACATAAATCTCGTTAGTATTTCATATGTCATTATGCTTGTTATAAGTTATATTTTAATTTAAAATGTATAAAATGTTAGTTGGATTCATTTCAATAATTTGTTAGTTATTATATACTGAAGTTAAATTTTCTGCATATTATACATGTCTTTACTCATTACAATTCTGTGTTTCTTTATCCAACTTATCACAAAAACAATAACAATAAGCCTACAACAATGTTATGAGTAGTTAGCCCATGACCATATCAATGTAGATGTCATATTAATAATTATTCAACATAAAATTAGAATACTTCAGTAAACTAAATTTAATTTGCTATAAAAAATATGTTCTCTAAAAGGAGTTTTCAAGTATGCTAGCTCTCCGCGGGCCGGATGTGGCCCTCGGGCCGTAGTTTGGAGACCCCTGGTCTACTGTAATTAAAAAAAACGTAGAATCAAGTAAACCATACACCATAAATTCTGTGAAAAGTAAAAAAAAATTAACTTATAACAAAAGTGGTGCGTGCGTGCGTGCGTGCGTGCGTGCGCGCGCGCGCGCGCGCGTGTGTATCGTACACCGATGTAAAGAATGCGAGGCGGAAACCGACTGTAAACGGTTGACCTTGGTCAAACTACTACCCTTTTCGCATTCGCTAGTCGCATGTTAGCTATTGTTTCCTATTTCCAAAAATAAAGAGAACCTTAAAGGGCCGTCGTTTTACAGCCGTAGATGACATTAAAAGCGCATCGCTGAAAGAACTAAAGGCAATCTCAAAGATGGAGTTTGAGAAGTGTTTCGAGGATTGGAAGAAGCGCTGGCACAAGTGCATAATTTCCAATGGGGACTATTTTGAAGGCGATAACATCAATGTAGAAGAATAAATATTTTGTTAAAAAAATTAAAAATCTCGTTACTTTCTGAACACACCTCGTATTGTAATACTTATATAATGTCTTACTCATATTTATTTACTTCTTTCTTTCCATTTCTAAGAACTCTAGACAGACATGGAATAAACTAATTTAAATGTTTGTGTTACAATCTTATACAACACAGGTCTACAACCAAAAATTTGATTTGATAATTTTAGCTAATCATTATGGTTTTTGGTGTGCTGAAACCGAAAATGAAGTCCGTTTTTCTCTATCACGTACAGATTTTGCAATTAGTCAGGTCTTATATAATATATAGTAGGTCTATATAGAATAAGACAAATTGTGATTGTCGTAAACTTTAATAAATAAAGTTAATATAACATTCATTCATTCATTCAGTATTTTCATTGTTAAATTTAAATAAATAACAGTTATTTAAATGTTATTTTAAAATTTATTATTGCTAACTAATAATATTGTGAATAATATTATTCACAATATATTATTTTTTGACCCTGTTTTGCACTTCCTGGTTAGTTTTCCCATTCTTCGTGAATATTGTTTCCAAGTATACATACATATTCCAATTGTATATGAATAATCTAATATAATAAATAAAAAAACTAAAGTATATTTTATTTATTCTACGTGGGGTGGAAAACTGATGTTTTCTGACTGGACTGTAGTAGAGAAGACATTTAAACTGCCTCGCATTCTCTACATCTGTCGACTGTATGTGTGTATGCGTGCACGTGCGCGCGCATTTGAAATGCAATTTGGTTATTAAAATTGAGATTTTGTAAAAATAAAAGCTATCGTACAGAACAATTTCTGTTTGTCGTCGTAAAATTAACCATTATATTATATTCACGTTAAATGTATATTTTCAATAATATTTTTCAGTCTATCGTTGATCATATTTGTGTCCTTGGAACTCCTTTTGCACAGTGGCTACACATTCTGCAATAGCTAAGACTAATAAGAAATACGGCGGATCGCCGTGTACAACAGAATGTCACACCCGAAAACAAATGTGAGCGATACCGCACAAAAGCGAGTCTCTTATTTATTATATTCAGCACAACATGGAACGCGATACCGTACGGCGTATGCTCTATTGTTGTGTAAATTTATGTGTATTCTTAGCCTATCCCAGAGTTTACTGCTTTCTGCTGGTGAAGTAATACAGGAGCGCTACGGTTTACGTCATATCTCATATCATGTGTCACGTGGTACGTTGTCTGACGTCATATCGCTCTATTCCCTCGAACTGTAATATATAATCGCTGCACTCAACTGTCTCGGCAGATATAATTCCCGAAAACTAACTTTAAGTAAACGAATATCAAATCTGTTCGTACGTTTCAAAATGGCTGCCACTAAAAAACCTCTTTCTTTATTGAAGCGAAGCTTTTAATGTCAGAACAAAAAAAAATCTGCCGAACGGAAGAATGTAACGGAAATGTGGAACGAACAAGCAAACGAATTTCGTCCCTACTTCTGTCTTCTTCTTTTTCGATAATACACGCTATTATATGATACACCTTTGGTTTCGGTATTTTTCCTTAGTTGAAGAACACGTGCACGTTGTAACCGTTTGTAATACATTCGAAATTAATATAAACGTTTATAATAATTGTTGTTAATATTGCTAGTTTTTAACAACATAACCTGAAACTTATTTTAGCCTATCAGCTGTTCAATGGAATCAGCTGTTCGTTACGAATTAATATTAAACAACCGATCTTTTACTATAACTACAGTAAATAATATAGAAGCTAGGTTCACGTATTTATTTATTTAAAGAAAACAAGATATTTGTAAACATATTTTCAAACTAATTGTATATATTTTGCACAGATATCAATGACAAAAGCTTCGTTTCTGTCGGTAACTCTCCGAGTTCCACAATTAATTGTATTTTTCGTTTTTAGGGGGGTGTGTTTCTCGGACACGTTGTAACCGTTTATAATAATTGTTGTTAATATTATCAAAAGCCGTTCTGCGTGATTTGTATTGGCTGATAGGACGAAAATCTCGGTTGGCCTTGAACCACAAGAGATTATTGTACATATCAGTAATTAGGCCTATTTGGACATATGGTGCTGAACTTTGGCGGTGTACAAAACCCTCAAAGCAACAGATTACCCAGCGAGTACAAAATCTTATTATTCGTGCAATGACAAATGCAAGGTGGTACCAGAGGAATGACGACCTTCATGCTGACCTAGACTTGAAGTAGACTGCGCCTCTCGGCACGAGAAGAGACTACATCAACATTCGAACGTCGAAGCCATCCAACTCTTAGATGTGGAATTGGACAATAGACGACTTAAGCGTCATAAGCCGCATGATTTACTTCACTAAGTCATAAGGTCATAAGTCATAAGTCACTTCGCTATTTGGACATAAGGTGCTGGACTTTGGAGGTGTACAAAGCCCTCAGATCAACAGATTATCCAGCGAGTATAAAATTTTAGTATTCGTGCAATGACAAATGCAAGATGGTACCAGAGGAATGATGACCTTCATGCAGACCTAGACTTGAAGTAGACTGCGCCTCTCGGCACGAGAAGAGACTACATCATTCGAACGTCGAAGCCATCCAACTCTTAGATGTGGAATTGGACAATAGACGACTTAAGCGTCATAAGCCGCATGATTTACTTCACTAAGTCATAAGGTCATAAGTCATAAGTCATTTCGCTATTTGGACATAAGGTGCTGGACTTTGGAGGTGTACAAAACCCTCAGATCAACAGATTATCCAGCGAGTACAAAATCTTATTATTCGTGCAATGACAAATGCAAGATGGTACCAGAGGAATGATGACCTTCATGCAGACACAGACCTGAAGTATGTAAAGGAGATAATACAAGACTGCGCCTCTCGGCACGAGAAGAGACTACATCAACATTCGAACGCCGAAGCCATCCAACTCTTAGTGTGAAATTGGACAAAAAATGACTTAAGCGTCATAAGCCGCATGATTTAGTTCGCTAAGTCCAATACATGTTATAGATTAATTATATGTATTACTAATTTAATCTGTAAGATTAAGATTGTAATAAATAAATACATGAAAAAAGGTAAATAGAAAGTAACATAACAGTGGAAAAGAATTAAAACCGTGATTAAAACACTTGATCCAAACCGAAAACAGCTTATAAACGTAGACAAGTTATGATAGTTTCTTTCAAACGACGTTGGATAGTTGGACCAGGAGTGCATTCCAAGATCTATTTTGGCGTTTTCCAGTCAGGCTAGTCAAACGTGCTAATAATGAGGGAGTGCATTGTTATGCTGAAGAAATCTTTTTGACCCAAAATTACGACCGTAGCTGGAGTGGACAGATCAAATACCGTATAAGTATTTTAGGAAGAGCTAAGAATATACGTTACACCATAATCCTTATTTATCCTTTGCTTTACGTACGGGAAAATGTCTAGCGCAACGAAGAAGCCATTTACAGACCAAATGTGGTTATATTGTCACGTTGCCTTAAAGGAAATAGTGCGTAGGCCAGAGAGCACTATACAGGGTGTCTGAAATAGAACTCACTAGTTTTGTGTAAATTTAACGGTGAAATTAGTGGAAAACTACATCAACAATGAAAGATAACACCTTTGTTTTTTTTTAACGTTAGTAAACTTCAACGCGGGATCCATTCGTTGTCCTACACACGTCGAGACGATATCCCACTTCTCGCCAGGTATTCACCAACATAGCATAACTGTCTCAACCGCCGCGATGATTCTTTCCCGTAAATGGTTGTCACGGATATTGTCAGCGTGCACATTTTTTAGGTGTCCACAAAACAAGTCAAGTGGGGTTAAGTCCGGGCTTCGTGGTGGCCAAGAGATTTGTCCATCTTCCCGAAAAGCGAGTGTCAAGAGCAGCGCACAGACGGTTAATGTAATGAGGTGAGGCGCCATCTTGTTGGAAAAATACTAGCCCTTTTTCCACCTAAATATCTTCTACTTGGGGAAAGACATACTCTGTCAACATGTCACAGTATAAGTCCCCGTTTATTGTTCTTTGTACAAAAATGAAAGGAAATCATTCGATCTTCTATCAAACCGCACCAAACATTATTAAGTTTTGGAGAGTCATGTTGACGCTGAATGACATGTAGTGACTCTGCCTCCACCAAACCGCACCAAACATTATTAAGTTTTGGAGAGTCATGTTGACGCTGAATAACATGTAGCGACTCTGCCTCCACCAAACCGCACCAAACATTATTAAGTTTTGGAGAGTCATGTTGACGCTGAATGACATGTAGTGACTCTGCCTCCACCAAACCGCACCAAACATTATTAAGTTTTGGAGAGTCATGTTGACGCTGAATGACATGTAGTGACTCTGCCTCCACCAAACCGCACCAAACATTATTAAGTTTTGGAGAGTCATGTTGACGCTGTATTTAGTGACTCTGCCCCCACCAAATTCTGCAGTTAATCAACTGTTCCACTCACATGAAATTTTGTCTCATCAGAACATTTCTAAAAGCATTTAACCACGCTGTCGCCGTTATTTTCAAGGTCACGCAGGCCTGCCAACTGCTGGAACTGAATTCCCACATCTACGTGAGCAAAACTTGGACAGTTGATGAATCAAATACCACAAACTAGAATAGTGTATGTACAGATTCTAAGGCACATTAAAACTATGGAGTTCTTTTTTTCAAACACCCTGTATTATTTCGTACGCCAATGAATAAAGTATCTGAATATTAAGACACGAAATGACAGTTTATTAAGGAAATATAGGTGTAGTTTAAAAATGTTTATTACAAAAATCCATAAACGATATTTTTTAAATTTATTTTTAAGTGAATACTTCTTATGGCGGGGTATAGATGTATGTTTTGCACGCGAAAAAAATTCAGTTTGCCGTCACGCATCACGCTCTTATATATATTTTTGTTTTAAAATGTATTTTTGAAGTGAAAACTTGTATGTTCGCGCCATTATATTACTTACCCAGTCCAACTTAATTATTTAGTTTTGTGTCGTGTTAACTGTGTAACAGTGACGTTTTATACGTTTATTATATATTGGTAGGTGTGAATAATACATATTTAAATTATTTTAAACGCCATTATACTACTTACCCAGTCCAACTTTATTTAGTTTTATGACAAGTGTTAACTGTGTAAAAATTTTTAATTCCAAACTATCTTACAATTTCCAAAAAACCTGCCTTTCCAAATTAAAATATTGCCGTTTCCATTGAAGTTGGCATTTACAATGACAATAAGTCACAGGGTCAGATATTAAGAGTAGCAGGAATACATTTGGGACTCCGTGCTTCGCCCATGGTCAGTTATAGACTATTCTAGTGTCGAGTAGCAAAAATCTACGTCTTGGCAAAAAACCATAAAATCATATAACATTGTATTTAGAAATATGAAATGAACGTACTCATGATTTTGAAAATCGACTATAAATTTTATTTTGTGGTGTAAAATATATAGCCATAACCCGTGATAAGAAGTCACTTCTGTCGGCGGTCTTGAGACATTTTTATTATTTTTTTTGACATGCCCAAGTCTTTTAATGCAACGTTGTGAAATAAGTAAATATATTGTTAGTGAAATACGCGCCTTAACAGAAAACATCAGAATAACAAACGTTTAATAAGAGGAATAACGTTTCAGAAGGAAATAATAGTTGTGTAAAACATAATAGCGGCACACAGCTGTTTCGCCGATGTGATGGAAGCAAAATTTTTTAAAAACAATTTTATGAAAATTCGTTTCATCATCATAACCAACATCAGTTTTGGTAACAGATTTGACAAATTGGTTTTTCATGAAAAGCCGTCCAATATACAGACACGACCGCTTAAGAGTGACTCAAAAGGGAAATCAACGGGAAATTTAAGTCTCGGATGTGATTCTTAAGTTCGCTTATTAAAGAAATACTATTTTTAAAAAACACATAAGAAGCAGTAACTATAAGGTCCGAAAGGAATAATAAAAATCACATCACATAATTACGGAAATATATATAAGAAAGTTAACTTTTTAAACTCGCCAAAACGGAAATGTTTTGGAAAGATGACATCTAAGCTTTAAGCTTTCTTCAAAACTTAAAATGGGGATCGAGAGATATAAAAAACTTTGATAAAACTTTACATTCAAAAACCATTAGAGAAAATATTGTCACTTAAAAAGTTCCACCGTCGTTACCGTCACACGGGAACTTTGAATACAATCTACAGCAATATTTACTCACAGTTCTTTACGTTGTCGGCATTAATTTTAGAAAAGTTCTTGTCAACATCCACGTTTTGCTTCCTCTCTATACGAAGCATAAAAATACGGAGTGGTATAAAAATACGTTACCAGGTCTCCTGAGTCCAGTCTGTGAGTCTGTCGTCACTAACTTAGGTTTGTTTGCCCATAGAAACTATACGGAATAAAAGACTCAAAGTAGTGAGAAAAATATAAAGAAGAATAACTCAAAGTAGTGAGCCAAATATAAAGGTGCATAACTCAAAGTAGTGAGCGAAATATAAAGGTGCATAACTCAAAGTAGTGAGCCAAATATAAAGATCCATAACTCAAAGTCTTGAGCCAAATATAAAGGTTCATAACTCAAAATAGTAAGCCAAATATAACGGTGCATAACTCAAAAGTAGTGAGCCAAATATAAAGACGCATACCTCAAAGTATTGAGCCAAATAATAAAGTTGCATAACTCAAAGTATTGGGCCAAATATTAAGATTCATAAGTCAAAGTAGTGAGCCAAATATAAAGATGTATAACTCAAAAGTAGTGAGCCAAATAATAAAGATGCATAACTCAAAATAGTGAGCCAAATATAAAGACGCATACCTCAAAGTATTGAGCCAAATAATAAAGTTGCATAACTCAAAGTATTGGGCCAAGTATTAAGATTCATAACTCAAAGTAGTGAGCCAAATATAAAGGTGCATAACTCAAAGTAGTGAGCCAAATATTAAGATTTAAAATTAAAAATAGTGAGCCAAATATAAAGGTGCATAACTCAAAGTAGTGAGCCAAATATAAAAGTGCATAACTCGAAGTAGTGAGCCAAATATAAAGGTGCATAACTCAAAGTACTGAGTCTAATATAAAGGTGCATAATTGAAAGTCGTGAGCCAAATATAAAAGTGAATAACCAAAAGTAGTGAGCTAAATAATACAGGTTCATAACTCAAACTAGTGAGCCAAATATAAAGATGCATACCTCAAAGTAGTGAGCCAAATATTAAGATTCATAATTAAAAGTAGTGAGCCAAATAATAAAGGCGCACAACTGAAAGTAGTGAGCCAAATATTAAGTTTCATAATTAAAAATAGTGAGCCAAATATAAAGATGCACACCTCAAAGTAGTGAACCAAATATAAAGGTGCATAACTCAAAAGTAGTGAGCCAAATATAAAGGTGCATAACTCAAAAGTAGTGAGCCAAATATAAAGATGCATACCTCAAAGTAGTGAGCCAAATATAAAGGTGCATAACTCAAAGTAGTGAGCCCAATATCAAGGTGCATAACTCAAAAGTAGATAGCTAAATATAAAGGTGCATAACTCAAAGTAGTGAACCAAATATAAAGGTGCATAACTCCAAGTAGTGAGCCAAATATTAATATGCATAACTCTTAAGTAGTGAGCCAAAAATAAAGATACATAACTCAAAAATAAATATCACTATTGTTAATAATTAAATTCCTTCAGTACCTATATCGCCATGCCTGCTGAACATACAGAGCCAGGCAAACCAAATTTCTTCCGTTCACTGTAACGTAATTTGTAAATACAAAAACCCTTTGTCACAAATTAAAAATAAACTAATATGTTATGAACAGAATAAGTATCAATATAGCCAACTTACTTAACCAGGAAGTACATTTCGGTAACATAGCTGCCATCTTCAGTAAGAGCAGATCCCTTGACGGATTTCTCTATCGCTGGCCAGGTCTGCTATTAATATATGGATTACTAATCAACAATATTAAACGTCTACTAAGCAAAGTTCCTTTTGGAGGATTCAAAGGGGCAGCAGTTGTAGTGGACAGAGCACAACTCAGAAGGTTCACGGGGAAAATAACAGGGCACTATGATCTGAGGGTGCACATGAAGGTATGTACCTTGGAGAAACCGTGTGTAGGAAGGAAGAGGAAGCTGCAGGTCACATAATTCATGACTGTGAGGCTCTTGCTAGTAGGAGGCTAGGGGTTTTTGGTTTCCAAGACCCTAGGGATCTTCAGCAGAGTGAGCTAGTCAGTGGGTTGCTGGAACTTATTAAGGACATCAACCTGGTGAACTAGGTATTTTTAAGAGGTTTATAGGTCAGTCGATCGCAGTGCCTGGGGTTGTACTATTCCTTCCTCTAGTCTCTAATCTAGGTCAGATCCCAAACAGAAGTAACGATTACTAGGTATTGTATTAAAATGCACTTACTTCTATAGGCTGGTCCACCACCATCTCTTCTGTACTCGTGCTCTGAAAATCAATATTTAGTTATTAGGTCAAACATTTACATAGCATTAAATAGTAACAATCTGTTAAATTATTTATATTTAACACTGTTGGTACTTGGTGAAATCTATTATATTACTGAAACAATAACACGTTTGTATATTTCCATAACGTTTTTATTTGATTGGATGATTTTAATCCAGCTTTCTCTTGTGACACTAACCTTTTGGTAATAATTGTAAAGATACAAACATTTTTGATAAAAGTGTTGTGCACAAAGTAATATGTAAAATTTGTAAAGCTAGTTATGTAGGCCAAACTGGCAGTAAATTCAAAATTAGAAGTTCGGCTGTGAAGACTTGCTAATCACTTGAAAATTAATAATGGTTTTGATTTTTATCAAAAATACGGATTTTAAAATACTACTGGTATCTAAGAAATCCAAGAAATTTAAAGTAAATCTGTATTAGTTTTAAATGAACAATTACAATTAGGTTATTCACCCCTTTTAAAACCATCATCTAGGTTATCCCCTCATCCTAGTTCTTAGGCTTGTACAATGAGTTTTTTCCTAACAAAAATATAATGCACAGTACCAGCTGTTTTAGCTTTAGTCTGTTCAGTGGCCTTGACAATGCTATAAGTGAAACCATGGTTGGCAAGACTCGAATGGAAATATACAAAAGTTATATTTACACGTTTAAAAGGGGTTATTCGCCCCTTTTAAAACCATTATCTAAGTTATCCCCTCGTCCTAGCTGTTAGGCTTGTACAATGAGTTTTTTCCTAACAAAAATATGATGTACAGTACCAGCTGTTTTAGCTTAAGTGGCCTTGACAATGCTCTAAGTGAAACCATGGTTGGCAAGACTCGAACGGAAATATACAAACGTTATATTTCCACGTTTAAAAGGGGTTAATCGCCCATTTTAAAACCATTATCGAAGTTATCCCCTCGTCCTAGCTGTTAGGCTTGTACAATGAGTTTTTTCCTAACAAAAATATGATGTACAGTACCAGCTGTTTTACCTTAAGTGGCCTTGACAATGCTCTAAGTGAAACCATGGTTGGCAACAACTCGAATGGAAATATACAAACGTTATATTTTCACGTTTAAAAGGGGTTATTCGCCCCTTTTAAAACCATTATCTAAGTTATCCCCTCATCCTAGCTGTTAGGCTTGTACAATGAGTTTTTCCTAACAAAAATATAATGCACAGTACCAGGTGTTTTAGCTTAAGTGGCCTTGACAATGCTGTAAGTGAAACCATGGTTGGCAAGACTCGAATGGAAATATATAAAAGTTATATTTCCACGTTTAAAAGGGGTTATTCGCCCCTTTTAAAACCATTATCTAAGTTATCACCTCGTCCTAGCTGTTAGGCTTGTACAATGAGTTTTTTCCTAACAAAAATATGATGTACAGTACCAGCTGCTTTAGCTTAAGTGGCCTTGACAATGCTCTAAATGAAACCATGGTTGGCAAGACTCGAACGGAAATATACAAACGTTATATTTCCACGTTTAAAAGGGGTTATTCGCCCCTTTTAAAACCATTATCTAAGTTATCACCTCGTCCTAGCTGTAAGGCTTGTACAATGAGTTTTTTCCTAACAAAAATATGATGTACAGTACCAGCTGTTTTAGCTTAAGTGGCCTTGACAATGTTCTAAGTGAAACCGTTGAATTGTTCTAAGTGTGTCTTTGTGCGCGCGCTTGTCTAGTTTTCTAACTTCGATTCGATTTAATTTAAACTTTGCAAAAAAACATCGATTTTGGTAACAGCTTGGATACCTATATTCAAAGTGTGCGTGTGTGTGTGTGTGTGTGTGTGTGTACGTTCGTGCGTTAAATTCAACTCACCCTGTATACTGTAAAACTTACGTAGCCTACAAAATACTAAAACGGATCCGTACACAAACTAGCCCACTTAATAAGGCTTTTACTGCGCGGGCTAATGATGCCTTTGACTCGGCGGACGGAAAGGCGTGTGCGACCGCTAAGCCTAAACCTTAAATCACGGAGCAAACCACTCCGCACAGCTTTGCTCTTCAAGGGATAAATCTGAACCACGTCTTAATTAGGTTGGACAAGATTCAATAGTGCCGGCTTTGTCTGTGACCGGGCCTCTAATCGCTCTCACACATCCTACAGCATTGGGATGGGCTGAACATTAAACACAACACAACAGATTTAAAAAAAACATGTACGCTTCAAACGCATCTTCTACAAGCAAGTCGATGGTTTTTTTTTTTTTTTTTTTTTTTTTTTGGTGTTTAACGTCTGACTATTACGCACACTTGGGCTAATGCAGACGATGGGATGATTTATAGCGTATGAAAATGCCAAGCCCTGGCCGGGAATCGAACCCGGGTCCTCGGGGTGAAAGCCTAGTACGCTATCCACTAGAAGTAACTGATAATATATTTTATTTAAATAATCGAAATGGAAGCGAATTTACAAAACGTATTTTTTTTACTTACACTCCTGGTATTATACATTTTCAAAAAAATGAAATTCTTTTTATATTCTTCTTCTTTTCTGCTAGGATTATTATCACTGTGTTCAGTATAATGATCTGCCTTCCCTAACTTCGTCAATTCTACTTTCGTTGACGCGTTTCGGAGAACCTCCATCTTCAAAAACAATACCTTTACTCCCAGTATAGTATATAGTAGAATATATAGTTTTTGAAGATGGAGGTTCTCCGAAACGCGTCAACGAAAGTAGAATTGACGAAGCTAGGGAAGGCAGATCATTATACTGAACACAGTAAAAAAATGAACCCTCACCGCCGTGAAATTACTTTTCACATTTTCAAAAAAAATGTCTACGCATATTTTCAAAAAATATAACCCTGTACACAACGTAAAATACTGATTTTTCAAAAGAGGTATACGAAATTGTTACCATTATTTTCCAAGAATTAAAATGGCCGCCATTTTGAAATTTACGATCGGATTTCGCTGGGTAAACGGTTTCTTCAAGCTCTTAAAAAATCGAATTTTGGATCCAGTTTCGCAAAAAAAACGATCAATCAAAATTCAACGCTTTGGAAATCAGAACAGACGCTCATTAATTTGAAGAACCTCGGGTCTGGGCGTTACACGATGGACGCTCTAATAGCTCATATTCCAGTGAAAATTTCCAAAAAGCGTTAATAAAAATCCCTTTTCTACTCTGCATGCAAACTTTGCGTTGTTCGAATCTAAAGTTGCAAAAAACGATCCATTTAAATTCACCTTTTCGCAGATCAGAACAGGCGCTCATTTGAAGGACCCTGGGTCTGGGTGTTACATGATGGACGCTCTTATAGCTCATATTCCAGTGGAAATTTCTAAAAAGCGTTAATAAAAATCCCTTTTCTACTCTGCATGCAAACATTGCGATGTTTGAATCTAAAGTTGCAAAAAAACGATCAATCGAAATTCGCCTTTTCGCAGATCAGAAAAGCCACTCATTTAAAGGACCCTGGGTCTGGGTGTTACATGATGGACGCTCTAATAGCTCATATTCCAGTGAAAATTTCCAAAAAGCGTTAATAAAAATCCCTTTTCCACTCTGCATGCAAACATTGCGTTGTTCGAATCTAAAGTTGCAAAAAACGATCCATCGAAATTCGCCTTTTCGCCGATCAGAACAGGCGCTCATTTGAAGAACCTCGGGTCTGGGTGTTACATGATGGACGCTCTAATAGCTCATATTCCAGTGAAAATTTCTAAAAAGCGTTAATAAAAATCCCTTTTCTACTCTGCATGCAAACTTTGCGTTGTTCGAATCTAAAGTTGCAAAAAACGATCCATCGAAATTCGCCTTTTCGCCGATCAGAACAGGCGCTCATTTGAAGAACCTCGGGTCTGGGTGTTACATGATGGACGCTCTAATAGCTCATATTCCAGTGGAAATTTCTAAAAAGCGTTAATAAAAATCCCTTTTCTACTCTGCATGCAAACATTGCGTTGTTCGAATCTAAAGTTGCAAAAAACGATCCATTTAAATTCACCTTTTCGCAGATCAGAACAGGCGCTCATTTGAAGGACCCTGGGTCTGGGTGTTACATGATGGACGTTCTTATAGCTCATATTCCAGTGGAAATTTCTAAAAAGCGTTAATAAAAATCCCTTTTCTACTCTGCATGCAAACTTTGCGTTGTTCGAATCTAAAGTTGCAAAAAACGATCAATCGAAATTCGCCTTTTCGCAGAAGAGAACAGGCGCTCATTTAAAGGACCCTGAGTCTGGGTGTTACATGATGGACGCTCTAATAGCTCATATTCCAGTGAAAATTTCCAAAAAGCGTTAATAAAAATCCCTTTTCTACTCTGCATGCAAACTTTGCGTTGTTCGAATCTAAAGTTGCAAAAAACGATCCATCGAAATTCGCCTTTTCGCAGAAGAGAACAGGCGCTCATTTAAAGGACCCTGGGTCTGGGTGTTACATGATGGACGCTCTAATAGCTCATATTCCAGTGAAAATTTCCAAAAAGCGTTAATAAAAATCCCTTTTCTACTCTGCATGCAAACTTTGCGTTGTTCGAATCTAAAGTTGCAAAAAACGATCCATCGAAATTCGCCTTTTCGCAGAAGAGAACAGGCGCTCATTTAAAGGACCCTGGGTCTGGGTGTTACATGATGGACGCTCTAATAGCTCATATTCATATTCCAGTGAAAATTTCCAAAAAGCGTTAATAAAAATCCCTTTTCTACTCTGCATGCAAACTTTGCGTTGTTCGAATCTAAAGTTGCAAAAAACGATCCATCGAAATTCGCCTTTTCGCAGATCAGAACAGGCGCTCATTTGAAGGACCCTGGGTCTGGGCGTTACACGATGGACGCTCTTATAGCTCATATTCCAGTGAAAATTTCCAAAAAGCGTTAAAAAAAATCCCTTTTCTACTCTGCATGCAAACTTTGCGTTGTTCGAATCTAATGTTGCAAAAAAAAGATCTATTAAAATTCGCCTTTTCGCAGATCAGAACAGGCGCTCATTTGAAGGACCCTGGGTCTGGGCGTTACATGATGGCGCTCTAATATTCCAATGGAAATTCCCTAAAAGCTTCAACAAAAAATCGTTTTCTACTCTGCATGAATATAAATTCACAGTGACAAAGCATGTTAGTTTGACAAGCCCTGTTAAATCAATAAAACTGTAATTACAGGATGTCAATCAAAGTTTGTAATTTTAAATTAAATTTCAATATAAGTTTGTAACGTTATAGGCTATCAATATGCCATTAGAAAGGCCATGCTGGTATCAGTAGGCATTTTAAGACTTAAGTGACTGTAATGCAAACAGAGTTGCAAAACCCATTTCGTCCTCCATTTACACTTCATTAGTGAATTTCCATTAGGAAAGAAGCTTAGCGGCGATCACCAAATGTGGAACTGTGCTAAGCTGAGACAAGCGGAGCGGAGTGCACTTTTCTTTTAAATCTGAACATTTAGGCTTACTGCAACGGATTCTAGAAACTATTGTGTTTAAAATACGTAACCTAGGCAACGAGAAATGTTTGGAAGCGTGGTTAAAGTAGGAGGGGGAGCGGAGTCGGCTTGAAACCGAACCAAGACAGAGTCGAAGTTGCGCGGAGTAGAGCCGAGCGACGTTGCGCTTTCAGTGGCCGTACTTACTATAATTTTTTTAGACGAAAAGCACCTTGGGGCTATTATCGCCTCCCTAGATGTAAGTGAGAGTGTAAAGTGTTAAAGTAGTAAGTGTAGTGTTGTACGTGTGTGTACCGCGAGAGACGCCTAAATCCTCTCAATAGGTGTAGCTAGTCTGCACCCCCTGCTGTGTAAACAAGATGGCAGCGTCTGATTTAACGATGACGAATATACGCGATTTTAATAAAACGCATTGACCCATTGTTTTAAAATTCCAAAGTATCTTGTATAAATTCCAAACGACTTATATGTAACATATTTTCCAATTTACTTTCATTTCAAAATGGCTACCTCTGACTTAACGATAATGAGTATACGCATTTTTTTATTTTAAGGCAAAAAGCACTTTGAGACTATTATCGCCACCGTAAATGTAAGTGTGAGTGTGAAGTGTTAAAGTAATAAGTGTAGTGTTGTGTTTAACGTCCGACTATTGTGCACACTTGGGCTAATGCAGACGATGGGATGATTTACAGTGTATAAAAATACCAAGCCCTCGCCGGGAATCGAACCCGGGTCCTCGGGGTAAAAGCCTAGTACGCTATCCACTAGGCCACCGAGGCGGCTTAGTTGTAAGTGTAAATGTGTGGTAGACTAGGATACCGCGAGGGACGCCTAAATCCTCTCAATAGGTGTAGCTAGTCTGCACCCCCTGCTGAGTAAACAAGATGGCAGCGTCTGATTTAACGATGACTAATATACGCGATTTTAATAAAACGCATTTACCCATTGTTTTAAAATTCCAAAGTATCTTGTATAAATTCCAAACGATTTATATGAAACATATTTTACTATTTACTTTCATTTCAAAATGGCGACATCTGATTTAACGATATGAGTATACGCATTTTTTTTTTTATTTTAAGGCGAAAAGCACATTAAGGCTATTATCGCCTGCCTAAATGTAAGTATGAGTGTGAAGTGTTAAAGTAGTAAGTGTAGTGTTGTGTTTAACGTCCGACTATTGTGCACACTTGGGCTAATGCAGACGATGGGATGATTTATAGTGTATGAAAATGCCAAGCCCTCGCCGGGAACTGAACCCGGGTCCTCGGGGTGAAAGCCTAGTACGCTATCCACTAGGCCACCGAGGCTGCTTAGTTGTAAGTGTAAATGTGTGGTAGACTAGGATACCGCGAGGGACGTCTAAATCCTCTCATAATCGCAGCTAGTCTGCACCCCCCTGCGGCCGAACTTAAAATAAAAACAATAGGATGCGTAGTCCGCTCCGCTCAACTCCGCTCCGTATTTGGTGGCCACCCGTTTTAAAACTCAGCCTAGGCATTTCAAAATGAACGCCGATTATGACTATAAATAAATCGAACGATGTCAGATTTACAACAATTATTGATTTATTTATTTTATAACAAATCTTGGGTTCAATGTGCAGTTTGTACAGCGGCTAGCTTTCAAATACATCACTTAACTGTGTTTGGTATAATGATCTGCCTTCCCTAGCTTCGTCAATTCTACTTTCGTTGACGCGTTTCGGACAACCTCCATCTTCAAAAACTAGTCACCAATATTATGGCCCATCCTATTTATAATTTTCTATCTCCACCTCGTACCCCCCTCTATTCAACACGTGTACATTAAACCTGACGTGCTCACTTCTGATTGGCTCTTCAAAATCGTACGTTTTCGCTTCTGATTGGTTCCTTTCAAACTTTCTCTTCAACGGTCGTCCCTCCTGTTAATTTTTGAAAATGTTAGATTTTTAAATGTAATATCTGCTTGCGACGATATCTGTTCATTTTTTATGTTTTTCCCTTTAATTTAGATTTAAAAATTTTCAAGTTCTCTAAAATGTTCATACGTCTTCCTTTTTCTGCCATATGCAGTACCTTCATTGAGTTTTCTATTTCTCGAGGTATGTGTCCCTCTTTTATTAGCATAACGATTCAAATTATGCGTCACATTTAATAAAAGAGGGACACATACCTCGAGAAATGAAAAACTCAATGAAGGTACTCTATATGACAGAAAAAGGAAGACTATGATCATTTTAGAGAATTTGGAAATTTTTAAATCTAAATTAAAGGGAGAAAACATAATAAATCGTCGCAAGCAGATATTACGTTTAAAAATCTAAAAATTTTCAAAAATTAACAGGAGCGACGACCGTCGAAGAGAAAGTTTTGAAAGAAGGCATTCAGACGTGAGCGAAAACGTATAATTTTGAAAAGCCAATCAGAAGCGAGCACGTCAGGTTTAATCTACACGTGTTGAATAGAAGAGGGGTACGAGATGGAGATAGAAAATTATAAACAGGATGGGCCATAATATTGGTGACCAGTTTTTGAAGATGGAGGTTCTCCGAAACGCGTCAACGAAAGTAGAATTGATGAAGCTAGGGAAGGCAGATCATTATACTGAACACAGTGATAATAATCCTAGCAGAAAAGAAGAAGAATATAAAAAGAATTACAGGATCACTTAAACTTATTAAGATAAACTCTTTATGGAATCTTACAAATAAATTGTAAGGACTGCGCTAACAATATTTCAGTTTTCTAAATAATTGGTCGGGTGATCTGCGGGTGAAAGAAATGCGGTGATTTGTGGATGATTTAACAAATAAAATTATGAATTTAAATTGACGCTATTGTTCATTAATTAGCGTAAATTTTTACTGATTATAAATCAAGCTTTATAAGTTTTTAAATATCCTGAAATCTGACGATTAACGCGACTGAGTTTTGTATTCACAACAAAGTTTTTGTAGCTTAAAAAAAAATTTTATCTCAAAAACTCTTGATCTGGTTTTAGTCGAAACAAAAGAATGAAAATTTTGTTTTGTGACATTATTCTCAAACAAATTGTACATATTTTTTTTTTAAGAATTAAATGTGTAATTGTTCAGGAAAAACCAATAAAGGCAATGGTGTAACTAAATTTATCACATTATTGTTCTTTTACTTTAACAATGAATCAAAAATGAGTAGTTTATAATGAGAAAAATCCAATTGTAGTGCAAAAGAGGCAATCGGACAGTTACAGTAGAAGGTTCTAGGAAAACAACTGGTTGACGAATGTAGCGAGTGACCAAGTGGGGGAATTGATAAGATGGTGGAGGAGAGGGAGCAAGAGAGAGCGCGAGTGTTAGAAAAAGAACGAAGATTGCGGGTTGCATCTTTTCATTTGCAGGAGCAGGCCAATTTTTTTAAAACACCATCACGGCTAAACGATTCCATCTAGAACAGATATTTTTTTGGAAAATAACCTTCAAACCTATCTTCACCTCGCTATGAAGTTTAAATTTTGATTAAATAGAAAATATATTTTTTATATTTAAAAAAAAACAGTTTTTTTTAAAATGTCCGATATGGCAAAATGAGGGTAATTAAGGTATTGGTCATGTTTAGTAGCATATAACTCCAAAATTTGGTTTAAATTGCTTCTTCCGTTTACACGTGGGTGTGGATTGACTAAAACACAAAAAAGACCATTTAAAACCCCCCTAAAACGCTAAAAAAATTGTTTTTAATTTATATGTGAAAATAACATGTCTCCAAACATGTGTGAGTTATTTTAAGCCAAAATAACCATAATTGTTTTTTTGATCGCACAACCTTAATAAGTCAGCAGATATTTTGTGTTAACCATAATTGTTTTTTTGATCGCACAACCTTAATAAGTCAGCAGATATTTTGTGTTAACCATAATTGTTTTTTTGATCGCACAACCTTAATAAGTCAGCAGATATTTTGTGTTAACCATAATTGTTTTTTTGATCGCACAACCTTAATAAGTCACCAGATATTTTGTGTTAACCATAATTGTTTTTTTGATCGCACAACCTTAATAAGTCAGCAGATATTTAGTGTTAACCATAATTGTTTTTTTGATCGCACAACCTTAATAAGTCACCAGATATTTTGTGTTAATGTTTTTTTAAAAGCGAATTAAACTTAATCGCGAATAAAGCGGAGGTTATTCTGCAGTCTTATGTTATTAAATTTGTTCTACCGAAGTAATCGCTTAATTATTGCCTTCTTTAAACTGTTTAAACTCTTCAAAAGTTTAGACAATAATAATAAACATTTACAATGGCTTCCTCATTGTTGTGTACCTCAAACTTTTTGTGTTCTTATTCTTCTACAAATTACTGGTTCTTTATAAATTGATCATTTATTGAAATCATTCTTTTATTACACGTTTTATATGAAAGTATCTTAAGATGGTTACAATAATATTACGAAGACGATATTTACTTTAATTTGGAATGTGAATGAAAATGGGCTGTGGGTGTTTTCTTTATTTAAGGTGAATTCAGGTTTTGGTCACTATGTTCAGTATAATACCTTCCCTAGCTTCGTCAATTCTATTTTCGTTGACGCGTTTCGGAGAACCTCCATCTTCAAATACTGAACATAGTGATAATAATCCTAGCAGACAAGAAGAAGAATATAAAAAGAATTTCAAGTTTTGGTGTTTATATGCTACCCTGATGTAATTAGAATTTATTATTTATTATTTACTTAAATACTAAGTCATTAGTATTTATGTATAATTAAAATTTCAGTATAATTACAACTTCCAGATCATTCTCTCTCTCTCTCTCTCTCTCTCTCTCTTCTGTGTGTGTGTGTGTGTGTGTGTGTGTGTGTGTGTGTGTGTGTGTGTGTGTGTGTGTGTGTGTGTTTTAACAAGTTGATTCGTTCAACAGTTTCAAAATGGCGGAAATTCCAAATGTTTTAACCTCTGAGAATGGTTAACTTTGAGAACGGGTCAGATAATATAGGGATCACGATCGACGCTCCGTACCTCATTTTTCGATAGTATTTCGCTAAAAACTTCAATCAGTGAATTGATGTTTTACTGTTCAGCTGTAAATCGATAAAAAATAGGCCTATAAAACGACGACCGTCTGGGTTTATTTTCGTTTTACTCCCCCGTACCGTAAATTTGCTCCATTGACTTGTTTTACGTCATCATATTATCGCTGTCTGCAGATACGTTGAACTACGAATTAAGAACAATGTGAATAAAACTGGGCGAAAATCGATTTACTAATGTTCAGCCATGTTGACAGACGTTCTAGTCAAAACAATTCCGTTACTGTACTAAAAATAGAAATTACGTATCATGTTTTCTCTTCGCTTTTTTACTTCAATTACGGTTATTTGTTGGAAAACACAACAAATTAATATAACTAATTTTTAACAACCTGAAACGTATTACAGCCTAACAGCTGTTCAATGAAATCAGCTGTTCTTTACGAATTTACATAAAACAATTGACTTTTTAATATAACTACCAAAATTAAATTAACGATTTCATCTGTTACATTTCTTCGTAGTTTCCGTAGTGTAGTGGTTATCGCGTGTGCCTCACGCGCGTAAGATTCTCAGTTCGATCCCCGTAAAAAAACACGAAATTTTTAATTTATAATTAATTTAATACGATACATGCGCAAAATACACTTTTATATATCAGTAGTATATACCTTACGCGTACCGCGAAATACAACATATAACCCCCCCCCCCTGAAACATGATACATGTTAAAACACACTTTTCTGGAGAGCACGGAAAAATAAAGAGAAAGGAGGGGAAGGGAAAGAGAAATAATGAACGTAGAAAGAAATAGAATGAAGACGAAAAGAAAACAGTAAAGCTGAGGCACGCGTGTGATTGATTAACACCAACGCAAGGAACACTCGTCACTCAGTCACTCGCTGAGACCCAATGCTGCCAATTAAAGAACGGAGCGGCGCCCAGTCATCGGCAAATTGCATTCTATCGATTCAGTCGTCCAGTCAGAAAATTAATGCATTTTTATCTACGGGTGTATATCGATTCCGACACACAATGATTGCAAGTCTGCAGTTGAAGCTGCAAACGGCAAATTGTATCAATACGTTAAAACACATGGCATATTGATAAGGTGGACTACCTAATCCACAACTATAACAATTGAATATAAACACACTACAATGATAACCCTTATGAGAGATTTGTGAGCGCTAGTGGTGGGGCAGAAAACATCAAACTGTTTTTCTATATACGATAAACAAACTGTTTTTTCAAACGGAAACAAGCAGTTTGATTTGAACTGGTTCGTGATTTGTTAAACAAGGAACAGCTGTTGGGACTTTTCCATTCCACCACCCACGTTCTTTTCGCACATTACCGCAAGCGCCAAAACTGTTTCCCTGCTAACTACTTTTCTTCAACCTGCTTATATGCTTTTTCCCTTTATTTTAAAGTTTCTTGTTGCTTGTAGTGAAGTAAGAACTATTTGGTCAATGTCAACGTTTATCTCTATTTTGTTGCGAGTTGTCTGAAAGTTTTAAATGTAAAATTTCTTGTTCAAACATTTTTTAAACTGTAAAAACAGCCATAATTGTGTTTTATATTAGTTTTTCTCCGTAATTTACTTTTATGTTTAGAAACTAAAAAATATTTAGTGGACAATTTTGAATATTTTCTTTTACTTTTTTATGTTTTTAGAATTAAGTGCATAGTTTTTAATTATATATTGGATGTGTGGACTTTTTAAAATTCACAATATCTACTCTTGTATATATCTTGAATAATTTTAGGTTATTTTATACTTTTTCTAAGTACTATTATATAGGCTACATCTGAACATAATAAAATCTTTTAGTGTCATATGTTTTAAAATTATGGCTAACCGTCAAAGAAGTATAATTTGGAACTATTTTTCTAAGGCTGAGAATGAAAAGCTTTTAGCAATACATGTAAACAAGCCTTATCTTATAAATCCAGTGTGACTAATTTGAAAGGACATTTATAATAACCTAATGTTAATAACCTATAATTTTGTAACTATATAGAGCTAATTTTATTTAAACACATTTGGCCTATGTTCTTATTACTATATTGTACTTATTAAGGTTACTTTTTTCAGTGTTGAAAAGTGAAAACCTACTTTCTCCCAAATAAAAATATGACAGGAACATCTCACATTCTGTAAATACATAACCTAATTTTATTTAAACGTATTTTTTATATTTATTATCAATCATCAATATTTTTTAATCAACTAAAAATATTCTAAATCGTTGGCATTTTGGTAAATATGCAAAGGACTATTTAATTTATAAGTAAAAAAAAGAACGCTTCTATTAGAAATTCATTGCATTTTGTAAATATAAAATGGCTTACATAATTATTACGTTTTTAGAATGTAATTTAATTATTACTACATTTATAAGGATTATTTTTTTCTAAATGCTTTACACCCAAAAACAGTTAAGGGCATGGTGGCAGTGGAAATGAAAAAGTAGTCAGAAAACTGAACGTATGTGCTTTATGTTTTAGCTGCTAATACAACTTCGAGTTTCAGTTTTCTAAACCTTTTTTTTTTCAACTGTTTTAAAAAGTAGCTTTTTCCTCAACAAACAGTTTGTTGACGTTTTGGACACTTGCCTGAAAAATTCGGCTGACAACGTTGCTTGGAGCGTTGAATACAATAGATTCTGTGTTCATTGATAAACATGAATTCGAGCTTTCTTAAAGCCCTTCTCGAATTCTCCCGAACACAGTCCTCTCAATTGCCTCTGCCTGCAATACTGTTAAGCTGAGTTAAAGCTGATTTTATCGGCTCTATTGCAGTCAGCTGTTTACGTAAACATTATCTCCATCTCCTGATCATTACTTAAAATTTTATCCGTTATTTATTAGACCATATTTTGTATATATAATGACACTATATATAGTTTGTAATGGAAATTTGTTCAACAATCTTCTATAAAGGGTAATAACTTTTAAGACCAACAGAAATGACTTTTTACGTTGTAAAGAAAAATTACAACGTATATTGGTTTTATCTGAGTAAAAACCAGTTTAAAGTTCTGTTCTTTTCAAAGATATAAATGTTTTTTTAGTATATATTAACGTCTTTGAAGTTATGGCTCCGTAACTTCGTGTAAAAAAAAAGAACTTTCGTTGCTGAGTTTCCCAGATCAAACGGAACTCTACAATTCAATGAGAACTTATATTCAATCTCTTGATTCTACCTCCCGACAAAATGGTCAAGCAAATAAGCCAATAAAAAGGGTTTATAGGTGCGCCTTGTTTGTTGTTTTTCTAAATTTAGACGAATGAAATTTAAAACGAACCAGCACACCTGTCAAATGGACAAACATTATCGATATCAGCTGACTTCGGTGCCGTCTGCATTGCCGCGACACGGACTAGTCTTTTCTTGCTTTTACTTACATAGCAAAAGGTAGAGCTGCGTAAGAAATCCTTCTAAAGTTGTGGAAGTCTACATACTTTTTTTGTGTTTAACGTCCGACTATTGTGCACACTTGAGCTAATGCAGATGTCCGACTATTGTGCACACTTGAGCTAATGCAGATGTCCGTTAGAATAAATAAATATTTTGTTAAAAAAAATTAAAATTCATTTTACTTTCTGAACACACGTCGTATGTGTAAGATTTTTTTCCAAGATGGCGACCTCTCATTTACAATGTACTCAAGTTTGCCCAAACGCATTACCCAATGTTGTGAATTTCGGCACGAAAATATCTTGCACAAAGTCCAAATGATTGTGTGTAACAAAATATTTATTTATTCTTCTACATTGTCGCCTTCAAAATAGTCCTCATTGGAGAATATGCACTTGTGCCAGCGCTTCTTCCAATCCTCGAAACACTTCTCAAACTCGATCTTTGAGATAGCCTTTAGTTGTTTCAGCGATACGCTTTTAATGTCATCTACGGCTGTAAAACGACGGCCCTTTAAGGTTCTCTTTATTTTTGGAAAAAGTCACACGGAGCCCTGTCTGGCGAATATGGAGGCTGGAGAATCGTTACTGTACTGTTTTTGGCCAAAAATTCACGAACAAGCAATGAAGTGTGAGCTGGTGCATTATCGTGGTGTAAAAGCCATGAATTGTTTTCCACAGATCCGGGCGTTTTTTTCGGATTGCTTCACGCAAACGGCGTTGAACTTGTAGGTAGTACTCCGTATTGACCGTTTCATCCGGTGGCAGGAATTTATGATGCACTATGCCATTAATATCGAAGAACACAGTGAGCATAACCATCACGTTCGACCGCACTTGTCGAGCCTTTTTCGGCTTAGCGAGCAAGAATGCCTCCACTGGATGATTGAGCCTTAGTTTCGACGTCATATCCGTAAACCCATGTTTCGTCACCTGTTATAATACGTTTCAGTAATTCTGCATCGTCGTTGACTTCATTTAGTGACTCCTGAGCAACTTCCATTTGCCGCTGTTTTTGTTCAATATCCAACAATTTTGGAACGAATTTTGCTTCCACGCGTTTCATACACAAAACATTAGAAACAATGTCATGACCCAATCGATATGCCAACATCATCATCGACCTCTCTAACTGTGATTCGGCGATTGTTCATAACCATTTCGTTCACTTTTTCCACGTTTTCATCGATTGTTGATGTGCTGGGGCGTCCAGGGCGTTCGTCATCTTCATCGTCTTCACGGCCTTCTTGGAAACGCTTATACCACTCGTAAACTCTTGCTTTACTCATAGCAGACTCACCATAGGCCGTTGTTAACATTCCACACACTTTGTTAAACTTTATTCCATTTTTTACGCACAATTTGATACAAATTCTTTGATCCATTTCTTTTAACAAACGAAAATCGCCGAGCTCATAAAAACACGTCTAACCTTAGTGGCTGTCACAGACAAAGTCAACAATGAAAACAGCTGAAAGTTTTATCATACTTCAAGGGCATGTGTACAAACATAATAAAAAAAAATGTTTGAAAATCGGACTCTCCGAGCCCGCGAAATTTAAAAATTCTCGTTACTTTCTGAACACACCTCGTACGTCGTTCGAGCTTAACAATAGGTACCTTTGTACAAATTTTCAAAACAAAAAATGCGTTTAGCCGAAACTGACAAACACAAACCGAACGCCGATCGGTCGAGTTAAAGCAAAGACCTCGCTCGTTCGGTTATAAATGAATCCGAATAGTTATAGGCCTACTTTCTAATATAATTTGGACATTTAAAATGGTAATTTAATCAGCTTATAATGCTGAATGTGACGGCGAAATCATGAATTAAAAAAAAAAAATGAAAAAATATTTATGGAAATTAGCTATTATCACGGCAACCAGACAGTACGTGCCGAAATTATATTCAATTTATTTGGATTAAAATATACTGTACTTTATATAATACAAGTTCACAAGCAAATACATTTTTAATTTGACATTTTTACCGTTACAGCAGTTCATCCTAAGAAGAATTTATCATTTATATTTCAGTAATTTAAAATAAATTTAATTTATTAAACGGTTTCATCTATTTTTAGATTATTCTGCAACGCGAACGATATATATAGTTGCTGGAAAAAGTACTAAAACAAAGACGTGGCTGCCATCTGTCGGACGAAGTTGTAAATATACGGATAAAGTATCACCAATTGCATATACTCTAATAGTACGGCGTTCGCGCGAGACAATTTATGGTTTGTTTACAATATACGAACTATATTTTTTATAAGACAATGAGCTTTCGCTACTCTATATAGAGAGAGTATTGCAGTTGTCTAAAAATTACCCTTCCTGCATTTGCTTCAAATTTTAATACGTTTTGTGAGCCATTTTTAAGAATGGTTACGGAACTTGAGTTAGTTGATTAAAAATGTCAAATCGAATGACTGACCAATAGGAGTGAAAATTTAACAAAATAAAGATCATTGCTGGTTTGAATTGGTCTCATTATATTGTTAATTACTAAATCAATTGCTAAACTGAAATTATACACAGCTGATATTTAAAAAAAAAACACTAATCTACATTATATACAAAAACAAAACATATCTTGTATTATTGTATCCAACGTTAACAAATGCTGTGATAATTGTGACGCCTGGGCTGGGCATGTAGTATAATGGCGTTCATTAATAATTTAAATATTTATCAGTGAACGTTTTTATATACAATATGCAAAATATATTTTACTATAAATGTTTTAATCAATTCTGTGTTAATTTTTTTTAAACATTTTTTTTAAATGCCAAGCCCTGGCCGGGAATCGAACCCGGGTCCTCGGGTTGAAAGCTACCAACTAGGCCACCGAGGCGGCTTCTGTGCTAGTGGTTGGGGTATGTAGTATAACAGAGTTAATTATAATTGAAATATTTATTACTTAATTATTTATATACAGTACATGATTTTTAACAAATATTACGTTCCTCATATTCATAAGCAGAAATCATAAAGTTGAGCCACGAATGCACTAGAAACGATCAGCTCACTGGTAGACTTCATGTCAAGGATACTAATTATGTGTACACGGTAAGCGTAACGATTTTTTTTATATGTTATTCGAGCCACTCAGGTATCTACTAAAAAATTCCAACAAAATTTGACATAATATAACGAACAGCTTAACACACTTCAAACAAATTTTAATATTACATTTTACTTTTTTGGGTTCTCATCAGCATTGTACATTGACATAAACTCTCTCTCTCTCTCTCTCTCTCACACACCCACACACACAAACACACACACACACACACACAAACGCACACACACAAACACTCACAGGCGCGCGCGCACACACACAAACACCCACACACACAAACACCCACACACACAAACACACACACCCACACACAAACACCCACACACACTCACCCACACACACCCACACGCCCACACACACACACACACACACACACACACACAAACACCCACACCCAAACACACACACACACACACACACACACAAACACCACACACGCCCACACACACACACACACACACACACACACACACACACACACACACACACACACACACACACACACACACACACACACAAACACTCACAGGCGCGCGCGCACACACACAAACACCCACACCCACACAAACACTCACACACACAAACACACTCACCCACCCACCCACACACACACCCACACACACGCACACGCGCGCGCGCCCCCACACACACACACACACACACACACACACACACACACACACACACACACACACACACAAAGCAGTGGAGGAAGATGCGGAGCATTGTTTTTCCGGTGTCTGAGATTCGACGAGGAAAGGATGAAGCTGCAAACATATCGGCGAGGCAGCATATTTATATTCACCTACCCGTCACAAGTAGGGGATAGTCCATAAAAAAATCTTTATATGAACAAAAATAGTTTCAGGATTTTTCTGGTTTTATTCTGTATCTCATAACAAGAAATACCATTAATTTATTTTCAACTAGGCCCAACGTTGTAACTTTTATAACGCTTAATTCGCCGCCATTTTCAACTTGTTTCACTAGTGGAGGACTTTAGTTCGAAGTAAAAGTTAATGTTTGTTCTAATGTAAGACTATCTTCTGACTCCTGTCGGTCTCCCTTAAGCGGTAGAATTTGAGTCACACTAAAAAGTACACTTTTAGCTAGAGTATCGGTAACCCATATTCTACCAGGTAACAATTTCATTGATGGGACGTACAAAGGTTCGACGTGCTAAATTTTATTGCTTAATGTACAAAGGTTCGATAGGCTGAGTTTTATTGCTTAATGTACAAAGGTCCGATGTCATAAGTTTTATTGCTTAATGTACAAAAGTTCGATGTCATAAGTTTTACTGCTTAATGTACACACGTTCGATGTGCTAAGTTTTATTGCTTAATATACAAAGGTTCGATGTGATACGTTTTATTGCTTAATGTACAAAGGTCCGATGTGTTAAGTTTTACTGCTTAATGTACAAAGGTTCGATGTGATAAGTTTTATTGCTTAATGCACAAAGGTTCAACGTGCTAAGTTTTATTGCTTAATGTACAAAGGTTCGATGTGCTATGTTTTATTACTTAATGCACAAAGGTTCAATGTGCTAAGTTTTATTGCTTAATGTACAAAGGTTCGATGTGCTATGTTTTATTGCTTAATGTACAAAGGTTCGGTGTGCTAAGTTTTATTGCTTAATGTACAAAGGTACGATGTATTAAGTTTTACTGCTTAATGTACAAAAGTTTGATGTGCTAAGTTTTATTGCTTAATTAACAAAGGTTCTATGTGCTATGTTTTATTGCTTAATGTACAAAGGTTCGATGTGATAAGTTTTATTACTTAATGTACAACGTTTCGATGTGAAACGTTTTATTTCTTAATGCACAAAGGTTCGATGTGCTATGTTTTATTGCTTCATGTACAAATGTTCGATATGATAACTTTTATTGCTTAATGTACAAAGGTTCGATGTGCTAAGTTTTATTGCTTAATGTACAAAGGTTCAAAAATATAAAGCTGCGCTGGTATATTCTTTAATATGTTGAAAATGAAATTATAAAAGCAAAATATGTTTTACAAAAAAAAAAAAAAGAAAGAAGATATTGGCGATTCTTGGTACGTGTATGTTTAAAACTAAATGAAAGGGATAAATTAAAAACTTCGATACAAGCATAAAATTTCATTGAAAAACTGAAACAATTAAACTAGTTTCCGATAATTTTTTTTTGCCGACGAAAAAACGATGGGGTTATTATCGCCGATACTCAAAATAAAGATATAGAAGAGAATAAAATTTAAAAAAATAAAATAAAATAACAATAAATTAAGTTTCATAAGAAGAAAAAAACAAACAAAAAATAATAACAAAAACAAATAAATAAAACAAAACATAACAACAGTTATGGAAATATGACTAAAACTACTTAACAATAATATATATCTAAAAACAAAAAAAAAACACTAATTACACAGGTCTACAACCAAAAATTTGATTTGATAATTTTAGCTAATCTTTATGTTTTTTGGTGTGCTGAAACCGAAAATGAAGTCCGTTTTTCTCTATCACGTACAGATTTTTTTCAAATCCATAGACCATATACCTGCTATACACATAAATTTGGTAAGAAGTAGGTTTTTTTTCCAAACGATTTCTCTTTTTATAAACACACATCTTTCACTAGGTGGTGTAGGTAATGACTCCCTCAGTAGATGTTGTAGGCCTGAGGGTGTCTAGGCACGACCTGTTCAGACAAGAACGTACTTGTTTGGTCTCAGTAGTCACCGTCTAAAGCTAAACGAGATTGAACTTGTTGTATCAGGAACTTGGAGCTAAATTTCTGTTCATTCTCTCAGTTCAGTAGTATCAACTGAAGTGAACACATTCACTGAGGTCTCTTAGTTGTGTCAAAGTGATTAAGAACGTATTTTAAGGTTTGAAAGTGCATTTTGACAAAATGCCTCATCGTCGTTGTGTTACCAGTCCAGACTACTTCTGTTTTATCTGTGGTGAGTATACAGTTAAGAAATACCAACGAAATATAACAGGTTTTGTCAAAAATGTATATTATGCATATTTTGGCTTGAGAATAGGAGATCAAGATAAAGTGTGGGCTCCTCACAAAGTATGTCATAGCTGCGTAGAAAAACTTCGATTATGGTACAAAGGAGAGTTACAATCTTTCGGATTTGCTATCCCAATGATGTGGAGGGAGCAAAAAAACCACGTTAATGACTGTTACTTTTGTACTTGTCATGTGCAAGGCTATAATTCCAAAAACCATAAGCTCATTAACTACCCTAATCTGGAATCTGCTAGTCGTCCGGTACCACACGGTCCTGGATTGACAGTTCCTCAGCCCCCTCGTGACTTGGACAGTATAGATAGGGAAGCTAATAGAGAAGCCTGTATGTCGGAGAGCGATGAAGTACACAGTGAGTTCAAAGCAAGCAGTTCAGAGGATGAACCTGAGCTTATTTCTCAACAGGAGTTGAACGACTTAGTGAGAGATCTTGGACTTCCAAAAGATGCAGCTCAGTTACTTGGCTCCCGTCTTAAAAACAAAAATTTATTACAGCCAGGCACTTCTTTTTCATGGTATCGACACCGTGAAGCAGTTTTTGTTCCTCACTTTGCTCTGGATGAGAATCTTGTTTATTGCAAAGACATTCTTGGTCTGATGAGTCAATTTGGTGTACAATATGACCCGATTCATTGGCGTCTATTCATAGACTCATCAAAGCGAAGTCTAAAGGCTGTTTTGTTGCACAATGGCAATACTTATGCTTCAGTTCCAGTTGGCCATTCGGTACATTTAAAAGAAACATACGAAAATTTGTCATTAGTTCTCGAACGAATTCATTATAATGAGCATAACTGGTTGATATGTGGAGACTTGAAAGTACTCACTATGCTCTTAGGTCAGCAATCAGGGTACACCAAGTTCCCTTGTTTTTTATGTTTATGGGATAGCCGAGACAGAAATTCCCATTGGAACAACAAAGACTGGCCATCACGAGGAGCTCTGTCGCCAGGCCAAAAAAATGTAATTAGGAGAAGTTTGGTTCCTTCTGACAAAATCCTGCTACCTCCTCTACACATAAAGCTAGGGCTGATAAAACAATTCGTAAAGTCTCTCAATAAAGAAGGTGAATGTTTTAAGTACTTATGCTCCAAGTTCCCAGGATTAAGTGATGCAAAGCTAAAAGAGGGGATCTTTGTAGGCCCAGATATCCGGAAACTTTCCACAGATCCACATTTCACTCAGACCATGAATGAGAAGGAGAAGGAAGCTTGGAATTCTTTTAAAGATGTTGTTGAGAAGTTCCTTGGTAACGTGAAGGATCCCAACTACAGAAGTATCGTGGAACGCATGTTGAAGGCATTTCAATTACAAGGTTGCAACATGAGTTTGAAGGTTCACTTCTTACATTCGCATGTGGACTATTTTCCGGAAAACTTAGGGGAAGTAAGTGAAGAACAAAGGGAAAGGTTCCATCAGGACATCAAGGAAATGGAACGTAGGTATCAGGGCAAAGGGCAAATGGAACTTAAACATGATGGCTGACTATTGTTGGATGCTGCAGCGTGAATCATCTGAAGAGTCCTACACCCGGAAACGAACACGGAGAAATTTTCAAGAGAAAAAAAAACGTTTTCATAAAAATAATAACTAAATATGCCACTGTTAATTCTGAAGCTGTTATTTCTACTCATTTATGTTTTTTTTTACAGTAAACAACATTGAAACAAATAAAAGATCATGAAAACTCTTATTCGCCAATTCTGTTTTCTTTTAATAGTAGTACCTCTGCCCTTACTTGAGATTGAACAATTTCCTTACGTGATAGAAAAAAACTGACCTCATGTTCGGTTTCAGCACACCAAAAAACATAAAGATTGACCAAAATCATCAAATCAAATTTCAGAAAGATTATTTTTGTAGACCTGTGTTATCGTTGGGCTATAAATTGGCCCTACAACAATAAACAAACAAACAAAAGAAATATAACGTACCTAAAATTAAATAACAAAATAAAAACAGCTTATAAATTAAATTAATAAAACAGTAAAAATAATCTTTCCAGGGCTGTAAAGGAGCCCTACCACAAACAGTAACAAATATATAAATTAAATTTTATTAAAAATTCCGATAAACTTACAAGTATGTACTTTAAACAACAAATTTAAGTATTTTCGAAAACAAATTTCGTCGCAAACAAGCTTTGACAGAAATACAACCAAGGAAGGATTTATTGTAGACAATAACAGCTGATTTATGGCAGTGTAATTAAAAGAATGATGTATGGAACACAAGCGGTAGTCCACTGTCACAGAAGCAGATAGCGCTGTAACAGTTATATAAACATATTTCAAAACTAATGTTTGTTTTATCATATGATATACTAGAGCGGCCATCATGGTAAGATCCGGACGCCATTTTTGTCCACTGCATCACTTTTTGAGAAATTACAATATTTTTTTTTATAAAATGTTGATTGTGTGTTTGCTTAAAAACTTGATACATTATTATTTTACTATTTTCGTAATTTCAATATAATTTAAAAACAAAGTGCTAATTTATGCAGATTTAACGGTGATTGACGGTGAAATCAATTTTCAAAAAAAAAAAAATGTAAAATAAAAAATTTCCGTTATTGAACTAAAAATAAAAATCAAGTATTATATTTTCTCTCCATTTTTTATTTTAACTATGATAATTTGATCGAAAACACGACAAATTAACACAGCTAGTTTTTGAGATAACCTAAAACTTATCGCCTATCAGCTGTTCAATGAAATCAGCTGATACGAATTAATATGAAACAGCTGATCTTTTAATACAACTAACGATTCATTTCATGCACTTCCATCGATCAAATGCCTTCGTAGTTTCCGTAGTGTAGCGGTTATCGCGTACGCCTCACACTAATGACATATGACTAATGAGGTCAAGGGATCAGTGCTAACGGTACCGGAAAAAGCAACAGGAGCAAATGAGGTTCGAACTGAGAACATTTAGGTGCACAAAAACGGCTTTTAAAAATTTTAATAAAATCAATTTGGGGGTTATGTGAAATGGAACAAACAAAACACACACACACACACACACACACACACACACACACACACACACACACACACACACACACACACACACACAAAGATGCGAGCATGTGTTTTTCCGGTGTCGGAGATTCGACGAGGAAAGGATCAAGCTGCAAACATATATGCAAGGCAGCATTACACCGGAAAGTCTGGTTGCGACAATGATGGCTTCAGAGGCCAACTGGAAGGCCATTGCGGAATTCGCTGCAGCGATCATGAAGAGGTTGAGAGCTGAGGTTTGAGAAAGGAAAGCCAACGCTGTATTGAGTAGGAGGTCAGCCAGTCCACCCACCCCCATTGTATTGTTACCCACTAAAAAAACCACCAAAGCATTCCTCTTCTATAAACCCTCCCCCCCACGGAACCGCCGCCAGGCATTACTTCGTGGGAAGGTGGACTGGCTGACTGCCTATTCTTCTACAGCGTTTGGTCTCTTTCGATCCTCAGCCCTCAACCTCTTCATGCAGCGAATCCCGCAATAGCCCTCCAGTTGGCCTCTGAAGCCATCATTGTCGCAACCAGGCTTTCCGGTGCAATGCTGCCTCGCATATATATCTTAACTTGAGTTTGAACTTAATTTGAGTCCCACACTCCGTAGTAGTGACGGTAGACCCCAGGAAGCACATAAAAGATTTTCCCTCTTTTTTTGGCATCGCAAAAAAACTCATTACATATGAACACATTATTCACGCAAAATTACATCTGACACATGCTTGCTCTGCATGTTGTAACTCGATCAATGAAATTTGTTCAGGTGTTCTCGAGTTGGACGCTGACATTGCGAATCTCTTCCTTTCACGCGAATGGACTTCAACGGACTCACGGCAACACTGTCGCGCACAATTGCGACGTTCTGATCACACCGCATGGCACAAAAAGCGTACTGGAGTTTTGATGTGCAATCGAAACATTTCACTCATTAGATGCATTGCGCTATACAAAGATTTTTTGGGAAGGTGTAATAGCTTAGAGATATATTAACTTAGAGAATCGTTTTCCCTTCGACAGTACCGTGTTATAAGTTAGAGATCGACCTGTGTAATAAGATAGAGGTTCCGTACTGTGTATTAACTTAGAGACTACAGTTCCGTCAAGTGTGTTGCACCGTGTGTATATGTTGCCGACGCCGCTGCTTGCAGGCGCTTCAGTATCTTTTATCTAACAAGTACAATTCGCTTAGTTAAAGAAAGATATATTATTAAAATATAAAGTTCATTTGGATAGGTTTTGTTCTTAAAGGCTTATGTGCAATGCTGTAAATGTATACTAATTTACATATGTAGTAGTAATAGTAATAGTAATAATAATATAAAAATATTGTTTGAAGGCTGTTTTATTCAAACCACATCCGAATTGAATTAAAAAAACGGCCCTAAATTAGTGAATTAATTATGAATTAATGAATTCATATAAACTTACGTTGTTTTTTCGGTAAAACACCAATATTTCTATTTTTCTATACAGATAATTGTCAAAAATAAACATTTAGATATGTTGTTGACAATATATTCAACTGTAAACTGTAAAGATATTAAGGCGCCTGCAAGTAGCGGTGTTCGCAACATATACACACGGTGCAACACACTTGACGGAACTGTAGTATCTAAGTTAATACACAGTACGGAACCTCTATCTTATTACACAGGTCGATCTCTAACTTATAACACGGTACTGCCGAAGGAAAAACGAATCTCTAAGTTAATAAATCTCTAAACTATTACACATCCCCGATTTTTTTTGTATGCGTTTAACGTCCGACTATTGTGCACACTTGAGCTAATGCAGACGATGGGATGATTTATAGCGTATGAAAATGCCAAACCCTGGCAGGGAATCGAACCCGGGTTCCTCGGGATGGAAGCCCAGTACTATCAACTAGGCCACCGAGACAAATCTTCCGCAGTTGACACTCACCATACGCGTTGTTTTCACAATGAATACTCGTTGTTCCGTTGCAGAGCGTTTCCGCGACAACTAACCTCAAAAAAACACCGATTAACAACGATATAAATGAAACGTTACCATGACAACAAGCTTGGCGTTCTTATTGAATCAACCTTTATAATAACTAAAGGTGCTTTTATTAATGGTCCCCTTAAAATTCTGTTAAGTTCACGAGAGAGGGCATTATCAAGGGAAATTTATCTTCAGTGTTGTCGGAGACGAAAACCTGCCACGCATTCAACAATAATTAATTACCCTTAATAGAGGGAGCAAATAGGAGGGGTTGTTCCCGTTATAACCTACACGTGGTTATGCTTTGTACTACGTTTGCCTGTACAAGCAACACTAGCAAAACTAAACCTAGTATGGTGTTTGTGAAAAAATCGAACTCAGCGTTTTGATAGGCTGTTAGTTTTAAAGCCCAATGAGACGAATTTTCCAGTAGGTTTGTCCCCTTGTTGCATAAATATTGAGCCTATTTTTCGCACACTATTACAATTTTTCATACACTGCCTATATTTATCTCGGGACCGTTTTTCAATTTCTACAAAAAACGTGTAGTTTGAAGTCCTTTTTTTGTTAAGGAACTGTTAAATGTCAAATTTCCTCAAAATCGGCTATAAATTTATAATAAAAATATGCCGCCTCGGTGGCCTAGTTGATAGCGTACTGGGCTTTCACCCCGAGGACCCGGGTTCGATTCCCGGCCAAGGCTTGGAATTTTCATAAGCTATCTGAAACAAATCTTAAATTGGTTTTTATAAATAATTTCATCCCATCAACTGCACTAGCCCAAGTGTGCACAATAGTCGGACGTTAGAAAGAAAAATAAATAAATAAAATAATAATAATAACACTGCCGCAAGCCGGTCCCAAGCCCGGGCCCGTCCAGGAGGATGGGGAAAGTGGAGGGGGAGGAGTAACAACCTCGTTAAAAAAAAACAGGGTCCATCTCGCTTCGGATGGTAGTACCCTGTTATAGAGCCCCTGCCTAGGGTTACTAGGTGAAAACTGGCCAACGGTCTCAATGGCAGATGAGGAAGGATTTCCCAACGGCAGAGTGGGCGGAAGAGTTGTAGAAGCAAGCCATTAAAGTAGGTCTCCGAATCTCATTTGAGAAAACCAAAATACTAACGAATATTAAAAATGCACCACGACATCTGGGAGTCGGTAGTCATAAAATCGAGAGAGTTGACCACTTCAAATATCTGGGTGAATGGATCAGCTGGAACGCCTTAGAAAAGAGAGCATTGGAATCCAGGATGTGTAAAATGGAATTGGCGTTTCAATTAACCAAAGAGGTGTATAACAAGAAATCGTTATCCTGGAATTCCAAACTTAAGCATTATAAAACTGTGATCAAACCAGAGGCTTTATATGCATCTGAAACTCTTACACTCAATAATAAGGGATTACTGGACAACCTGGAGAAGAAGGAAAGAAAGTTAATAAGGAAGATATTGGGCCAAAACTTTAGAAATAATGAAGTAAAGTTGATTTCTAATAAAAACCTGTATCTCAAAATTGAGAGACTCTCAGATAGCATGAGGAAAAGACGACTTAGTTTTTATGGCCATATTAGTAGGATGAACAGCAGTAGACTTACTAGGCGGATCTTTGCTTTCTTCAGAGATCGGAAAACGAAGAGTAGTTGGTTCAGGCGGGTCCAGGAGGACTTAACTGAGCTGGCGATATCAGATGAGATGATTGACGATGTACTTAAACTGCGAAAACTTTTAAATAATGAAAACCTAAGGTTCCAAGAAAAACCAACATCTAAAAGGGGCGGGGCAGTCTCGGATGAAAGAAGGAAGGCAGCCTCGGATAGAATGAAGCAGTATTGGATACAGCGGAAGGCAGCTAACGCACATCAAAGTAATTGATTTGGCGTACCCCAAAGTGGGTGATCCGGATGAAAGAAGAAAATAAAAATAATATTAAAAATGCATTACGTTATTCGATTTTAAAAATAAAACTCTATGCCTATGTCCACAAAATTTTCGATTACGAAGCTATCGGAAAAAATGTACACAAGTGTCATTTGCTCTCACAAAATTTAAGTGTTTCGAATGCCTCAAAATCGAATCTTCGTAACATATTTTCACGAAACAGTAAAGAGTGATCGTTACATTTAAATTGTGCAACATCCGATTGTGTTCCAACACCGCAACAATTGTAATAGCTTAGAGATTTATTAACTTAGAGATTCCTCAGAAGGTTGTTATAAGTTAGAGATCGACCTGTGTAATAACAAAGAGGTTCTACTAGGTTTTTGTGTCTAAAATGGAGTAATTTTTTATAATTATTTTATATGCGTTTTAAGTCTCAAAACAGCTTAATAGTGCTAGTTTATTAAGGTATTATTTCAAAAATTGCCATCCTCTAGGCGGCCCTCTTTCAAATTGAATCGTTCAACCAAACACACCCAACCTGAAATTGCATTAGTCCTTCACTGCCACTTGTACATCTTGGTTACAACACTCTCGACTGTCCACATTGTCAATTGAAATTTCAACAGGTATGCATTAACTAGTTCGACTAGTTCACTGACGGAGTTTACATTGTGCTGTTGTGGCGCCTTTTTTTAGTTTTTTTCATTGCCAAACAGTTTCCTCCACAAATTGTGTTTGGTCGAACAATTTACTCTAAATTTGCCAAATGCGTTAAACAAGGAAAATAAACCTTTGTTATATATCATTATGTTCAGTATCATCTGCCTTCCCTAGCTTCGTCAATTTTTCTTTCGTTGACGCGTTTCGGAGAACCTCCATCTTTAA
>CM040189.1:11625865-11665865 GCA_022606455.1 Callitettix versicolor
GCCCTATCGCTTCCGTAACTGTAGGTATCAAATATGAACAACGTATTATACTAGTGATGTGACTAACGGTGATTTTAACCTGTGATTATGATTGACGGCTAACGCCCTATCGCTTCCGTAACTGTAGGTATCGAATATGAAGAACGTATTTCATACTAATGATGTGACTAACAGTGATTTTAACCTGTGATTATGACTGACGGCTGACGCTCTATCGCTTCCGTAGCTGTAGGTATTGAATATGAAGAACGTATTTCATACTAGTGATGTGACTAACAGTGATTTTAACCTGTGATTATGATTGACGGCTAACGCTCTATCGCTTCCGTAACTGTAGGTATCGAATATGAAGAACGTATTCATACTAGTGATGTGACTAACAGTGATTTTAACCTGTGATTATGATTGACGGCTAACGCCCTATCGCTTCCGTAACTGTAGGTATCGAATATGAAGAACGTATTTCATACTAGTGATGTGACTAACAGTGATTTTAACCTGTGATTATGACTGACGGCTGACGCTCTATCGCTTCCGTAGCTGTAGGTATTGAATATGAAGAACGTATTTCATACTAGTGATGTGACTAACAGTGATTTTAACCTGTGATTATGATTGACGGCTAACGCTCTATCGCTTCCGTAACTGTAGGTATCGAATATGAAGAACGTATTCATACTAGTGATGTGACTAACAGTGATTTTAACCTGTGATTATGATTGACGGCTGACGCTCTATCGCTTCCGTAGCTGTAGGTATCGAATATGAAGAACGTATTTCATACTAGTGATGTGACTAACAGTGATTTTAACCTGTGATTATGATTGACGGCTAACGCTCTATCGCTTCCGTAACTGTAGGTATTGAATATGAAGAACGTATTTCATACTAGTGATGTGACTAACAGTGATTTTAACCTGTGATTATGATTGACGGCTGACGCTCTATCGCTTCCGTAGCTGTAGGTATCGAATATGAAGAACGTATTTCATACTAGTGATGTGACTAACAGTGATTTTAACCTGTGATTATGATTGACGGCTGACGCTCTATCGCTTCCGTAGCTGTAGGTATCGAATATGAAGAACGTATTTCATACTAGTGATGTGACTAACAGTGATTTTAACTTGTGATTATGATTGACGGCTAACGCCCTATCGCTTCCTTAACTGTAGGTATCAAATATGAAGAACGTATTATACTAGTGATGTGACTAACAGTGATTTTAACCTGTGATAATGATTGACGGCTAACGCCCTATCGCTTCCGTAACTGTAGGTATCGAATATGAAGAACTTATTTCATACTAGTGATGTGACTAACAGTGATTTTAACCTGTGATTATAATTAACGGCTAACGCCCTATCGCTTCCGTAACTGTAGGTATCGAATATGAAGAACGTATTTCATACTAGTGATGTGAGTAACAGTGATTTTAACTTGTGATTGTGATTGACGGCTAACGCCCTATCGCTTCCGTAACTGTAGGTATCAAATATGAACAACGTATTATACTAGTGATGTGACTAACAGTGATTTTAACCTGTGATAATGATTGACGGCTAACGCCCTATCGCTTCCGTAACTGTAGGTATCAAATATGAACAACGTATTATACTAGTGATGTGACTAACAGTGATTTGAAGATTTAAGGCTAACGACCTATCACTTCCTTAGCTGTAGGTAGGTAGCAGGTACTCACTACAGAAGTGAAATGTGATTACATGGATCACACTTCACATGCTCGACCAAAAAATTAGTTTTACCTAATTCCTCTGATGATTTTTGCACGAATAAATATTTAAGACTATACATTAAAAAATTCAACCATAATTGAAAGTTTTAAAAATAAGTAATATTTAGTCAATCAATAAACATACTGAAAAATAACTACACAAAATAACTTAAAGGTGTTGCCTTAAAAAGTGTGATTTTTTAATTTTGCTTTAAAAAGTAGCATTTATTTTAAATGTTTCATTGCTTAAGGGGAAATAAAGGAAACATTTTAGAAACACTTATTTAGAAGAAAAATTATTTTTATTTATTTATTTATGTACAAACATTGGAAACAGCCATTTTGTGGTAATTGTTTGTCGGGCATATAAAATTCTACTATACTTCTAGTTCTTTCGTCTCCACCTCTCGTGTTACAAGATCTATCACTCATATTTGTAAATAAAATTAGGAATATCAGTAGAGTGTAGACTGTAGATCACGTGATCACGGCTTATAACTTCGCTACACAACCATTGATATAAACATACTAGAATGACAACCCTTATGAGAAATGTGTGAGCACTCGCTGCTAGTGGCATCTTACGGCAGAGAGGTCAACTACAGTTAAATAGATAACAGTACTGTATATTTTCTCAAACGTCTACCCTCCTGTTTTTTTTTTTTTTTTTTTTTTTTTTTTTTTTTTTTTTTTTTTTTTTTTTTTTGGTTGCAGCGTTCGTAGCGGCAGATAGTCCAATTACTTGGATTTAAGCCTCTGATATCGAGCACGCTTTTTATAACGGCGGCTGTACTTTTAGTCCGTTTATATTCAATGACACACAAAATGTGATTGTGAAACGTGATTGAATGAGTCAAATCACAATCACACACAGTCAGAAAACACCAAACTGTTAAAAAAACTGCTTTTCTATATACGGCAAACCAACTGTTTTTTCAAACGGAAACAAGCAGTTTGATTTGGACTGGTTCGTGATTTGTTAAACAAGGAACACCTGTTGGGTCTTCCCCACCACCCACGTTCTATTCGAACGTTGCCGCAAGCGCTAAAACTTTTTCCCTGCTGTTTCCCTGCTAACTCCTTTTCTTTAAGCTGCTTTTATGCTTTTTCCCTTTATTTCAAAGTTTCTTGTTGCTTGTTGAGAAGTAAGTACTGTCTGGGCCTTGTCTAACCTTATTAAGGTTACTTTTTTCAGTGTTGAAAAGTGAAAACCTACTTTCTCCGAAATAAAAATGACAGTAACATCTCACATTTTGTAAATACATAACCTAATTTTATTTAAACGTATTTTTTATATTTATTATCAATCATCAATATTTTTTAATCAATTAAAAATATTCTAAATCGTTTGCATTTCAGTAAATATGCAAAGGACTATTTAATTTTTAAGTAAAAAAAAAGAATGCTTCCATTAGAAATTCATTGCACTTTGTAAATATAAAATGGCATACATATATATTACGTTTTGAGAATGTAATTTAATTATTACTACACTTATAAGGATTTTTTTTCTAAATGCTTTACACCCAAAAACAGTTAAGGGCATGGTGGCAGTGGGAATGAAAAAGTAGTCTTAGAAAACTGAACGTTTGTGCTTTATGACTTAGCTGCTAATACAACTTCGAGTTTCAGTTTTCTAAACCTGTTTTTTTCCAACTGTTTTAAAAAGCAGCTTTTTTCTCAACAAACAGTTTGTTGACGTTTTGTAAAAATAGCAGAAACGCCCACCCCTACTGTAGATGAGTGCCACGAATCAGTCAGTGAGATCACAGTTATTATCTGCATTCTAGTTGGATCAATCACAGTGATTTTAATATATCAGTGACAGGATCGCATGTTTGCGAATCACTTTCCATCACTGTTTCATACGTATTTCAAGTCAGCAGACTGAAAAAACTGACAACGGTCAGGGTTTATTTTTATTTTTTCCCGATTTTACCTTCGTAACCGTGAAATTCTTATATTTGCTACACACGAGTCATTTTCACGTACAGTAGACTCGCGATTATCCGAGTTCCGGTTAACCGAGGTTCTCAATTAACCGAACACTGCATAACATTAGGCCTTAGCAACGGATAAAATAAGCCCAAAGTCAACCATGACCGTCGTTCAGTTTGAACATAAAATACGATACACTAAATTCGGCTGATAAAATGCGAACTGATTATACGATTCCAGTTTTATTTTGCCCACAGTTGCCGAACCTGATTTTTCGGAGGCAAAATGGTATGTGCCAAAGTTTGTGCTTTGTTTTTAGCAACACTTATGACGACAAACAGGCTGTCGTAAATTTAGCAACTGTTTGATAGAAGGAACCGAACACAAAAGCCGCATAACAAACGTATGTAGGCTATTACCATAAACCACGCCAACGACCGGAAGTAGGCTATGCATAAAACATTTACAAGGCATACGTTACTGTTACATTAGCTTCCTGTTCTTTCATCACTATAAATAAGTACGGTACAGATATTACATAAGCAATTGGTGTAAAAATATTGTACTTGCATCTTTGCATTCGTAACGGAAGTGATTTTAAAGGCGTTTAAATGCAACATCGCGTACCCAAAACGTTTCGAAAACACAACTCGACAAAATCACTCGCAATGTCCTTCCAATAAACAAGGTGTTTAGAAAAATCGCCAACAAATCGGAATACAATTTTACATGTAAAACTAAACAAAAATGTTTATACAGTAGAGGGTGGATTTTTTTGTTTGTTTTTTTGTGTTTAACGTCCGACTATTGTGCACACTTGGGCTAATGCAGACGGTAGTAGAGGGTGGAGACTAGCTGCACCTATTGAGAGGATTTAGACGTCCTTTGCAGTACCCGAGTATCACACACTTACACTTTACAACACTACATTTTTGACTATAACACTTTACACTCACATTTACATTTAGAGAGGCGATAATAGCCTCAATGTTCTTTTCGCCTTAAAATAAATAAAAAAAAAACTAAACAAAAAGGTCCTATAGAGATATGCTTAGTTTTTTGTCTGTCTGGACGTTTCTTAAAATTATTAGTCAATAATTGTTCACACAACGCAAATGAGATTTCCCACACACACACACACACACACACACACACACACACACACACACACACACACACACACACACACACACACATACACACACACACACACACACACACACACACACACACACACACACACACACACACACACACACACACACACACATACACACACACACACACACACACACACACACACACACACACACACACACTCACACACACACACACACACACACACACACACACACACACACACACACACACACACACACACACACACACACACACACACACACACACACACACACACACACTTTTGCAAAACAATATCAGAAAAAAATGAAAAATGTTGAAAAAATTTCAGTTGTCAAAATGACGGCCTTTCAAAATTTTTAAATTAAAATAACGCAAAATCAAAAACGCATATAAAATATTCTGAAAAAACAACTCTTTTGTGCTTTTGTGTTACATGAAGGTCACTAACCAAGTCGGTGTAACAAATCTGACAGCCCGGTTGTTTTTTTCGATTTTATTTACAATCCGTAAGCCACTTTTACGTCGTAATTCTTCGTGTACACAAATTTGAGCAAAATCCGACGAAGCGAATTTCGGAAATAAGGCCGATGTTTTTGTCGACAACTTCAAACTGGATTGTATGAGCAATCCGTGTAATGTATTGGCACCAGTTACTTTTGTTTACAAATGAAATGCCGAACTGTTAGAGTTTAAAACGAACTTGTAGATCAACACTTAATGATTGGGAGTCGCCTTACATTTTCCCTGAAGCTTGCGTGTTTCTATTGTGTACATAATAGAACATTCACAGTAAAAACCCTTAAAGAACAGCTGAAATGTAGTAAACATTAACTGCTTAAAAGTTTTTGAAGTCATTCCTAATAACAATTTCGATATTTTAAGGTAATAATAAACTTACACAATGTGTTACAAGCATTCAAAGCGGCATAGTACAAAAGTATGTTTTAGGATAAAGTAGTTATGGCACTATTGTTTCGATTTTAATCGAATTTAAAATCGATTGGCACAAAACAGCAATTATGTTACTCAGCGCATAACATTACTCGTAAGTTAAATTAAATATTTTATTAACTTAATTGCACTAAATAAGCTCCACAAGTACTTATACGGGCGTAATTCGAAAATTACGTGCTACAGTAAACGCTACGTGCAACTTACGTGATCAATACAGCCTACAAGGAGTCTACATGTGGTAATAACTCACCTGAAAGAAAAAAAAAGACAATGAAAGTTAGGTTAGTAACATAAATAATTTTATAAATAACTATTGTAAACTAAGTAATACAATACTGTCAATATAAATTAGCAAGGAACACTGGGCGCGATATACAATAAGGATTCCCTTTGCTACAAGATGAAAACTGACCGGATTTTCATAGAATCTTTCCATGAGTATATTTTAGATGGTACTGGATAAGATTAATTTGCAATTAGTCATTAAATAGGATAATAATTGCATTAACTATTACAATACACATGTATTATCGGTATGAAGAAGTTAACAATGACCATTAAGGACTGTCGGCTCTGACCTACTATCGATCAATTCATATATCATTCGAGATCTGCTCGATTTCACAATCTCAACATTTTTCACTGAAATTAACGATACTCGTTAAACGTGATTCTGTCATTTTGTTTTCAAATATTACACTTTTAACATTTATCGTGTTTTAGAGCCGGTTGTGATGTTGGATTTTTTTGGTCATTTTAAGGCGAAAATAGAGCCACTGAATAATAGCCACCGAGGGGCTATTATCGCCTCCCTAAATGTAAGTGTGAGTGTAAAAAGTTAAAGTCGTAAGTGTAGTGTTGTAAGTGTGTGTGTGTGTGTGTGTGTGTGTGTGTGTGTGTGTGTGTGTGTGTGTGTGTGTGTGTGTGTGTGTGTGTGTGTGTTAGACTCGGGTACCGTGAGGGACGTCTAAATCCTCTCAATAGGTGCAGCTAGTCCGCACCCGCCTGCAGGTTAGTGTGATGTTGGATGTTGCGCGATGGGTGTACGTACGAGTATAAAAACAAATTTCGTTACTGAACCAAAAATAAAAAAACGTGCCACGTCTTCTTTTTTTAATTTTAATTACGATAATTTGTTCGAAAACACGACAAATTAACACAGCTACTTTTTAACAACATAACCTAAAACTTATAGCCTATCAGCTGTTCAATGAAATCAGCTGGTCGTACGAATTAATATAAATGATTATATTAACCTAAAATATAAATAATGTATCATGTTTTTTTCGATTCATCGTTTTTGTTATCAATTAGTTGATATTGCTATAACTCTTTATTCTTTATTAATTGTAACGTTTTCATCGTTAATTTTACTTTTTCGTTTTAATTTATTCTCTAATCGTCGTAGATTTTCCCGTTCATTTCCTCTTAATCTTTGTTCTTCATTTAAAACATATTTTTTAACATAACCTCAATTGAAATGATATTGAAGCAACAGCTGTTGTGCGTGATCAGCTGTTTAGAAGTAATCACATGTATATCATGTTTTAGGGCTGATTGTGGATGTTGGATTTTGCGCGATGCGTGCCAGTGTCACATTATTGCATTATATATATATATATATATATATATATATATATATATATATATATATATATATATTGGTAATTATTGTAAAATATTAGTTTAAAAAAAATTTTTTTTTGGCCTCATGGGACCACTTTAGTCTAAATTTCAGTTCTTCCTAACATTGGGCTGTAATTTGTTTCGCCAATAATCCCTCATTCGATCAGATCGTTGCTTCCTGATGGCATCTGTGATCACTACCTTCTTGTGTCTCTTCGGTTTATCCACTTTAAATTTATTAGTCTTAAGAATGCGTGTTATTTTACATTTGTCTGTTGCAACATCCATTTTCAGTCCTATTTCACTGAGGTCTCCGAGGACTTGTGTGATGTATATTCCGTGTTTTCCTGTTGATGCTTCTCATTACCAATTGTCTCAGGATTCTGTCCTCCGGCATTCTTAATATGTGAAAGAGGTGGGAAATTCTTCGTTTTTTCATTACACTGAGAACTGGGTCGATATATTTGTATACTGTTTCATTGGTGGCTATTCTCCAGGTCCCGTCTTTCCGGTAGCTTTTGTTGAGACACGTTCTGATGATCCTTCTCTCTGTCTTAAGCAGCGGGTCCGTCTTGTTATTGTTTTTGTTTTGGAAGAGTTTCACTGGCATATAATGTTTCTGGGAGTACCACTGATTTGCAGTGGCGTATTTTTGTTTTTATTGACAGGCATTTTTTCTTGTACGTTGGCCAAGTTAGTAGCTGGGCTTTTTTAATTTTTGCTACCCTATTGAGTAGTACGGGGTTTTCGTCCAGATTGTATGTTATGGTTTCCCCTAGATATTTGAAACATTCCACGAGCTTTATGGTGTTTCCGTTAATGTTCACTTTATTTACGCATAGCGGGTCCATGGCCATGATCTCTGTTTTTTCATATGATATTCTTAAGCCTAACTTGCGCAATGCTATCAAGGCTAATTATTTGTTCTCTTGCTTCCTGTAGATTAAGGGCAAGTAGGGCCAAATCATCTGCCAATCCTATGATGTTTGTTTTAATGGCCTTAGGACCCTGTGTCTATTTTAGTTTTAACCGGGTTTTCTTGTTTCCATATATTGATAATGAAATCCAATGCTACGTTGAACAATAAGGGAGATAGTCCGTCACCTTGTCTCATCCCGGTTTTAATCGGGAACGATTCAGAGATTTGCATTATATTATATTAGTTTTTTATATTATATTATATTAATTTTTTTTTTAAGTGAAGGAGTATATTTAAGTGGAAATACGATACGGAGACATATAAGTACCAATAAACAGATAGGATTTAATGCTTCCTAATACTAAAAGCGTTGTTTGGGACCGATGTCAACAATAGCACGTGTCTAACTCCAAACTGATTGGTTTATAAGATTACCCATCATGCACTACACTGTGATAAGGCAGCAGTCCTTTGGTCACTTACTGTTAGGTGGGCGTTTCTGTTATTTTTGCAAAACGTCAACAAACTGTTTGTTGAGGGAAAAAGCTGCTTTTTAAAACAGTTGGGGAAAACAGGTTTAGAAAACTGAAACTCAAAGTTGTATTAGCAGCTAAAACATAAAGCACATACGTTCAGTTTTCTAAGACTACTTTTTCATTCCCACTGCCACCATGTCATTAACTGTTTTTGGGTATAAAGCATTTAGAAAGGATAAAAATAATCCTTATAAGTGTAGTAATAATTAAATTACATTCTCAAAACCTAATAATTATGTATGCCATTTTATATTTACAAAATGCAATGAATTTCTAATAGAAGCATTCTTTTTTTACTTAAAAATTAAATAGACCTTTGCATATTTACCGAAATTCAAACGATTTAGAATATTTTTAGTTGATTAAAAAATATTGATTGATAATAAATATAAAAAATATGCTTAAATAAAATTAGGCTCTGTATCTACAAAATGTGAGAGGTTGTTACTACAACTCGCAACAAAATAGAGATAAACGTTGACATTGACCAAACAGTTCTTATGTCACTACAAGCAACAAGCAATTTTAGAATAAAGGAAAAAGCATAAAAGCAGTTAGCAGGCAAACAGCAGGAAAACAGTTTTAGCGCTTGCGGCAACGTTAAGTGTGGTAGTGCGGAAATCCGTTCCTTGTTTAACAAATCATAAACCAGTCCAAATCCAACTGCTTGTTTCCGTTTGAAAAAGCAGTTTGTTTGTCGTTTATAGAAAAGCAGTTTTTTTAAACAGTTTGGTGTTTTCTGCCCCACCACTACTTACTGTTAGGTTTAGTTCAGTTTCTATTCTAAGTAAACGCCCCGATAGCGTGTGTGTTCAGTTCATTATGTCAGTTACATTAATTTAATTATTTTTAATTACAAAGTATTGGTCATGTCAGCGACCCGGGAATGGGATTATGTATCAGGTAATTAAAACATAACAAGAGGTAGGCTAAGTGGTATTATTAGGCCTGCATTAATTCATAGCATATTATATTAGTGTTCCACTTTTAATAAGTTCAGAAAGTACACGTATTTGCGCGCTGCCACTTCCATTTATTTCCATCGGGCCCAAACTAAAGGCACATTTACACGTTGCTAGTAGTTCGCATGCCAGTTGAGAAACAACTAGAAAGTCACTGGCATGCTGCAACTGGAATACCAGCTCACTGGCGCTTTACCATTCCTCTCGATTGAGATAAACCTCAGTGCCTGAGGTTTTATTATCCCATATTTTATCTGTCTAGTACAGTTGACGCAGTTCAGCCGAGCGCGTGACCTTGTTCGGAGAGGATGAGGCAGGGCACGGCGAGAGGGAGAAATACGTACATTTCCAAAAACATTGGCATAATCTTAGTCGCTACTGCGTAGAATTTCGTTTAGTGTGAGACAGAAATTGAAGTAAGCTACCTACTCGAAATAATAAACATAATTTAATAGTTATGTTGTTGTTTTCCAATGGCTTCCGCTGGCTCACGCCATCTTTGATCTTGCTTCCCAGTAGAGGCCCGGGAGGTCTCTTCTCTGCTTCTCTTCATGTAATTTTCTAACAAGGAGATGATCCTTGTTCATGATGGTGTCTGGGCATTCACACAATGTGCAGTTGTCATAGTTTAAATCTTAATTTTCTTCAGGTGTTCATTCAGACAGTCGTGTCCAGTTGTCAGCCGAAAGACCGCGACAGATGTCCTCCTCTGGAGATCCTTGACCTTCCCATACAAGTCGAATACATTCTCATAAGGCTTGTTCTTTACGTCTTTCTTGACTTTGTTTGTAAATTCAAGATAAGACGTTCGCTTCAGTGCACTTATCCTAGCCTCCAGTGTGAGCATTCTTTTTGGTTTCTGCACTATAAGGGTTCCTTGTTTGGCCAGCGTGTCTGCCCGCTCATTCCCTTGTATGCCTACATGCGACGGGATCCACTACAGTACCAATTCCTTGGTAATGTGTTTAACTATTTTGTATTTCTTCTGGATCGATTCTATCATAGAGCCTGCAGATGTGTTGTCAGCAATTGCTTGTAATGCCGATTTAGAGTCAACTAATATCTATGTTATTATTCAACCGTGGCCTCGTTATTATTTGCCTCAATGCCTCATCTATTGCAAATAACTCTGCCTCAAAAACGGTGGCGTCCGAGCTTAACTTTGTCCCCCATTTGATAGTTATAGGCCTGCAGCTTTGCCTTTTGAAAACAACTTTTTCGATTATAATTACAAGGACCAATGTTTTCTGACTGTCTAGTACAAGTGTGAACAGAGCCAAGTTGCGCGCGCAGGTAAACTGTCGCAACTGTACAGGTTTATTGTTCTGTCGAGATCAATCAGGATAAAATTGCTATTAACTTCTTGAGAGATTATGCCGATATTGTAGGTTCCAAACTGGATTTTAAAATTTAGTAAAAAATTGTAAAAACGATTTTGAAAAAAAACAATGCTTAAAATTCGTTTTGGTAAAAGAAACAATAAAAAATTATCACGAAATGGACAAACCATTTTCGTCAAATTTTATCGAAATCGATCAACTCATTTCGACTAAGTGCACAGTCGAATCAAAAACTACTTTTCGAGTTCTGGAGGGAGGACAATGAAAACGGATATATTCATTAAACTTTCAGATCGACATTCTTTTTATATTCTTCTTCTTTTCTGCTAGGATTATTGTCACTATGTTGAGTATAATCTACCTTGCTTAGCTTCGTCAATTCTACTTTTGTTGACGCGTTTCGGAGAACCTCCATCTTCAAAAACTATATCACTAGTTCAAAAAACTAGTATCAAAAAAACTATCTATCTATAAATATAGTTTTTGAAGATGGAGGTTCTCCGAAACGCGTCAACAAAAGTAGAATTGTCGGAGCTAGGGGAGGCAGATCATTATACTGAACATAGTTACAGATCGACTTCTACGATCACCTTAATGCCTTTATACTTCGTATAGTAAGACATTAAAATCAAGTAATATTTAGACAATGTAATTAAACTGTACAGTTTATATAATTTGTTTTAAAAGATTAGGGGCGGTTGTCTAAAACATTTTCACAAATCGTTACAAGCCACAGAACGCCATCTCCCGGGCAGAAGCTTCGAGAACAATCGATCAAAATATCGTCAGGCTGAAAGGTCAATTTATTTAAGTAACCTTGCATAGGTCGCTGGCTTATGTAATTGTCTCGTTTGTGTTAAAGGTACGCCAAGTGTTTTGTAATAGTCTACAAATACAGGATAAATTAACACAGTGCAAAAACATTATAAACGATTTCTGACGGTGAATTATTTATCAAAACGTTTAGTAAATACTGAACATTTCTCATAATTGATTTTTTAAGGTTTTTCTAAACTTTTGGTCATTCGTAAAGAATACAAATTCGAAATAAAAGAAGTTTACAGTTTGAGAGTAAATCGAAAGGGAAAAATGGCACTCACTGAGTAACGATAATTTTTGCTACTTTAAATCTTATTCCACTAACTTATACAACGTTAAAATCTCCATAAAATTACCATTTCAACTACAAAGGTTAAAATTACAAATTTTAAATGCTAATCACGAAGACTTTAACGCCGATAAACGATGGTAAAAACATAACTATGTTGAGTATAATGATCTGCCTTCCCTAGCTTCGTCAATTCTACTTTTGTTGACGCGTTTCGGAGAACCTCCATCTTCAAAAACTATATCTATTCTATTTTTTTTATAGATATAGATATGGAGCATAGATATAGTTTTTGAAGATGGAGGTTCTCCGAAACGCGTCCACAAAAATAGAATTAACGATGCTAGGGAAGGCAGATCATTATACTGAACATAGTGACAATAATCCTAGCAGAAAAGAAGAAGAATATAAAAAGAAGTAAAAACATAATTTCATTAAAAAAAACACAGACGCCCTTTTGCAACGGTTGGACGTATTTGGCTAGGTAACGAACTTGACCAGGCTATTATCAAAATCAAGTTTGAATCAATCGGAGATAAACCAATTTTAAACGACCGGGTTTTGGTATGATGGCTCATTTTCCAATACAAATTTGCTAAAAAACCAGACGCGGTTCAACACTGACAATTACGAATTGTACTTTTCAGCTGAATACGACAAACTGATTTTGAGAAATTACGTAGATTTTTCGGTTTTTTCTCGACAGATCATCGGAAAAAATATTTTTTTCTGCACAGCCACCCGCAGACCTACATTTTATTATTTTGGGTACTCATGGACTACATTCCAGAAAAGTTAATTAAACCCAACAAAATATTTATCAAAAAATGGATAAAAGTGACTATTTTGAAATTTCAGATTTTAAAAGATTAGGTGACGGACGTCCAAGTTTTTGGACTCAAGAGGACCTGAAAACATATACATATATATATATATATATATATATATATATATATATATATATATATATATATATATATTTAAAGCGAAAAGCACATTAAGGCTATTATCGCCTCAATAAATGTAAGTGTGAGTGTAAAAGTGTTGTAAGTGTATGTTAGACTCGGGTACCGCGAGGGACTTCTAAATCCTCTCAATAGGTGCGGCAGTCTGCACTTCCCTGCGGGGTATATATATATATATATATATATATATATATATATATATATATATATATATTAAAATATCAAGATTGATTCCTCACTATACATTTTATAATGATAAAGTAAAATTGGACACAATACGATATAATTAAGTAGCATTATAAACCCTTAATATTACAGGCGCAGATCCATTATTCCAGGATTAGAATACAAAGAAGGAATATATCCGTGCTGGCATTGCCTGCCCTTAGGGCTTATAGAATCAATACATACATCTACTTTTTCAGGCGGATACAATCTGGTATAACTTCCGTTTGAAACAACACAATGTCTATATAGCAGTTACAACCTACATAGCAGTTACAGCCTACATAGAAGTTCTATATAGCAGTTACAGTGTACATAGCAGTTATATATAGCAGTTACAGCCTACATAGCAGTTATATATAGCAGTTACAGCCTACACAGCAGTTCTATATAGCAGTTACAGCCTACATAGCCGTTCTATATAGCAGTTACAGCCTACATAGCAGTTCTATATAGCAGTTACAGTGTACATAGCAGTTATATATAGCAGTTACAGCCTACACAGCAGTTCTATATAGCAGTTACAGCCTACATAGCAGTTCTATATAGCAGTTCTATATAGCAGTTACAGCCTACATAGCAGTTCTATAAAGCAATTACAGCCTACATAGCAGTTTTATATAGCAGTTACAGCCTACATAGCAGTTACAGTCTACATACCAGTTACAGTCTACATAGCAGTTCTATATATCAGTTACAGTCTACATAGCAGTTCTATATAGCAGTTACAGTCAACATAGCAGTTCTAGTCTACATAGCGGTTACAGATTACATAACAGTTCTATATAGCAGTTACAGCCTACATAGCAGTTCTATATATCAGTTACAGCCTACATAGCAGTTCTATATATCAGTTACAGTCTACATAGCAGTTCTATATAGCAGTTACAGTCTACATAGCAGTTCTAGTCTACATAGCGGTTACAGATTACATAACAGTTCTATATAGCAGTTACAGCCTACATAGCAGTTCTATATATCAGTTACAGTCTACATAGCAGTTACAATTTACATAGCAATTCTATATAGCAGTTACAGCCTACATAGCAGTTACAATTATCTCACAACAGACAGACGGCGAGGTCGCCTTACCCGTAAATCTCTTTAATTTCAAATTTTTTTCAGCCATGAGGTATGAATCTTGTTTAGCAGCCTCGGTGGCCTAGTTGATACCGTACTGGGCTTTCACCCCGAGGACCCGGGTTCGATTCCCGGCGAGGGCTTGGCATTTTCATACGCTATAAATCATCCCATCGTCTGCATTAGCCCAAGTGTGCACAATAGTCGGACGTTAAACACAAAAATGGTATGAATGTTGAATGAGACAAAATTTTTTTAAATCGATTAAATCAAGCAAAGAATTGCACAAGAAGCTGTCTCGCTGACGTGATAGAAGCGTATTTCCAGAAATATTCTTCTTTAACTGATTTTACCGTAAAAAAACAAAATGGCAGTTTGTGACTAAACTAAGGCAATTTGAAAAAAAAAGGTTCCTGAACATTTTTCATATATTTGTATAATATATAATCCGATCCTGTATAGTTCAACACGGTTTTATCCAACACCCTAGGCGCTATACGAGAGTATATTCGTTCCTATTGGTAAAAAACTGTTTCCAGAAGAATCACGGTACAGCACTGTATGTGTATCTGGCACCTTTGACTTGGCTCTCGCAACAAGTCTGAATATGACACGAAAAAAATCTACCAACTACCATCATGGTAAGACTCAAACCCGGTATCAAGCATTTAAACGTTCAAATTACACAGACAATACGAAAACAAACCCTGACCGCCGTCAACAGTTATCTTAATTTTAACTGATTTCGAAAATTTAAAATTATAATTTATTCGATTTTCAACGCCGCTTATGGTGCAAATAAATTTAAAATAACATTTAAGGCAAAAGTTGTGAAATTTTAAAGATCTGAAATGACGGCCATTTTAAAACTGTTGTACTAATTTTGTTGGTTAACGAGCCAGTCAAATTTTATTAACATAATCGATTTTTGTGCCAAGTTTGAATCAAATCGGTTCAGATTTGCGAATGTGAGCGTGCTAACATAAAAAAACATACACACACACACACACACACACACACACACACACACACACACACACACACACACACACACACACACACATATATATATATATATATATTCTTTTTATATACTTCTTCTTTTCTGCTAGGATTATTATCACTGTGTTCTGTATAATGATCTGCCTTCCCTAGCTTCGTCAATTCTAATTTCGTTGACGCGTTTCGGAGAACCTCCATCTTCAAAAACTATATCTATACTTGAACTATATCTATCATCAGAAGCGAGCGAAAACGTGTGATTTTGAAGAGCCAATCAGAAGCGAGCACGTCAGGTTTAATGTACACGTGTTGAATAGAGGAGGGGTACGACGTGGAGATAGAAAATTATAAATAGGACGGGCCATAATATTGGTGACCAGTATAGATATAGTTTTTGAAGATGGAGGTTCTTCGAAACGCGTCAACGAAAGTAGAATTGACGAAGCTAGGGAAGGCAGATCATTATAATGAACACAGTGATATATATTAAATTTAGTATGCTAAAGGGTTCGCTGCACATATGCTGTAAGCTGCACCCTTAACGCTGATCCCTCGTCCTGATTAGCCTACGTGGCACAAAGTATTGGCTTTAAGTAAAAAAAATAATAATAATGAGACAGAATTCATGAATATTGATGCTAAGGACTCAACATGGATTATGGAGACATTAGGGTTCAGAATTTTAAGTATTTGGGCGAGTTTTTGACTCCAAATGTAAAGGAGACGACAACTATTGCAGACAGGGCAAGGAAGATAGAAATTGCGTTCAGATTGTGCCAGAACACGTACAAATCAAAGCCCTGTCTTATCAAGCAAAATTTAGACACAGTAGTTCAACTTGAATGTCTGTATGCGGCAGAGACACTATCTGGAAGGGGACTATCGGAGATCGAAAAGAAGGAAAGACAATTTTTGTGGAAGATTTTGGGACCGAGAAGAGTGAGCTATGGTGGGTTCAAGTTCCATATGCGATCAAACAAAGAGCTTTATGAAAGGTTTCAAAAAATCACTATTACAATTAAGAAGAGGAGACTGATGTTTTATGGGCACATCGGCAGGATGAAACCAGAAAGAATAGCGAAAAGTGCTGACTTTCTAGGAAAACAGTAAAACACAAATTCCATGGCTCAAGGAAGTCCATCAGGATCTGACTAAACGTGGAATGAGCGCTGAAAGAGGTACAAAATAGGAACACGTGTGGGAGGAAGATAGCTGCTGCTGAGTTGAAAGACATCTCTGAAGAGAATCCAATAGGAAGGAGGCGAGTGGTTTCGGAGGCGGAACGTCATAGAATGAGCCAGAGAATGAAGGAATACTGGAGTAAGAAGAAACAGGGGTTGACAAGGAAGAAAGTCGTGTAATTGTAGTCCCCATAGATGGCTGTATAAAGTAAACATAATAATAAATGACAATACTATACTTATATGATACATGCATTCTCACGTGACTAAAAGAACAACGAAGCTGATTATCATATTTTGATATATTATATTTATTGATATTTGATATATTGATATATTTATTATATTCATATTATATTATATATACTGATATTTCGATTTTTTCCGATTGTACCAAAGCTTGTGCGATGGTTCAACACCATTTTTTGTAGCCACACGAACAATAACGCTATTTTAAATACGAATACATTTAAAATATATGACTTGCAAAATAACTTGTTTCTCAAAGCGGACTGAATCGAGTGGCGACAAATTTGTATTCTTATTTGTATGCGACATCTTCTCCGAAACGAATAATGTAAAAATATGCAATGTTTAACCACGTTTAGAAACAAAATATTCATATCTTTAATAATTTATTCCGAAAATTTTGATTCGCAAAACCCGATTATAAATTCTCTCAGAGTTAATACGTAATCAAAAGCTCGTTTAAAACAAACCTCACAGGAGGCCAACTCAAGTCCACTCACATCGTTAGCAAATCATACACGCGCGCACACGCACGCACGCACACGCACGCACACACACACACACACACACACACACACACACACACACACACACACACACACACACATACAGACACACAAACACACAGACGCGCGCGCGCGCGCACACACACACACACACACACTTTAACGAATTCTCAAGAGAGTGACTTACGAGGTCAGGATCTCTGCTCATTTCAAGGTCCCGGGTTGGAGTTTGGTTTATCGATAAAAAAATGCAAATATATTGTCTTGTAAAATTTTTATTTTATTATCTTTTACCGTAAAATCTACCGCTTGAAAGATGTTTGATTTAAAAAACTTAAACGACCGCCATTTTGAAATTTATAAAGTATTAGCATTTGGCATTACAAAAAGAGATAAATAAATAATGAATAGATAATAAAGTATTGTGTTTCGCACAATATCTATTTCTGCAGCGAGTTAAAAAACAAAAACAAAATGGCTGTTTGTGACTGAACTAAGGCAATTTGAAAAAAAGGTTCCTGAACATTTTTCATTTATCTGGATATTGTCTCTAACAACCTAGGAGAAGCCTCGGTGGTCTAGTTGATAGCGTACTGAGCTTTCCCCCCGAGGACCCGGGTTCGATTCCCGGCCAGGGCTTGGCATTTTCATACGCTATAAATCATCCCATCGTCTGCATTAGCCCAAGCGTGCACAATAGTCAGACATTAAAAAAAAAGCTATTTACCAGAATTATAATTTTCTTCTTAAAATTAATTATAATTACCCAAATTACAAACGTTAGTGTACTAAACGTTCTCAAAATTCTTTTTAGGGTCAACGATCGGTGACAGGTCTGAGCCTTACTTTAATGGCCGCTCCAGTAGCTCATTTTTCATTAATATTTAAAGAAATTATAACAGAAGTATAAGTAATCGCCGCAAGCTGACGTGATGGAAGCGAATTTTCAATAGTTATCGTCCGCTCTTTTAAAAATATGATTCACCATCATCAGTAGCATTACAATCTGCATATGTTCACATTTTTAACTTCGAAAATACCCCCTCCGGAAAACCCCGATAAATATTTTCAATGTACCTAATTTCAAAAACTAAAATGTTATTTTACGCATATTTTAGTTTATGTACAATATACGTACAAGAAGCATACATATAAATGTTAATCCCCATTCAGGTAATGATAAGTTCCGGGACTGGATCTTACCAAGATAGCCGCTCCACTATGTCATTTTCTAATGTTCGCTAATGCAATGCCTAGTGTGATGTAATTATTTGAAATTCCTTTTATATTCTTCTTCTTTTCTGCTAGGATTATTATCACTATGTCCAGTATAATGATCTGCTTTCCCTAGCTTCGTCAATTCTACTTTCGTTGACGCGTTTCGGAGAACCTCCATCTTCAAAAACTATATCTATGCTGGTCACCAATATTATGGCCCGTCCTATTTATAATTTTCTATCTCCACCTCGTACCCCTCCTCTATTCAACACGTGTACATTAAACCTGACGTGCTCGCTTCTGATTGGCTCTTCAAAATCACACGTTTTCGCTCGCTTCTGATGATAGATATAGTTCAAGTATAGATATAGTTTTTGAAGATGGAGGTTCTCCGAAACGCGTCAACGAAAGTAGAATTGACGAAGCTAGGGAAGGCAGATCATTATACTGAACATAGTAATTATTTGAGGTTAAATTGTGATTTCGCGAGATCTCCAAGCCAAGTCAGAGTCCAAATTGTCACCCTCGTATCTGAGGGTGAAACTCCCCTTACGATAAATCATTCACTAAATCAGTGTATTATTGAATTGGGGTGGATGTTCAGTAATCAAATTCTGCGTACTCTGGAAGTCTTGATCTTTTCTACGAAGTTACAATTTGCAAATTTGGTTGCTTGTGTTCATAAAATCACTTCAGTGAATTCTGGCAAGTTTACAAATTATTTGCTTGTCAACAGCCAAAATACATTGACGACGAGCCTGACTCGGTAACTTGTAACCTAGCCCTTGCTATTTACTAATTGCAATTTCCAGCTGACTTAATAATGCCAAATAATATTGTTTTAAACAATGTTACACCTTATTCTCCGGTGTATCAAGGTAATAGCGCCGTGATGGAAATTAATTTTCAACAATATTTAAGCCTATCTTACATTTTTTTAACTATATTTCACATTTAGTCAACAATAAAGAAGGCACTGATTAGTATTGATCAGACAGTAGTGACGTCATTGAAATAACATTAGAAAAAATGTTTGAATTATTGATTTGAAATGGCCATTTTTTGAACAGTTAAACGGGTTTTGACGAGTAATATATTTTTAAAATTTTAACGTACGACTGATAGGCGTTTATTTCAAGATACCGGGTTTGAGTCTTACCGTCCTTGTATACCCAAACGATACATGTGTACGATTCTTTTCTCATTCACTTCAGTTTCAAGATGGCGGCCTCTGATTTACAATTACGAGTGTACGCAGTTTTGGCCAAACGACTCTTGGACGAAGATATCTTGAATAAAGCCCAAGTGACGTGTATGTAAAATCTTTCCTATTTACTTCCGTTTCAAGATGGAGGCCGCTGATTTACAATTACGAGTGCACGCAGTTTTGGCCAAACGACTCTTGGACGAAGATATCTTGAATAAAGCCCAAGTGACGCGAATGTAACATTTTTTCCTATTTACTTCCGTTTCAAGATGGAGGCCGCTGATTTACAATTACGAGTGCACGCAGTTTTGGCCAAACGACTCTTGGACGAAGATATCTTGAATAAAGCCCAAGTGACGCGAATGTAACATTTTTTCCTATTTACTTCCGTTTCAAGATGGAGGCCGCTGATTTACAATTACGAGTGTACGCAGTTTTGGCCAAACGACTCTTGGACGAAGATATCTTGAATAAAGCCCAAGTGACGCGTATGTAGAATTGTTTCCTATTTACTTCCGTTTCAAGATGGAGGCCGCTAACGACTATACAGTTTTAATCACATTTATTGGTCGATTGTTTTAAAATTTGGTAAGAATGTACTTTGTATAAAGCCCGAAAAGATTTATGTGTAAGATTCTCCCCCATTCACTTCTGTTTCAAGATGGCGGCCTCTGATTTACAATTACGAGTGTACGCAGTTTTGGCCAAACGACTCTTGGACGAAGATATCTTGAATAAAGCCCAAGTGACGCGTATGTAGAATTGTTTCCTATTTACTTCCGTTTCAAGATGGAGGCCGCTAACGACTATACAGTTTTAATCACATTTATTGGTCGATTGTTTTAAAATTTGGTAAGAATATACTTTGTATAAAGCCCGAAAAGATTTATGTGTAAGATTTTTCCCCATTCACTTCCGTTTCAAGATGGCGGCCTCTGATTTACAATTACGAGTGTACGCAGTTTTGGCCAAACGACTCTTGGACGACGATATCTTGAATAAAGCCCAAGTGACGCGAATGTAACATTTTTTCCTATTTACTTCCGTTTCAAGATGGAGGCCGCTGACGATTACAGTTTTAATCACATTTATTGGTCGTTTTAAAATTTGGTAAAAATGTACTTTGTATAAAGCCCGAAAATATTTACGCGTAACATTTTTCCCCATTCACTTCCGTTTCAAGATGGCGGCCTCTGATTTACAATTACGAGTGTACGCAGTTTTGGCCAAACTACTCTTGGACGAAGATATCTTGAATAAAGCCCAAGTGACGCGTATGTAGAATTGTTTCCTATTTACTTCCGTTTCAAGATGGAGGCCGCTAACGACTATACAGTTTTAATCACATTTATTGGTCGCTTGTTTTAAAATTTGGTAAGAATATACTTTGTATAAAGCCCGAAAAGATTTATGTGTAAGATTTTTCCCCATTCACTTCCGTTTCAAGATGGCGGCCTCTGATTTACAATTACGAGTGTACGCAGTTTTGGCCAAACGACTCTTGGACGACGATATCTTGAATAAAGCCCAAATGACGCGTATGTAGAATTGTTTCCTATTTACTTCCGTTTCAAGATGGAGGCCGTTGACGACTATACAGTTTTAATCAAATTTATTTTTTTCGATTGTTTTAAAATTTGGTAAGAATGTACTTTGTATAAAGCCCGAAAAGATTTATGTGTAAGATTTTTCCCCATTCACTTCCATTTCAAGATGGCGGCCTCTGATTTACAATTACGAGTGTACGCAGTTTTGGCCAAACGACTCTTGGACGAAGATATCTTGAATAAAGCCCAAGTGACGCGTATGTAGAATTGTTTCCTATTTACTTCCGTTTCAAGATGGAGGCCGCTAACGACTATACAGTTTTAATCACATTTATTGGTCGATTGTTTTAAAATTTGGTAAGAATGTACTTTGTATAAAGCCCGAAAAGATTTATGTGTAAGATTCTCCCCCATTCACTTCTGTTTCAAGATGGCGGCCTCTGATTTACAATTACGAGTGTACGCAGTTTTGGCCAAACGACTCTTGGACGAAGATATCTTGAATAAAGCCCAAGTGACGCGTATGCAACATTTTGTCCTATTTACTTCCGTTTCAAGATGGAGGCCGCTGACGACTATACAGTTTTAATACAATTTATTGGTCGCTTGTTTTAAAATTTGGTAAGAATGTACTTTGTGTAAAGCCCGAAAAGATTTATGTGTAAGATTTTTCCCCATTCACTTCCGTTTCAAGATGGCGGCCTATGATTTACAATAACGAGTGCACGCAGTTTTTTGCCAAACGACCCCTGGACGAAGATATCTTGAATAAAGCCCAAATGACGCGTATGTAACCTTGTTTCCTATTTACTTCAGTTTCAAGATGGAGGCCGCTAACGACTATACAGTTTTAATCACATTTATTGGTCGATTGTTTTAAAATTTGGTAAGAATGTACTTTGTATAAAGCCCGAAAAGATTTATGTGTAAGATTTTTCCCCATTCACTTCCGTTTCAAGATGGTGGCCTCTGATTTACAATTACGAGTGTACGCAGTTTTGGCCAAACGACTCTTGGACGAAGATATCTTGAATAAAGCCCAAATGACGCGTATGTAAAATTTTTTCCTATTTACTTCCGTTTCAAGATGGAGGCCGCTGACGACTATACAGTTTTAATACAATTTATTGGTCGCTTGTTTTAAAATTTGGTAAGAATGTACTTTGTATAAAGCCCGAAAAGATTTATGTGTACGATTTTTCCCCATTCACTTCCGTTTCAAGATGGCGGCCTCTGATTTACAATTACGAGTGTACGCAGTTTTGGCCATACGACTCTTGGACGAAGATATCTTGAATAAAGCCCAAGTGACGCGTATGTAACATTTTTTCCTATTTACTTCCGTTTCAAGATGGAGGCCGCTGACGATTACAGTTTTAATACAATTTATTAGCCGATTGTTTTAAAATTTGGTAAGAATGTACTTTGTATAAAGCCCGAAAAGATTTATGTGTAAGATTTTTCCCCATTCACTTCCGTTTCAAGATGGCGGCCTCTGATTTACAATTACGAGTGTACGCAGTTTTGGCCAAACGACTCTTGGACGAAGATATCTTGAATAAAGCCCAAATGACGCGTATGTAAAATTTTTTCCTAAATACTTCCGTTTCAAGATGGTGGCCGCTGACGACTATACAGTTTTAATCACATTTATTGGTCGATTGTTTTAAAATTTGGTAAAAATGTACTTTGTATAAAGCCCGAAAAGATTTATGTATAAGATTTTTTCCCATTCACTTCCGTTTCAAGATGGCGGCCTCTGATTTACAACTACGAGTGTATGCAGTTTTGGCCAAACGACTCTTGGACGAAGATCTTGAATAAAGCCCAAGTGACGCGTATGTAACATTTTTCCTATCTACTTCCGTTTCAAGATGGAGGCCGCTGACGATTACAGTTTTAATAAAATTTATTGGCCGATTGTTTTAAAATTTGGTAAGAATGTACTTTGTATAAAGCCCGAAAGATTTACGCGCAACATTTCCCCCCATTCATTTCCGTTTCAAAATGGCGGGCCCTGATTCAACATTAGTCGCTGATTACTTCCCGTAATACTAGCTGAACGGCAAAAAAAAACCATCATAATCTAGACCGCTTACAGGAGAAAGAGCATACAATTTCCAATTGATTTGTCCAGTAACATTTTGCGTAAATATTACGGTTATCGGTTAAATGGGCGTAAAAAGTTACGAGCGCTGTCGTAGAGCGCGAATATACTGCGAGATCTACCATTCTTTGAACTGCAAATATATACTTTGTATAGCATAGAAATATAACTCTTTCCAATAATGTAGTTTTTTTTATAAAAATATAAAATGGCTGATTGCTCCGAAACGTGTATTTTAAAATCAATTTTTATAAGAACGTTTTCAATTATGCAGCTACAAGAAACGTGCTCCAAACGTGTAGCGCCTGATTCCAGAAACACAGTGTATATAAGCTCTTAAATATATTATTGTTATAGTTGTGGTTCGAAGAAGCGTCTTTCATTCGAGACAGAATGAGGTTATATTGGCGATAATGTATTACAGACAAACAGCGTTTGTTTCAAGGCGACTGTGTCTTCTCTCAGAAAGTTAATGCTTCTCTATAAAAGAATAATTTATCCCGTTAATTATAAATGAATTGAAGACGTGTTGTTTATTAGTAGTAATAATAAAATAGGTTTGTTCCTTTCGACACTGTTTCAGTATTATGCATTATAATTAAATATAAATAAATAATATAAGTATCATATATGTATATAAGTATAAGTAAATTAAATATAATAGAAACAAAAAATTAGACACAATTACATGCCCCAACAAAAAGAGGTTGGCACCTTATTTCTATATATTTACTAAACAAACAAAGTACTGCAATCATTAAGTGGTAAATGAAGCAAACAAAAGAAAAACAGAAAAAGTAATAAATTGTTAAGCATTATTTTTATAAAAAGTGGTTTTATGTGTAATTCTAACATAGGCATTAAGGAATACTGAACATTATATAATAGCTGGCATAATTTAAATGTTTGTTAGCAAATATTCACTGTAAAATGATGTTAGAGCGGCCATCATGGTGAGATTTCGAGAGAGAGAGAGAGAGAGAGAGAGAGAGAGAGAGAGAGAGAGAGAGAGAGAGAGGGGGGGAGATGAGGACAGGAGGAGAGAGAGGGGAGAGGGAGGGGAGAAAGGGGACAGGAGGAGGGAGAGGGGATAGGGAGGTGAGGGAAGGAGAGAAGACAGGAGGAGGGAGAGGGGAGAGGGGGACAGGAGGAGGGAGAGGGGAGAGGGAGGGGAGAAAGAGAACAGGAGGAGGGAGAGGGGATCGGGAGGGGAGGGGAGGAGAGAAGGAGACAGGAGGAGGGAGGGAGAGGGGAGAAGGGGACAGGAGGAGGGAGAGGGGAGAGGGAGGGGAGAAAGGGGACAGGAGGAGGGAGAGGGGATAGGGAGGGGAGGGGAGGAGAGAAGGAGACAGGAGGAGGGAGAGAGAGGGGAGAAGGGGACAGGAGGAGGGAGAGGAAGTAAGGGGACAGGAGGGAGAGGGGATAGGGAGGGAGGGGCGGAGAGAAGGAGACAGGAGGAGGGAGAGGGGAGAGGGAGGGGAGAAAGGGGACAGGAGGAGGGAGAGATGATAGGGAGGGGAGAGGAGGAGAGAAGGAGACAGGAGGAGGGAGAGGAGAGAAGGAGACAGGAGGAGGGAGAGGGGAGAGGGAGGGGAGAAAGGGGACAGGAGGAGGGAGAGATGATAGGGAGGGGAGAGGAGGAGAGAAGGAGACAGGAGGAGGGAGAGGAGAAAGAGAGGGGAGAAGGGGACAGGAGGAGGGTGAGGGGAGAGGGAGTAAGGGGACAGGAGGAAGGAGAGGGGATAGGGAGCGAGGGGTAAGGGAGAGAGAGACAGACAGGCAGACGGAGGAAAGGAGGGATGGAGAGAAAAAGTACCAATTTCTTCACAAATAATCCATTTTTTAATGGAAAGACTCAGTCATGTTAATTTAACTGCATAGCACAATATTTCAACATTACTGATAGTCATTATTGTTACTAATTTCATCTCAGATAATTCCAACACAAAATTTTCCCCGAAAAGGAACACAATCGCTTGTACTTTCACTTAAATACTAGGACACCCTTTATACTACAAAAATGTGTTTTAAGAAAATTGCTTTAACCGATATGTGTTTATGAGACGATTACATGAGGATTCTTAGTACACAATTAAACGCTTGTGTACAGTGCGTGTAAAGTCAAGGGACGTATATCAAGGGGGCTGAATTTAGTAAAACACTAACGCGTCAAAAAACAAATCTAAACGGGATAGGGGTTGGGTGATCGGAGATGATGAAGGGCGAGGTAAGGAAGACAAGAGTGACGGATCAATGATACGACCGGAGGAAGGGTGATTTATTGCGGCTAAAACCAATAAGCCGCCCGGCTAGTCGTCTAAGTTTTTCCTAAGTTGGCACACCTGTTGATTCAGTTCAACAAACTTTTCAGTAGGACTTCTTCACTGTAAAAACATTTCCGTTTCACGCTATATTGTATATCAGTTTAAAATCAACATTGTTAATTAATACTAAGCAAATCTGTCGCGCCTAAAGGGAATTAAAAAAATGTCGGAACTGCTGAAGTGATTGAAAATAATTTCAAAACTGTGTTCTGAATCTTTTTGTTTTTGTAAAATTAAATTTAACATTTTTATTTCTTTTTCTTCAAGTTTGAATAAACTTGGATTAAAATTACAAACGCAATGGACACTAAATTGCGTAACGGTAACAACCCCCCCACACACGCACACAATGTAAATATATATATATATATATATATATATATATATATATATATATATATATATATATACATACATACATACGAGGTGTGTTCAAAAAAGTAACGAGAATTTTAATTTTTTGAAAAAAATATTTATTTATTCATCTACATTGATGTTGTCGCCTGCAAAATAGTTATCATTGGAGATTATGCACTTGTGCCAGCGCTTCTTCCAATCCTCCAAACACTTCTCAAACTCCATCTTCGAGATAGCCTTTAGTTCTTTCAGCGATGTCATCTACGGCTGTAAAACGACGGCCCTTTAAGGTTCTCTTTATTTTTGGAAATAGGAAAAAGTCACACGGAGCCATGTCTGACGAATATGGAGGCTGGGGCATCGTTACAGTAGTTTTTGGCCAAAAATTCACGAACAAGCAATGAAGTGTGAGCTGGTGAATTATCGTGGTGCAAAAACCATGAATTGTTTTTCCACAGATCTGGGCGTTTTTTTCGGATTGCTTCACGCAAACGGCGTTGAACTTGTAGGTAGTACTCCTTATTGACCGTTTTACCTGGTGGCAGGAATTCATGATGCACTATGCCATTAATATCGAAGAACACAGTGAGCATAACCTTCACGTTCAACCGCACTTGTCGAGCCTTTTTCGGACTTGACGAGCCAGAATGCCTCCACTGACGTCATATCCGTAAACCCATATTTCGTCACCTGTTATAATACGTTTCAGTAATTCTGCATCGTCGTTGACTTCATTTAGTGACTCCTGAGCAACTTCCATTCGCCGCTGTTTTTTTTCACAATTCAACAATTTTGGAACGAATTTTGCTGCCACGCGTTTCCTACACAAAACACTGGAAACAATGTCATGACATGATCCAATCGATATGCCAACATTATCAGCGACCTCTCTAATTGTGATTCGGCGATTGTTCATAGCCATTTCTTTAACTTTTTCCACGTTTTCATCGGTTGTTGATGTGCTGGGGCGTCCAGGGCGTTCGTCACCTTCAACGTTTTCACGGCCTTCTTGGAAACGCTTATACCACTCGTAAACTCTTGCTTTACTCATACCAGACTCACCATAGACCTTTGTTAACATTTCACACACTTTGTTACACTTTATTCCATTTTGTACGCACAATTTGATGCAAATTCTTTGATCCATTTCTTTTAACAAACGAAAATCGGCGAGCTCATAAAAACACGTCTAACCTTAGTGGCTGTCACTGACAAAGTCAACAATGAAAACAGCTGAAAGTTTTATCGTACTTCAAGAGCCAGTATACCAATATAATAAAAAAAAATTTTGACAGTGGGACTCTCCAAGCCTGCGAAATTTAAAAATTCTCGTTACTTTCTGAACACACCTCGTACACACGCGTACATACGAGCATCTTTGCGTCTGATGCCCAGATTGCGTTGCACGGACTCTTACAACATTCCAACGGGCGCACAAACATCATGGACTGTTTGGCTGATTCAACAGGTGTGCCAACTTAGGAAAAACTAAGATGACTAGCCAGGCGGCTTATTGATTTTAGCCGCAATAAATCACCCTTCCTCCGGTCGTATAATTGATCCGTCAGTCTTGTTCCTTATCTCGCCCTTATAATGTTTGATCGTCCATGTTTGTTTGCGATATGCGACAATAGCCTCTCGCACTTTTCGCGATGTTTTTCAGACCGTCTCCTTGAAAATAGTCTTCTTGGACACGATTATAATGATCTCAGCGTGTGTTTTCTACGATTCCATTATCCCTGGAAGTCTGCAAGTGTAATTAATCGAAGCGAGTCCTGCGATTTTGCCTGGATCTCCTCAATTTCAATTTCATCTTTGTTTTAGGAAACAGAAAAACGATAGAAGTTGGGGATCATCTCTTGGTGCAATTTTCAATTCAGTAAGAGAGCTACGTAATCTTTTTTGGGACAAATTTTACAGCAATGCATCTGAAGCCCAGATTGTCTCACAAGATGCGTTGCACAGACCTGTACTTTCCTACGAGCATACAAACATGGCTTGTTCGTCTACGATCTACAAAATAAACTCTCGCGATGTTGTCCGATGTTGTGCTTGTCGCTGGTTGTCCTGAACACTCATCGTCATCGGTAAACGTTCGTCCATCCTTGCAGATGGAAACAAACATTCTTTTTCTAACCTTAAAAGAGTATAAAAATACAACTTTGAAAAATTGAAAAGTATTTTTCTAATCGTGCAATTATTGTGTAATGAACTCAAATAGCTCACATATTTGTTAAATTTCTTCGAAAATGAATTACTTAGTTTTGAACAAAACTTCTCTAACACACAAACACTCACTAACGTCCAAGTAAACGCTGAAAGAAGATTTTTTGATCGATCACCATTGTATATATATATATATATATATATATATATATATATATATATATATATATATAAGCTACTACACACAAAAATCAGACACTACAACACAGTCATAAAACCGGAGGTATTATATGCAAGCGAGACGCTAGCACTCCACACAAAAGCTACCATGGAGGGTATTTTGAAGGAAGAACGCAAAATCTTGAGGAAGATCCTTGGCCTGAGATTAACAGAAGATGGATACAGGTTGCACTCCCGGAAGACCACAGAAAAGATATCGAACCTGGCAGCAGATATCAGAAGAAGGAGGCTTCGGTTCTATGGACACATCAGTAGACTCCCAACAACGAGACTTACCAACAGAATCCTTAAGTATATACAAGGTGTCAAATCAACAACGTCGTGGATCACGCAAGTCAGAATAGACCTACATGACGCAGGAATAGACTCAACAGATGTTGAAGACAGGCACGCATACAGGAGAAAGATGCTCAGTTGGAAGGTCCCAGAGAATGAAATCCCAAAGAGAGCAGGGGTAAAATGGACGGAGGAGCGGAAGAGGATCCATGGGGACAGGATGAGAGAGGTGTGGAGGATTAGAAGGAACAAGACATGAGTCGGAGTGCTTTGCGTGATCCAACAGGGTCTATGCGCAAATAATAATAATATATAAGCTATTACGTATAGGCTAATAAGAAAATAAACCATACAATTACACACTAGCCATAAATAATTTTTTAAAAAATATTCATTTATAAACTTTTTCATATACAAATAAATGTATGCAGAGATATTACAACAACTGAATTACCAGTCGGTTAACGGGAGTTTATTAACTCGCGTATTGTAATATCAAATCAAAACGTCATTTATCCGATATAAAAGTAAGAATTAAAAAGGGTAATACACCAACGAAGGGGAAGCGACAATACTTTCGCCAAAGCATTCCTAACGGTAAACTGAAACGCTAATATTAACGGAATCTAATTAAACTGAAATCTTTTAAGAAAACAATTCCACTCGCGAAAAGTTTCAGTTAAAAAAATCTAAGAAGACTTGATTAATTTTCTGGAAAGGAAAAAATTCGAAGAATGAAATAATAAAAAATACGGTCTGTTTTCAAGGTCAACGACACGAAAACATCAAATTATGAACACCATCGAAAACTAATATTGACCAACGAAACCATTGACTATAAATGTACTACGAGTAGAATGATAATCCTTATGAGAGATATGTGAGCGCTCGCTGTTGGTGACGTCTTCCGGTAGTGTTCAAAAGTTAAGTAGAAAAACAGTATTATATTCTCAAACGTTTTCGGAGGGAGGCTTGCTTGCAGTTTGCAGCGTTCCTATCGGCAGATAGTCCAATTACTTGGACTTTAGCGTCTGATATCCAGCCTTTTTTATTATGGAGGCTGTACTTCTAGTCCGTTTATATTCAATGACGATACCTGTATAAGACCCTCGGTGGCTTAGTTGATAGCGTACTAGGCTTTCACCCCGAAGACCCGGGTTCGATTCCCGGCCAGGGCTTGGCATTTTCATACGCTATAAATCATCCCATCGTTTGCGTTAGCCCAAGTGTGCACAACAGTCGGACGTTAAAATAAATAAATAAATGCTTATTACGATTGTGAAAACAGAAAAAGGTTAAACGTTTTTTAAAAAAGTTCACTTCTATCACGCCAGCGAGACAGCTGCGTTTCGCGATTATTTTTAATATTAAAGCTAAGGTAACATTTAAACAGGTAAATGTTAACATTAGTTGCTATAGCAACAGATTTAAACAAGTAGTTTTAATATTGGTCGCTATGGAAACAGATTTAAATAATGTTTTAATCATTCTTCCCTATTGTTGTTGTTTATTGCTGCCCATCATTTTGTGTATACGGAAACAATATATGACGTTTCGAAAATATGAATCAACTCTCGTTTTTAAAAGTGCAACTTTAAACGTAAACTTAGCAATGCCTAAGCCTATGTTGAAATAGTGAACAGTAAAAACACTCAATCTACACGCGATCATAGAACCACAAGTCGTCAATGAAAACAAGTTATTTCCTATTTAATTGTAGTTTAACTGTCAGCAGTAGTTTAGTGATTAACACAGACCTAAACATCTACCCTTATGTTCTAGCTGCTAAGGTTATGTTTTACGAGGGTGGTCTGAAAAGTTTCCGACCTAACGAAGATACATTTTTTCAGAATTTTTTTTTTATTTTTCAACAAAGTCTCCTTTTACCTCTACACACTTCTCCCAGCGATGCTCCCATCTCTGTAACCCGTCCAAATAGTACTCGGCGTTTTCTCTGCAAAATAATTGTTCACGAAGGTGATTGCCTCTTCATTTGACGAAAATCTCTGTCCTCCGAGCGCAATTTTTAGATGAGGGAACAAAAAGAAGTCGCTTGGGGCTAGATCTGGTGAGTAAGGCGGATGGTCAAGCAGTTCAAACCGTAATTCGTGGATTTTCGCCATGGCAACCGCTGAACTGTGAGACGGTGCGTTGTCTTGGTGAAACAGGATTTTCTTTTTCTGCAAATGTGGCCGTTTTTCCGCAAGTTCTAACTTCAGCTTGTCAAGTAATGATGCGTAGTATGCTCCTGTAATGGTTTTTCCTTTTTGAAGATAGTCGATTAAAATAACTCCATGACTATCCCAAAAAACAGTCGCCATCACTTTCCCAGTCGAAAAAACAGTTTTTGCTTTTTTTGGAGCCGGTTCCCCCTTTGCAGTCCACTGTTTGGACTGTATTTTTGTTTCGAGCGTATAATGGTGTATCCAAGTTTCATCTACAGTAATTAATCGGCGCCAAAACTGGGATTTATTGCACCTAAACTGCGCCAACAGAGCACTGGAAATGTTCATTCGAACACGTTTTTGGTCTAACGTGAGCAAACGCGGCACCCAACGCGCGGACAGCTTTCTCATGTCTAAATGTTGATTTAATATGTGACAAACACGTTCTTTTGACATGTACATAACGTCTGCTATCTCTCTCACTTTAATTCGGCGGTCATCTAGCACTATTTGGTGAACTTTGGCGATGTTTTCGTCGGTAGTTGCAGTTTTTGGGACGTCCCGAACGTTCATCGTCTCCCAAGCTCTTACGGCCACGTTTAAATTCAGCTGCCCAAAATTTCACTGTGGTAAATGATGGTGCAGAGTCCCCATACACAGAATCCAACTTCTTTGATTTGCGTAGGCGTATTGCCTTTCAAAAACAAATATTTAATGACAGCTCGATACTCGAGTTTGTCCATTTTCATAAAAATACTCACATCAACTCACTCAAACGACTGTTACATAACAACTGCGCATCCAAAATGGCTGAAACTTTGGTGAGTAACTGTCAACAGATGAACAACGAAATTCGAGTGCTGCCACCGACGAGTGCTGCTATCTTCATGTTTAGGTCAGAAACTTTTCAGACCACCCTCGTAAATTAGGCACTGAGAACCAAAGTTGATGCATTTAATCATGTTTTTCTAAAAAAATGTATACGTAATTTTATTTATTAATATACTTTCCTTTTATGTTAGTTGAAGCTAGAGATGTATTTTTAACTTAAAAGCACCGTTTAATGAGCTTCACTTGGGCGGAAATGTTATGTTTGCAACATCCAAAAGTTTCGAACATAAATAAAAAAATATATACGTTTATTTACGAAAAGTTATGCCAATTAATTTTACGACCGTTTAATATTATATGATTTAGTATATCAGATGTATTATTAAAAGTAGAAATCCACCTGGCCTTCTTTGTTTTTACCTTTTATGAATTTTAATATCAGCAAATAAAATGAATTTCTCTCTCTTTATTTGTTTCACCCAATTTTGGGGTACACCAAATCAATCACTTTTTAATGTTCTGTGCCTTCCTCGTAGCCCAGTATTGCTTCATTCGTTGTGATCTTGCTTTTCTTTCTTCGTCAGAGATTTGGTCGTTCGCTTGGATTTGACTTTGCCTTCGAACCGTTGCTTCTTGCCCTTGGTTATTGTTTTGGCTGTTCTGTCCATGAGCATAGTGTCAGTGATTTGTAGTTCTGTTATGTCTTTTTCTGTTTCTCTAAACCAAAGTGGTTTGGCTCTTCTACTGCGAAAGTAGTCAAATATTTTTTTGGTTAGTCTATTTTTGTCCATTCGGAGGATGTGTCCATAAAAATCAATTCTCATTTTTCTTATTGTGTCTGATACAGTTTCAGTTTTTTGGTAACGAGTTTCACTCCTGATGTGGAATAATTGGTTGTAACGGAATTTGGGGCCTAAGATTTTTCGTAATATCTTTCTTTCTTTGATCTCCAGCCTTTCAAGTGGGCCCTGGGTTGTGAGAGATAATGTTTCAGCTGCATATAAAGCTTCTGGTTTAATTACCTTATGATAATGCCTGATCTTTGTATTCCAGGAGGGGGACTTCTTGTTGTAAAATGAATTTCATTAAATAATAAAAATTTAATTCGAAAAAATTATGATATTTACGATTATTAACCGAATATCCACGGAAAAAATATGCTACTGAAGCGGCTATCAAGGTAATACCCAGACCCGGCACCTTGTAATGAACGCCGATCTATATATACATATACAAAGATTGATATTATATAATATAGGATTAATAATAGTATATAAATATATGCGCAATTTTTAACAATCCCTCAAAATGTTTTTCATAATTCGAAACCTGTGTTTATTTCTATAGCATTAGGATTTACCGCAAATATTAAAACAAAACATTTTTCAACGTAAACACGCTAATTATTATTATACTATTTTTAACGTTAAATAAGTGACCTTTGTTGTTTTGTAATCAAACAGCAAAGCACTAGACAAACAAACAATTTAACGAACTGTCTGTACGTAGGCGTACTGTGCCCTCAAACTGGGGCGTCATTGGGAGGGATGTGTTCTATCGATTATAATACTTCACATGCATGGCAACAATATAGGTTCACACTTAACCAATTAAATTTATATTCTATACTGAGTCTATAAAATTATATGAAATATCAATAAAGAGTGAATTAAGAGAAATGATATTTGGACAGCGTGTTTCTAAATATCCGAACAATAAAGAGCTGATACTTGGACAGCGTGTTTCTAAATATCCGAACAATAGCTCATATTTGGACAGCGTGTTTCTAGCTATCTGAACAATAAATAACTGATATTTGGACAGCGTGTTCCTAAATATCCGAACAACAGCTCATATTTTGACAGCGTGTTTCTAGCTATCCAAAGAATAAAGAACTGATATTTGGACAGCGTGTTTCTAAATATCCGAACAATAGCTCATATTTGGACAGCGTGTTTCTACCTATCCGAACAATAATTAACTGATATTTGGACAGCGTGTTTCTAAATATCCGAACAATAGCTCATATTTGGACAGCGTGTTTCTACCTATCCGAACAATAATTAACTGATATTTGGACAGCGTGTTTCTAAATATCCGAGTAATAAAGAGCTGCTATTTGGACAGCGTGTTTCTAAATATCCGAATAAGAAAGAGCTGATATTTGGACAGCGTGTTTCTAAATATCCGAGTAATAAAGAGCTGCTATTTGGACAGCGTGTTTCTAAATATCCGAACAATAAAGAACTGATATTTGGACAGCGTGTTTCTAAATATCCGAACAATAGCTCATATTTGGACAGCGTGTTTCTACCTATCCGAACAATAATTAACTGATATTTGGACAGCGTGTTTCTAAATATCCGAACAATAAAGAACTGTTATTTGGACAGCGTGTTTTTAAATATCCGAACAATAGCTCATATTTGGACAGCGTGTTTCTAGCTATCCGAACAATAAAGAACTGATATTTGGACAGCGTGTTTCTAAATATCCGAACAATAGCTCATATTTGGACAGCGTGTTTCTACCTATCCGAACAATAATTAACTGATATTTGGACAGCGTGTTTCTAAATATCCGAACAATAGCTCATATTTGGACAGCGTGTTTCTACCTATCCGAACAATAATTAACTGATATTTGGACAGCGTGTTTCTAAATATCCGAGTAATAAAGAGCTGCTATTTGGACAGCGTGTTTCTAAATTACCGAATAAGAAAGAGCTGATATTTCGACAGCGTGTTTATAGCTATCCGAAGAATAATGAATTGATATGGACAGCGTGTTTCTAGCTATCCCGAAAAATAAAGAACTGATATGAACAGCGTGTTTCTAAATAGCCGAAGAACAACGAGCTAATCATGAAAATCTATCTTTAGATTTTTTTAAAGATTCATCTACATTCGATTTAAGGTCACCTTTGTCAAAACAATAAGGTGTTTGTATATGCAATTGGAACATTGGCCTAAATACTAACCGATTTTAATTAAATTGATATATGAGTGTTGTTTGTGGGGTTTTTCAGAATTTAAGTGAAAACATCTTTAAGCGGGCCTAGCACTTTTTGTATAAATTAAATTTCAATCTCATCATAGGACGAATAACATGTAAAAAACGTCACGCTTGTCGCACACACATTATTAACATTCTTGAAGTGAAGTCTACCAGTGAGTTGACTGTTTCTATATGCACTCTTGGCTCAGTGCTACGATTGCTGTTCACTAAACTAAGGAAGATGAGTTCAAAACCCGTCAAAGAATACTTTTTTATATTTAATATTTATTTCTTAAAAATTACGTATATAAATAAGTTCAATAACAAATATTTAAATTGGAATAAACGCCATTTTACTAAAACATGATCAATCTAGCACAAAATACGTTCGTTCATATTTATTTTAAGTATTAATCCATGCCCAGCACTATATGACCAGCCCAGCCAGTACAATTATTAGATCAACAGTTGGACATATTGAACAAGATTGACATTTTATATTTATATAACAGGTCGACAAGTGTCCATTTTGTTTAATATTAGCAATAAGGTCAGTACAGTAACATAATTAGATCAGTACAAACCAACAAAGGACACCGATTACTTCTAAGTCCAATTCAGACTGCCGCATTAATTTTTTTAAATTTAAAATACTGCCCTTTTTTGTTTAACTGTAAATAGTAAGTACCTAAACAAATATGTTACTGTAAACTCCAGAACATATGGTTCGTGAATTCTAAACAAAAAACTGCGGGCTGCACTCCGGGAGTGCCGACAGAAGTGAAAACTTGAACAATAACGTTGTGCATTTTTGAATGTTTTGGAATGTTTGGGGAATAATTTCGCACGAATTGTTTTATTTATCAGTAGATTTTTTTTTATGTTAAACGTCCGACTATTGTGCACACTTGGGCTAAAGCAGACGATGGGATGATTTATAGCGTATGAAAATGCCAAGCCCTGTCCGGGAATCGAACCCGGGTCCTCGGGGTGAAAGCCCAGTACGCTATCCACTAGGCCACCGAGGCGGCTTTATCAGTAGAAAGTACTATCGTTTATACGGTAAAATACTATCATTTATTGCGCTATCGTATACAATTATTACAATTATTTTACACAAAAGAGTTTACACTTCAGAAAAATCAACTTTCATCCATAATTTCAACAATTCTTTCACCACCATCACTGCCAGCATCATCATCGCCAATTTGTAAAACTGATCCAACACGGTTATGGTAGCTAAAAGTAAGAAACGAACATTTTTGATTCGAATCTATTTAAATGTCGATAAATCTATTTATATATGCGCATGCGCATACACATTATATATCTCATGGTAGCGGTGACGGTGTCGCTATAAAATCCGACTCGAGTCCAATACTTTTTGCCCATCCAAAAAAAGTGCCCAACGTCGCTAAAGAAGTTGTCACTTCAAAAAACTGCAAAAAGGTGTTTAATAAAATTATTACATTATTATTATTTATGCTCATGGCCAGAACAGCCAAAACAATAACCCAGGACAAGAAGCAACGGTTCCAAGGTAAAGTCAAATCCAAGCGAATGATCCAAATCTCTGACGAAGAAAGAAAAGCAAGATCACAACGAATGAAGCAATACTGGGCTACGAGGAAGGCACAGAACATTAAAAAGTGATTGATTTGGTGTACCCCAAAGTTGGGTGAAACAAATAAAGAAGAATATATTTCAAAGGAGAAGGACAAAACAGCCAAAACAATAACCAAGGACAAGAAACAACGGTTCCAAGGTAAAGTCAAATCCAAGCGATCGATCCAAATCTCTGACGAAGAAAGAAAAGCAAGATCACAACGAATGAAGCAATATTGGGCTACGAGGAAGGCACAGAACATTAAAAAGTGATTGATTTGGTGTACCCCAAAGTTGGGTGAAACAAATAAAGAAGAATATATTTCAAAGGAGAAGGACAAAACAGCCAAAACAATAACCAAGGACAAGAAGCAACGGTTCCAAGGCAAAGTCAAATCCAAGCGAACGATCCAAATCTCTGACGAAGAAAGAAAAGCAAGATCACAACGTATGAAGCAATACTGGGCTACGAAGAAGGCACAGAACATTAAAAAGTGATTGATTTAGTGTACCCAAAAGTTGGGTGAAACAAATAAAGAAGAATATATTTCAAAGGTGAAGGACAAAACAGCCAAAACAATAACCAAGGACAAGAATCTACGGTTCCAAGGTAAAGTCAAATCCAAGCGAACGATCCAAATCTCTGACGAAGAAAGAAAAGCAAGATCACAACGAATGAAGCAATACTGGGCTACGAAGAAGACACAGAACATTAAAAAGTGATTGATTTAGTGTATCCCAAAGTTGGGTGAAACAAATAAAGAAGAATATATTTCAAAGGTGAAGGACAAAACAGCCAAAACAATAACCAAGGACAAGAATCTACGGTTCCAAGGTAAAGTCAAATCCAAGCGAACGATCCAAATCTCTGACGAAGAAAGAAAAGCAAGATCACAACGAATGAAGCAATACTGGGCTACGAAGAAGACACAGAACATTAAAAAGTGATTGATTTAGTGTATCCCAAAGTTGGGTGAAACAAATAAAGAAGAATATATTTCAAAGGTGAAGGACAAAACAGCCAAAACAATAACCAAGGACAAGAATCTACGGTTCCAAGGTAAAGTCAAATCCAAGCGAACGATCCAAATCTCTGACGAAGAAAGAAAAGCAAGATCACAACGAATGAAGCAATACTGGGCTACGAAGAAGGCACAGAACATTAAAAAGTGATTGTTTTAGTGTACCACAAAGTTGGGCGAAACAAATAAAGATAAGAAAATTATTACATCTGCGAATAAACACAGTTCCCGTGTGTGAGTGTGGTGAATGTGAATGACTGAATGACTTTCTAGGGTGCCTTTTATACTGCGACCTTCTGGATTTATATTCTTTCTGTGTTGAAAAATGGAAAACCTATTTATTTGCTACTGCTAATGTTAATAACCTATCATTAACCTGTAATAACCTAATGTTAATAACCTATAATTTTGTAACTATATAGAGCTAATTTTATTTAAACACATTTGGCCTATGTTCTTATTACAATATTGTACTTATTAAGGTTACTTTTTTCAGTGTTGAAAAGTGAAAATCTACTTTCTCCCAAATAAAAATATGACAGTAACATCTCACATTTTGTAAATACATAACCTAATGTTATTTAAACGTATTTTTTAGATTCATTATCAATCATGAATATTTTTAAACAACTAGAAATATTCTAAATTGTTTGCATTTCAGTAAATATGCAAAGGACTATTTAATTTTTAAGTAAGAAAAAAAGAATGCTTCTATTAGAAATTCATTGCATTTCGTAAATACAAAATGGCATATATATATATATATATATATTACGTTTTGATAATGTAATTTAATTATTACTACACTTATAAGGATTATTTTTTTCTAAATGCTTTACACCCAAAAACAGTTAAGGACATGGTTGTAATTGAAATGAAAAAGTAGTCTTAGAAAACTGAACGTTTGTGCTTTATGTTTTAGCCGCTAATACAACTTCGAGTTTCAGTTTCCTAAACCTGTTTTTTACCAACTGTTTTAAAAAGCAGCTTTTTTCCTCAACAAACAGTTTGATGACGTTTTGTAAAAATAGCAGAAACGCCCACCTCTATTTCAAAATCTGCTTGTATAAGAGCAGTTTGACAAATCTAGTTTAGACTGTCGCCCCAGTAGCCAATACATTCGATATATATTAGTACTTTATATATATATATATATATAAGTACTTTATATATATTAGTACTTTATACACGACCAAATTTGAACAAAATCTGATGATTCGATTTCAAGAAATTAAGCCTATTTTCATTCAGAAATAAAATTAAATGAGAGTTAGTATGTTTATATCACAGTTTGCAGACACTTCTGTCAGGTACAGATCAGCGATAAAGTGAATTTTTCGCCGAACTCTTATTTAAAATTTCACTTTATCCCAGACAAAAGAATTCAACACATTAAGAAGCCATTTTACTCTTCCAGTAAAAGCGCCACATTGATTATATGCCTTGAACCGTTGCCAAGTTAACGCTTATTACGAAGTATGCAGTGCCTTGCCCCCACATGCAATGCCTTTTCTTCGGAACCATTAACATTAATGTAAAACCTACACCTAGCACCATATTATAAACTCAAACAATACTCATTTCGTTAAAATTTATTTTTTATTTTAAAACACACACAGTCCGATTTGATTGAAACTTGGCACAAAAACCGATTTTTGTGTAACACCTTGAACAGGTTCGTTAACAGCAAAATTCGTTCAACAGTTTCAAAATGGTGGCCGTTTCAAATTTTCAATAATTCGTAACTTTTTTTGTCTTAATCGTTTTTCAAATTAATCAGATTTCACCAGCGTTAAAAATCGCGTAAATCAGCATTTTGAATTTTCAAAACCCGTTGTAATTAGCGAACTGACGGCGGTCAGAGTTCATTATCGTATTTTCAAAATACTTTTAAAGTTTAAATTGATTGTATACGGCAGATTTTATTGCTGATAATAACGGTGAAATCAGAATTTAAAAAAGTCGTAATACGGACGAAAACTTCTGTGGAAATCGTTTCTATCTCGTCAGCGAGACAGCTGCGTGCCGCGATTATTTAAGATTTGGAATTACCGTCAATTTTGAAACTGATGAACGGATTTTACTGTGTAACGAGTGTTTGACTCAAATCGGACCAAAATTGCAACCGCAAAAGTACCAAAAACACACACACACACACACACGCACGCACACACGCACGCACACACACACACCACACACACACGCGCGCGCACACCACACGCCACACACACACATACACGCGCGCGCGCACACACCACACACACGCGCGCGCACACCACACGCCACACACACACCACACACACACACACACGCACGCACGCGTCTCACACACACACACACACACACACACACATACACACACGCGCGCGCACACACCCCACACACACACACACACGCGCGCGCGCACACACACACACCACACCACACACACACACACACACACACACACACACACACACACACACACAC
>CM040189.1:11668365-11680865 GCA_022606455.1 Callitettix versicolor
TGCAAACAGTGTTCAGAAGTTAAATCATTTCAGTTCCGGACAAGGGTGGGTGGATATAGGGGTGGTGGCGAGATTGGATACGGTGCCGCGAAGCAAGATAAAAACATCCCTCTCGGTAATAAATTGTTGCCTCGACTGTTTGTGTTTAACTTAGTGAATTGCGTACCATCAAAGCGAAGGTAAAAAGTGGGTGGATTCAATATAACTGCGATTATACTGAGCTCGCGTATGTTATGAAAGCAAGGCGTTCACAGATACCAAACATCTGGTAGGCATAGGACGCCAGAGAATTAAATTAAGTGGAATGAGTGGAACAGTAGATTTTTTTCTTAACGTTTTTCAAATGTTAACGTTCAACTTGTATGCTAGTTAGTGTAGTAAAAACGAAAAACTGTCAGATACTATGAGAAAAAGGAGAATAAATTTTTACGGCCATCTTCTTAGAATGAATACATTAACGAAATAAGTGTTTGATTTTTTACATAATCGTAAAACAAAACCGAACTGGTTTAAAGAAATTGAAAAAGACCTAATAGAATTAAAAATTACAGAAAATTCACTGCTTGACCAAACTGCTAAGATAATTACCAAAGACGAAAGAATAAGATTCCAAGATAAAACCAAAATAAAACCTAAACCTATCGTTTCAGAAGAGGAGAGGAAAAGAAGATCAGAAAGAATGAAGAGCTACTGGGAACAAAGAAAAGTACAGCGCGCAAGAAATGATTAATTCAGCGTACCCCAAAGAAGGTGAAACGAAAAGAAAAAAAACGAAGGATTGGCGTCAACGGAAAGGACAAACTGATGGCAGTAACTGTGATTACGAACCTACGACCTTCATCAAAGACGGAAAGACTGACACGTTTTTTAAGCCAATGGATGTAATAATTTAATAGCATACCGCAGTCCAGGATACTTTTTTTTTAAGGTGAAAAGCAATTATCGCCTCCCTAATTGTAAGTGTGAGTGTAAAGTGTTAAAGTCGTAAGTGTAGTGTTGTAAGTGTAAGTGTGCGTTAGATTCGTGTACCGCGAGGGACGTCTAAATCCTCTCAACAGATGCAGCCCAGGATAGTGGGTGAGTGCATGGCCCTCACAAGCTAGACCAAGTACACCTGACGGTCCTGGGCCACAGTTCAGCAGGGACCCGTGGCCCAAGCGTGACGTTTTTTTTTGGGGGGGGGAGTTTGTTAAAAAAGAAAAAACTTTGACAAATATTTGTTAACTGTAAATAAATAAAATAAAACTCATTCTATACGTAGGGTGATCAACTTTTGTCACTTCATAAAGTACTTATTCCATAATAAGGGGTCCACTTCAGATTTTGGGTAGCGGGCCCGAAATTTCAAGTGGGGATTCTTCTTACCGAACATACTCCCTCCAAGAAAGCTTTCTGTTAGAAGCTCCACAGGCCTATAATTAATTTCGAATCTGGTTTGTTTGTTGTGCAATCATGTTAAATGTGACAACTACCAGTTCTTACACGTTCTGTATAAACTCTTGTTATATGAGTTATACATTACGGGACAAATTCATTTTCCAGCAAAATCCGTTCAACAGTTTCAAAATGGCGGTCATTCCTAATCTTAAAAGTTTTCAACTTTAATTTTAAACGCTGATCGTGATAAATGAAATGATATTTAAAACGACGTTTTAGACACGAAATTAATACATTGTTCATTTTTAGAAATTCGTTCCCATAACGTCAGAGACGTGTAATTTACTTAAATATACATGTAACGGTCTTTAAGCAGCAGGTGAAAGTTTTATCGGTTGCCCTTCTCGCGCCCCTTTCCCTTACAAAATAAGAGCACTGCCAGAAAAAAGAGTGATTTTTTGTTGTTGCAAAATATTGCTGCCAATCAACTTGCAAATAACGATAAAACGTCATCAATTCTGTTTGACTGTTAATACGTTTTCATCGTCTCGATCAGAATTCGTTCTAATTGCCTTCATCAATTTTTTCACCTTACTGCTTTCCATCCAATAAGCACGGTTTGTTTCTCAGTAATTAGTCAAGAGTTTTATTTATTTATTTATTTTTTTTTTTTTTTGTATTTAACGTCCGACTATTGTGCACACTTGGGCTAATGCAGACGATGGGATGATTTATAGCGTATGAAAATGCCAAGCCCACGCCGGGAATCGAACCCGGGTCCTCGGGGTGAAAGGCTAGTACGCTATCCACTAGGGCAGGGGTCTCCAAAATACAGTCCGAGGGCCACATCCGGCCCGCGGACAGATTTTGTCCGGCCCGCGGAGAGCTAGCATACTTGAAAACTCCTTTTAGAAAACATATATTTTATAGCAAATTAAATTTAGTTTACTGAAGTATTCTAATTTTATGTTGAATAATTATTAATATGACATCTACATTGATATGGTCATGGGCTAACTACTCATAACATTGTTGTAGGCTTATTGTTATTGTTTTTGTGATAAGTTGGATAAAGAAACACAAAATTATAATGAGTAAAGACATGTATAATATGCAGAAAATTTAACTCCAGTATATAATAACTAACAAATTATTGAAATGAATCCAACTAACATTTTATACATTTTAAATAAAAACATAACCTATAACAAGCATAATGACATATGAAATACTAATGAGATTTATGTAATTGAGATTTTCCACTGACAATAGTTTGTAGTTGTGGACTAATTTTACTTGTACCAATTATTAAAAGAGATTTAAGATGCTCATCAGTTAATTTAGATCTGTAAACATTTTTTTGTGTACTTCATTTTGGAGAAGGTCTTCTCACACAAATAAGTAGTACCAAAAACAGAAAACAGCCCACGAGCAAATTTATGCAAATTATCAAATTGTGTCAGTGGAATTTGCAGCCTTTTTTAAACGTTGCGTACTTTTTCGGACTTTTTTTCATCAGTGGACTATTTCACTTTTTACCACCGGCAACAATGATAACATGGTTTTGGCCCTCGGAACTTACTGGAGTAATCAGTATGGCCCTAAGGCTGGAAAGTTTGAAGACCCCTGCACTAGGTCACCGAGGCGGCTGTTAAGAGTTTTAATAACAGTGTTTCAAGGGAGACTCACAGTTCAATCGGTGAGGTAGTTCATAGTTCACAGGGTCGTATCTAGTCACTACCGTTGACGTCTCAGTTTGTCTTCAATGTTCACACATACGCACAAGCGCGCGTTACCAAAACTTCAGGGAATTTGAATTCCGCGCGTGAACAGTTTGTCGTGTGACCTGCTGCCGGTAGTGGGCGAACAGTACTATTGTGAATCAGTGTGCCAGCAGCTGTGACGGTGAGAAGCCGCGTTCTTGAGTTTCGTGCGTTTGTGTAACGTTGACTTTTAGTGTTAAGCGGATTTTTTTAAACACGAATAAATTGCAGATTTTAAGGAGCAAAGAACCTGCATCAAATTTTGCTTGAAATTTAAAACACTGTACAGAAACCCGTCGCATGCTTGTGGAAGCATTTTCACAGTGCTATGAGTGAAAGTAAAACGTTTTTGTGGTACAAACGCTTCAAGGAAGGGCGACGATGAATGTTCAATACGACCACCGACAAGCACAGCACCGGAAGACATCGAAAGTTTATTCTTGCACAGATCGTAGACGAACAAGCCATGTTTGTGCGTTCGTAGGAATGTACGGGTCCGTGCAACGCATCCTGTCCGACAATCTGGGCATAAGATGCATTGCTCCAAAATTTGTCCCAAAAAAATCATCGCGTAGCTGTCTGCACTGAATTGAAAATTTCAACAGGAGATGACTCCAACTTCATCGTTTTTTCTGTTATCCAAAACAAAGCTGAAATTGAAGGGATTCAGGCAAAACCGCAGAACGTGCTTCGAATAATTACACTTGCAGATTTCCATGGATGATGGAATCATAGAAAAAAATGCAGGTATCACTGTATCCATGCCGAAGAGGTTACTTTCACGTACACGCTGGAAACTAGGAGTTACAGTACTATTATTTTTAATCAATTATCAATATTACAACAATTAATCAATATTACTATCTTGAGGTACTTGGTGAACTACCAAAGTTGCTAATTCGATTCGGTCTGTCCGTCGATTAAGTATTCGTGCAATTGGTGAAACTGTAGGCATTGATAAAGAATGCGTACGGCAAATTTTACGTGACAATTTGAACATGCGAAAAGTGTGTGCCAAAATGGTGACAAAAATTCTCACGTTTGAACAACAAGCAGCTCGCAAAAACGTTTCTACTGACACTTTGGATGCCATTGAAAATTACCCAAATTTATTGGAAAGGATAATATGTGATGAATCGTGGTTTTTTACGTATGATCCGGAAACAAAGCGACAATCCATGCATTGGAAGACCCCAACTTCACCGAGAGCCAAAAAAGCAAGAATCAGCAAGTCAAAATTTAAAGCAATGATGATTGTTTTTCGATATTCACGGGATTGTGTATCTTCACTGGGTTCCTGAAGGTCAAACAATCGATTACCTTGAGGTACGTGGTAAACTACGTGAAGGAGTAAGGAAAAAACGACTCGTAATGTGGAAGGACAAATCATGGGGTTTCCACCAAGACAATGCGCCAGCTCATTCGCGTTATCTGTCAAGAGGTTCCTGGCCAAGTACAGCATCTCAGTGTTAGAACATCCACCTTACTCACCAGACCTTGCACCATGTGACTTCTACCTGTTTCCTAAGGTGAAATATGCATTAAAAGGGACGAGATTTGAGTCCGTGGAAGCTGTAAAAGGCAAGAGTCCTGAAGGAGTTGACAGAAGATGACTTCCAGCACTGTTTCCAACAATGGAAAATTTGCATGGAGCGTTGTAGGGATAGAGAAGGGGTGTATACTGAAGGTGATAATAAGTGATTATGTATAAAATGAAAGTAAAATTGTTTACAACGTCAGTCTCGATATTTAATAGCCACACCTCGTATATATCCACTTGTGGTAAAAACTTTTAATAATTCACAAAACTTCGTTTCAAAATCTATACTGACAACTTTCTTCAAATTTTACTCAAATGTAGGTCACTTTCATTCCTAACCTCTAATTCGGCGCTATCGAAAAATTGTCGAAAACCGGCACGATTGTTCAAAATCATACCACCGGATTTCGGATACCCCAAACTATAAGCAGTGTATCAAAAATTTAAAACATAGGCCCTACAATTGCGGTACGGAAGGTCTTACATCCCCGCAGGGGGGGGGGGTGCAGACTAGCTGCACCTATTAAGAGGATTTAAACATTCCTCGCGGTACCCGAGTCTAACACACTTACACTCGTACCTACATTTAGAGTGGCGATGATAGCCTCAATGTGCTTTCGCCTTAAAATAAAAACAAAGGACGTTCTTACAACGGAAAAAGCAAACCTTGATCGTCGTCGATAACTTCCAAATCGTCTGGTTCAAGGTAAGAAAAGGAACGCAGGAAAGTTTGTTTGATATTTGTTCAACCTAGATTTTCTTGGAGAAGTCAGCGTTTCTGATAAGCTGGCAGTGAACGATTCTATAAGTGAGACAGTAAAATTAAAACTCACATTTGGGGGGGGGGACAAATAACTAAAATGACTATCGATAGCGCTGCTGTACATTATAAAATTATAACTTTCATCTTAGATTTCAGTGTTTCTGATAAGCTGGCAGTGAACGATTCTATAAGTGAGACAGTAAAACTAAAACTCACATTTGGGGGGGGGACAAATGACTAAAACAACTATCGATAGCGCTGCTGTACATTATAAAATTATAACTTTCATCTTAGATTTCAGTTTCGGACTCAATTTTAACACTTTTTTAAACTACTGCCGAAAAATAATAACGCAATTTCAAAATTTCAACCTCTCTCCGAAACTGGTTACACTAATGAAGGAGGCAATTGTACAGAGCGCGCTTGCATCGGGCGCATAAAAGCCGCAATTGGTTGACAATGGTCGATTCAACACGTCCATTTCCGCTTCCGTTATCTCACCGCAACGGCTGTTAACAGCTGATAAAAGGCAGACTGGGCAGAACCAGAAACTTTTATACAATTAAAATAAATACTGCAGAATGACGTTGAAAACGTTCCAACGTTCACTTTTCTCCAAAACCTGTTACGGAAACTACCGCGTAAATGCAGAAAAATCAACTAATTTATCACCACATACGAAGATTCAACTTATACCTCAAGATTCAACTTATAACTCAAGATTCAACTTATATCTCAAGATTCAACTTATAACTCAAGCAAGCCGCCTCGGTGGCCTAGTTGATAGCGTACTGGGCTTTCACCCCGAGGACCCGGGTTCAATTCCCGGCCAGAGCTTGGCATTTTCATACGCTATAAATCATCCCACCGTCTGCATTAGCCCAAGTGTGCACAACAGTCAGACGTTAAAAAATATATATATTTTTTTTTTTTTGGTGTTTAACGTCCGACTATTGTGCACACTTGGGCTAATGCAGACGGTGGGATGACGTATGAAAATAACAAGCCCTCGCCGGGAATCGAACCCGGATCCTCGGGGTGAAAGCCTAGTACGTTATCCACTAGACCACCGAGGCGGCTATATATATATATATATATATATATATATATATATATATATATATACCGGATCCTCGGGGTGAAAGCCTAGTACGTTATCCACTAGACCACCGAGGCGGCTATATATATATATATATATATATATATATATATATATATATATATATATATATATATATAACTCAAGATTCAACTTATAACTCAAGATTCAACTTACAACTCAAGATACAACTTACAACTCAAGTTCAACTTATAACTCAAAATTCAACTTATAATTCAAGTTTCAACTTATAAGTCAAGATTCAACTTATATCTTAAGATTCAACTTACAACTCAAGATCATCGTAACTCAAGATTCAACTTATAACTCAAGATTCAACTTATAACTCAAGATTCAACTTATAACTCGAGATTCAACTTATAACTCAAGATTCAACTTACAACTCAAGATTCAACTTACAAGTCAAGATTCATGTAAACTCAAAATTCAATTTATAATTGAAGATTCAACTTATAAGTCAAAATTCAACTTACAACTTTTCTGTTACATAATTTTGCACAAGTCGTCCTAGTTGATGATTTATAATGTTGTAAAACGGAAGACACAAATTTAAATATAAAAAAAGTTGTGCGATAGAATCGATTTGAGAAATTAGACAAATTTTTCAGTTTTTCAGCTGGTCTTTAACGAAATTTTCGGTGACATAAGGAGCCGCACGTTTTGTTTGCGTACGCTCATTACAGATTACTTTTGAATAAGCTTTGTTATAAACGTTCGAGAAGATTTTCAAAAAATCTTTATTTTTAAATAATTCAACCAAAAATAGCAAACTTCTGTTTTCGCATCATCAAGGAATAACGAAGTTCATTATTTCTAATTTGCATCATCAAGGAATATTTAAGTTCATAATTTCTAATTCGCATCATCAAGGAATAACGAAGTTCATAATTTCTAATTCGCATCATCAAGGAATAACGAAGTTCATAATTTCTAATTCTTATACTGACGAAGTAAAAAATTTATGAGTGGAGAAATAATGACAATTTTAGAGCATAAACGATTTAAATAAAAAAGGTGTACGTTTTAAGCTGAAAGATAACACAAGGTGAACACTTGGTAGGCCTAAACGTTTTCAAAAAGGAAACAGAAAACGTTAAACAAAACAATAGGAAGGAAAAGTATTCAAAGCTTTGTGCGAGAAATTAGAAATGCCGACATTAACGTAAACAGTGCAAAGTTTTTAAAAATAATGAGTTCCTCCAGCGCATGCGCCCAAAGAGAAAGGTAAATGTTGTGTTAACGTGCTCCTTTGTTGCTTTGTAAGATGCACAGCGTACGTACATACAGTTTGTACTTTATTGCTGCAGGGAGTGTACTTCCTCAATGTACAAAGTGTGTGTTCCTTATTTACTATTACAAATGAATAAGTTATTCAGCTAGTAATGTACAGTTCAAAAATAAGAAACGCTTAACAAGGGATATAAACCAGTGTTTACTCTCTATTTATAGTGTCCGAATTTACACAAAAATAATAAAATTGTGTGTGTGTGTGTGTGTGTGTGTGTGTGTGTGTGTGTGCGCGCGCGCGCGCCTCTCTGTATGTGTGTGCGTGCGCACGCGCGGGTGGGTGTGTACGTGCGTGCGCGCGTGTGTCTGTATGCGCGCGCGCGTGTGTGTCTGTATGCGCGTGCGCGCGCGCGTGTGTGTGTGTGTGTGTGTGTGCGCGCGCGTGTGTGTGTGCGCGCGTGTGTGTGTGTGTGCGCGCGTGTCTGTCTGTGTATGCCTGTGCGTGCGCGCGCGCGTGTATCTGTGTGTGCGTGCGTGTGTTTGTCTGTGTGTACGCGTGTGTGCGCGCGCGCTTGTGTGTCTATCTCTGTGTGCGCGCGCGCGTATGTGTATGTATGTATGTTTGCGTGCGTGTGTGTGTATGTGTGCGCGCATGTTAATGTATGTGTGCGTGCGTGTGTCTGTCTGTGCGTGCGTGCGTATGTGTGTGTGTGTGTATGCGTGTATGTGCGCGCGCGCGTGTGCGTCTGACGGTGTGTGTGTGTGTGTGTGCGTATGCATGCGCGTGCGTGTGTCTGTGCGCGCGCGCGCGCGTGTAAGTTCGTTACCCAGCAAAATCCATTCAACAGTTAAATTCCAACGAGAATAAAAACAAATTAATCAGACGGCAGTAAAAGTTTATTTCACAATGTCTTTGTTAAACGAAATTTTAATTTTCGCAGATTTTAATTATGTTACTAGTTTAAACCAGATTACAAACCTGAAAATCCCTTACAGTTACGACAGCGAGACAGCTGCGTGCCGCCGCTATTAAATCCGACTGCAAAAAATTATTCTTTGATAACTAATACGGGAAAAAAACCATTAATTCCTCTTTGGACACGTTTATGAAACACTAAAGAATTTTTAAATAAAAGGAAATCCAACTCTTTTTGTAGAATGTAATTGCCTTTTTACAAAGCGGTCCTCCGCTGGCCCTATTACATTCTGTGTTCGGCGAAAGCCAATTAGTTTGTGGGACGAACGCGTTCTCTATGTGTCACAAATAAAAGTTAATATACATAATTTAATTTCATTACTTTTACCAAATACAGAAACGTATTTTCTTTATAATCAGAAACAATAATTAAATGGTTTCAATACCGTAATGGAATTTAATTTGGCCACTTAACATTTGAACTGGCTACCGAAACAGTGTTCCTGACCAAATAAAACCAATTCATTCGTATTTTATCACAACTTTTTAAAGAAAATTTCACCAACAATTTGCGTAAATGAACATTTAAAATTTTCAAAATTAATTTATGAAGATTTTGTAGATTAGTTCATATATCTTAAGTTTAAATAGTCAAAAAAAGTTATAAAGATTCAGTTTGATATCATGCACACCGAGTATGTCTTAAATTGTACTTTCACAGTTCTCCATTCACGATAAAACTGGAAAGATGGTTACGCTTACATCCAAATCAGCTTGTTGGGTACAGTCGTATCATCAGTCTGGGTACGGAGAATACTATCAAACTACCGGAGCCACCACTGAAACTAGCCTAAGAAGTTACTAGCCTACGTACGATACGTAAGTGCTCGCTGTTGGTGGCATCTAGTGGCAGAGTGTCAAACTACAGTTAATTATGTAATAATACTATCTATTTTCTCAGTCTTTCTCCTGTTCTTGCAGCATAGGGTCAGCCGCTTAGAAAACGGCCAGTTAATGACACCAGTGGGATAGAAGAAGAAAATGTGCGAGTGAGAGGTCGAGTTCCTAATCTCCTACCATAGCTTCCTTCACTATCGCTGAGTAGTAACAGTTTGTAGATTCAGATTAGCACTGTGCCACTGGGCTGTTGGAGGAAGCTGGAGGATAATTCTCCTACATACGCGAGAAGTTCTCGATAGTGTACATCGAGCATTAGAAGAAGGACTTCAATGTAAAGACTCTCAGACAACCTAGCGGCAAATCAGCAATCAGTTTTACAGAGATCTTATCCAAACTGATATGGAATAACCTTCGCTCCTTTAGTTTTCTCTCAACTACTTCCATGGTGCTTAGGATGAGAGTTACTGAGCAATGCAGGGTTGAGTGGAACGAGAAAGCGGATAGGATGGCCAAAAAAGGAGCCGTTGTAGGACCGGAACCCGCGAAAGGATCAATTGTACACTTGCGAAGTGAGGTAACGTAGTGGGCAAGGGAAGAGCTCGTCAAACAGTTAAAAAAGTCTTCTCTCGGGACCGGACCCACTCCTGAGAAAAACACTTGTTTAGTCCAACAGGAGTTCCCTAAGACAGGTCGTCACTATGTTCACCAAACATGGCCGCATCCGTAGTCACCTCAATAAATTGGGATTACCATAATGCCTAATTGTTTGTGCGGACAGGGACCCGAAACCGCGGCACGCACTCCTCGAATGTGAGGACCTAGAGTCCAAAAAAGAGACTCTTAACATCAGACGAGGGTTTTCTCAAGGACATCTTGCACAAAATTCGGAAGCTTGTTAGAGGCGACGAATCTGAGGCCAGTAGAATTTTCAAAGGCAAAAAACATGTCTCCAATAAGTAGTCGTATCTTTACCTTTAAGAAAATTAATTAAATATGTATTTACAATCTCTACCAGCCCATACTTTTAAAGAACAAGATCGCTGTAAATTTTATGGTTAGGTGGGACTCACTAGTGAGACATCATAGTGAGTGCTTCCATACTGCAGGATTTACTTCCTGTGCACATTTCAGAATTAAAATAATTGACCACATTCTATTGAACTCGGTATGTGTAGCTTGTCTACACTTCAGGACAGTTTTTGGAAAGAAAAAATTTAAAAATATCTGCCGTTCAGATTTTAAAACAATTTCATTAAGTACCGAAACAAAACGTATTTGTCACTGTTTCCCCCCCCCCAAATCACATTTTTTAAAATTTATTTTTGAAACTGATACAAAATTTCGTGAATAATAAAGAAGCTAAAAAAAAACAAACAATTTTTGTCGAAATTTAATTTTTGCTTAACGGAATGTTCGTTTACATGATGTTGTACAGTAATGTTTTGGGACATCCGGTTCCGTCTCGTTGGCGAGACAGCTGCGTGAAGCGATGACTTTACTTTTTTTAGGTGTAAAGTCATACCAGTTAGTCGAATGAAGACTGATGTTGGAAGAACTTCACGGTAGTACTAAATTACAACCCAAGAACAAGTCAGAGTTGCAGAACTGCACGCTATCCCAACCAACTGAACTACGACTCTCTCCATTATTAACGAAATTCCACTTGAAAATGACGTCTATTGAAGCGGCCATCATGGTAAGACCCGAATCAGGAACCTCGAATGAGTGTCTATCCTGAAATCTAGATCACTTTTTGAGGCGGCGTTAAAATGTACACCTTTTTTTAAAAAAAAAACAATTTAATTACTCCTTTTTAGCTTAAACAGTTCGTTATCTGGTAAAATCCGATCACCAAAATCCGATCCTACTCGTATTTAAAATCTTATAGACATTTTTTTTACTATTAACTTTTTTAGTGTTAAAATCTGCATAAATTAGCAATAAAAATTTTCAAATCACAATGATGTTTTTGATTTTCAATGCAATTTAAAAGTTTATTATGCTAATTTAAGCAGACTTGCTTTAAACTGGGCACAAGAATCGATTCTGGTAGTTGCTTCGACAAGTTCGTTACCCGGCAAAATCTGATCAAAAGTTTGAAAATGGCTGCCGTTTCGAATCATAAAAGAATTACAACCCGATTTCACGATTCCAATCAGCGTTAAGATCCCTAGAAATATAAATAAGCGTTTTAAATTTCCAAATTCCATTTAATACGGCGGTCAGGATTCATTTTCTTACTGTCTGTTCAATCTGAAAATTTAAAATTCTGCACGCATATTTTCACGCTGATTATGATGACGTAAGATCAAATTTTCAAAAAAGTGCAAAATAATATAGTTTGAAATTAGTGTTTGAAAATGCGTGACATGTCCACGTACTGATGGCAGGTAGCGGCCACGGTGGCCTAGTAGATAGCGTAATATGGTAATATATATATTTCCGTATATTAGCCCAGTACGCTATCAACTAGGCCACTGAGTTTGGCTTATATATATATATATATATATATATATATATATATATATATATATATATATATATATATATATATAGAGAGAGAGAGAGAGAGAGAGAGAGAGTTGGCTGGAATTCATAACTAATTAAAACTCATTTTAAAAAACTTGATATTACAGTCTTAATCGATTTTCAAAACAGCAAAAATTAGCAGTTTGAATTTTAAAAATCGGTTGAAATTAGGAAATTTAATTTGGCAGCGGTCAGAGTTTATTTTCTTGTTTTCAGTGTAACTTAAAAAGATGAAATGCCAAATGTGTGCAGATTGTAACGCTCAGAACTTGAAAAAAGGATAAGCTAAAAAAAAATCGTTACCATTACGTCAACAAGCCGCTGTCATTTTCTTATGGAAACAGATTTGCGAGAAAATTAGTGCA
>CM040189.1:11685865-11713365 GCA_022606455.1 Callitettix versicolor
TCCACAATTAATTGTATTTTTCGTTTTCAGGGGGGTGTGTATCTCCTCCTAAAGACCCATATAAATTCGCGTGCGTGCCCACCTGTCGATAACATAAAATTTAGCAAAATATGGTCGATGTCAAAAAAATACAGATTTTTCACATAAAAAGTTCATTTAGAGCCGCCAAAAAGTTCAAGTTTTCATGGCCACGTCTCGACACGTAAAGGCAGACATGTAATAGTCGGACGTTAAAAAAAAAAAATAAATATCATGGAAATTGTTGAATTATTTTATTTTAAATACATTTTTGCTATTATAATGTTTCCTGCCAAAAAAAGCTAGAAATATATGAATATCCATAAATATAGCTATCTTCATATGAATGTATAAATATGAAGATAAATAAATATATATTCATAAATGTATGAAGATACATAAATATTATGAAGATACATAAATTGAAAACCACAGTCGGGATTTTTTCGATTTATCTTTAAAACGTTAATATTTGCAACCTGAACTTGAGTTATGAAACATCAGACATGCTAAGATTTTCGTTAAAATGAATCGATTTTGAAATATTTCGAGGAAGTTGCCGTTTCACATGTCAGTAACTACGAGAACGGGACTTTATTTTTGGAAATATCAACAAACTTTGTTAGCGTGCTTCGACTGAACCTGCTTCAAAGAATTGTAGACCTCGTAAGATATTTTTAATATACAGAGCGTTCCATGACAGCGCTTGTAGATTTGTTCGCCAATCTAACTGGTTGGAAGGAGAAATAGAGGAAGACCACGAGTGACATGGATCTGGGAAGAAGGAGAGGAAAGAATGAAAGGGAAGGGAAATGAGACGTCTAACAACCGACAGACGAGTATGGAAGGCATCTTCAGAGGCCCCGACGAAAATCGCATAAGGAAAGGAAGAAGAAGAAGAAGAAGAAGAAGAAGAAGAAGAAGAATCTAACCGGTAGGAAGGAGAAATAGAGGAAGACCACGAGTAACATGGACATAAAAAAGGATCTGGGAAGAAGGAGGGTAAAGAATGAGAGGGAAATGAGACGTCTAACAACCGACAAACGAGTATGGAAGGCATTTTCAGAGGCCCCAACGAAAATGGCACAAGGGAAGGAAGAAGAAGAAGAAGAAGAAGAAGAAGAAGAAGAAGAAGAAGAAGAAGAAGAAGAATCTAACCGGTAGGAAGGAGAAATAGAGGAAGACCACGAGTAACATGGACACAAAAAAGATCTGGGAAGAAGGAGGGGAAAGAATGAGAGGAAAATGAGACATCTAACAACCGACAGACGAGTATGGAAGGCATTTTCAGAGGCCCCGACGAAAATGGCACAAGGGAAGGAAGAAGAAGAAGAAGAAGAAGAAGAAGAAGAAGAAGAAGAAGAAGAAGAAGAATCTAACCGGTAGGAAGGAGAAATAGAGGAAGACCACGAGTAACATGGACACAAAAAAGATCTGGGAAGAAGGAGGGGAAAGAATGAGAGGAAAATGAGACATCTAACAACCGACAGACGAGTATGGAAGGCATTTTCAGAGGCCCCGACGAAAATGGCACAAGGGAAGGAAGAAGAAGAAGAAGAAGAAGAAGAAGAAGAAGAAGAAGAAGAAGAAGAAGAATCTAACCGGTAGGAAGGAGAAATAGAGGAAGACCACGAGTAACATGGACACAAAAAAGGATCTGGGAAGAAGGAGGGGAAAGAATGAGAGGGAAATGAGACGTCTAACAACCGACAGACGAGTATGGAAGGCATTTTCAGAGGCCCCGACGAAAATGGCACAAGGGAAGGAAGAAGAAGAAGAATCTAACCGGTAGGAAGGAGAAATAGAGGAAGACCACGAGTGACATGGACACAAAATAGGATCTGGGAAGAAGGAGGGTAAAGAATGAGAGGGAAATGAGACGTCTAACAACCGACAAACGAGTACGGAAGGCATTTTCAGAGGCCCCGACGAAAATGGCACAAGGGAAGGAAGAAGAAGAAGAATCTAACCGGTAGGAAGGAGAAATAGAGGAAGACCACGAGTAACATGGACACAAAAAAGATCTGGGAAGAAGGAGGGGAAAGAATGAGAGGGAAATGAGACGTCTAACAACCGACAGACGAGTATGGAAGGCATTTTCAGAGCCCCGACGAAAATGGCATAAAAGAAGGAAGAAGAAGAAGAATCTAACCGGTAGGAAGGAAAAATAGAGGAAGACCACGAGTAACATGGACACAAAAAAGGATCTGGGAAGAAGGAGGGGAAAGAATGAGAAGGAAATGAGACGTCTAACAACCGACAGACGAGTATGGAAGGCATTTTCAGAGCCCCGACGAAAATGGCATAAAAGAAGGAAGAAGAAGAAGAATCTAACCGGTAGGAAGGAGAAATAGAGGAAGACCACGAGTAACATGGACACAAAAAAGGACCTAGGAAGAAGGAGGGGAAAGAATGAGAGGGAAATGAGACGTCTAACAACCGACAGACGAGTATGGAAGGCATTTTCAGAGGCCCCGACGAAAATGGCATAAAGGAAGAAAGAAGAAGAAGAAGAAGAAGAATCTAACCGGTAGGAAGGAGAAATAGAGGAAGACCACGAGTAACATGGACACAAAAAAGGACCTGGGAAGAAGGAGGGGAAAGAATGAGAGGGAAATGAGACGTCTAACAACCGACAGACGAATATGGAAGGCATTTTCAGAGGGCCCGACGAAAATGGCATAAAGGAAGGAAGAAGAAGAAGAATCTAACCGGTAGAAAGGAGAAATAGAGGAAGACCACGAGTAACATGGACACAAAAAAGGATCTGGGAAGAAGGAGGGGAAAGAATGAGAGGGAAATGAGACGTCTAACAACCGACAGACGAGTATGGAAGGCATCTTCAGAGGCCCCGACGAAAATGGCATAAAGGAAGGAAGAAGAAGAAGAATCTAACCGGTAGGAAGCAGAAATAGAGGAAGACCACGGGTGACATGGACACAAAAATGGATCTGGGAAGGAGAGGAAAGAATGAAAGGGAAATGAGACGTCTAACAACCGACAGACGAGTATGGAAGGCATCTTCAGAGGCCCCGACGCCAATGGCATAAGGGGAGGAGGAAGAAGAAGAAGAAGAAGAAGGAGAAGAATCTAACCGGTAACTGTAAGATTTACGAAAAACATTAATGACCAACTTTTTTAGAAATTCTATGCTCTTTCACAGCGTAGGTATCAAAATTATAATAGGTATTGCCGTTCAGCCAGTATTACAGAAAATAACCAGCTACTACGATCTCAATGTTGAACCCGCCATCTTGAAATGAAGTGAATGGAACAAATCTTACACATACATCTTGCTAGCTTTATATAAAGTACCTTCGTACCAAATTTCAAAAAAATCGGCCAATGCGTTTGATTAAAATTGCATACACTCAACATAGTTAAATCAGAGGCCGCCATCTTGAAACTGAAGTGAAGAGTGAAAAATCTCACATGTCGACATTTTGGCTTTATACAAGGTACCTTCGTACTAAATTTCAAAACAATCGGCCAATGCGTTTGGTTAAAATTGCATACACTCGACACAGTTAAATCAGAGGCCGCCATCTTGAAACTGAAGTGAAGAGTGAAAAATCTCACATGTCGACATTTGGGCTTTATACAAGGTACCTTCGTACTAAATTTCAAAACAATCGGCCAATGCGTTTGGTTAAAATTGCATTCACTCGACATAGTTAAATCAGAGGCCGACATCTTGAAACTGAAGTGAAGAGTGAAAAATCTCACATGTCGACATTTGGGCTTTGTACAAGGCACCTTCGTACTAAATTTCAAAACAATCGGCCAATGCGTTTGGTTAAAATTGCATACACTCGACACAGTTAAATCAGAGGCCGCCATCTTGAAACAGAAGTAAAGGGCGAAAAATCTCACATATCGTCATTTGGGCTTTATACAAGGTACCTTCGTACTAAATTTCAAAACAATCGGCCAATGCGTTTGGTTAAAATTGCATACATTCGACATAGTTAAATCAGAGGCCGCCATCTTGAAACTGAAGTGAAGGGTGAAAAATCTCACATATCGACATTTGGGCTTTATACAAGGTACCTTCGTACTAAATTTCAAAACAATCGGTCAATGCGTTTGGTTAAAATTGTGTAACAAACACAAACCGAAAGCCGAACGGTCGAGTAGAGACAGAGACTTCGCTTCGCTCGTTCAATAATTTAATTGATTGTGTGAAAGTTTGTGCATTCTTGCGCATTATTATCAAAGAAAACACTGTTTCATTAAGTAAGCAAATATAACATTCCCGTTTCAGTAACTTTTATTAATCACACAGACGATGCTAATCCTATTTTGTAATTAAATTTTAAATTAAAGTTTGCACATTCATTATAACTGACCAATCGTGTGTAACGACATAGGCTTAATACCCAGATACAGGTGACAATTGCTCTGCACACAGAGAGGGACAAATCTCGGCCCCACAACAGCTCAACTGTTCTAATTCAATTATTTATTCATTTAGCAACGCTGATAAATTTAATTTTAAATACGTGTTCCTGCATTCCACAATATTCATTTGCATAATAATACCGAACATTTGATGTAGGCATTCGCACCCAGTATCACAAATATAATTAATTAATGCCACATTTATAGTGTTTTATTAGTTTACTAATAAACAAATACGTGCAGTAATACAACGCTTGTTAGACAACATTAATTAATTAGAATATAAAATAGAAATTTAATTTAAAATCTATCTGCGCACTTTACAAACGTCATAAAAAGAGTACCAACATTATAAATGTTAAATTTAATAAAACCGAACGAACTGGTCACACGTCTCTTGAAAATAATTTGGTTCGTGAACTATCGGCAAACATCGGTTTAATTTCTTGGTATATGTTTACTTGTGAAATATGGAAATTCGTCTGAGCGATTTTTAATTTACTGTTCTGAATCGGAAAATCTTCAACCCCAATTGTCGTCCCTTTTTTTTGGGGGGGGGGAGATGTTTCGAACTAAAAATATTCGGCGTAACAGTGATCCATACATTTTTTGGGACACAGTTAACATAATTACAACAGGAATTAAAATTTGAAAAAACCGACACGCCAACAATAAATTGTCTGGATGACTGGACGGAAGAGAATTCCGAAAAGTATTTTTCTTTATTGTACCGTTATTTGAAATTCTGATTTCGCCATCATAATCGGCATTTAAAACTGTATTGATTTAAACTGTCATTTAAAGCCTTTTAAAATAACGAGTAAAAAAATGAGAAAGCCATCTTGCGAAGGATAAAAGTACAAAAATATTTGAAGCTGATTGTTGATGTTAATAATTCTTTGATAAACTCACGGATCAGAAAATGTGTTCCATAGACTTTGTTTAAACTTTGGCGCCACACACACACACACACACACACACACACACACACACACACACACACACACACACACACACACACACACACACTGTTATTTTAAGACGAAAAGCACATTGAGGCTATTATCGCCTCGCTAAACGTAAGAGTGAGTGTAAAGTGTTAAAGTCGTAAGTGTAGTGTTGTAAGTGCAAGTGTGTGTTAGACTCGGGTTCCGCGAGGGACGTTTAAATCTCAATAGGTGCAGCTAGTCTGCACCCCCTGCGGGGTGGCCACATAAAAAAAATCATACCTCAAGCGAGTACAAGAAGTTATAAATCAAGAAAAATTGTTGGAGGTGAGTCATGGGTGTACGGGTGCGACCCGGAAACAAAAGCAGTCATCTCGATTGATTGCAACGGAGGGGATGAACGCCATTCCAAAAGCAGCCTCCCAGCAGAACTGGAAGGATCGGTGGACTAAGGGTGCGGAGGTGTCAGGGGCCTACATTGAAAAAGATTAGGGTTCCAATCCCCTTATGTACGTAACATATTTTCCTGTGAAATTTGTAGATGGGTTGTGTGTGTGTGTGTGTGTGTGTGTGTGTGTGTGTGTGTGTGTGTGTGTGTGTGTGTCAACGTGCAAGTTAGACAAATGAGGACGAGGAATCAGCGTTAACAATAACGTAAAAGCAACGGGAGTGTAGTGGATCTAAGAACCTTCAGATACGCAGTTGAAGAGACATAGCAGGCTCACCGGTGCTTTAGCCAAATCGAAATATAATTATGCATAACAACCCTTTCATTAAAAAATAATTGCAGCTTGCAGCAGTCTCGGCTGACGTGATGGAAGCGAATTTCTAAAATACTTCTTTTTTACCTTATCATCCCTTTTTACTATCTGATTCCATCCTCCTAATCAGCATTAAAATCTAAATATAGGCCTATTAATATTCTCGACATTCGAATGGCATTGGAGATATACAAATCAAGACATTTGGTTTAAATTGTTACTGTATTCTTTGATAAATGTTGAAAGTTACAGGAATATCGTTTCTACACGAGAGAAATATTAAAACGAGAGTAAGCACATTGCGCACTTTAAAGTTTCTAAAATTTCCTTCCTCAGCTGGAAGAACGTAGAACTTAGTTGTAACGAACAAAGAAAAGTTGTAGAGTTTTATAGTTAAGGTTTACGGGTATTAAATCATTTTATAGAACTTTTGTGAATGCACAATATTGTAAGTGATGAAATTCAACATCTTCGTTTATACAGCACAAACTAAGTTTTAACCAATTGGATTCCTAACCGTTACAAATATCTTGTTAAATTGTTACGTTTAAATATATAACTTTTTACAAAAATTTCAAATTAATGTTTTACTAATTTAATTTTTTTTTTTTTTTGTTAAGGCGAAAATACATTTGAGACTATCATCGCTTCCCTAAATGTAAGTGTGAGTGTAAAGTGTTAAAGTCGTAAGTGTGTGTTAGACTCGGTATAGCGAGGGACGTCTAAATCCTCTCAATAGGTGCAGCTAGTCTAAACTCCCTGCGGGGCTGCAGTGTTTTAAGTGTAAGTGTGTGTTAGACTCGGGTATCGCGAGGGACGTATAAATCCTCTCAATAGGTGCAGCTAGTCTGCCCCCATGGGGCTGTAGTGTTGTAAGTGTAAGTGTGTGTTAGACTCGGGTATCACGAAAGACGTATAAATCCTCTCAATAGGTGCAGCTAGTCTGTCCCCCTTATGGGGCTGTAGTGTTGTAAGTGTAAGTGTGTGTTAGACTCGGGTACCGCGAGGGACGTATAAATCCTATCAATAGGAGCAGCTAGTTTGCCCCCCTATAGGGCTGTAGTGTTGTAAGTGTAAGTGTGTGTTAGACCCGGGTATCTCGAGGGACGTATAAATCCTCTCAATAGGTGCAGCTAGTTTGCACCCCTATGGGGCTGTAGTGTTGTAAGTGTAAGTGTGTGTTAGACTCGGGTATCACGAAAGACGTATAAATCCTCTCAATAGGTGCAGCTAGTCTGTCCCCCTTATGGGGTTGCAGTGTTTTAAGTGTAAGTGTGTGTTAGTCTCGGATACCGCGAGGGATGTCTAAATCCTCTCAACAGATGCAGCTGGTCTGCCCCCCCCCTATGGGGCTGTAGTGTTGTAAGTGTAAGTGTGTGTTAGACTCGGGTATCGGGAGGGACGTATAAATCCTCGCAATAGGTGCAGCTGGTCCGCCCCCCCCTATGGGGCTGTAATGTTTATAAGTGTAAGTGTGTGTTAGACTCGGGTATCGCGAGGGACGTATAAATCCACTCAATAGGTGCAGCTAGTCTGCCCCCCCTATGGGGCTGTAGTGTTGTAAGTGTAAGTGTGTGTTAGACTCGGGTATCGCGAGGGACGTATAAATCCTCTCAATAGGTGCAGCTAGTCTGCCCCCCCTATGGGGCTGTAGTGTTGTAAGTGTAAGTGTGTGTTAGACTCGGGTATCGCGAGGGACGTATAAATCCTCGCAATAGGTGCAGCTGGTCCGCCCCCCCCTATGGGGCTGTAATGTTTATAAGTGTAAGTGTGTGTTAGACTCGGGTATCGCGAGGGACGTATAAATCCTCTCAATAGGTGCAGCTAGTCTGTCCCCCTTATGGGGTTCTAGTGTTGTAAGTGTGCGTTAGTCTCGGATACCGCGAGGGATGTCTAAATCCTCTCAACAGATGCAGCTAGTCTGCCCCCCCTATGGGGCTGTAGTGTTGTAAGTGTAAGTGTGTGTTAGACTCGGGTATCGCGAGGGACGTATAAATCCTCTCAATAGGTGCAGCTAGTCTGTCCCCCTTATGGGGTTCTAGTGTTGTAAGTGTGTGTTAGTCTCGGATACCGCGAGGGATGTCTAAATCCTCTCAACAGATGCAGCTAGTCTGCCCCCCCTATGGGGCTGTAGTGTTGTAAGTGTAAGTGTGTGTTAGACTCGAGTATCGCGAGGGACGTATAAATCCTCTCAATAGGTGCAGCTAGTCTGCCCCCCCTATGGGGCTGTAGTGTTGTAAGTGTAAGTGTGTGTTAGACTCGGGTATCGCGAGGGACGTATAAATCCTCGCAATAGGTGCAGCTAGTCTGTCCCCCTTATGGGGTTCTAGTGTTGTAAGTGTGTGTTAGTCTCGGATACCGCGAGGGATGTCTAAATCCTCTCAACAGATGCAGCTAGTCTGCCCCCCCTATGGGGCTGTAATGTTTATAAGTGTAAGTGTGTGTTAGACTCGGGTATCGCGAGGGACGTATAAATCCTCTCAATAGGTGCAGCTAGTCTGCCCCCCCTATGGGGCTGTAGTGTTGTAAGTGTAAGTGTGTGTTAGACTCGGGTATCGCGAGGGACGTATAAATCCTCTCAATAGGTGCAGCTAGTCTGCCCCCCCTATGGGGCTGTAGTGTTGTAAGTGTAAGTGTGTGTTAGACTCGGGTATCGGGAGGGACGTATAAATCCTCGCAATAGGTGCAGCTGGTCCGCCCCCCCCTATGGGGCTGTAATGTTTATAAGTGTAAGTGTGTGTTAGACTCGGGTATCGCGAGGGACGTATAAATCCTCTCAATAGGTGCAGCTAGTCTGTCCCCCTTATGGGGTTCTAGTGTTGTAAGTGTGTGTTAGTCTCGGATACCGCGAGGGATGTCTAAATCCTCTCAACAGATGCAGCTAGTCTGCCCCCCCTATGGGGCTGTAGTGTTGTAAGTGTAAGTGTGTGTTAGACTCGGGTATCGCGAGGGACGTATAAATCCTCTCAATAGGTGCAGCTAGTCTGTCCCCCTTATGGGGTTCTAGTGTTGTAAGTGTGTGTTAGTCTCGGATACCGCGAGGGATGTCTAAATCCTCTCAACAGATGCAGCTAGTCTGCCCCCCCTATGGGGCTGTAGTGTTGTAAGTGTAAGTGTGTGTTAGTCTCGGATACCGCGAGGGATGTCTAAATCCTCTCAACAGATGCAGCTAGTCTGCCCCCCCTATGGGGCTGTAGTGTTGTAAGTGTAAGTGTGTGTTAGACTCGGGTATCGCGAGGGACGTATAAATCCTCTCAATAGGTGCAGCTAGTCTGTCCCCTTATGGGGTTCTAGTGTTGTAAGTGTGTGTTAGTCTCGGATACCGCGAGGGATGTCTAAATCCTCTCAACAGATGCAGCTAGTCTGCCCCCCCTATGGGGCTGTAGTGTTGTAAGTGTAAGTGTGTGTTAGTCTCGGATACCGCGAGGGATGTCTAAATCCTCTCAACAGATGCAGCTAGTCTGCCCCCCCTATGGGGCTGTAGTGTTGTAAATGTAAGTGTGTGTTAGTCTCGGATACCGCGAGGGATGTCTAAATCCTCTCAACAGATGCAGCTAGTCTGCCGCCCCTATGGGGCTGTAGTGTTGTAAGTGTAAGTGTGTGTTAGTCTCGGATACCGCGAGGGATGTCTAAATCCTCTCAACAGATGCAGCTAGTCTGCCCCCCCTATGGGGCTGTAGTGTTGTAAGTGTAAGTGTGTGTTAGACTCGGATATCGCGAGGGATGTCTAAATCCTCTCAATAGGTGCAGCTAGTCTGCCCCCCCTATGGGGCTGTAGTGTTGTAAGTGTAAGTGTGTGTTAGTCTCGGATACCGCGAGGGATGTCTAAATCCTCTCAACAGATGCAGCTAGTCTGCCCCCCCTATGGGGCTGTAGTGTTGTAAGTGTAAGTGTGTGTTAGTCTCGGATACCGCGAGGGATGTCTAAATCCTCTCAATAGGTGCAGCTAGTCTGTCCCCCTTATGGGGTTCTAGTGTTGTGTGTGTTAGTCTCGGATACCGCGAGGGATGTCTAAATCCTCTCAACAGATGCAGCTAGTCTGCCCCCCCTATGGGGCTGTAGTGTTGTAAGTGTAAGTGTGTGTTAGTCTCGGATACCGCGAGGGATGTCTAAATCCTCTCAACAGATGCAGCTAGTCTGCCCCCCCTATGGGGCTGTAGTGTTGTAAGTGTAAGTGTGTGTTAGTCTCGGATACCGCGAGGGATGTCTAAATCCTCTCAACAGATGCAGCTAGTCTGCCCCCCCCTATGGGGCTGTAGTGTTGTAAGTGTAAGTGTGTGTTAGACTCGGGTATCGCGAGGGACGTATAAATCCTCTCAATAGGTGCAGCTAGTCTGCCCCCCCTATGGGGCTGTAGTGTTGTAAGTGTAAGTGTGTGTTAGACTCGGGTATCGCGAGGGACGTATAAATCCTCTCAATAGGTGCAGCTAGATATATGAAAAAACTCTGACCTTACAAAATTTTCTTAACTTCAACCAATAATGAAAATTCAAAATGCTTACTACGCAATTTTTAACGCTGATTACGATAAGGTAAACAAAATAAGACAAATTAGTTACGGATTTTTAAAAACGGCTGCCATTTGAAAATGTGGGACGTTTTGCAAAAGGAAAATACTTTTGGAAATTAGTTTTTATCACGTCAGCAAGACAGCTGCAATTATTTGACTTTATAGAACGGACCCAAAAATTATATTCTGACGGTCATCTAAAATAATCAGGGAAAAACAAGTTTTTCCGTCAAAATTATACTTCCAATTGAAAAAATAAAACTGGATACCTACTCTAGAAATAAAAATTGTTTTCGAGTATAAAAGCTGAAAAAAAATTACAATAGGAAAAAAAATTTGAATAAAATCGACACGCGACAGTAAATTGTCTGACTGACTGGACGGAAGCGAGTTCCCAAATGTATTTTTTTTTTTTTTATTGTACCGTTATTTGAAATTCTAATTCCGCCATCATAATCGGCATTTTAAAACTGTATTAATTTAAACTGTCACTTTAAACCTTTTAAAATAACGAGTAAAAAAAGTGAGAAGCCATCTGTGGAAGGATAAAAGTACTAGTGTGCAATAAATATTTGAAGCTGATTGTTGAACAAATAATTGTTTGATAAAGTCACGAATCAGAAAATGTTTTCCGTAGACTTTGTTTAAACTTTGGCGCGCCACACACACACACACACACACACACACACACACACACACACACACACACACACACACACACACACACACACACACACACACACACACACACACACACACACACACACACACACACACACACACACACACACACACACACACACACACACACACACACACACACACACACACACACACACACACACACACACACACACACACACACACACACACACACACACACACACACACACACACACACACACACACACACACACACACACACACACACACACACACACACACACACACACACACACACACACACACACACACACACACACACACACACACACACACACACACACACACACACACACACACACACACACACACACACACACACACACACACACACACACACACACACACACACACACACACACACACACACACACACACACACACACACACACACACACACACACACACACACACACACACACACACACACACACACACACACACACACACACACACACACACACACACACACACACACACACACACACACACACACACACACACACACACACACACACACACACACACACACACACACACACACACACACACACACACACACACACACACACACACACACACACACACACACACACACACACACACACACACACACACACACACACACACACACACACACACACACACACACACACACACACACACACTAAGATAACTAAGATAATTTGATCGAAAACACGACAAATTAACACAGCTAGTTTTTGATATAACCTAAAACTTATCGCCTATCAGCTGTTCAATGAAATCAGATGATCTTTAAGAATTAATATGAAACAGCAGATCTTTCAATACAACTATTAAAATTAAATTAACGATTCATCTCATGTACTCCCATCGATCCGATGTCTTCGTAGTTTCCGTAGTGTAGCGGTTATCGCGTACGCCACACACTAATGACATATGACTAATGAGGTCAAGGGATCAGTGTTAAAGGTAACGGAAAAAGCAACATGAGCAAATGAGGTTCGAACTGAGAACATTTAGGTGCACAAAAACGGCTTTAAAAATTAAAATAAAATCAATTTGGTGGTTATGTGAAAAGGAACACACACACATACATACACAAACGTTATTTTAAGGCGAAAAGCACATTAAGGCTATTATAGCCTCGTTAAATATTAAGAGTGTAAAGTGTTAAAGTCGTAAGTGTGTTAGACTCCGGTACCGCGAGGTACGTCTAAATCTTCTCAATAGGTGCAGCTAGTCTATGAATGGTCACATAAAAATATCATAGCTCAAGCAAGTATAAATTATATCAAGAAAAATTGTTGTAGTTGAGTCACGCGTGTACGAGTGCGACCCGGAAACAAAAGCGGTCATAGCTGCAATTATTTGACTTTATACAACGAACCTAAAAATGATATTCTAATGGTCATCTAAAATAAGCAGGGAAAAACAAGTTTTTCCGTCAAAATTATACTTGTACCTGAAAAAATAAAACTGGATACCTACTCTAGAAATAAAGTTAGTCTCTGAGTAATTAAAGTACCACTTACATTGCAGTTAAACACAGGATTCTCAGTTAAGAGTCTTCCACTTACCTGAAAAATAAATTAAATCACCGTTACAACTAATTAATTAATTAACTCAACTATACATTCAATATATTACACAATATTTCACTAACTTATACACTAAGCTAGTCAGTAAATCCACATACTATATTTAAAATGAGGAATGAGGAATAGTCTTATTTGTTTCGGATCCTCAAAAATAGTTGTTTTTTTCTGGTATGTACGTTTATACAGGTTAAAGCAGACTGAGAAAATATCTTTTTTTTTTATGTTTATTGTCCGACTATTGTGCACACTTGGGCTAATGCAGACGATGGGTTGATTTAGCGTATGAAAATGCCAAGCCCTGGCCGGGAATCGAACCCGGGTCCTCGGGGTGAAAGCCTAGTTCGCTATCAACTAGGCCACCGAGGCGGCTGAGAGAAATAACTGATTTAAACAAAACTACGCGTTTGTGTGTGTATATATATATATATATATATATATATATATATATATATATATATATATATATATAGTGAAAATATAGTGACATTTTTTTCAAAAACGTGCAAGATCTTTTCGTTCAAAATAAATTGAAAATTTAACAATTACCAAATTTTTCACGATCGATTTTTATAAAATTTGCTCAAATGTAGTGTGTGTGTGTGTGTGTGTGTGTGTGTGAGAGAGAGAGAGAGAGAGAAAGAGAGAGAGAGAGAGAGAAAGGGAGGGAGAGAGAGAAAATTTGGTCAGATTTGATTCAAACTTGACATACAAATCGATTAGACAAGTTCGGTAAACAGTAAATTCATTCAACAGTTTCAAAATGGCGGCCATTTCAAATCTTTCATAATTCATTACTTTTTCGTCTTAAAAGTCTTTGAAAATATGGTCGATCAACGTTAACAACTGCACCAATTGGCAGTGTGTATTTTCAAAATAAGTTAAATTAAGAAATTAATTTTACTGCGGTCCGGGTACGTTTTCTTATTTCCAATGTAATTTGAAAATTGAAAGTGCTAATATGTGCAGGTTATAATGCTGATTATGATGGTGAAATCTGTTTCAAAAAGAGAGAGAAAGAGAGCGCTGCGTTCGATTATTTTCGTTTTTCGATATAGCTATTTCCCGTACTGTAACTTTATTTCATTTAAAATTTGGTATACTAACTCGATTTTTTTTTTTAACGTTCGACTATTGTGCACACTTGGGCTAATGCAGACGATGGGATGATTCGAATATGCCAAGCCCTGGCCGGGAATCGAACCCGGATCCTCGGGGTGAAAGCCTAGTACGCTATCCACTAGACCACCGAGGCGGCTATATATACTAACTCGAAATATGGTGTTTCTTATGTTACCGAAATTTCAGGAAAACGTTTGAAAATGGGTTTTGAAAATTCAGGCCGACACTCCGGTTTCTTTTATCAACAAACCGGAACGGACAGTAAAGTGAATGAAGTCGGAAAATTTACGTCACGCAAGACACTGCTGTCAGTTACCAGCTGGGAAATGAAGCCTTACTAATTAAGTAAAAAAAAAATAGCCAGCAGGAAACCGTACAAAACCCAGATAGGGACTTTAAATAAAGAAAAGAATTAAGCAAGTTTTTCTAAGGGTTCATCCACATTATGTGACAGAAGACCCGTTCAGCCCACGATATCGGTGCCTGCAATGATTAATATCCTAAAGAACTCTTAGAACGTCCTGGAATCTAGATTTTTTAAATTTACGTAATATCCTAGCTCCAAGTATAAAGTTAAAATGTACTTCTTTTATCACATATGAACACATTTATATACGAGGTGTGTTCAGAAAATAACGTTTAAATTTCGCGGGCTTGGAGAGTCCGATTATCAAACATTTTTTTTATTATGTTGGTATACATGCCAAAACTTTCCCGCCGCGCCGCGAAGGTAGCTTAAAACTTCTTCTTTCTGCTCCTCTCCGGTACTTAAATGAATCCCACCTAAGTGTTTCTTCAAATTAGTGAACAGATGGTAGTCACTTGGGGGTAAGTCCAGGCTGTAGGGCGGATGTGTGACAGTATCCCATCCAAATTGGCTGATGAGATCGGTTGTTACACGGGCTGTGTGCGGACGAGCGTTGTCTTGATGGAAACAAACTCCCTCCGTGAGCAAGCCTCTCCTCTTGTTTTGAATCGCGCTGTGAGGTTCTTTAACGTTTCACAGTAACGATCAGCATTGATTGTTGTGCCGGTATCCATTAATTCGTACAATAATAACCTCTTCCTGTCCCAAAACGCTCGCCATGACTTTGCCGGCAGACAGTTTGTTGAACTTCCGCGGCTTCGGATGTTTCCACTGGCGTGATTGTTTTCGTTTCTGGTGTCGTGTATTGTACCAAGGTCTCGTCCCCAGTGACAATGGAGTCCAAGAATTTCTCGCTATCGGTTTCGTAGGCCTGAAAAAATTCGCGGGCCGCATCAATCCGTTGCCGTTTGTGGTCTGCTGTAAGCTGTCTTGGGACCCACTTTACACAAATTTTGCCATACACTAAATTGTCTGTCAAAATTTTATCAATACAAGTCTTTCTGACATCAGCGATCATCTCGGATGTCTCAAAAACAGTCACGCTTGCTTCTTCCACTTTCGCAATCATTTGGTCCGAAACAGATGACCGTCCGGAACACTGTTCATCATGAACGTCCGTAAGACCGTCTTTGAATTCTCTGCACCATTTGCGCACGTGTTGTATGCTCATACATTTTTCTCCGTAGTCTTCACACAGTTGGATAAGAATGTCCACCGACGCAGTGTTTTTTGCAAACAAAAAACGAATCACAGCGTAATTCGCACCTGGCGGGAGACAGAAGAGGCAATTCCATTATTAACGGCTACCAAGCCAAGACTGAGCGTCGCAGAGCGCTCGCGGAGTGGGGATTGGGAGCGGAGGAACTAAGCTGCAAGCCAAGGTCACCGCATCCCACGTAACAGCGTTCGTAGCGACTTTAGCGCCTTGGGAACCTTACTTTACGGACAACCCTCGTATATAATTCTTGAGTCGGTTGCAATAACGTTTTCATTTTCTCTATAAGTAGTAAGGAAGAAAAAGTAGAGTGCTTAACTTAAGAACATTTTAAAAGGTAATTACGAATAAACAAGGGGTGCGTATGGTCGTCAGACATGCGAGGTCTTGACCAATCAACATCGGTGCATGTTGGCACACATCCCTGCCAACAGGTAAGCCGCTAATGGCACTAATGCACGAACCGGCAACGTTGCTATCCCCACAGTGAAATTGTTTTTTATTCTAACTATAGTAAAACACGACAACCTGTAGAGTGGTTTAATTTAATAAGCACAGTTGTGTTGAATATACAAATATACAAGTATATTCAAGTATATACTCAAGTATATTACAGTATTTGCAAGTACCGAAAGACTGAACTTCATTCCGATGCAGAAACTCAATAAACAATAAATTTTTGAAGAGGTTTCTTTTGAGAAACACCCCCCCAATTCGAAAATCTCTAAAAAATGTCTCGAGCCACCTACGGAAAAAAACCGACAAATAGGCTTGCTCGGAAAAACGGTAAAATTAATTTTCTCCGAAATAAAACCTCGACCAATAAATTTCTCTTATTGAAAAATCCCCGAGGTTTTAAAAACGTAAAGTTTAAAGAAGAACTTTCGAGTCGTTCGTTTAAGAAAAAAACCGACAAATAGGCGTAGCTCGGAAAAACGGTAAAATTAATTTTCTCCGAAATAAAACCTCGACCAATAAATTTCTCTTATTGAAAAATCCCCGAGGTTTTAAAAACGTAGTTTAAAGAACTTTCGAGTCGTTCGTTTAAGAAAAAAACGACAAATAGGCGTAGCTCGGAAAAACGGTAAAGTTAATTTTCTCCGAGATAAAACCTCGACCAATAAATTTCTCTTATTGAAAAATCCCCGAGGTTTTAAAAACGTAAAGTTTAAAGAAGAACTTTCGAGTCGTTCGTTTAAGAAAAAAACCGACAAATAGGCGTAGCTCGGAAAAACGGTAAAATTAATTTTCTCCGAAATAAAACCTTGACCAATAAATTTCTCTTATTGAAAAATCCCCGAGGTTTTAAAAACGTAGTTTAAAGAACTTTCGAGTCGTTCGTTTAAGAAAAAAACCGACAAATAGGCTTGCTCGGAAAAACGGTAAAATTAATTTTCTCCGAAATAAAACCTTGACCAATAAATTTCTCTTATTGAAAAATCCCCGAGGTTTTAAAAACGTAAAGTTTGAAGAACTTTCGAGTCGTTCGTTTAAGAAAAAAACCGACAAATAGGCGTAGCTCGGAAAAACGGTAAAGTTAATTTTCTCCGAAATAAAACCTCGACCAATAAATTTCTTTTATTGAAAAATCCCCGAGGTTTTAAAAACGTAAAGTTTAAAGAAGAACTTTCGAGTCGTTCGTTTAAGAAAAAAACCGACAAATAGGCGTAGCTCGGAAAAACGGTAAAATTAATTTTCTCCGAAATAAAACCTCGACCAATAAATTTCTCTTATTGAAAAATCCCCGAGGTTTTAAAAACGTAAAGTTTAAAGAAGAACTTTCGAGTCGTTCGTTTAAGAAAAAAACCGACAAATAGGCGTAGCTCGGAAAAACGGTAAAATTAACATTCTCCAAAATAAAACCTCGATCGATAAATTTCTCGTATTGAAAAATCCCCGAGGTTTTAAAAACGTAAAGTTTAAAGAAGAACTTTCGAGTCGTTCGTTTAAGAAAAAAAGCAACAAATAGGCTTGCTCGGAAAAACGGTAAAGTTAATTTTTCTCGAAATAAAACCTCGACCAATAAATTTCTTATTGAAAAATCCCCGAGGTTTTAAAACGTAAAGTTTAAAGAAGAACTTTCGAGTCGTTCGTTTAAGAAAAAAACCGACAAATAGGCTTGCTCGGAAAAACGGTAAAATTAATTTTCTCCGAAATAAAACCTCGACCAATAAATTTCTCTTATTGAAAAATCCCCGAGGTTTTAAAAACGTAAAGTTTAAAGAAGAACTTTCGAGTCGTTCGTTTAAGAAAAAAACCGACAAATAGGCATAGCTCGGAAAAACGGTAAAATTAACTTTCTCCGAAATAAAACCTCGACCAATAAATTTCTCTTATTGAAAAATCCCCGAGGTTTTAAAAACGTAAAGTTTAAAGAAGAACTTTCGAGTCGTTCGTTTAAGAAAAAAACCGACAAATAGGCATAGCTCGGAAAAACGGTAAAATTAACATTCTCCGAAATAAAACCTCGACCAATAAATTTCTCTTATTGAAAAATCCCCGAGGTTTTAAAAATGTAAAGTTTAAAGAAGAACTTTCGAGTCGTTCGTTTAAGAAAAAAACCAACAAATAGGCGTAGCTCGGAAAAACGGTAAAATTAACATTCTCCGAAATAAAACCTCGACCAATAAATTTCTCTTATTGAAAAATCCCCGAGGTTTTAAAAACGTAAAGTTTGAAGAAGAACTTTCGAATCGTTCGTTTAAGAAAAAAACCGACAAATAGGCTTGCTCGGAAAAACGGTAAAATTAATTTTCTCCGAAATAAAACCTCGACCAATAAATTTCTCTTATTGAAAAATCCCCGAGGTTTTAAAAACGTAAAGTTTAAAGAAGAACTTTCGAGTCGTTCGTTTAAGAAAAAAACCGACAAATAGGCGTAGCTCGGAAAAACGGTAAAATTAATTTTCTCCGAAATAAAACCTCGACCAATAAATTTCTCTTATTGAAAAATCCCCGAGGTTTTAAAAACGTAGTTTAAAGAACTTTCGAGTCGTTCGTTTAAGAAAAAAACGACAAATAGGCGTAGCTCGGAAAAACGGTAAAGTTAATTTTCTCCGAGATAAAACCTCGACCAATAAATTTCTCTTATTGAAAAATCCCGAGGTTTTAAAAACGTAAAGTTTAAAGAAGAACTTTCGAGTCGTTCGTTTAAGAAAAAACCGACAAATAGGCGTAGCTCGGAAAAACGGTAAAATTAATTTTCTCCGAAATAAAACCTTGACCAATAAATTTCTCTTATTGAAAAATCCCCGAGGTTTTAAAAACGTAGTTTAAAGAACTTTCGAGTCGTTCGTTTAAGAAAAAACCGACAAATAGGCTTGCTCGGAAAAACGGTAAAATTAATTTTCTCCGAAATAAAACCTTGACCAATAAATTTCTCTTATTGAAAAATCCCCGAGGTTTTAAAAACGTAAAGTTTGAAGAACTTTCGAGTCGTTCGTTTAAGAAAAAAACCGACAAATAGGCGTAGCTCGGAAAAACGGTAAAGTTAATTTTCTCCGAAATAAAACCTCGACCAATAAATTTCTTTTATTGAAAAATCCCCGAGGTTTTAAAAACGTAAAGTTTAAAGAAGAACTTTCGAGTCGTTCGTTTAAGAAAAAAACCGACAAATAGGCATAGCTCGGAAAAACGGTAAAATTAACTTTCTCCGAAATAAAACCTCGACCAATAAATTTCTCTTATTGAAAAATCCCCGAGGTTTTAAAAACGTAAAGTTTAAAGAAGAACTTTCGAGTCGTTCGTTTAAGAAAAAAACCGACAAATAGGCATAGCTCGGAAAAACGGTAAAATTAACATTCTCCGAAATAAAACCTCGATCGATAAATTTTTCTTATTGAAAAATCCCCGAGGTTTTAAAAACGTAAAGTTTAAAGAAGAACTTTCGAGTCGTTCGTTTAAGAAAAAAACCGACAAATAGGCATAGCTCGGAAAAACGGTAAAATTAACATTCTCCAAAATAAAACCTCGATCGATAAATTTCTCGTATTGAAAAATCCCCGAGGTTTTAAAAACGTAAAGTTTAAAGAAGAACTTTCGAGTCGTTCGTTTAAGAAAAAAACCGACAAATAGGCATAGCTCGGAAAAACGGTAAAATTAATTTTCTCCGAAATAAAACCTCGACCAATAAATTTCTCTTATTGAAAAATCCCCGAGGTTTTAAAAACGTAAAGTTTAAAGAAGAACTTTCGAGTCGTTCGTTTAAGAAAAAAACCGACAAATAGGCGTAGCTCGGAAAAACGGTAAAATTAACATTCTCCAAAATAAAACCTCGATCGATAAATTTCTCGTATTGAAAAATCCCCGAGGTTTTAAAAACGTAAAGTTTAAAGAAGAACTTTCGAGTCGTTCGTTTAAGAAAAAAAGCAACAAATAGGCTTGCTCGGAAAAACGGTAAAGTTAATTTTCTCCGAAATAAAACCTCGACCAATAAATTTCTTATTGAAAAATCCCCGAGGTTTTAAAAACGTAAAGTTTAAAGAAGAACTTTCGAGTCGTTCGTTTAAGAAAAAAACCGACAAATAGGCTTGCTCGGAAAAACGGTAAAATTAATTTTCTCCGAAATAAAACCTCGACCAATAAATTTCTCTTATTGAAAAATCCCCGAGGTTTTAAAAACGTAAAGTTTAAAGAAGAACTTTCGAGTCGTTCGTTTAAGAAAAAAACCGACAAATAGGCATAGCTCAGAAAAACGGTAAAATTAACTTTCTCCGAAATAAAACCTCGACCAATAAATTTCTCTTATTGAAAAATCCCCGAGGTTTTAAAAACGTAAAGTTTAAAGAAGAACTTTCGAGTCGTTCGTTTAAGAAAAAAACCGACAAATAGGCATAGCTCGGAAAAACGGTAAAATTAACATTCTCCGAAATAAAACCTCGACCAATAAATTTCTCTTATTGAAAAATCCCCGAGGTTTTAAAAATGTAAAGTTTAAAGAAGAACTTTCGAGTCGTTCGTTTAAGAAAAAAACCAACAAATAGGCGTAGTTCGGAAAAACGGTAAAATTAATTTTCTCCGAAATAAAACCTCGACCAATAAATTTCTCTTATTGAAAAATCCCCGAGGTTTTAAAAATGTAAAGTTTAAAGAAGAACTTTCGAGTCGTTCGTTTAAGAAAAAAACCAACAAATAGGCGTAGCTCGGAAAAACGGTAAAATTAACATTCTCCGAAATAAAACCTCGACCAATAAATTTCTCTTATTGAAAAATCCCCGAGGTTTTAAAAACGTAAAGTTTGAAGAAGAACTTTCGAATCGTTCGTTTAAGAAAAAAACCGACAAATAGGCATAGCTCGGAAAAACGGTAAAATTAACATTCTCCAAAATAAAACCTCGATCGATAAATTTCTCGTATTGAAAAATCCCCGAGGTTTTAAAAACGTAAAGTTTAAAGAAGAACTTTCGAGTCGTTCGTTTAAGAAAAAAACCGACAAATAGGCATAGCTCGGAAAAACGGTAAAATTAACATTCTCCGAAATAAAACCTCGACCAATAAATTTCTCTTATTGAAAAATCCCCGAGGTTTTAAAAACGTAAAGTTTAAAGAAGAACTTTCGAGTCGTTCGTTTAAGAAAAAAACCAACAAATAGGCGTAGTTCGGAAAAACGGTAAAATTAATTTTCTCCGAAATAAAACCTCGACCAATAAATTTCTCTTATTGAAAAATCCCCGAGGTTTTAAAAACGTAAAGTTTAAAGAAGAACTTTCGAGTCGTTCGTTTAAGAAAAAAACCAACAAATAGGCGTAGCTCGGAAAAACGGTAAAATTAACATTCTCCGAAATAAAACCTCGACCAATAAATTTCTCTTATTGAAAAATCCCCGAGGTTTTAAAAACGTAAAGTTTGAAGAAGAACTTTCGAATCGTTCGTTTAAGAAAAAACCGACAAATAGGCGTAGCTCGGAAACCGGTAAAATTTATTTTCTCCGAAATAAAACCTCGACCAATAAATTTCTCTTATTGAAAAATCCCCGAGGTTTTAAAAAAGTAAAGTTTGAAGAACTTTCGAGTCGTTCGTTTAAGAAAAAAACCGACAAATAGGCGTAGCTCGGAAAAACGGTAAAGTTAATTTTCTCCGAAATAAAACCTCGACCAATAAATTTCTTTTACTGAAAAATCCCCGAGGTTTTAAAAACGTAAAGTTTAAAGAAGAACTTTCGAGTCGTTCGTTTAAGAAAAAAACCGACAAATAGGCGTAGCTCGGAAAAACGGTAAAATTAATTTTCCTCGAAATAAAACCTCGATCAATAAATTTCTCTTATTGAAAAATCCCCGAGGTTTTAAAAACGTAGTTTGAAGAACTGTCGAGTCTTTCGTTTAAGAAAAAAACCGACAAATAGGCGTAGCTCGGAAAAACGGTAAAATTAATTTTCTCCGAAATAAAACCTCGACCAATAAATTTCTCTTATTGAAAAATCCCCAAGATTTCAAAAACGTAAAGTTTGAAAAACTTTCGAGTCGTTTGTTTAAGAAAAAACGACAAAGATAAAAATTTTCACCTGTAGTCCGGACGTCCAATTGGTCCGGACGCCCATCTGTTTCGGACCAAATGATTGCGAAAGTGGAAGAAGCAAGGGTGACTGTTTTTGAGCCCTCCGAGATGATCGCTGATGTCAGAAAGACTTGCATCGATAAAATGTTAACAGACCATTTAGGGTATAGCAAAATTTGTGTGCAAAGTGGGTCCCAAGACAGCTTACAGCAGACCACAAACGGCAACGGATTAATGCGGCCCGCGAATTACTTCAACTACGAATGAATTTCTCGCATTGAAAAATCCGCAATGCTTAAGTATGTTGAAAAACGTTTTCAGTCTTTCGTTAAAAATTAAGAAAAAAACGACAAATAGGCAATGAACTGCGCTCGGAAAAGCGGGAAAATTAATTTTCATTGAAACAAGGATACTGAAGAAATTGCAATACCAAAATACCATAAAAAGTGTAAGGGCTTTTTGGGCTTTTTATGTTTTATATATAAATTTTAAAGACTCCGAAAAAAGTGATAAAGGACAGTTTATTTGAACCTTGACAGGATCGGAATTTATTTCAAGGACCTTACGTGCTTTAACATTAACAGCTCAGTTTTCCAATTGAAATTCATTAAAAACAATTAAAAAACGATACGGTATTTAACAATTAAAAAACGATACGGTATTTAACAATTAAAAAACGATACGGTATTTAACAATTAAAAAACGATACGGTATTTAACAATTAAAAAACGATAAGGTATTTAACAATTAAAAACGATACGGTATTTAACAATTAAAAAACGATACGGTATTTAACGATTAAAAAACGATACGGTATTTAACAATTAAAAAACGATACGGTATTTAACGATTAAAAAACGATACGGTATTTAACAATTAAAAAACGATACGGTATTTAACAATTAAAAAACGATACGGTATTTAACAATTAAAAACGATACGGTATTTAACAATTAAAAAACGATACGGTATTTAACAATTAAAAAACGATACGGTATTTAACAATTAAAAAACGATCTCGTATCTCGAAGCAGAAAAATTGATAAGGATAAAACAGTATTTACATTATTGTTTCTAAAAGTGACAATTATTTTTTATCACTTCCTTTTTCCATGTGTTCTCACTTTGTTAACAAAGTTACGACAAAATATTTCTCACTTGGAGTACAACACTGTTTGAACACAGCATGTATCGCAGCAGGGGACAGGGTTGAGGTGGGATAACACTGTGTTCTACACACACTGTCTGCTACGTAATCCCCTGATATTAAAATACAAAACTTACATTATGGAACAATGTAAATATTTTACTAGATTAATATTCTTTAGATATTTTTCATTAAATTATTACTGCGCAGTCAATAAAATTGTTGCAAAAACATGGCACAAACTTTGTTACAATTAACACGGAACACACGTTGTTATAATCAACACAGCATAAACTTTGTTACAATCAACACAGCACAAAGTTTGTTACAATCAACATAGTACAAACTTTGTTTTGATCAACATGACATTAATTTTGTTACAATCAACACGGTATAAACTTTGTTACAATCAACACAGCACAAACTTTGTTACAATCAACACGGCACAAACTTTGTTACAATCAACACGGTATAAACTTTGTTACAATCAACACGGCACAAACTTTGTTACAATCAACACGGCACAAACTTTGTTACAATCAACACAGCATAAACTTTGTTACAATCAACACAGCACACACTTTGTTACAATCAACATAGTACAAACTTTGTTTCGATCAACAAGACATACATTTTGTTACAGTCAACACGGCACAATCTTTGTTACAATCAACACGGCACAAACTTTGTTACAATCAACACAGCATAAACTTTGTTACAATCAACACAGCATACACTTTGTTACAATCAACACGGCATAAACTTTGTTACAATCAACATAGTACAAACTTTGTTTCGATCAACAAGACATATATTTTGTTACAGTCAACACGGCACAATCTTTGTTACAATCAACACGGCACAAACTTTGTTACAATCAACATGGCACAAAGTTTGTTACAAGCAACATGACATACATTTTGTTAAAATCAACACAGCACAAACTTTGTTACAATCAACATAGTACAAACTTTGATTCGATCAACATGACATACATTTTGTTACAATCAACATGGAACAAAATTTGTTACGATCAACATAGAACAAACGTTGTTATAATCAATAAGGCACCAACTTTGTTACAATCAACATAGTACAAACTTTGTTTCGATCAACATGACATACATTTCGTTACGATCAACACGCCACAAACGTTGTTATAATTAACTCGGCACACACTTTGTTACAATCAATACGGCACAAATTTTGTAACAATTAGTTTGATTAGTAAAATAAATGACGCATATACATTTTTTAATGTTTTCACAATCAAATGTTTTCACAATCTTGATTTCTCAAAAAATTCCATTAGGACCAACCAATTAAAACCCACGTTCCTCAAGTGCATATGTGTATATAGCATTTTTACACATATGCTACACATATGCACACGGGTTCGTTTGGATTAGCCCAAGAGTGCACAATAGTCGGACGTTAAAAATATATATATATATACACTAACACAAACGGAGATACCTTGTATAAAGCATAAACGGCACATGTGTAAGACTGTTTCCATTCACTTCAGTTCCAAGATGAGCAACCTCTGATTCACATTAACAAGTGACGCAATTTTTGTCAACCGCATCGACCGATTGTTTTGGAATTTGGTACGAAGATATGTTGTATTAAATCCAAATGACACACATATATATATAACATTTTGTCCCATTTTACTTCCGTTTCAAGATGGCGGCCTCTGATTTAACGATAATGAGTGTACGCATTGGCCGTTTGTTTTGAAATTTGGTCGTATAAAGCCAAACGACGCATGTGCAAGATTCTTACCATTCACTTCAGTTTCAAGATGGCGGCCTCTCAGTTTACAATAGAGTGTACGCAGTTTTAGCCAAACGCATTCACAGATTGTTTTGAAATTTGGTACGAATAACGTACGTACAACATGTAGTCCTATTTACTTCCGTTTCAAGATGGCGGTATCTGATTTGACGGTGACATGAGTACGCAATTTTAATCAAACTCACATAAAATATCGAATGATAAATGCGAATGAATCGAGTGATAAAGGGTCTTACAATCATTGGCAATAATGATTCCTACTGGTTTCTTCACATACATTTAATTCTGTACACAGCGAAGCACGGCCACCAAATACTGTTTTGTAATGTGATTATCTTTTACGACAATTTGTTTCAGTTGTTCCGTTAATCAGATTGATCGGAATAAAAAAAACCGTGATTCAAAGTGTTTTTAATTGAAATTTAAGTACAACTGCAGAACAGAAAAAAACACCAAGGCGACGCGCTTTCACGGAAAAAAAACTTTGATGCAATGACGTCAGAAACATGAGCAAAGATTGTTATAAAAGCGAACGTTTTATTAAGGAAAAAGCAATTTCACTCTGCCACAGGTTCAACATTCATTTCAGCTTGGGCGAAGTATTGCGCGGTCTGCTGTTTCCAGAGTGAAAAAAATATAAACATCGCATTAAATAAACGCAGCTATATAAAAAGTGGAATAGGATTGGGTTACAAAAAGAGGAATCTCAGAATTAGCTGTATTGCATTTGCAGATGATATGGCCTTGTTTGCTGAAGCAATGGAGGAAGCAAGGGAGCAGATTCTTGAATTGAAGAAACAAGCAGCTAAAATAGGTCTAAACATATCTTTTTGAAAAGACCAAAATAATGACAAACAACAAATACCCAAATAAATACCTTAAAATCCAAGAACAGAAAATAGAAATTGTAAAAGAGTTCAAATATCTTGGTGAATGGATTAGTTGGAATGCAGATGAAGATAAGGCAATGGAATCCAGGAAAAACAAACTTGAATTGGCCTTCCAATTGACGAAATAAACATACAATAAGAAATCCCTTTCATGGGGGTCCAAAATTAAACATTATAAAACAGTGATCAAGCCGGAAGCACTGTACGCAGCAGAAACATTAACCATGAATCGCATAGGCCAGATAGAAAAGCTTGAAATAACGGAAAGGAAAATCTTAAGAAAAATTATAGGAACAAAATTTCAGGATAATAAGGTAGTATATATAAGAAATGAAGCTCTCTATAAGAAAATTGAAAAACTGTCAGATACTATGAGAAAAAGGAGAATAAATTTTTACGGCCATCTTCTTAGAATGAACTCCAATAGATTGACGAAACAGGTGTTTGATTTTTTCCATAATCGTAAAACAAAACCGAACTGGTTTAAAGAAATTGAAAAAGACCTAATAGAATTAAAAATTACAGAAAATTCACTGCTTGACAAAACTGCTAAGATAAGTACCAAGGACGAAAGAATAAGATTCCAAGATAAAACCAAAATAAGACCTAAACCTGTCATTTCGGAAGATGAGAGGAAAAGAAGATCGGAAAGAATGAAGAGCTACTGGGAACAAAGAAAAGTGCAGCGCGCAAGAAATGATTGATTCAGCGTAACCAAAAGAGGGTGAAACGAAAAGAAGAAAGAAACGCAGCTATACATATCGACTGTCGCGTATGCAAATAAATTGTAAGAAAAACGTTAAAGGAAACTTAAGTACAAAATTGAAACGTTATATTTCCTTAAACAAAAATCTGGCTCGCAAAATACGTCAATGACGTCACGGTAATACATTTTTAAGAAATATAATTTTAGCATTATGCATTTTAAAATGCTAATCTATACAAATTGTAACGATAACTTAGAAATAGTTGATGATTTTGAAACAACATTTTTAAACATTTTAAACCAACACGTTTATACAGGTTAAAGCAGACTGAGAGGAATAACTGATTTAAATAAAAGTACGCGAGCACATATAGTGACATTTTTTTTTCAAAAAACTTGCAGGATCTTTTCGTTCAAAATAAATTGAAAAATTAACAACTACCAAATTTTTCACGATCGTTTTTTATAAAATCTGCTCAAATGTAGTGTGTGTGTGTGTGTGTGTGTGTGTGTGTGTGTGTGTGTGTGTTTCAGCAACTTTGGTCCGACTTGATTCAAACGTGGCACGATTAGGCAAGTCGGTGAAACAGTAAAATTCGTTCGACAGTTTCAAAATGGCGGCCATTTCAAATCTTAAATAATTCGTTACTTTTTCGTCTTAAAAGTCTTTGAAAATATGGTCAATCAACGTTAAAGACTGCATTAATTGGGCCTATGTATTTTCAAAATGTTGAAATTAAAAAATTAATTTTAGGGCGGTCAGGGTTCATTTTCTTATTTCATTTGAAAATTGAAAGTGCTAATATGTGCATTATTAAGTG
>CM040189.1:11720865-11725865 GCA_022606455.1 Callitettix versicolor
TATATTAGCATTTTAAAATGTAAAATTACAAAGGAAACTATTCAGTCGGAATAATAGGCGATCAGCTGATCAGGCAAAGTGGGCATACTGTATATATTAGTTTTTTAAATGTAAAATTACAAAGGAAACTATTCAGTCGGAATAATAGGCGATCAGCTGATCAGGCAAAGTGGACATAGTGTATATATTAGCATTTTAAAATGTAATATTACAACGGAAACTATTTAGTCGGACTAATAGGCGATCAGCTGATCAGGCGAAGTGACACACTGTAAATAATAGCATTTTAAAAATGTAAAATTACAACGGAAACTATTCAGTCGGAATAATAGGCGATCAGCTGATCAGGCGAAGTGGACATACTGTATATATTACCATTTTAAAATGTTAAAATTACAACGGAAAAATCGGACTAATAGGCGATCAGCTGATCATGCAAAGTGGACATACTGTATATATATTAGCTTTTTAAATGTAAAATTACAACGGAAACTATTCAGTCGGACTAATAGGCGATCGGCTGATCAAGCGAAATGGACATACTGTATATATTAGCATTTTAAAATGTAAAATTACAAAGGAAACTATTCAGTCGGAATAATAGGCGATCAGCTGATCAAGCGAAATGGACATACTGTATATATTAGCATTTTAAAATGTAAAATTACAAAGGAAACTATTCAGTCGGACTAATAGGCGATTAGCTGATCAAGCGAAATGGACATACTGTATATATTAGCATTTTAAAATGTAAGATTACAACGGAAACTATTCAGTCGGACTAATAGGCGATCAGCTGATCAGGCGAAATGGACATACTGTATATATTAGCATGTTATAATGTAAAATTACAACGGAAACTATTCAGTCGGACTAATAGGCGATCAGCTGATCAAGCGAAATGGACATACTGTATATATTAGCATGTTATAATGTAAAATTACAACGGAAACTATTCATTCGGAATAATAGGCGATCAGCTGATCAAGCGAAATGGACATACTGTATATATTAGCATTTTAAAATGTAAAATTACAAAGTAAACTATTCAGTCGGACTAATAGGCGATCAGCTGATCAAGCGAAATGGACATACTGTATATATTAGCATTTTAAAATGTAAAACTACAAAGTAAACTATTCAGTCGGAATAATAGGCGATCAGCTGATCAGGCGAAGTGGGCATACTGTATACATTAGTTTTTTTAAATGTAAAATTACAAAGTAAACTATTCAGTCGGAATAATAGGCGATCAGCTAATCAGGCAAAGTGGGCATACTGTATATTAGTTTTTAAATGTAAAACTACAAAGTAAACTATTCAGTCGAAATAATAGGCGATCAGCTGATCAGGCAAAGTGGGTATACTGTATATATTAGTTTTTTAAATGTAAAATTACAAAGTAAACTATTCAGTCGGAATAATAGGCGATCAGCTGATCAGGCAAAGTGGACATACTGTATATATTAGCATTTTAAAATGTAAAATTACAACGGAAACTATTCATTCGGAATAATAGGCGATCAGCTGATCAGGCGAATGGACATACTGTATATATTAGTTTTTAAATGTAAAATTACAAAGTAAACTATTCAGACGGAATAATAGGCGATCAGCTAATCAGGCAAAGTGGGCATACTGTATATTAGTTTTTAAATGTAAAATTACAAAGTAAACTATTCAGTCGGAATAATAGGCGATCAGCTGATCAGGCTAAGTGGGCATACTGTATATTAGTTTTTAAATGTAAAATTACAAAGTAAACTATTCAGTCGGAATAATAGGCGATCAGCTGATCAGGCTAAGTGGGCATACTGTATATTAGTTTTTAAATGTAAAATTACAAAGTAAACTATTCAGTCGGAATAATAGGCGATCAGCTGATCAGGCAAAGTGGCATACTGTATATATTAGTTTTTTTAAATGTAAAATTACAAAGTAAACTATTCAGTCGGAAGAATAGGCGATCAGCTGATCAGGCAAAGTGGGCATACTGTATATATTAGCATTTTAAATGTAAAATTATAAAGTAAACCATTCAGTCGGAATAATAGGCGATCAGCTGATCAGGCAAAGTGGACATAGTGTATATATTAGCATTTTAAAATGTAATATTACAACGGAAACTATTTAGTCGGACTAATAGGCGATCAGCTGATCAGGCGAAGTGACACACTGTAAATAATAGCATTTTAAAAATGTAAAATTACAACGGAAACTATTCAGTCGGAATAATAGGCGATCAGCTGATCAGGCGAAGTGGACATACTGTATATATTACCATTTTAAAATGTTAAAATTACAACGGAAAAATCGGACTAATAGGCGATCAGCTGATCATGCAAAGTGGACATACTGTATATATATTAGCTTTTTAAATGTAAAATTACAACGGAAACTATTCAGTCGGACTAATAGGCGATCGGCTGATCAAGCGAAATGGACATACTGTATATATTAGCATTTTTAAATGTATAATTACAACGGAAATTATTCATACGGAATAATAGGCGATCAGCTGATCAGGCAGTGGACATACGTATATATTAGTTTTTTAAATGTAAAATTACAAAGTAAACTATTCAGTCGGACTAATAGGCGATCAGCTGATCAAGCGAAATGGACATATTGTATATATTAGCATTTTAAAATGTAAAATTACAACGGAAACTATTCAGTCGGAATAATAGACGGCGTCTGTACAAGTCTGACATGAAGCAAGTGGAGCAACCTGTAACCAGATGACACAGTTCTGTGTTCCGTATATTTGGCCAAAACAAAGGAGCAAATTGATCCCTTACCACAACAAAGGCCATCACAGCGATGACAAAGCGATTGTATTGCTACCCTTATCTTACATGTCCCGGTTTGACCAACGGACAAGCAGTGCGGTCATATCAGGAGATTCTTTTCAAAATAGACGAATTCCCTGTGGCTACACATTTCCCTCAGTAGTGTATTTCCCCCGGTATTCCATCCTGAAGCAATGGAAGTGAATACCGAAACGGTAAAAAGTAAACGTGCAAATACACTGTGAAAACGTCTCTCTACGGACAATAATTGCAAAAACAGTTCATCGTGTTTTTGTCAAATTTTGTTCAAATATGAATTTCTCAAGACAATGGTGGTAAATCGGAGAAAAACCAACGATGGTTAGGCATTACTTTTATTTACTTATTTTTTCTCGACTTTGAATTTTTTTCAGTTGCAAATTTGTTGAAATAAAATAGGTTATGGTTCTTCACATTCAACGAAATCTGATAATTCGATTTTGAGAAATTACGCCGATGTTAGTTTTTTTTGTCAGTAACATTTTTTTTTTTTTTTTTTTTTAACGTCCGACTATTGTGCACACTTGGGCTAATGCAGACGATGGGATGACTTATAGCGTATGAAAATGCCAAGCCCTGGCCGGGAATCGAACCCGGGTCCTCGGGATGAAAGCCTAGTACGCTATCAACTAGGCCACCGAGGCGGCCCCTTTTGACAGTAACATCCGAACAGGTTTTTCAGACTTTAAATTTCCAAATAAACGTTGTCTTTAAAATATACAATTCTCGGAACTCGACGTGTTACGAAATAAAACTCTGTGCACATTTATTGAAATCAGGTGTGGGCCTTACTGTAACGACTGTTCCAAAAGGGAGCCGCCTCTGTAGCCTAGTTGATAGCGTACTGGGCTTTCACCCCGAGGACCCGGGTTCGATTCCCGGCCAGGGAATGGCATTTTCATACGCTATAAATCATCCCATCGTCTGCATTAGCCCAAGTGTGCACAATAGTCGGACGTTAAAAAAAAAAAAGTTACATGCATATTTTGATGCAACTTCCTACATATACGTGGTTTATCCGTATCTCAGGACCATTTCCTAGTTTTTTTTCTAGCCATGTTACAACTAGCTTTACAGTTATCAAGCAACTATCCCTAACAAATTCACTTATTCCAGTAAATATCGAACAGACCATCCACTAGCTCACGTGGTGAGACATCTCAGACCCTCAATTAGATACCTGATGTAAATATAAGTTACAGATGTTTAACCACATGGTTTTTATTCAATTTTTTGTAAATTTTTTACAAAATGTACCACAGATACAGTCAAACCAGACCACAAACGGTTCAACAAAATCGGTCAATTATTTTTGCTACTTAAACACACAATAAGCAAAATTTTATAAAAATCAACTGAACCGATTTTAAGAAAATAAAATTAGTTTGCAGTTTTTTACAAAATGTACCACAGATACAGTCAAACCAGAGCACAAACAATAAGTCACTGTACTATATACGGAGCCGCCTCGGTGGCCTAGTTCGTAGCGTACTACGCTTTCACCCCGAGAACCCGGGTTCGATTCCCGGCCAGGGCTTGGCATTTTCATACGCTATAAATCATCCCATCGTCTGCATTAGCCCAAGTGTGCACAATAGTCGGACGTTAAACACAAAAAAAATGTTCCAAAAGGACAGACAACCTAACAGATGATCGTTAAAGTCTGTATTTCACTGAAACGAAAAACACATCCGCAATTAAAGCCCGCAGATAAAACATGAAATATAAATGAGATGCAGCAAACAAAAAGGGGAAATTAAAATAAACGCGATGTTTGAAAAGTAAACAAAACTTGTAGAGACGTCGCTTTATGTTTTGTTTGTTTGTAATTAATCCATTTAGAATTGCACGCGATTTGAATTAACTGAGCAACAACGTGACCTGATTCCAGCTGTTGCTACAATAAAGTAATCCGAATTAAAGCAACACAGTGTTAACATAGTAACGGGGGCGGTTTCATTACTGCTTATACAAACATAATCTTGGCATGCAAATGTCTCGTTGACAGGATGGAAGCAAATTTTTTTTTTTTATTCTCTTTCATCTGGGAAAGTAGATATCAGAATTATTAAAAATTCAAATTCGAATGAAAATTTAAAAAGCTAATTGCATGCAGATTTTCACGCTAATTGTAAAAATGAAATCAGGTTAAAATAACGGATTTCGCTG
>CM040189.1:11730865-11758365 GCA_022606455.1 Callitettix versicolor
TCAGTTTTGTGTTACTGTACAGTCTCAAAATGGAAACATATGAGGCTTGAGAGATCCCTGGTGTTCCGACGAACCTGTACATACCCCATATATATAATTAAACGCAGATTATTATTTTTTGGTGCACACACAATTATTTGTGTCACCTATTGAGCTGTACTTTCACTGGAACACTTACTGCTCCTGTGATTTTGTTTACAAACCTTTCATCGGTTTTATGTTATTGTAAAGTCTTAAAATGGAAACGTATCAGGCTTGAGAGATCCCTGGTGTACGAACCTGCACATACCCCGTATATATAGTTAAACGCAGATCATTATTTTTTGGTGCACACACAATTATTTGTGTCACCTATTGAGCTGTACTTTCACTGGAACACTTACTGCTCCTGTGATTTTGTTTACAAACCTTTCATCGGTTTTATGTTACTGTACAGTCTTAAAATGGAAACATATGAGGCTTGAGAGATCCCTGGTGTACGAAAATGTACATACCCGGTATATATAGTTAAACGCAGATCATTATTTTTTGGTGCACACACAATTATTTGTGTCACCTATTGTGCTGTACATTCACTGGGACACTTACTACTCCCATAATTTTGTTCACAAACCTTTTATCGGTTTTAAGTTATTGTAAAGTCTTAAAATGGAAACGTATCAGGCTTGAGAGATCCCTGGTGTACGAACCTGCACATACCCCGTATATATAGTTAAACGCAGATCATTATTTTTTGGTGCACACACAATTATTTGTGGCACCTATTCAGCTGTACTTTCACTGGAACACTTACTGCTCCTGTGATTTTGTTTACAAACCTTTCATCGGTTTTAAGTTATTGTAAAGTCTTAAAATGGAAACATATGAGGCTTGAGAGATCCCTGGTGTTCCGTATATGTAACCGAATATGTAGTTAAACGCAGATCATTATTTTTTGGTACAAAACCGATCGGAATGCTTAGTATAATAATATATGAAAGATTATAATGGCTGGAATGGTTGGACAAGCTGTTAAGAATGTCAAAGTAGATTTTTGTGCCAAATTTGAAAGAAATCGGACCAAAATTGCGAACACTAGGTAACACAACGATTTATGTACTGTATGTAGTGACGTAGGCCGGATAAATACCCAGTGGGAAGGGTATTTATAAATTGAATATTTAATAACTGACATTATGAATATTCACGAGGGTAATTTTAGTTTCTGTTCTTTATACAAGACGTTTTGATGGTGTAGGGCAATAAAGGACTACGCAGTTATTTAATTCATTACAGTGAATTAAAAAACAGTATTTACCATCCAATAAAACTTTGGAAAAATTAGTAACTTGTCCGGGTACTTATAACTTTTTTGGAAAAACCGTTATTCGCATAATAAGAAAACAGGAAAACAGAACGGACGTTAATAAAGAAAACGAAGATTTTGGAAGCGGAAAAGTCCTCCAAGCTAAACAATAGTGCTGAGAGCGCGGAAGATTTTAAGTACTGTACCAGGATAATGCGCAGGATGTCAGGCGTCGTTTAATCTCCATCTTCATCTAAGTGCTTAACGTCTCGAAGAAACCTTCCTGTCCTTTAAGCGAGAATAATATGTATTTTTTTTTTTTTTTTTTTTTTTTAACGTCCGACTGTTGTGAACACTTTGGCTAATGCAGACGATGGGATGATTTAGAGCGTACGAAAATGCCAAGCCCTCGCCGGGAATCGAACCCGAGTCCTCGGGGTGAAAGCCCAGTACGCTATCCACTAGACCACCGAGGCGGCTGAATAATATGTAAAAGCATAACAGTAAATTGCACACCACTCTCAAGGCCATTAAAGTACTTGTACTAAATATTACGAACCAATTTTAAGGAAGATTTTACCAAATTTCAATTGGAAAATGAATTAGCCGCCTCGGTGGCCTAGTGGATAGCGCACTAGGCTTTCACCCCGAGGACCCGGGTTCGATTCCCGGCGAGGGCTTGGCATTTTCATACGCTATAAATCATCCCATCGTCTGCATTAGCCCAAGTGTGCACAATAGTCGGACGTTAAACACAAAAAAAAAAAAAAAAGGAAAATGAATTATTAGAGCTGCCATCATAAGTGGTCTAGACTTTGAAATAAGCTACAATCCTAACATATATATTATTTTTTTGAATAATCGTTAAAACTTTAGCGATTTCCGTACGATCCGATTCCAGCTTGCAAAAGTTCGTTACCCAGCCAACTGGTCAACAGTTTCAAAATGGCGATCATTTCTTTTTTTAAAAATATTACCTTTTCACCACGCGTAATCAGCGCTAACATATCTGCATTATTATTTTAAATTTTCAATGTAAGCCTGTTTTGAAAACTTCAAATATACGGATTTAAATCAACAGCGGTACAGATTCGCGGAAATTCGCTTCTATCACGTCAGCGAAACAGTCGAGTGCGGATATTTTTTCCCTAAACTAAATTTCGATTTTACGTGTACACTGTATTTAGTAATTTTTAATTACAAATTGTTAAACAATTTTATTACTGAATACCCAGTGCTGTTCAGGATGAGCATTTGAATAAAATGTGATCCAAAATCCGTGAAACCTTTGACAGATTTTTGAAAAACTGTTCTTTTATCAAAAGCAGTTTAAGCACACACAAACGTGGGGACAAAATGCATCCGAAGAGACTGCAGACATTTCATTTTATAACTTTTTTTTTAAAAAAAGCGTTTTTATTTTGGCAATGTTTCTATCCCAAATGCCAAAATAAACAATGATGTTTAAAATTTGTATATACGAGGGCTATTCAGAAAGTAGATTACGTTTTTGGATAAAAAAAAAACTAAGTACAGGAAAAAAATTTTATTATATACATTTGAAAGAGGAACTAAAATACTATTTTTCGACATAATCGCCAAACAAATTTAGACATTTGTCATATCGGTGAACTAGCTTTGAAATTCCCGTGTCGTAGAATTCCGCCGCCTGTGACGCCAGCCAGTCAGTCACGCCCGCGCGGAGATCTTACGACAAAGATGGTGAATCATTTCTTGATCGCATCGTAACGGGAGATGAGACTTGGGTTAAGCACGTTACCTGTGAGACAAAACTACAGTCTATGGAGTGGGGGCACACAAATTCCCCCAAAAAACCGAGGCACACAATTGATAATTAAAATACTTATCACAAAATAAATACACGGATATTTGCATATTACGTGTACACTACGATGGTACTGTTTTCATATACAAAAGGCATTACACACGCAGTAAATGTTAAATGACAGATAAATATCAATTATCAGTTAAAGCGCCAGTGATACACGCCGATCACGTTGAGTGCATTAATATAATATCCGGGATAAGCGATGCTATGCAACCGACCGCTATTCTGTACACATGCATACATTCTGTTTTAAAATAACTGTTACTTATTGCAATGTTCACGTTATTATCGTTCATTGTTAATTACGAATTTTCATTGTCGTTCATTCTAATTGTTATTACGAATTTTGCTATTGTGCACACAGACATAGTATTGGATTTAAGAGTGTTTTCCTGTTAGCAGTGAATGCTCTGAACAGCTAAGTAACGGTGAAAAGTAGCAGTGATTTAATCACAGTTACATACATTTTTTCTTTTTTTTCCGACGAAAAATCGTTAAGGTTATCATCGCCGAGGCACGATATTAATAAAATAACATTTAGGGGTATCACGAAATAAAAATTAACAGTAAATTAAAACAATATACAATAACAATTATAAATATTATTCCTAAAACTAGTTAACAGTAAAATATAACAATAAATAAAACTAAACAACAAGGAAAACAAAGCAAACAATAACAAATTCAGATAAATAAATAGACACAAATATACAACTTGTTGGAGGGCTGTAAAGAGGCCCTGCAATATTATTTTAAGTTAAATTTTATTTAACAAATTCAGACGATGAAAGAATTTCAGCGTCCGGTCAATGGCCGAGACACTATCTCCCAACGTCCTCTGCATACTATTCCCCAGACCACACACACGCCGTATATTTTGGAAACCATCACAGTCTAGCAATATATGTATTTGATGGTTTCTCTACAAAACCCGCACCGAGGCGGGTCCCCACGTTCCATCAGAAATCCATGTGTTACAATGGAGTCCACAGTTACAAACAAGACAACGCGATGCCTTAAGCTATCTGTTCCTGCTTTTTATCACGCTAGTAAAGCTTTAATCAAAAATACTTATCAAAAGGTTTTAAAATGAAAATAGAGGGATATAATCAAATTAGTACAATAAGTGAAGGGCCACGGGGAAGAACGATCGTAGTCCTGACACCACAATTTTCAGAATTAAATTTTTAGTTTTCAAATCGATTACATAACTTAAAAATTGGTATAAAAATAATTTTCTTAAACTTTGCACATTTTAAAACAGCATTCATTACATATTCAGAAATAAAAAATAATTAACAGATGAAACATGAACAGTTAAATTCAAAACAAAAAGATGTCCTGACTTTGAATACAGTTTCATTATAGTAACATAGCCACCGGACCACATATTCAAATGTTAAGGATTATATACCTATTCTTCCCGTCAGTGGTCTATCAAATCACCTCATAAAGGCTACCGCGGTTTCAAAACTCTATAGATTCATCTTCAGGCCATACAAAATGTTAAATCCCTTTGTCGAGGTCGTCACGAAGTCAAACAAATGACTAGGGCAATCCAGCTGATCAATTCTCCAAGATATTTGATTTTTTTTATTTAATTTTTTCGTCTATTTAATTAAAAGAAAATAAAACAACTAGGCCTTATTAGTTAAAGTAAAATAAATAACGTTATTTTATTGACATCAATAACAGACAAACTTTTATTTCACGTAATAGTCGGTAATATTTTATTATTGCTTTGCGCACGTAAGTTGTGGCATTTTAAATATTTGGAATGTACGACCGTTGAATAAACGTACTAGAATGTGAGTGCTACGTACTAGAATGTGAGTGATAGAATATCCTTATAAGATATGTGAGTGCTCGCTACTGGTGGCATCTTGCGGCAGAGTGTTTAACTACAATTAACTAGACAATAGTACTGTATATTTTCTCAAACGTTGCAACATTCGTAACGGCAAATAGTTCAATTACTTTGACTTCAGCATCTGATATCGAGCACGCTTTTTCTAATAATGGCTGTACTTCGAGTCCGTTTATATTCAGTGGCCAGACTGTATGAACGGTTGAACGAATTTTACTAAGTATCGAACTTGTCCAAGCTATTGCCAAAACGATTTTTGATAAAATTTTAACCAAATCGGACCTAAATTGCGAACGTGAGAGTGCTAACACACACACACACACACACACACACACACACACACACACACACACACACACACACACACACACACACAAATGTTTTAAAATCCTAAAATGTAATATGTGGGTCACAATTAAAGCACAAGGTCACAAGATCGAGGTTTTACTATGACTGTCGCTCCAATGGATCATTTTTTTCAACGGGAAAAATGTAATATGTGGGTCACAATTAAAGCACAAGGTCACAGGATCGAGGTTTTACTATGATTGTCGCTCCAATGGATCATTTTTTTCAACGGGAAAAATGTAATATGTGGGTCACAATTAAAGCACAAGGTCACAAGATCGAGGTTTTACTATAATTGTCGCTCCAATGGATCATTTTTTTCAACGGGAAAATGTAATATGTGGGTCACAATTAACGCACAAGGTCGCAGGGTCAAGGTTTTACTATGATTGTCGCTCCAATGGATCATTTTTTTCAACGGGAAAATGTAATATGTGGATCACAATTAACGCACAAGGTCACAGGGTCAAGGTTTTACTAAGACTGTCGCTCCAATTGATCATTTTTTTCAACGGGAAAATGTAATATGTGGGTCACAATTAACGCACAAGGTCACAGGGTCAAAGTTTCACTATGATTGTCGCTCCAATTGATCATTTTTTTCAACGGGAAAATGTAATATGTGGGTCACAATTAAAGCACAAGGTCACAGGGTCAAGGTTTTACAATGATTGTCGCTCCAATTGATCATTTTTTTCAACGGGAAAATGTAATATGTGGGTCACAATTAAAGCACAAGGTCACAGGGTCAAGGTTTTACAATGATTGTCGCTCCAATTGATCATTTTTTTCAACGGGAAAATGTAATATGTGGGTCACAATTAAAGCACAAGGTCACAGGGTCAAGGTTTTACTATGATTGTCGCTCCAATGGATCATTTTTTCAACGAAAATTCGTTAAATACCAGTTAAACGCAGTAAACATATACACTGTTTAAATTAATATAAAAAAAACAACTTGCAGGCTTGAAAACGGTGACGAGAATTTTGGTGAACTGTCCGCGTCGGTTGGATGCCTACCCTCCCTCAACCCCTGGAGTCATAAAGCCTTTTGTCCTTAATTAACCCTCGCCACACCATATCACATCGCATTAAAGTCGACCTTCCCATGCAGAGCGTGTTACGTGAGTGTGATATTAATTTGAATTAATTAGTGGCTGAATACAGTTGCAGCCCTGTGCTAAAAATCCTCATTTTTTACAACACAACATATTCGTTATATAAAAGTTGAGGCTAGTGGGACTGCATAATTATCCGAACAGGGGGCCCGTGCGAAATCTCGCACTATGAAAGTTTTAAGTGATAAGGGTGCGATTTTGTGATTAAATTTAATAATTTTAGTCAATACAGTGAAAAAAACAAAAATGTCTGAAGATACAGGCTGACGTATAAAAGAAATTTAAACAAAATCCTTTTAGACTCCATCTCAAAATAGGCAGACAGATATATTTAATTAGACAAACAGATATCTAATTACGACTAGTCTTAGATTCAAGTGTGTTGGACCTTACAGCCCTCAGCTGCTTCTATAGCCTACTTCGTGCACATCAACTATACGGTCCATGTTATCTTATTCTTCTTAACTGGTTTATCTATGACATCGATAGAATTCTCTCTTCTACTTGTTCAAGTAGTCTTGACATTCGGAGAGGTACAGTCCAACGTGTCCTAACGCAGACGGTGGAAGATTATCTTTTTGATGTTATCGGTTTTATCAAACCATAGTTACTAGTCGTAAATCATTACAGTCCATTCCTTATTACTTGCAACCGGATGTAAACATACGAGGTGTGTTCAGAAAATAAGGAGAATTTTTTTAAATTTAGCGGGCTTGGAAAGTTCGATTGTCAAACATTTTTATTATTATGTTGGTATACATGCCCTTGAAGTATGATAAAACTTTCAGCTGTTTTCATTGTTGACTTTGTCTGTGACAGCTACTAAGGTTAGACGTGTTTTTATGAGCTCGGCGATTTTCGTTTGTTAAAAGAAATGGATCAAAGAATTTGTATCAAATTTTGCGTAAAAAAATGGAATAAAGTGTGTGAAATGTTAACAAAGGCCTATGGTGAGTCTGCTGTGAGTAAAGCAAGAGTTTACGAGTGGTATAAGCGTTTCCAAGAAGGCCGTGAAGACGTTGAAGATGACGAACGGCCATCCACACACGCAAATGACGATCCATTTGCACACACACGCACACACGCGCCCGCCCGCACAACACGCACTCCCCGCGCGCGCACACACACACAAAAACACACACTCATTCACACACGCACACACAGTACTATTAAATACTGTTGACTTTGTCTGTGACAGCCACTAAGGTTAGACGTGCTTTTATGAGCTCGACGATTTTCGTTTGTTAAAAGAAATGGATCAAAGAATGTGTATCAAATTTTGCATAAAAAATGGAATAATGTGTAACAAAGTGTGTGAAGTGTTAACAAAGGCCTATGGTGAGTTTGCTATGAGTAAAGCGGAGTTTACGTGTAGTATAAGTGTTTCCAAGAAGGCCGTGAAGACGTTGAAGATGACCAACGCCCTGGACGCCCCAGCACAACAACCGATGAAAACGTTGAAAAAGTGAAAGAAATGGTTATCAACAATCGCCGAATCACAATTAGAGAGGTCGCTGATGATGTTGGCATATTGATTGGATCATGTCATGACATTGTTTCCAATGTTTTGTGTATTAAACGCGTGGTAGCAAAATTCGTTCCAAAATTGTTGAATTTTGAACAAAAACAGCTGCGAATGGAAGTCGCTCAGGAGTCACTAAATGAAGTCAACGACGATGCAGAATTACTGAAACGTATTATAACAGGTGACGAAACATGGGTTTACGGATATGACGTCGAAACTAAAGCTCAGTCATACCAGTGGAGGCATTCTGGCTCGCCAAGACCGAAAAAGGCTCGACAAGTGCGGTCGAACGTGAAGGTTATGCTCACTGTGTTTTTCGATATTAATGGCATAGTGCATCATGAATTCCTGCCACCAGGTGAAACGGTCTATAAGGAGTACTACCTACACGATCAACGCCGTTTGCGTGATGCAATCCGAAAAAAACGAGTAAAACAAGAGTTTACGGGTGGTATTATAAGTGTTTCCAAGAACGCCGTGAAGACGTTGAAGATGACGAACGCCCTGGACGACCCAGATCATCGACAACCGATGAAAACGTAGAAAAAGTGAAAGAAATGGTTATGAACAATTAGTTAAATCCGATTTGACTTTTGCGCAAAAAAATCGATTTGGAATTAGGCTGGAAAAATTCTTTAGGCGAAATGAGTTTATCTGTTTCAGAATGGCAGTTAATTTTCGTATGTTAATGACTTGATTTAACCAGACTGTTAAAGCTATTAACCTGCAATGGTGGAATCAAGTTTCCCAATCGTCTGCATTAGCCCAAGTGTGCACAATAGTCGGACGTTAAACACCAAAAAAAAAAAAAAAAAAAAAAAAAAAAATCAAGTTTTCCAATAAATATGTAAAACAAAACTTGCGGCTTCGCTGTCTCAATTTAAAAAGTAGTTGAGCCGCCTCGGTGGTTTTTTTTTTCATTACTAGCTTCATAACTACAAGCTTAGAGGGTATACCCGGGCGTGTGCCCATTATACCCCCTATTTAGCCGCGCTTCGCATTTACATTCTACTAAATCTTAAATCTACTAAACATCATATTCCTAACTTACATCTAATACAATTATTTAAAACTCAAATGAAACTTATACCCTAAAAATGCATCTGCCATTGTAATTAAACCCTACTTTCGAAAAAGAAATTAACCAGTGTGCCATTGTGCCTTTGTGCCTTTATGACTTATACTTATACTTATACTTATGATCTAACAAATATTAACTATATATAAGAAATAAAGAGAAACTGCAAAAACAAAACCAAAAATTTAGCAAGTCCATTTAACCACCTTAGTTATTCTTGTGGAATTAAGTTTTTACCTGAGCCATAGCGACAGCTATGCCTCAGGTACACTATTTATATGGTGCCATTCACACACTCTCATTCATCCTCTTAGCTTTTAGTATTCCAGCCACAAACTCTCGACGCCTCGGTGGTCTAGTGGATAGCGTACTAGGTTTTCACCCCGAGGATCCGGGTTCGATTCCCGGCCAGGGCTTGGCATTTTCATATACTATAAATCATCCCATCGTCTGCATTAGCCCAAGTGTGCACAACAGTCGGACGTTAAACGCCAAAAAAAAAAGTAGTTAAAAACATTTTTCGCCTAAAAAATATTTGGTTTATTTGGTGAAACAGAATTTTTGTGTTAAAAAAAATCGGACGCAATTCGAATTATCAAGTGTCTGCGGACAATGAACTTGTAGGTAATAGATTCGATATGGCCGACAAGATCTACAGGCACTGAAGAGTTCAGCTGAGACAATTTCATCGTTTGACATATTTATAGAAGCGAAAAACTAATAAAAAATTAATCAGCAACTCTTTCCGCCCTCGGAGAAAATTCAGTCAAAATCACATTACTTTCATTACTTTTAATTTAAAATCTGATGCTCTAATTAGCGAGGCAGCGAAGAGAGGAAATCGAAATTATCTCCTTCGGATTTATCACTATTTCTCTCGCTATACGAATATGTTTAAAGCATAATCGTAAAATGAATATTGCAATAACGTTACTAAGAGCTTCATATACTAAAAAACGTTTTTACAAGTAAAATTTGTCCCTAGCCGCCTCGGTGGCCTAGTTGATAGCGTACTAGGCTTTCACCCCGAGAACCCGGGTTCGATTCCGGCCAGGGCTTGGCATTCTCTTACCCTGTAAATCATCCCATCGTCTGCATTAGCCCAAGCGTGCACAATAGTCAAACGTTAAAAAAAAAAAAAAAAAAAAAAAAAAATTGTCCCAATTGGTCAACATTACTTTATAAGATTTGCTCACAAATTTTGATCGTAGGCCCTACATAAACACATATAACCCAAAGTTAACACATAAATTTTAAATGATAAGACACTCACAGTTCGAAGTAAATCGGCAAAAGAAAGAAAAACATCGCGGCACGGAACTATTTCAGCGGTAACTAATGCCAGTAATAATTTGTTTACGCTATTTGCAAAATTTTGTTATCACCATTAAATTCAACAATAAAATCTGTATGTATTAGTTTTTAAAAAAAATTTAATACCGTTTACAATTTTGAAATACAAGTTTATACAGTTTTAAAAATCTTTAAGTTGAAATTACCGACGTTTTGAAACTGTTAAACGAATTTCTTTTCCAAGTGATTATAAATATCGATACATACACGCTCAAGCACACACACACAAGCGCGCGCGCACTCAAACAAGTAGAAACGCGCATACACACACACACACACACACACACGCCCGCACGCGTTACACGCACTCTCTCTCGCGCGCACGCACGCGCCCGCCCGCACAACACGCTCTCCCCCGCGCGCGCACACACACACACACACACACACACACACACACACACACACACACACACACACACACACACACTGAAGCACAAACGCGCCCGCCCGCACAACACGCACTCCCCACGTGCGCGCACACACAAAAACACACACACATTCACACACACACACATACGCCCGCACGCGCTACACGCACTCTCGCTCGCGCACACACACGCACCCGACCGCACAACACGCACTCCCCGCGCGCGCACACACATACAAACACACACACTCACACCCACTAAAGCACACACGCGCCCGCCCGCGCTACACGCATTCTGCGCGTGCACACACACGCACACACGCGCCCGCCCGCACAATACGTACTCCCCGCGCTCGCATACACACACACACACGCGCGCGCGCGCGCGCGCCCGCCCGCACAACACGCACTCCCCACGCGCGCGCACACACATTCACACACACACAAACACACACACTGAAGCACACACACGCCCGCACGCGCTACACGCACTCCTCGTGCGCGCGCACACACACACGTACAAACACACACACACACACACACACACACACACACTGAAGCACACACGCGCCCGCCCGCGCTACACGCATTCTGCGCGTGCACACACACGCACACGCCCGCACAGTAAGCACTCCCCGCGCTCGCACACACACACACACACACATATCGAAGTTCCGGGAGAGGGTGTTTTACCACGATAGGCACTACAATAGCTCATTTTCGATCAAAATTAGACAATAAACCCTGACGGCAACAATTGTTTCCAATTTACCAGGTCAGGGTTATTTGGATTTGTGTTTCTAAAACTGTGCAAACGCGCGCGCGCACACACACACGCGTGTAGTTTAAATATCAACTCAAATCTTTCAACGTAGGTCTAATATAAAATATCACCTCAAAAAGTGTAAAAGTGTATTGAGGAACTTAAGTGAAGGAATATGCCTAAAGGATTTTTACGCAGTACCATTATAAGAATGAATAAATTTCCAGGCCCTACTGTTGTACTGCGACCTTATAGATCTATACTTCCTGAGATGCTCGGTTACAGTGCCTTTTCCAGCCCTAGTCTCTTAATAAAGTCTAAGATTTTGAAAGGATTAAAAGTGGGTAACTCCCAACTTGTGTCTCCCCAGTTCGTTATCAAGGTGGTTGCGGATGTTTGCTCTGCCAATTCCCTTGAAATTGTTTCTTTCTATTGACCTTCATCGCTCAGGTTTTGCTTCATTTGGCCAACCTTTAGCTTTGCGGTGAGATCATGTAATTCTATTTTCCATACTTAATCATATCAGGGCTCCGTTTGATACACCATTAGATAGCAATTAGTCCATCAACACAGGTCACTTTAAACTATGTAATGAGTATGCGCGTGTATTACATACTTCGTACAGTGAAAACGTAAAATATCTTGTGATTCGACAAAGTCTGTGAACACTATCACACAGTACGAGGTGTGTTCAGAAAGTAACGAGAATTTTAATTTTTTGAACAAAATATTTATTTATTCTTCTACACTGATGTTGTCGCCTTCAAAATAGTCCCCATTGGAGATTATGCAGTTGTGCCAGCGCTTCTTCCAATCATCGAAACACTTCTCAAACTCGATCTTTGATCGCCACTAGTTCTTTCAGCGATGCGCTTTTAATGTCATATACGGCTGTAAAACGACGGCCCTTTAAGGTTCTCTTTATTTTTTGTAAATAGGAAAAAGTCACACGGAGCCATGTCTAGCGAATATGGAGGCTGGGGCATCGTTACAGTACTGTTTTTGGCCAGAAATTCACGAACAAGCGATGAAGTGTGAGCTGGTGCATTATCGTGGTGCAAAAGCCATGAATTGCTTTTTCCACAGATCCGGGCGTTTTTTTCGAATTGCTTCACGCAAACGGTGTTGAACTTATAGATAGTACTCCTTATTGACCGTTTCACCTGGTGGCAGGAATTCATGATCCACTATGCCATTAATATCGAAGAACACAGTGAGCATAACCTTCACGTTCGACCGCACTTGTCGAGCCTTTTTCGGTCTTAGCGAGCCAGAATGCCTCCATTTAGATGATTGAGCCTTAGTTTCGACATCATATTCGTAAACTCATGTTTCGTCACCTGTTATAATACGTTTCAGTAATTCTGCATCGTCGTTGACTTCATTTAGTGATTTCTGAGCAACTTTCATTCGCCGCTGTTTTTGTTCTAAATTCAACAATTTTGGAACGAATTTTTCTGCCACTCGTTTCATACACAAAACATTGGAAACATTCTTTTGATATGATCCAGTCGATATGCCAACATCAGCGACCTTTCTAATTGTGATTCGGCGATTGTTGATAACCATTTCTTTCATTTTTTCCACGTTTTCATCGGTTGTTGATGTGCTGGGGCGTCCAGGGCATTCGTCAACTTCAACGTTTTTACTGCCTTCTTGGAAACGCTTATACCACTCGTAAACTCTTGCTTTACTCATATCAGACTCACCTTAGGCCTTTGTTAACATTTCGCGCACTTTGGTACACTTTATTCCATTTTTTACTCATAATTTGATACAAATTCTTTGATCCATTTCTTTTGACAAACGAAGATCGCCGAGCTCATAAAAACTCGTTTAACCTTAGTGGCTGTCACAAAGTCAACAAATAGCTGAAAGTTTTATCATACTTCAAGAGCATGTATACCAACATAATAAAAAAAATGCTTGACAATCGAACTCTCCAATCCTGCGAAATTTAAAAATTCTCGTTACTTTCTGAACAAACCTCGTATAGTCTCTTGTCTTGAATAAATGATGTTTTGAAAGCGATATGCGTCAATATTTCAGTATAATAGGGAGGAGTGAAAGTGACATAGACCTAAGATATTGACAAGTCTGACGTCCTTACAGAAAGAAAAGAATGACATTTACGTATTCAGATAAGTGGTTTTGTGTACAGGCACTCCAGACGATACTGTAGATCTACTGTTTACCTGTAATGGTGAAATTTATAAAACAAATAAAATTATATCCGTCTGCCTTTACGAAGCTCCCAGTGTTAGCACGAAGAACAGTGCGGTACAACTATACGAACTACTGAATATATCCTACCACACTGATGATTAGTAAATACACAACACAAAAATATTTTATGAAATTTCTTGTGGAATGAGTTATGCAGTGTCTATCGTCATAAAACCCAGACTCGGAACGTGAAAGGAGCATGAATCCTGACTTACTGATCACGTTTCAATGAGTCGTTCGTGTGTGTGTGTGTGTGTGTGTGTGTGTGTGTGTGTGTGTGTGTGTGTGTGTGTGTGTGTGTGCACGCGCGCGTGGGAGATTAAGATACGTACAAAATCCAATGTAACTTGAAAAACCGGGCCGATTTTCCAGGTTATCTTGTTGTTGGCAGATTAACCGATTCTGTAGGGGGAGGTGTAATTAAACGCGAAAAAGTGTTTTCTCGATAGAGGTTGCATAAAGGAGCATTTTAATATTTCATTACACGAGATATAAATAACACTATTCATCATTATACTGCACTTCTCCTATTATAAATATAATTATGATCAGTACCACTAGTTCACATTCAAAGCTTTGTCACCTGAAATATTTCAACATTTCGAAAGGCAACCATTTTCAAAGGCCTTAGATATCTTCTCTAGCGTAAGCCTAACATAAAATATCACCTCAAATCTTTTGAAAATTTCGAAAGGAACCATTTTCAAAGACCTTAAATATCTTCTCCGCTGTAGGCCTAACATAAAATATCACCTCAAATCTTTAAACTTTTCGGAAAGGAACCATTTTCAAAAGCTTTAGATTATCTTGTCCGGCGTAGGCCTAACATAAAATATCACCTCAAATCTTTCAACATTTCGAAAGGACACCATTTTCAAAAGCTTTAGATTATCTTGTCCGGCGTAGGCCTAACATAAAATATCACCTCAAATCTTTCAACATTTCGAAAGGACACCATTTTAAAAAGCTTTAGATTATCTTCTCCGCCGTAGGCCTAACATAAAATATCACCTCAAATCTTTCAACGTTTCGAAAGGACACCATTTTCAAAAACCTTAGATATCTTCTCCGGCGTAGGCCTAACATAAAATATCACCTCGAATCTTTCAACATTTCGAAAGGAACCATTTTCAAAAGCTTTAGATTATCTTGTCCGGCGTAGGCTAACATAAAATATCACCTCGAATCTTTCAAAATTTCGAAAGAAAACCATTTTCAAAGGCCTTAGACACTTCTCCGGCGCAGGCCGAACATAAAATATCACCTCAAATCTTTCAACATTCCGAAAGTAAATCACTTTCAAAGGCCTTAGACACTTCTCCGGCGCTGGCCTAACATAAAATATCACCTCAAATCTTTCAACATTCCGAAAGAAAACCACTTTCAAAGGCCTTAGACACTTCTCCGGCGCAGGCCTAACATAAAATATCACCTCAAATCTTTCAACATTCCGAAAGAAAACCACTTTCAAAGGCCTTAGACACTTCTCCGGCGCAGGCCGAACATAAAATATCACCTCAAATCTTTCAACATTCCGAAAGAAAACCATTTTCAAAGACCTTTAGACATCTTCTCCGGCGTAGGCCGAACATAAAATATCACCTCAAATCGTTCACCATTTCGAAGGGAAACCATTTTCAAAGACTTTAGATATCTTCTCCGGCGTAGGCCTAACATAAAATATCACCTCAAATCTATCAACATTCCGAAAGGAAACCACTTTCAAAGACCTTAGATAACTTCTCTTAGCGTAGGTCTAACATAAAATATCACCTCAAATCTTTAAACTATTCGGAAAGGAACCATTTTCAAAAGCTTTAGATTATATTGTCCGGCGTAGGCTAACATAAAATATCACCTCGAATCTTTCAACATTTCGAAAGGAACCATTTTCAAAGACCTTAAATATCTTCTCCGCCGTAGGCCTAACATAAAATATTACCTCAAATCTTTCAATATTTCGAAAGAAAACCATTTTCAAAGGCCTTAGATAACTTCTCTTAGCGTAGGTCTAACATAAAATATCACCTCAAATCTTTCAATATTTTGAAAGGAAACCATTTTCAAAAGCTTTAGACATCTTCTCCGGCGTAGGCCTAACATAAAATATCACCTCAAATCTTTCAATATGTCGAAAGGAAACCACTTTCAAAGGCCTTAGACACTTCTCCGGCGCAGGTCGAACATAAAATAAACACTCGGAATCGTGCAATCACATCCAGCGGCAGTAAAACAATCTAAGGATAACGTCTGAGTCATTAGATTAATGCAAAAACCCGGCTAAGAACTGCATTAAATTGCCTTCCGCTTTGTATTATCTTAACGGATTCAGCGCTCCAGGGGAAGGTCCCATTTCCTCGAGGATTACCGGAGAATAACAACGTCAGCGCACTCGCTTTGTCTCGCGTTCACTTACGCATCACGCATTTGTACTGTCTGAAATACAATTTTGTGTTCGTTAATTTAGGATCCGTGCAAATCGGCGAAGAACTTTACAATAAACGATTTTCGTTTTTAAATTTTTTATTATTTTAAAGCGAAAAGCATATTGAGACTATTATCGCCTCCCTAAGTAAGTGTGAGTGTAAAGTGTTAAAGTCGTAAGTGTAGTGTTGTAAGTGTAAGTGTGTGTTAGACTCGGGTTCCGCGAGGGACGTCTAAATCCTCTCAATAGTCTGCACCCCTCTGCGGGGAATAATTACTTCTGACGTGATGGCAGCGACCACATCAAACATCACAAAATTGGAATTTTGTACTTTACAATAAAAAACGGAAAGCTAACTCTGACAGTCCTACCATTCAAATTTATTCTGCTTTTAATCTGAAATAGAGCTTGACCGTTTAAAATTGTAGTTCATGCTGAGGTTAAATCAGATTTTTAAAAAAGTATAAGATACAAAAGTTATTACATTTCTGAGGTTCTAAACGGACGATATTAGTAATGTTTAAATAGATTTTGCTAGGTAACGTAAATGTTTAAATGGATTTTGCTAAAGCAACGGAAATGTTTAAATGGATTTTGCAAGATAACGGAAATGTTTAAATGGATTTTGCAAGATAACGGAAATGATTTAATGTATTTTTCAAGATAACGAAAATATTTAAATGGATTTATCAAGATAACGAAAATGTTTAAATGGATTTTGCTAAAGCAGCGGAAATGTTTCAATGGATTTTGCAAGATAACGGAAATGTTTAAAAGGATTTTGAAAGATAACGGAAATGTTTAAAAGGATTCTGCAAGGTAACGGAAATGTTTAAATGGATTTTGCAAGGTAACGTAAATGTTTTAATGGATTTTGAAAGATAACGGAAATGTTTAATTGGATTTTGCAAGATAACGGAAATGTTTAAATGGATTTTTCAAGATAACGAAAATGTTTAAATGGATTTTGCTAAGCCAGCGGAAATGTTTAAATGGATTTTGCAAGATAACGGAAATGTTTAAAAGGATTTTGCAAGATAACGGAAATGTTTAAATGGATTTTTCAAGGTAACGGAAATGTTTAAATGAATTTTGCAAGGTAATGGAAATGTTTTAATGGATTTTGAAAGATAACGGAAAAGTTTAAAAGGATTTTGCAAGATAACGGAAATGTTTAAATGGATTTTGCAAGATAACGGAAATGTTTAAATGGATTTTGCAAAATAACGGACATGTTTAAATGGATTTTGAGAGATAACGGAAATGTTTAAATGGATTTTGCAAGATAACGGAAATGTTTAAAAGGATTTTGCAAGGTAACGGAAATGTTTAAATGGATTTTGCAAGATTATGGAAATATTTTAATGGATTTTGATAAGTGACAGAAATGCTTACATTAATTTTGTTAGTTAACGGAAATATTTAAATGGTAACCAACGAACTATTACTACAATCAATTTTTCTGCCAAGTTTTCTTAAAATCGGATCAAAATTTCGAACTCACACAATTATTTCTGTAATATTGCATTGCTTCTCAAAAGATTACCGAAATTACCTAATTATTTTCGTTAACGAGCCCCAATGAACTACCGCTATTTTGCAACCAAGCACCGTTTACACTCAGATATTTTTTTCTTTAACAAGGACTACTATTATTTATTTATTTTTTTTGCAAATGAGAACAAATATTAAATAATTATTTTTGTCAATAAGGACCACTACAACTAAATTACTTTTGCAATCGAAGACCACTAATAAACAATTATTTTTTCAAACAACGACTTCTATTACCCAATTACTTTGTCAACAAGGATCACTAATATTATAAATTAGTTTTGCAATCGAGGACCACTATTACATAATTATTTTTTCCAAACAAGGGCCTCTATTACTCAGTTATATTTGTCAAAAAGGACCAATTACATTTAATTACTTTTGAATCACGAACTGCTATTACCCAATTAATTTTGTCAACAAGGACCAGTAACATAACTTTTGCAATCGAGGACCACTAAACACATTTATTTTTTCAAACAAGGACTTTTACTATGCAATTAATTTTGTTAACAAGGACCACTAACATTACTTTCGCAATCGAGGACCACTAATACACAATTATTTTTTCAAACAGGACTTTTACTATCCAATTAATTTTGCCATCAAGGTCTTTTACTACCCAATTAATTTGCCAATAAGGACCACTAGCATTACTTTTGCATCGAGTACCACTAATGCACAATTATTTTTTCAAACAAGGACCTCTATTACTCAGTTATATTTGTCAAAAATGGATCAATTATATTTAATTACTTTTGAATCAAGGACTTCTATTATTAAATTATTTTTGTCAACAAGGACCACTAACATTACTTTTGCAATCGAGGACCACTAATACACAGTTATTTTTTCAAACAAGGACTTTTACTACCCAATTAATTTGCCAATAAGGAACCACTAGCATTACTTTTGCATCGAGGACCACTAATACACAATTATTTTTTCAAACAAGGACCTCTATTACTCAGTTATATTTGTCAAAAATGGATCAATTATATTTAATTACTTTTGAATCAAGGACTTCTATTATTCAATTATTTTTGTCAACAAGGACCACTAACATTACTTTTGCAATCGAGGACCACTAATGCACAATTATTTTTTCAAACAAGGACTTTTACTATCCAATTAATTTTGCCATCAAGGTCTTTTACTACCCAATTAATTTGTCAATAAGGAACCACTGGCATTACTTTTGCATCGAGGACCACTAATACACAATTATTTTTTCAAACAAGGACCTCTATTACTCAGTTATATTTGTCAAAAATGGATCAATTATATTTAATTACTTTTGAATCAAGGACTTCTATTATTCAATTATTTTTGTCAACAAGGACCACTAACATTACTTTTGCAATCGAGGACCACTAATACACAGTTATTATTTCAAACAAAGACTTTTACTATCCAATTAATTTTTTCAACAAGGACCACTAACATTACTTTTGCAATCGAGGACCACTAATACACAATTATTTTTTCAAACAAGAACTTTTACTATCGAATTAATTTTGTCAACAAGGACCACTAACATTACTTTTGCAATCGAGGACCACTAATACACAGTTATTTTTTCAAACAAGGACTTTTACTACCCAATTAATTTTACCATCAAGGTCTTTTACTACCCAATTAATTTGCCAATAAGGAACCACTAACATTACTTTTGCAATCGAGGACCACTAATACAAAGTTATTTTTTCAAACAAAGACTTTTACTATCCAATTAATTTTGTCAACAAGGACCACTAACATTACTTTTGCAATCGAGGACCACTAATACACAATTATTTTTTCAAACAAGGACTTCTATTACCCAATTATTTTTTTCAACAAGGACTACTAACTCAACTCTAATTAATACTTTTGCAAACGAGGACCACTCATACAAAATTATTTTTTTCAAACAAGGACCTCTTTTACCATTTGTTGTGTATTTTTGTCAACAAGGTCCAAAAACACTAAATTTTTTTCGCATTCCAAGACCACATACATGTATGTATGTACCGGTACAGCTTCATTACCAGCGCTTCATTTTCACTTACGCTATTGAAAATTTAAATCCTAGGTTCAAAATATACCCTGCCAACCGCGAAACTGCAATTGAAATATTTTTTAACATCCTGTATCTTATCTGGTCTGCCACTGGTAACACGCTTCAGTTATAAATACTCATCTCGTTTCGATACATCTCTCGGAAATCGATTGAACGCATTTAAATCAAATCCTTGGGCAGCTGATTTATATTCCAACCTCATAAATAAATGTAAGTCCAACATTATTACAGTCTGAAAGGCAAACTGAGCGGAAACTGACGCGACACAAAACGGTTTCCTGAAATTTCAATTATAAATTAAGATTCAGAACTCGAGTCGGTGGAGCAAAAATTTGAAAACTGTTTCAGAGCGACAAACAGCCGACGTGATGGAGGCCAATTTCTAAAAAATAGATTTTGTTTGTTTATTTTTTTTTTTTAACGTCCGATTATTGTGCACACTTGGGCTAATGCAGACGATGGGATGATTTACAGCGTATGAAAATGCCAAGCCCTGGCCGGGAATCGAACCCGGGTCCTCGGGGTGAAAGCCCAGTACGCTACCTACTAGGCTACCGAGGCGGCATCTAAAAAATAGAATGTCAATATACCTTACCCTTTTTAGAAACAATGTATTCACTAGCCGTAATCATATTTTATACTAGCTGTTACCCGTTGCGGCTTTGCCTGCAATTATAATATAGGCAATAAAATTTATAGTCGATTTTCAAAATCAGATTGTCATTTCATTTTAATATATGTTACATAAATTAAATGTAAATGTAAATATACTATTTACAATATTATACGATTTATGGTTTTCGGCCAAAAAATATACATTTTTGCTACTCGATACTCTAAAACATGGTCCTGTCATATTTTAATAAAATACAGTATTATTAAAAAGTCACTATTATTCAATTAAACTGGAATAGTATTGTGTTTATCTCAGGTACCTAAACCGTGTTCATATCAAATTTAATCTCAATTGGTCCAGTAGTTAAAGTGCGATTGAATAACAAACAAATAAACAAAAACAAACTTTCAGAAAAATAATATGATTACCTGTTACCCGTCACGGCTTTTCCCGCAATCGTAATATACATTAAAGATCACGCATGACCGTGTTAGGACCAACAACCGTGTCAGTTAGGTTATGGTGTATTTCTTTTTTAAAATAAAGGTTTTTAACACACCACCGTGTTAGTTAAGTTATGGAGTACTCTTTAAAAAAAAATAAGGCTTTTTCCCTGCATCACCGTATTATGCCCAACAACCGTGCCAGTTAGGTTCTGAAGTACTCTTTTTTAAAAAATAAATAAAGTTTTTTTTAATACATCACCGCGTTAGGCCTAACAACCATGTTAGTTAACTTATGGAGTATTCTTTAAAAAAAATATAAACATTTTTCACGCATCACCATGTTAGATTTAACAACCGTGTCAGTTAAGGTTTGGAGTACTCTTTAAAAAAAATATAACGGTTTTTTTCATGCGTCACCTTATTAGGCCCAACAACCGTGTCAATTAGGTTATAAGTACTATTTAAAAAAAAATTAATAAAGGTTTTTTTAATGGATCACCGTGTTAGGTATAACAACCATGTTAGTTAGCTTATGGAGTATTCTTTTAAAAAAATATAAAGTATTTTTCACGCATTACCATGTTAGACCTAACAACCGTGTCAGTTAAGGTTTCAGTACTATTTAAAAAAAAAAAGTTTTTTTTCACACATTACCGTGATAGGCCCAACAAACCGTGTCAGTTAGGTTATGTAGTATTCTTTAAAAAAATATAAAGGTTTTTCACGCATCACCGTGTTAGGCCTAACAACCGTGTCAATTAGGTTATGTAGTATTCTTTAAAAAATTAAAGGTTTCTTCACACATCACCGTGATAGGCTCAACATCAGTATCAGTTATGTTATGTAGTATTCTTTAAAACAATATATAGGTTTTTTCACGCATCACTGTGTTAGGCCTAACAATCATGTCAATTAGGATATGTAGTATTCTTTAAAAAAATATAAAGGTTTTTCACGCATCACCATGTTAGGCCTAAATACCTTGTCAATTAGGTTATGTAGTATTCTAAAAAAATAAAGGTTTTTTCATACATCACCATGATTGGCCCAACAACCGTGTCAGTTAGGATATGTAATAGTCTTTAAAAAAACATAAAGGTTTTTTCACGTATCATCTTAAAAAACCTTGTCAGGATATATAGTAAGCTATTTTTTAAAAAAATATAAAGTTTTTTTACGCATCACCTTGTTAGGCCTAACAACCGTGACAGTTTGGTTATGCTGTATTCTTTTAAAAAATTGGTTTCTTATCACCCAAAACCCGTGTTAGACGTGTTTTTATTGTTTTACCGATTTACAACACGTTACTGATTTCCGCCGGGTAGCAATTTTGAGGTTATGTTGGTCACTTTTATTTTCGATTTTATCGTACTTCTCGTGCATTCATATTTTGTATTCTTGCTTTTTGGCACATAATACTATTTTAGTATTAAATAAGGCATAAAATGCTTATTTTAGTAACAAAAATATCGAAAAATAAGGATATGCTTCACTGCATGTTTACCATAATGTAATTACACAAATATATATACTACCTTACAATTGGCACACTGTGTAGGGATTTTTTTACATTTAATATTGAAAATTCAACACAAAGTAACAAATTAAAGTCAGTTTTGAAAAAAATTTCAACTAAAATATTGAAAATGTTACATTAAAAGCAATAATTTTGCAATAAATAAAACACAGATTATGATTCTTAAAATAGGATTGAATCTATCTTTATCTCAGGTACCTAAATCACATGTCCAGTAAATAACTACAGTTAACAGATGTTACAAAACTAAAAACTGATAATTATTTTGGGCTGGGTAAGTAGTATAATGACGTTTTGTAAAACGGGAATAGGCCTATATGTATCTCTGATACTTAAACCATATACGTACCAAATTTCACTTTAACTGGTCCAGTGGTTAAAGCGTGATTGAATAACAAACAAACAAACAAACAAACACACAAACTTTCAGAAATATAATATGAATTAGATATAATTACATTAGAAAATACGAAGATGTATCGGGGGAGGTTAAGGTTCATTTTTATATTTTCAAAATAATGCAACCTAAGTATAAAATTTACGATTTTAATCTTCGCAGATGTTTCCGTTGATTAAAATTGTAAAAGCAGATTTTCAAAAAGTGAAAAATACAATTATTGCGGGCCTGTTACTTTTTTGGAAATTCGCTTCTATCACGTCAGCGAACCAGTTTCTTGCAATTATCCAATTTTACTGTGCGTATTCATAAAATAACACTTCTGATTACTAATTTATTTTCTGAAGAAATAAGTCCGATCTCATTTCACTCGAGTGCTGATAGCCGACAAAACAATGCAACCGAATTAGAACGTCGAAAACTTAGAAACGAGCGTTCAAACAAGGGAAACAAAGCCGAACTAAAGCTTCAGTCTGCCGTTCACAGAGAGCTCTGCAGTAATAATCCCTTCTTAGTGGGTAGTATTGAAATAAAACATACGACCTTGCAACATCCAGTTACAGTTACTGGAATCGGCTTTGTTGTAAGATCAAAACGTTTTGAGGTCAGATAATTTGTAATGTCATTTGTCACTACATATGTGTTCATCACGATATATATATATATATATATATATATATATATATATATATATATATCATTACTAGCACGAATCATAGTTCCTTGTAATCTTGAAGGTCCAGCGTTTCCACTGGGATTTTTAGAACCAGGGATTGTCCCCTCCCCTGGGGAGAACAGGTTGCATAACAGGTCCCCCGGAAGACCACAGAGAAGATATCGAACCTGGCAGCAGATATCAGAAGAAGGTGGCTTCAATCAACAGACATTGAAGACAGGAAAGCATACAGGAGAAAGATGCTCGGGTGGAAAATCCCAGAGAATGAAATCCCAAAGAGAGCAGGGGTAAAATGGACGGAGGAGAGGAGGAGGATCCACGGGGACAGGATAAGTAGAGGATTAGAAGGAACAAGACATGAGTCGGAGTGCTTTGCGTGATCAAACAGGGTCTATATACAAATAATAATAATAATAAATATATATACATATATATATATATATATATATATATATATATATATATATATATATACTGAGATGTATGTCGACGCACACAAAAATCAGACACTACAACACAGTCATAAAACCGGAGGTATTATATGCAAGCGAGACGCTGGCACTCCACAAAAAAGCTACGTGGAGGGTATTTTGAAGGATGAACGCAAAATCTTGAGGAAGATCCTTGGCCCGAGATTAACAGAAGATGGATACAGGTTGCACTCCCGGAAGACCACAGAGAAGATATCGAACCTGGCAGCAGATATCAGAAGAAGGAGACTTCAATTCTATGGACACATCACTAGACTCCCAACAACGAGACTTGCCAACAGAATCTTTGAGTATATACAAGGTGTCAAATCAACAACGTCGTGGATCGCACAAGTCAGAATAGACCTACATGACGCAGGAATAGACTCAACAGACGTTGAAAACAGGAACGCATACAGGAGAAAGATGCTCGGGTGGAAAATCTCAGAGAATGAAATCTCAAAGAGAGCAGGGGTAAAATGGACGGAGGAGCGGAAGAGGATCCATGGGGACAGGATGAGGGAGGTGTGGAGGATTAGAAGGAACAAAACATGAGTCGGAGTGCTTTGCGTGATCCAACAGGGTCTATAAGGAAATAACAATAATAACTATATACAACTATATATATATATATATATATATATATATATATATATATATATATATATATGTGTGTGTGTGTGTGTGTGTGTGTGTGTGTGTGTGTGTGTGTGTGTGTGTGTGTGTGTGTGTGTGTGTGTGTGTGTGTGTGTGTGTGTACAACAGAATCCTTAAGTATATACAAAGAATCAAATCAACAATGTCGTCGATCACACAAGTCAGAATAGACTTTTTTTGTTTGTTTCAACGCATATATTCAACGCAATTTTCTGGAATTACAGTGTATTCCAGTCAAAAAAGTAGAGGACAGGCAATAAAAAACTACATGAAGCACAAATAGACTCAACAGACGTTGAAGACAGGAACGCATACAGGAGAAAGATGCTCGGTTGGAAGATTCCAGAGAATGAAATTCGAAAGAAAGCGGGGGTAAAATGGACGGAGGAGTGGAGGAGGATCCATGGGGACAGGATGAGGGAGGTGTGGAAGATTAGAAGGAACAAGACATGAATCGGAGTGTTTTGCGTAATCCAACAGGGTCTATACGCAAATAATAATAATAATAATAATTATATATATATATATATATATATATATATATATATATATGTATATGGTGGTCAATACGGCTAAGGCACTGTTCAATATACTGCATCACTGAACTGCTCACCTCAAGGCTGTTAGTTCCAGCCGCAGTTACCGCTGTTGCTTTTATCCTTACCAATAACAATGACCCCTCGTCCTCATTGGTCTAACTGGCTTTTATTTGTCGGCGAAAAACCGATGTGGTTATCATCGCCGTGGTCTAACTGGCATAAAATACGTATAGGGCCTAATATGTATGGCATAAAATATGTATGGTATAAAATATGTATTTGCATAAAATATGGTATAAAACGCGCGCGCGCACACACACACCCACCATACACACACGCACCCACACCCAATCACCTACTCACACACACGCGCGCGCGCGCATACCCACCCACCCACACGCGCTCGAGCGCGCGCGCGCACACACAAATACACACAACACACACACACACACACACACACACACACATATACGGTATTGTATTATTTGTTTAAATAATATCGATATTGTTAGTTTTATTGCTTGCCAACACCCAACCCCACTCTGCCGTACCAGCAGAAGCCGCAAGTGTAAAATAGTATATAAATAGAAAACTATTACAATTTTATATTCATTTACAAACTGTGCATTTATTTTATTTCATAATACACCGAATGAGTTGAAAAACAGATTTAATACAGCTGTAAAAAATAAAAAATTAACAATATAAAATACTGTATATTATTTTAGCAAATAGATATAACTTAGTGCCGGTAATGTAGACGATAGGCAATTGACTTGACGCCTATGTACATCGTGTAACATACTTACAAGGCGTAAATGAATAAGCAGCCACGTTTTTCCTTTCACGTTTTTTTCAACAAGCTCTTCCCCCAGGGGGTGCAGACTAGCTGACTTTTGAGAGGATTTATACGTCCCTCGCGGTACCCGAGTCTTAACATACACTTACAATTACAACACTACACTTACTACCTTAACAATTCACACTCACACTTACTTAGGGAAGGGGAGTAAACTCCAAAAATCCATAATCTCAAGGTGGGAACTACCCATGCTGAAGAAATGTATGGCACTGGTCACGTGTGTATTACATGAAAACGTTGTGTTGCTTTGGTTTCGGTATTTCTCCTTAATTGAAGATCACGTACGAGTTGTAACCGTTTATAATGTATTTAAAATTAATATGTTTACAATAATCGTTATTAATACTGCTAGTTTTTGAACAACATACCCACAGAGGGTGCAGGCTAGCTGCACCTATTGAGAGGATTTAGACGTCCCTCGCAGTACCCGAGTCTAACACTTACAATACTACATTTACGACATAACACTTTACACTCACACTTACATTTAGGGAGGCGTTAATTGCCTCAATGTGCCTTTCGCCTTAAAAAAAAACATATCATAGTTATACAGTAGTATCTTGAGAGTTGCTATAAATTTGATGCAACCAATTTTTTTAACTTTTTTTTTGCCAACTCATTGTTTATAGTTTTTAATTCATTTGGAAGTAAATTGAATGTATTAATTGTTCCTATTATAAACAAAAATCAAGCTCGGAAGTCGTACAAAAATAAACCACACAACTTTCTGAAATAATGTAAAAAATGCCTTGACGTTTGAACTTTTCAAACGCACCTTCGTTATCTTGACATTTTACATTAGATTTTTAAATAGATATTAATATGGCCAACGTTATTCGCGTTTTTCTAATAAAAACACATTTCCCAAAAATTAGATTTACTAGGAAAGTTTTTTTTTTAGTCCGAAAATGTTATATTCCAAAATTATAGAAAAAAGAACATTTATACGAGTATATACGCAGATTGCTTGATCTTTCTATTGTACTATATACATTATTTATTTATTTCTCTCCCTTTTCGTTTATATATATATATATATATATATATATATATATATATATATATATTATTTATTATTATTTGCGCATAGACCCTGTTGGATCACGCAAAGCACTCCGACTCATGTCTTGTATCCTTCTAATCCTCCACACCTCCCTCATCCTGTCCCCATGGATCCTCTTCCGCTCCTCCGTCCATTTTACCCCTGCTCTCTTTGGGATTTCATTCTCTGGGACCTTCCAACCGAGCATCTTTCTCCTGTATGCGTTCCTGTCTTCAATGTCTGTTGAGTCTATTCCTGCGTCATGTAGGTCTATTCTGACTCGTGCGATCCACGACGCTGTTGATTTGACACCTTGTATATACTTAAGGATTCTGTTGGCAAGTCTCGTTGTTGGGAGTCTACTGATGTGTCCACAGAACCGAAGCCTCCTTCTTCTGATATCTGCTGCCAGGTTCGATATCTTGTCTGTGGTCTTCC
>CM040189.1:11763365-11785865 GCA_022606455.1 Callitettix versicolor
CTCTGCCGCAAGATCACGCATCCTCTCATAAATGTTACCATTCTAGTACGGCCCATAGTAAATTAGTAAATTCCCTATTGACCTTTTTGTCATGGGTCAAGCAGCTTACAGACTGCAGGGTGGTGGTGGCTGGCTACCCTTTATTTATGGGCATGCTAGAATCACAGACAAGATCTTCGACCTAAAGTTGATGATGGGGACTGATCAGATGGTTAAAAGGCACATAGTGTATCTACACCCTTTGATGTCAACTTGGTCTTTGAGGGGAGAGATCGTGTGTTGGACAAACCTGGAGACATAGTATGGTATACAGATGGCTCTAAGACAAAGTCAGGCACTGGTGCTGGGGTGTACGGTCTGAGACCGGGGTTAAAGAAAGTAATTACCCTGGGACAGCATACAACAGTATTTCAGGTAGAAGTGATGGCCATTAACGACTGTGTTCGGGAGAACTTGGATCGGGGCTTCAAGAAGGCACATATTCATATTCATACCGATAGTCAGGCAGCAATAAAAGCACTTGCGGATCCTACAGTCCAAGCTGGTCTGGGAGTGTTGGAAGAACCTTGACGTTCTGTCCCGGGATAACCGGGTAACTCTTCACTGGGTTCCGGGGCTTAGGAGAATTGAGGATAATGAGGAGGCAGGCCGACTGGCTGGACTTGGATCTGCATATGAGTTTATCGGACCTGAGCCGGCTTTAGGGATTTCACTATCGTTGGCCAATTCCGCTATTAATGGGTGGATTACATGTCAACACCAGATAAGATGGGACAACCTTCATGGGCATTCCCATAGTAAACGTCTCTTAAGCTAAGTTCCTTCTGGAGGAATCAAAGAGGCGGCAGATGTCCTGGGCAGAACATGTCAGGAGGATCATGGGGCTCATAACAGGGCATGGTCTGAGGGTGCACATGAACAGGATAGGTGTATACCACGGAGGAACCGTGTGTAGATTGTGCAAGGAGGAAGAAACTGCAGGTCACATAATTTATGATTGTGAGGCTCTTGCTAGTATGACGCTAGGGGTTTTTGGTTTCCAAGACCCTAGGGATCTTCAGCAGAATGTGCTAGTCAGTGGGTTATAGGGGCACCAATCTGCTGAACTAGGTACTTTAAGAGGTAAGTTGCACAATAGGTCAATCGATCGCAGTGCCTGGGGTTGAATTATACCTTCCTCTAGTAATAAGCTTAATCTTAAATTAGTAAATTAGCATTTTCTATTCAAAATTCGTTGAAATTAAGATACTAAATTTGTCTGCGATTATGAATTATCGTACTGCCAATGTACTGGTAATTTAAAAGTTTAAAATGTCATTACAGGTCCTATACGGGAGTCTTTTTTTAAAAAAAGGTAAAATACAAAATTACTTTTGAAAATTCGCTTCCATCACGTCAGACAAACATCTGTTTGCTCTAGTTATTTTCCACTATTACAAAATTGTTAACCCAACGTGATCCTCAATGAATTGAACACTGAAGTGTTTCAATAAGTCATAATTAATATTAATATCTCGTCAACAAAGATCGTTGACAGTAAGTATATCTTATCTTTGAGGTATTTCTTATCGAGCAAAGCTAATCTTATCCAAACGTTATTACTCGTACATACTGTGTGGCGAGCCGTATCTTTGCAACACGTAAATTGACATCAAATCGTCTATCCCGTGAAATTAGTTTAGAAATTTTCAAAATAATAGCGGCACGCAGCTGTCTCGCTGACGCGATGGAAGCCAATTTCCAAATAGTAATAATAGCGTAATATTATGCTGTTTTGTAATTGGCCTTCACGAGCGATAAGAAAAACGGAAGTTGGACAAAAAAAGATAGAGATCAAGGTTCCGAGTCAAATTGCTCATTTTCCATTCGTAGTTTTCTTAAAAAACTTGAGTTTTTACCGCACTCTATTCAGAAAACTTCCCACAATCGTACCGCATAAATTAACAATTTAAAACTTTTAAGTTCCCACGAACTCGCCGGGTAACTAAGTAAAAATTCAGAACTTATTTTCAATTTCCTGAATGAAAATAATATGGCACCCGGTACAAAAACACTTGCACAAACATTTGCGTTACAACATAAAACAATGTGTTATACGTACAAGCAAACGAGCTACCTTTGTGTACAGCTGAAGTACGTCACTTTTCCTGGGGAACTGCTGTAACGATTGCGATGTATAAGAATACGAGGTGTTCAGAAAGTAACGAGAATTTTTTAATTTCGCAGGCTTGGAGAGTCCGATTGTCAAACATTTTTTTTATTATGTTGGTATACATGCCCTTGAAGTATGATAAAACTTTCACCTGTTTTCATTGTTGACTCTGTCTGTCACATCCACTAAGGTTAGACGTGTTTTTATGAGCTCGGCGATTTTCGTTTGTTAAAAGAAATGAATTTCTATCAAATTTTGCGTAAAAAATGGAATAAAGTGTAACAAAGTGTGTGAAATGTTAACAAAGGCCTATGGTGAGTCTGCTATGAGTTTACGAGAGGTATAAGCGTTTCCAAGAAGGCCGTGAAGACATTGAAGACGACGAACGCCCAGGACGTCCCAGCACATCAACAACCGATGAAAACGTGGAAAAAGTGAAAGAAATGGTTATGAGCAATCGCCGAATCACAATTAGAGAGGTCGCGGATGATGTTGGCATATCGATTGGATCATGTCATGAAATTGTTTCCAGTTCTTTGTGTATAAAACGCGTGGCAGCAAAAATCGTTTCAAAATTGTTGAATTTTGAAACAAAAACAGCGGCGAATGGAAGGTGCTCAGAGTCATTAAATGAAGTCAATGCAGAATTACTGAGACGTATTATAACAGGTGACGAAACATGGGTTTACGGATATGACGTCGAAACTAAGGATCAATCATCCCAGTGGAGGCATTCTGGCTCGCCAAGACCGAAAAAGGCTCAACAAGTGCGGTCAAAAGTGAAGGTTATGCTCACTGTGTTCTTCGATATTAATGGCATAGTGCATCATGAATTCCTGCCACCAGGTGAAACGGTCAATAAGGAGTACTACCTACAAGTTCAATGCCGTTTGCGTGAAGCAATCCGAAAAAAACGCCCAGATCTGTGGGAAAACAATTCATGGCTTTTGCACCACAATAATGCACCAGCTCACACTTCATTGCTTGTTCGTGAATTTTTGGCCAAAAACAGTACTGTAACGATGCCCCAGCCTCCATATTCGCCAGACATGGCTCCGAGTGACTTTTTCCTATTTTCAAAAATAAAGAGAACCTTAAAGGGCCGTCGTTTTACAGCCGTAGATGACATTAAAAGCGCATCGCTGAAAGAATTAAAGGCTATCTCAAAGATCGAGTTTGAAAAGTGTTTCGAGGATTGGAAGAAGCGCTGGCACAAGTGCATAATCTCCAATGGGGACTATTTTGAAGGCGACAACATCAATGTAGAAGAATAAATAAATTAATATTCTCGTTACTTTCTGAACACACCGCGTATACGAATATGTTCATCCTCGAACAATCGATCTTGTTGGGTTTTATTCTTTGGACGCATTCTGTTTAATTAGAAAAGCACGTTTAACACAGACCATTAAGTGTCAACACAATGAAATGATAACGATGAACCAATAGAACGGATAATTGAGTATTTACTCATGATCCTGTTTAAATAAAACCACATATCTTTGTTTTACGTCCTTTTTCCTCGTAAACGGCGCTAAAAATTTTGATATAACGTTGGAAAATAACAATTTCCTGCTTACAAAAATCGATAAGGTGGTCCTTATCGAAAAAAGCCAGATAGGAGGTTTTTATCTTTGGGAAAATTCGTTTTAACTATAAAACGCGTTTAACACGGGACATATGGTTAATTACCAAACATCTACTGATAATGGTAAATCCAATGCGATTGAATAAGAAATCAATGTTATATACACTTTAAAGCCACGATTCTTAAGAAACAAATCCCAAATAGCAATCATTTTCTCATAATGAAGTGTATTATTAAAGGAGATGCATTTTGTTTTATTTCATCGCACACGCAAATATTAGCAATCAAAATTCAAAAAAAAAAATCACAACCATTCCAACCGTTAAGGTCTCACCGATTAAAGCTCGAACACCCTGTACCTGAAGTCTGGTACATAGAACTAGAAACACACTACTAAGAGTTTGTAGTAAATTAAAAAACTTCACAATTTCCGGATATATAGGACCAAAACTGTTTAACCAGCTACCAAATGAAATAGAAGCTAGTGTTAATATTAGGCAAATTTTGTTTTAAACTAAAACTACTATACGTTACTGGCACACATTAATCTATAATTCGTTGTGTGTGTGTGTGTGTGTGTGTGTGTGTTTTTGCGATGCAAAAAAAGGTGGAAAAAAACTTTTATAGACTACCTGGGGTAGGGTACGCACTACCGCAGACTGTGGGAATCAATTTAAGTTCAAACTCAAGTTAAGATATATTGTTACCCACTAAAAAAAACACCAAAAGCATTCCTCCTCTGTAAACCCCCCCCTCCCCACGGAACCGCCGCCAGGCATTACTCCGTGTGAAGATGGACTGACTGACCGCCTACTCTTCTACAGCGTTGGCTCTCCTTTCTCTATCCTCAGCCCTCAACCTCTTCATGACCACTGCAGCGAATCCCGCAATGACCCTCCAGTTGGCCTCTGAAGCCATCAATGTCGCAACCAGTCTTTCCTTTGTAATGCTGCCTCGCATATATGTTTGCAGCCTCATCCTTTCCTCGTCGAATCTCCGACACCGGAAAAACACATGCTCCGCATCTTCCTACACTGCTGGAAGACAGAGGGGTCAGGCCGGGTCTGTTTTCAGCCTGAAACGGAACAAGTAAGCCCGGAAGCAACCGTGTCCAGTGAGAATCTGTGTAAGATAGAAATCCACCTCCCCATGATCTCTGTTGCACCAATCCTGGATGTTACCTATGAGTTGGTTATGTCCATCGTCCATTTGTTGATTCGTCCCACTGTCGCTGCCATGTCTCCAGGGTCCGATTTGGCTCCTCTGTAATTGCCATTGTATGACTATACCGCGGCTCAGCACTTCGCTTTGTGTACGCGCACGTGTGTGTGTTATAATGTCAGTACAAGTGGTATTGAGTAAAATAAAACGGCAAAAATTAAGTTAATAACGCAATAACATGTAATTAATTTTATTATACAATTTAGTGTTTGAGGTATTACTTAACGATATGTAGGTTGTATTAACTATAGTTTTTTTTCCAGCAGATGTTATGATGAGCGACATTGTGACATTAGGTTTTAGTATGATTGACTAGATTCAGATTTGAATGGGTTTTTAAATGTTATTTCTTTCCTTACCACTGGCCAGACACTGGGTATAGGTCAGTTACATTCCAAAATTTTGAAGACGTCATATATTTTGTAACTTAATGGTTGGATAAAATTCATTATTCCATCATTTCTTTATACTAAAAAAAACCGGTAGTTAATCGATTTCTTTACTTGATAATTTCTTACCCATATCGAAACCCATATTTATTGAATCTTTTTAAATTAGTTAATATTTGAAATAGGCTATCTGCACTCACTGTATTATTATTGTAATACTAAAACACACGTTATTTCCTTACGGGTCAAGTTCTGCGACACCCTGTATATTGTATAAAAGTCACAATGGTTGACAGCTGACAACAGAATATCGTATCCCCTAAGCATACTGTAGGGTATATGCATTGTACAGTATATCTTTCACCGCTGCGGTACAGTCTGCAGAAGTATCCTTTCAATTTCCTTTACGGAATTACAATAATCGCGGCACGCAGCTGTCTCGCTGATGTGATCAATTCAATTTTCAACAATAGTTTGTTGTATTAATTTTTTTTGGAACATCTAATTTCTGAATTATTTATATGACCGTTTCAAATTGTCAATAGTCTATGTATTTTTTTAAATGACCCCTGACCGCTACAAATTCTTTTTCGCACAGTATTTGTAATCGAATTTGAAAATATTAAACGCAGTTTTTTACGATGGTTACAACGAAGAAACCAAAAAATGTTAAAGTACGGTAAAAAGGTTGTACCTTTATTTTATTTATTTATTTATTTTTTATTATTTTAAGGCGAAAAGCACATTGAGGTTATTATCGCCTCCCTAAATGTAAGTGTGAGAGTAAAGTGTTAAAATCGTAAGTGCAGTGCTGTAAGTGTAAGTGTGTGTTAGACTCGGGTACCGCGAGGGACGTCTAAATCCTCTCAATAGGTGCAGCTAGTCTGCACCCTCTGCGGGGGACTATGATATATATATATCATATATATATGCAAGCGAGACACTAGCACTCCACACAAAAGCACAAAAGCTACCATGGAGGGTATTTTGAAGGAAGAACGCAAAATCTTGAGGCCAAAGATTAACAGAAGATGGATACAAATTGCACTCCCGGAAGACCACAGAGAAGATATCGAACCTGGCAGCAGATATCAGAAGAAGGAGGCTTCGGTTCTATGGACACATCAGTAGACTCCAAACAACGAGACTTGCCAACAGAATCCTTAAGTATATACAAGGAGTCAAATCAACAACGTCGTGGATCGCACAAGTCAGAATAGACCTACATGACGCAGAAATAGACTCAACAGACGTTGAAGACAGGCACGCATAAAGGAGAAAGATGCTCGGTTGGAAGGTCCCAGAGAATGAAATCCCAAAGAGAGCAGGAGTAAAATGGACGGAGGAGCGGAAGAGGGTCCATAGGGACACGATGAGGGAGGTGTGGTGGATTAGAAGGAACAAGACATGAGTCAGAGGTCTGTTGCACTCCCGGAAGACCAAGAGAAGATATCGAACCTGGCAGAAGATATCAGAAGAAGGAGGCTTCGGTTCTATGGACACATCAGTAGACTCCCAACAACGAGACTTGCCAACAGAATCCTTAAGTATATACAAGGAGTCAAATCAACAACGTCGTGGTTCGCTCAAGTCAGAATAGACCTACATGACGCAGAAATAGACTCAACAGACGTTGAAGACAGGCACGCATACAGGAGAAAGATGCTCGGTTGGAAGGTCCCAGAGAATGATATCCCAAAGAGAGCAGGGGTAAAATGGACGGAGGAGCGGAAGAGGGTCCATAGGGACAGGATGAGGGAGGTGTGGAGGATTAGAAGGAACAAGACATGAGTCAGAGGTCTGTTGCACTCCCGGAAGACCAAGAGAAGATATCGAACCTGGCAGAAGATATCAGAAGAAGGAGGCTTCGGTTCTATGGACACATCAGTAGACTCCCAACAACGAGACTTGCCAACAGAATCCTTAAGTATATACAAGGAGTCAAATCAACAACGTCGTGGATCGCTCAAGTCAGAATAGACCTACATGACGCAGAAATAGACTCAACAGACGTTGAAGACAGGCACGCATAAAGGAGAAAGATGCTCGGTTGGAAGGTCCCAGAGAATGAAATCCCAGAGAGCAGGGGTAAAATGGACGGAGGAGCGAAAGAGGATCCATGGGGACAGGATGAGGGAGGTGTGGAGGAATATAAGGAACAAGACATGAGTCGGAGTGCTTTGCGTGATCCAACAGGGTTTATACGCAAATAATAATAATAATAATAATAATAATAATATTAATAATAATAATAATAATAATATATATGATGCTTACTATATTTTTCTTTTGTATTAATAATTTATATTGTTACACTTATATATTATTTAGTACACTTCTTAAGTTTTTTACCAAGCCGCGTACAAATAACACGATTACCTCTGTAGGATGCAAGTGATTGCTTGTATTTATTAAAAGAAAACGAGATGCTGGAACTCTATAAGCCGGTCAACGGCCGAGACACTATCTCCCGACTCCGTCTGCAAACAGTTGCTCAAACGATACATAATACGTGCATTTTGGAACCCATCACAATCGAGCAATATGTCTTACTGTGATGGATTCTGCACAAGCCTCGCACAGGGGCGGGTCCTCGCCCCCACATCAGAAAACCATGCGTCAGCAAGGAATGTCCGATGCGAAGACGAATAACCATCATCGTTTCCCTACGACTTGCGTGAACTGAAGATCCCATGGTCGGATTGTACTTTTCACCACTCTTTATTTATTGTGTGCGTGTGAGCACGCGCGCGTGTGTAAACGTGCGCTCGTGTATATTCGGTTAATTTTTTTTTGTGTTTAACGTCCGACTATTGTGCACACTTGGGCTAATGCAGACGATGGGATGATTTATAGCGTATGAAAATGCCAAGCCCTGGCCGGGAATCGAACCCGGGTCCTCAGGGTGAAAGCCCAGTACGCTATCAACTAGGCCACCGAGGCGGCTTTTTCAGGTTAAAAAAAAATTGCATTTATAGAGCACCGTAACTCATACGGTAAAGTAGTAGACAGTTCGCTACTCATAATGCCCATTTACGTGACTCATAATCTCTGTTATAACTGACTTAAAGCAAATATGCGGAAAAAACAAAATGTTTTAATTTATATTTGGCATAATCACCTTCACAAACAATATAATGCTCGCGTGGAAAGAGTAATAATGCAAAAACGTCTGCACGTAAATATGTAACAACGATAACAAGCTGAACTATACAAACATTACTTAACTAAGAAACAAATGAGACACATACCCAAAGCGAGCAGACAGCTGTTTAATTCCCAGCTGGTACGTTTACTTACCTGAAACAAACATTTAACATAATTAATTAATTAAAAACCATTAAACATTATTAATTACTTAAAGGAAACAACTTCATAACACTGAATGACATGGAACAACTTCAAAACACTGAATAACATTATGGAACAACTTCAAAACACTGAACGAGATTATGGAACAACTTGAAAACACTGAACGACATTATGGAACAACTTCAAAACACTGAATGACATTATGGAATAACTTGAAAACACTGAATGACATTATGGAACAACTTCAAAACACTGAAACGACATTATGGAACAACTTCAAAACACTGAATGACATTATGGAATAACTTGAAAACACTGAATGACATTATGGAACAACTTCAAAACACTGAATGACATTATGGAACAACTTCAAAACACTGAATGACATTATGGAACAACTTCAAAACACTGAATGACATTATGGAACAACTTCAAAACACTGAATGACATTATGGAACAACTTCGAAACACTGAATGACATTACGGAACAACTTCAAAACACTGAATAACATTATTTAACAACTTCAAAGCATTGAATGAGATTATGTAACAACTTCAAAACACTGAACGACATTATGGAACAACTTCAAAACACTGAATGACATTATGGAACAACTTCAAAACATTGAATGACATTATGGAACAACTTCAAAACACTGAACGACATTATGGAACAACTTCAAAACACTGAATGACATTATGGAACAACTTGAAAACACTGAATGACATTATGGAACAACTTCAAAACACTGAACGACATTATGGAACAACTTCAAAACACTGAATGACATTATGGAACAACTTCAAAACATTGAATGACATTATGGAACAACTTCAAAACACTGAATGACATTATGGAACAACTTGAAAACACTGAATGACATTATGGAACAACTTAAAAATACTGAATGAGATTATGTAACAACTTCAAAACACTGAATGACATTATGGAACAACTTCAAAATACTGAATGAGATTATGTAACAACTTCAAAACACTGAATGACATTATGGAACAACTTCAAAACACTGAATGACATTATGGAACAACTTCAAAACACTGAACGACACTATGGAACAACTTCAAAACACTGAAAGGCATTATTGAAAAAATTCGAAATACTGAACGACATTATGGAACAACTTCAAAACACTGAATGACATTATGGAACAACTTCAAAACACTGAACGACATTATGGAACAACTTCAAAACACTGAATGACATTATGGAACAACTTCAAAAAACTGATCGACACTATGGAACAACTTCAAAACACTGAACGACATTATGGAACAACTTCAAAACACTGAATGACATTATGGAAAAACTTCAAAACACTGAATGACATTACGGAACAACTTCAAAACACTGAATGACATTGTTACCTTAAAACAAGACAAGTTCGTAACAAATTTGTAACGTTCGAAAGTATGTCGAAACGAACAAGGAAACACCCGATAATATTTTATTTTTCCGATTTACCCCCGAACAATACAATTTATTTATTTATTTTAACTGACTTGAATATTTACAATAGGTTGGGTGACCACAAAATGCGGAGAATTTTTTTTTTTAATGGGGATTAACAGTGGTTCTATGGCCCCTGACACGTCAGCTAAAAAACTTTTTGTGTACCCCTATCACTTCACCTTAAACCGACTCCAGTGCCCTTAACGAAGTCCCGAATCTTGTGTAAGGTGTCCTTGTTGAACTCCTGATCTGGTTGCTGAGGTCCAAAGAGTCTCCTTCTTTTTGACTCCAAGACCTCGCAATCAAGGAGTATGTGTGCTGCGGTTTCAACACCCGGCCCGCACAAACGACACTCGGGAGAGATTTGTAACAATCCCACCTTATGTAGATGGTTCCGGATGTGGCCGTGTCCGGTGATCATTTCAACGACTTGCCTCAGCGACCTCCTGTTAAACTGCACAAGTGTCTGTCAGTACAGGGTCTGGTCCCGAAAGAAGACGTTTCCCCAAACTTTGGCCAGGGAATTGTCTCCATCATTTGATGTGTTCATCCCTAGCCCATTCCCTTACTGCTCCTCTCGCAGTTGTGCCACTAATGCCGCACGCGGGCTCTGGTCCCACTAGTCGATAAGCAGCCACCATATCTGCTCTCTCATTTCCCTCAATCCCGCAATGCCCAGGTACCCATCCTCATTGCACCATGTTAGCACTCGGCAGGACACAGAGGTAGCGGAGAGAATCCCGTACCAACATGGATGTGATTTCTACAGAGCTGAGAGCCTGTAATGCCGCCTGGCTGTCAGTAAGTATTAGATTTCTTGATGTTGTTATTTTAAGGCGAAAAGTACATTAAAGCTATTATCGCCTCTCTAAATGTAAGTGTAAGTGTAGTGTTAAAATCGCAAGTGTAGTGTTGTAAGTGTAAGTGTGTGTTAGACTTGGGTACCGCGAGGGACGTCTAAATCCTCTGAAAAGGTGCAGCTAGTCTGCACCCCTCTGCGGAGAGTAAGTATTAGAATGTCCTTATCTGTAAGTCCTTCAGTAAGTATTAGAATGTCCTTATCTGTAAGTCCTTCAGTAAGTATTAGAATGCCCTTATCTGTAAGTCCTTCAGTAAGTATTAGAATGTTCTTATCTGTAAGTCCTTCAGTAAGTATTAGAATGTCCTTATCTGTAAGTCCTTCAGTAAGTATTAGAATGTCCTTATCTGTAAGTCCTTCAGTAAGTATTAGAATGTCCTTATCTGTAAGTCCTTCAGTAAGTATTAGAATGTCCTTATCTGTAAGTCCTTCAGTAAGTATTAGAATGTCCTTATCTGTAAGTCCTTCAGTAAGTATTAGAATGTCCTTATCTGTAAGTCCTTCAGTAAGTATTAGAATGTCCTTATCTGTAAGCCCTTCAGTAAGTATTAGACTGTCCTTATCTGTAAGTCCTTCAGTAAGTATTAGACTGTCCTTATCTGTAAGTCCTTCAGTAAGTATTAGAATGTCCTTATGTGTAAGTCCTTTAGGAAGTATTAGAATGTCCTTATCTGTAAGTCCTTCAGTAAGTATTAGAATGTCCTTATCTGTAAGTCCTTTAGGAAGTATTAGAATGTCCTTATCTGTAAGTCCTTCAGTAAGTATTAGAATGTCCTTATCTGTAAGTCCTTTAGGAAGTATTAGAATGTCCTTATCTGTAAGTCCTTCAGTAAGTATTAGAATGTCCTTATCTGTAAGTCCTTCAGTAAGTATTAGAATGTCCTTATGTGTAAGTCCTTTAGGAAGTATTAGAATGTCCTTATCTGTAAGTCCTTCAGTAAGTATTAGAATGCCCTTATCTGTAAGTCCTTCAGTAAGTATTGGAATGTCCTTATCTGTAAGTCCTTCAGTAAGTATTAGAATGTCCTTATCTGTAAATCCTTCAGTAAGTATTAGAATGTCCTTATTTGTAAGTCCTTCAGTAAGTATTAGAATGTCCTTATCTGTAAGTCCTTCAGTAAGTATTAGAATGTCCTTATCTGTAAGTCCTTCCTCTAATACTCAATGAACGCATGCTGAGATTGCACGGATCTCAGCTTGGAACCTGTGCAATACTCAGCTCGGAGCGAAGTTACCCTGAGAGGAGCGAACCACCGGCCACCCGGCCATAGTTTTTTCGATGCTCCTTAACTGGTATATTTGGACAATAAATGTTATTTTAATACTCAAACAGAATATGATTTTTCTGATCAAACGTGTATAAAAATTATTTTTGAAATATTTCTTTATTTTTAACGTATCTGCATGAATCCGAAGGACATCGTACACCGTTCGAAATAAAGGATTTCCGCTGTAAACGTTAACGACATAAAATATCCGCGGAATCGTGGCACAATTTCCCTGTCCAGTCGTGGGAGACGGGCAGAAAAATAGAAATACAGGTCGTAGACAGTACGGGGAGATGTTTGCTCTGTCAAACCTTGTTCTAGAAACCTATTTGGTATAGACTCACTGCCCCGGTCATCGTAACCATGGCAACTGGACTCTGCTCAAGAAATAACTACTATATAACTATATTACAGCCTGTTTGCATTCTGTATACATCTTATTACATTCCAGTAGGAAACTTACTGTACTGGTGAATTAATTGGAAAACGAACTTGTAGACCCGGGACTAGGAAATGAGCTCTAGAAATTGTTTTGATATATAAAACAAGCGCGTGCGAGCGTGCCAAAAAAACATTCAAAATTAACTTTCTATTTTTTTTCCAGGTGAACTCTTAGAGCCGCCTCGGTGGTGTAGTTGATAGCGTACTGGGTTTTCACCCCGAGGACCCGAGTTCGATTCCCGGCCAGGACTTGGCATTTTACTACAATATAAACGCAAATATTTAGGCCGACTACCATTTATAAATGTTAAGAGTTTTTCTCCTATATAAATGCAAATATAAAGAGGGAAATTTCCAAACCCTTTAAACTGAATTAACGTTTGAAGGACTTTTTAGCCATCTTCATTCATCTCTTAAACCCTTCTCGTTTAATAAGCACAATTTTACGTAAATTTCCTTCAGGACCTGTTTTTAACTAAATCAGGCAAATATTTTATCGTTCGGGGTTCATCGCTATAAATCAGTGTTCCATTTTAGGTTAAATTAATTGACTATATTCTTTAATTAATTGATTATATTATTTAATTAATTAACTATATCCTTTAATTAATTGACTATATTATTTAATTAATTGACTATATTTTTTTTATTAATTGACTATATTCTTTAATTAATTGACTATATTTTTAATTAAATGACTATATTCCTTAATTAATTGATTATATTCTTTAGTTAATTGACTATATTCTTTAATTAATTGACAATATTCTTCAATTAATTGACTATATTCTTTAATTAATTGACTATATTTTTTAATTAATTGACCATACTCTTTAATTAACTGACTATATTCTTTACCACATCATTTCATTTTTCCTTCGCATCAACTCCCGCCAGTTTAGCCATATATTGTGCAGTTTTTACAGGGTGTGACGGAAAATATGTGTCGCGTTGAATGCGGGCAAACGGAAGAGTTAAAGAAATTTGTAACACGTATATTTTGTTTTTGTTTTTTTTGTGTTTAACATCCGATTATTGTGCACACTTGGGCAATGCAGACGATGGGATGATTTGTAGCGTATGAAAATGCCAAGCCCTGGCCGGGAATCGAACCCGGGTCCTCGGTGTGAAAGCCCAGTACGCTATCAACTAGGCTACCGAGGCGGCTGTAACACGCATAATGGTATCCAAGAAAGAAGATATACTTTTCCTTACTTCTCTCACGGTCTAAAATGTTTGAAAATTTTTGTTTAACAGTGCAGCCTGTTTGTTAAACAAACGTTCTTAAAATAATAACAATAACTGTCGCACGCACCTGTCTCGCTAACGTCACGGATGCGAGTATCTCAAAATATTTTTGTTTCAACTTACCCTGTTTTTAGATTGTCATCTCTCATCGTAAGCTGTATTAAAATCAGTATTAATTAGCATTTTAAACTTGACACGTTACAATGAAAATACAGATATAAACCCAGGCCGCCGTCAATCACATTTGATTTTTTGTTTTTGATCTTTTTAAAGCAGATTGCCACGGTGAAATCAAGATTTTCAAACAATAAAGACATTTGAAAGGAACGCCATTTTAACTGTTAAACGAATTTTGATTGTCCATGCTAATATCGATTTCCAAGCTAAATTGAATTTTATTACTAGAATCGTTTTTTGTATCAAATCTGAAACAAACGTAACACTGCCACAGTGAATGGGCTAACATCCACCCGACGCAAAATATAAAAAAATCTTAACGACCCCTAAAGAGTGATCTAGATGTCACGATCGGTGTTCACTTCAAGGTCCCGGGTCTAGGTCTTACCAAGATAGCTGCCCAATTGCTCATTTTCAAATGGAAATTCGCGAAAAAGTATCTCGCGGAAGTTACGGAAAAGAATTTCCGAATTATATTACAATCTTGTCTGTCCTCAACATTTAAAACCTAATTTCATCCGTTAGTCCAGTTAAAGACTGCATAAATTACTAATTTACGTGTACAAAATCTATTTTAATTATGAAAATAATCTGACGTCGTTCGGGGATCAATTTTGTATTTTCAATTTAACTTTTTTTAATTTAAAATGCTAATTTGCGGATTTGATTCAATATCGGTACTGACACATATAGTCCGGATAAATTCTGTTACATAACAAACTCCACTAAAGGGTTTCAAAATTGTGTCCAGTTTTCTTTAATCACTTTTTCTCTCTCTATTTGTTTCACCCAACTTTGGGGTACACCAAATCAATCACTTCTTAATGTTCTGTGCCTTCCTCGTAGCCCAGTATTGCTTCATTCGTTGTGATCTTGCTTTTCTTTCTTCGTCAGAGATTTGGATCGTTCGCTTGGATTTTACTTTGCCTTGGAACCGTTGTTTCTTGTCCTTGGTTATTGTTTTGGCTGTTCTGTCCATGAGCATAGTGTCAGTGATCTGCAGTTCTGTTATGTCTTTCTCCGTTTCTCTAAACCAAAGTGGTTTGGCTCTTCTACTCCGAAAGTAGTCAAATATTTTTTTGTTTACTCTGTTTTTGTCCATTCGGAGGATGTACCCATAAAAATCAATTCTCCTTTTTCTCATTGTGTCTGATAGTGTTTCAGTTTTTTGGTAAAGAGTTTCATTACTGATGTGGAGTAATTGGTTGTTACAGAATTTGGGGCTTAAGATTTTTCGTAATATCTTTCTTTCTTTGATCTCCAGCCTTTCCAGTGGGCCCTGGGTTGTGAGAGATAATGTTTCAGCTGCATATAAGGCTTCTGGTTTAATTACAGTATGATAATGCCTTATCTTTGTATTCCAGGAGAGGGACTTCTTGTTGTACGTGTCCTTGGTAAGTTGGAAGGCTAATTCAACTTTATTTCTCCTAGATTCCGTAGCATTTTTCTCTAGAGCGTTCCAGCTGATCCATTCCCCAAGATATTTGAATTCTTTCAATATCTCAATGTATTGTTCTCCCACTTGAAGCTTTTTTGATGGTTTTTGTAAGTTTGTCAATATGTTTGACACGTTAAGTCCCATTTTTAACGCTTGCTTCTGAAGTTCAAGAGTCTGTTCCTTAGCTTCTTCCAATGAATCACTTTTTTAATGTACGCCATTTTGAAATTTTGATTCCATCGCCGTAACCAGTGTTGCAATTTGCACGTCGGCATTTAAAATTTGAAAATCCATTAAAAAAATCAATAACCTGACGGCAGAATGTTACGTTTGAGCATAATTTACTTTTTAACGTAATTTTTAAAAGTGTCAAAAATGTTATCATCGCGTCACGGAGCTGCTTGCCGCGATAACACTTAACCAGGCAAGAAATCCAAATCGCAACGACCGATTCGACAAAACAGGCGCAATTATAACTATACAATTCCTTCTGCTCGTTGGGTAATCGAGTGAGTGGAAGGTGATTAGAACTGTAGAGTGGAGCTAAGCGAACAAAAAAGCTACAGGCGGGGTAAATAACACAACGGAGAGGTGGAAATTTGCGATTAGATAAACACACGTCATCTGGATTACGCCGTTCTGATCTGGTAGTCCGAGAGTGGTCGGATAATAGAAATAAGGGGCATTCATAATATTCACACTCTTTACCAATAAATTGATAATAAATGAAACTCTTTACCAAAAAACTGAAACACTATCAGACACAATAAGAAAAAGGAGAATTGATTTTTATGGGCACATCCTCCGAATGGACAAAAACAGACTAACCAAAAAAATATTTTATTACTTTCGCAGTAGAAGAGCCAAACCGCTTTGGTTTAGAGAAACGGAGAAAGACATAACAGAACTGCAGATCACTGACACTATGCTCATGGAAAGAACAGCCAAAACAATAACCAAGGACAAGAAACAACGGTTCCAAGGCAAAGTCAAATCCAAGCGAACGATCCAAATCTCTGACGAAGAAAGAAAAGCAAGATCACAACGAATGAAGCAATACTGGGCTACGAGGAAGGCACAGAACATTAAAAAGTGGTTGATTTAGTGTACCCCAAAGTTGGGTGAAACAAATAAAGAGAGAATATTCACACATTGTTAGCGACGATATTCGGCAAAACAGAATCGGAAATGAAATGTGTACCGATCCTAATATTAAAAAAGGAGCTCTTAAAAAATTACGTGCATCGGTTGAGTTTTAAATCTCTAACTTTCAGGCTATTTACCTGACTTCACATTGAACAGAACAGCCTGTAAATGCGAACAAGGGTTGAGTTATGTTCAGTATGATCTGCCTTCCCTAGCTTTGTCAATTCTACTTTCGTTGACGCGTTTCGGAGAACCTACATCTTCAAAAACTATATCTATACTCTATAAAAAAGAGTATACGAGGTGTGTTCAGAAAGTAACGAGAATTTTAAAATTTCGCGGGCTTGGAGATTGTCAATTTTTTTTTTATTATGTTGGTATACTGGCCCTTGAAGTATGGTAGAACTTTCAGCTGTTTTTATTGTTGAAATTATCTGTAAATACGTGTTTTTATAAGCTCGGCGATTTTCGTTTGTTAAAAAAAATGGATCAAAGAATTTGTATCACATTTTGCGTAAAAATTGGAATAAAGTGTGAAATGTTAACAAAGGCCTATGGTGAGTCTGCTATGAGTAAAGCAAGAGTTTACGAGTAGTATAAGCGTTTCCAAGAAGGCCGTGAAGACGTTGAAGATGACGAACGCCCTGGACGCCCCAGCACATCAACAACCGTTGAAAACGTGGAAAAAGTGAAAGAAATGGTTACGAACAATCGCCGAATCACAATTAGAGAGGTCGTTGATGATGTTGGCATATCGATTGGATCATTTCATGACATTGTTTCCAGTGTTTTGTGTATGAAACGCGTGGCAGCAAAATTCGTTCCAAAATTGTTGAATTTTGAACAAAAACAGCGGCGAATGAAAGTTGCTCAGGAGTCACTAAATGAAGTCAACGACGATGCAGAATTACTGAAACGTATTATAACAGGTGACGAAACGTGGGTTTACGGATATGACGTCGAAACTAAGGCTCAATCATCCTAGTGGAGACATTCTGGCTCGCCAAGACCGAAAAAGGCTCGACAAGTGCGGTCGAACGTGAAGGTTATGCTCACTGTGTTCTTCGATATTAATGGCATAGTGCATCATGAATTCCTGCCACCAGATGAAACGGTCAATAAGGAGTACTACCTACAAGTTCAACGCCGTCTGCGTGAAACAATCCGAAAAAAACGGCCGAATTTGTGGCAAAACAATTCATGGCTTTTGCACCACATAATGCACCAGCTCACACTTCATCGCTTGTTCGTGAATTTTTGGCCAAAAACAGTACTGTAACGATTCCCCAGCCTCCATATTCGCCAGACATGGCTCCGTATGACTTTTTTCTATTTCCAAAAATAAAGAGAACCTTAAAGGGCCGTCGTTATACAGCCGTAGATGACATTAAAAGCGCATCGTTGAAAGAACTAAAGGCTATCTCAAAGATCGAGTTTGGATCTTTGGATCTGACACAAGTGCATAATCTCCAATGGGGACTATTTTGAAAGCGACAACATCAATGTAGAAGAAACATTTTGTTCAAAAAATTAAAACTCTCGTTACTTTCTGAACACACCTCGTATAAAGCCCAAAAGATGTACGCCTATGTGTAAGTTTGTGTACCGTTCACGTCTGTTTTTAGTTAGCGGGCTGTGATTCAACGTTGAGAATGTAGCTGCTGGTAATTTCCCGTAATACTGGCTGAACGGCGAAACCGATCAAAAATTTTGACCGCACCGTCGAGAAAGGGCATACAAATAAAGTAGTTTCTGTAACATTTCTCGTACGTATTACGGTTACCGCTTACATTGGCGGAAAACGTTACGAGCGGTGTCGTGTAGCGCTTTGTATTTAAGGATATACTGCGAGGTCTATCAAAGGTCTGGAAAATGGCGGCGGTTTCAGTTTACGCCATTTTATATAACAGTAAGCAGAACGTGAAATAATATTACGAAAAATATTACGAATTAGAATACGACACATGACTAATTAAGTAATTTAAACAAATTGCAAATTAAATTTATTTAATTAGGACAGTGTGCTTTAACGTTATTTATTAAAGTGACTACTTATCGTGCGGTATGGGTGTATGTTTTGTTTGTAACGGGGAAAAATTCAGTTTGTTGTAACGGAACGCTGTAATTTTTGCTCACTGCTTAATAAAATGTACAGTAGAGAGTCGATTATCCGAAACAATTGGTGCAGGGGGGTGTTCGGATAATCGATTTTTCGGATAAACGAACATATTCGAAAAAAGGTAGTGTGATATAATTTAACAGAGGTAGAACCAATTTAAGGAGCAAGTAGACACGTACAGCACGTAAATTCATCCAGTTGTTTAATGACATATGATAAATATAAGCAGTACAGTATACAGTGTTCTGTACAGTAAAACAACTCTTTGATAATGAAAAAATAAACATTAGGTAAAGTAAAATTAAACATTCGGTAAAGAAAGAATAATATTTGGTAATTACATTCGGTAAAGAAAGTTGCAGTTCGGTAATTACACAGCAAAACAAACAGAAGCACAAACGGTCTAAACAACACGGAGACTGACTCGTCACTGTATGTGCTAGTGCACACTCTATATTGAGACTGTACTGCTGTCGAGCTGCCGCGCCGGCACTGTCTAGCCGCTGCGCTGTCAGGCCGCCGCGCCACCGCTTTCGGATGACCGGGCTTCGGATAATCGACGCTCTACTGTATTTTTGAAGCGACAACTTGTATGGTCGTGGTTGACAAAACATGATAACATTTGCTTTGCGTCACGTTTGAATCCGTAATGCATACCTTACAGCGCATATTGTTCTTGAATATATCTAGACTGGAATCGCTTCTAAACAGCTGGATGAATACTTCTGAACAGCTGATTTCGCACAACAGCTTCAATATCATTTCAATTGAGGTTATGTTTATCGTTCTTATCAATTTAAAAAAAAACGTATTTTCTAAATTTGTGTAGTTAAGTTATTTAATGTATATGAACCTACATTGAATGCCAGAATCACAAATATTTTTTTTTGTGTTTAACGTCCGACTATTGTGCACACTTGGGCTAATGCAGACGATGGGATGATTTATAGCGTATGAAAATGTCAAGCCCTCGCCGGGAATCGAACCCGGGTCCTCGGAGTGAAAGCCTAGTACGCTATCCACTAGACCACCGAGACGGGACTGTGAAAGATTCACGCTGGCTCGGGAACAATTAGAGAAAAACCTCGAAGACCTGGATCTGTCCCTCCGCGGTGACGTCTCTGTGTTGTTGGCGAGTGTCGGGGCGGCGAATTTTCTCCGAGAGTTTGTGGCTGTAGTATTAAAAGCTAAGAGGTTGAATGATAGTGTGAGTGGCACCACATAAAAGTATACCTGGAGCATAGCTGTCACTATGATTCAGGTAAAACTAAATCCGCAAGATTAACAAAGTATGTTAAAATGGACTTGCTAATATTTTCGGTTTGGTTTCGCAGTTTTTATTACTATTGTTATCATTTGTTAGGAGTAAGAATTTATATATATTATAAGTAGATATAAGTAAAAAGGCACAATGGCACATTTTCGTTTTTTGGCACGTAGGTTTTTATAAAAAATGGCAGTTGCATTATAGAATATAAAGTTTAATTTGAGTTTGTTTTTGGAAAAGTTGTAATAGATATAAGATAGAAATAACATGTATAATAGTTTAAGGAATATGTAAATGCGAAGCGCAGCATTATAGGGGGTATAATGGGCACACGCCCGGGGATACCCCTAAGCGTGTTATTAAGAAGCTACTTAATGAAAAAAAAAAAAAGACCACCGAGACGGCTAACACAAATATTATATTTATTATTATACTTAGACAGTATAACTGTCAAAAATAGGGTTATAAACTGATTAATTATTAAAGAGTCCCTTATATAGCCTAAGATACTCAAATTCATAGTCTCAGTTAATTTTTAAGTTGTGTAGGTACACACACGCGAAATTTAATACGAAAGTATTTTCAACAGTTGCTTTTTCCTGCATCTAAATTTTCATAAAAATAATTAAATAATAATAGTGAAAAATTATACAGTCAGGCATACCAGGAGAAATAGTCACTACTGTCGGCCAGTCCCGCACTGCAGAAGTTTTTTTTAATGCCCTGAAATCCAGTACTCATTGAACTAATTAATCAAACATTCTAAAGTACCTACCTGTGTCGGAGTAGCACAAAAGTAAGACGTCCTGACAGTAAAAGTCTTTCACTGCACAATAACTATCACTTTTAAACCTCGTGCATTACTTGCACAAAGGCGCGGACTTTAACAGTGATATTTAAGAGATGACAACGCAGTAGACGTTCTTAATCTCCTTGATAACATGACGTTAATAAAAAGATAACTTGGATGACTAATAAAAACATATGGCAGCTGAAATTCTTTGAATCAACGTTTTGTTGTTAAAATATTTAAAATGGTCAAAAAAAATCACTAGACAAACTTTCATAAGCCGCGTTTACATTGAATTGGGTTAATTATTTATCCCATATACGCCAGCAAGATTGCAAATAATCTAGTGTCGACCCCATTGGGAAGTGCTTGTAAGCTTCCAGTAATTAGGACAAGAAAGTGGATAGCTTCCCAGGCTAATCACTTCCCACTCTTAGCCGCCTCGGTGGTCTAGTGGATAGCGTACTGGGCTTTCACCCCGAGGACCCGGGTTCGCTTCCCGGCCAGGGCTTGACATTTTCATACGCTATAAATCATCCCATCGTCTGCATTAGCCCAAGTGTGCACAATAGTCGGACGTTAAAAAAAAAAAAAATTACCACTCTTCAAACTACATTAATATTACTAGTAGTGGTGGGGCAGAAAACACCAAACTGTTTAAAAAAAAACTGCTTTTCTATAAACGACAAACAAACTGCTTTTTCAAACGGAAACAAGCAGTTGGATTTGGACTGGCTTATGATTTGTTAAACAACGAACGGCTTTCCGCACTACCACATTTAACGTTGTCGCAAGCGCTAAAACTGTTTTCCTGCTAACTGCTTTTCTTCAACATGCTTTTATGCTTTTTCCCTTTATTTCAAAGTTGCTTGTTGCTTGTAGTGAAGTAAGAACTGTTTGGTCAATGTCAACGTTTATCTCTATTTTGTTGCGAGTTGTAGTAACGACCTCTCACATTTTGTAGATACAGAGCCTAATTTTATTTAAACATATTTTTTATATTTATTATCAATCATCAATATTTATTAATCAACTAAAAATATTCTAAATCGTTTGCATTTTGGTAAATATGCGAAGGACTATTTAATTTTTAAGTAAAAAAAGAATGCTTCTATTAGAAATTCATCGCGTTTTGTACATAAAATGGCTTACATAATTATTACGTTTTGATAATGTAATTTAATTATTACTACACTTGTAAGGATTGTTTTTGTCCTTTCGAAATGCTTTATACCCAAAAACAGTTAAGGACATGGTGGTAATGGGAATGAAAAAGTAGTCTTAGAAAACTGAACGTATGTGCTTTATGTTTTAGCTGCTAATACAACTTTGAGTTTCAGTTTTCTAAACCTGTTTTTCCCAACTGTTTTAAAAAGCAGCTTTTTTCCTCAACAGTTTGTTGACGTTTTGTAAAAGTAGCAGAAACGCCCACCTCTACTTCATATGTATTTGTCTAAAGTAGCGAGCACGAAAACAGGCGTGGGTAAATCTGCGCTGTTGCCACGTATGGAACTGACAGCGAAGGAAGGACGAGAACTGTTTGCTCTACTGCACGAGCTGGCAACTCCGAACTCCCAGTGTTGCTTATTCAAGGTCAACCTCTCCCGCCGTGCA
>CM040189.1:11790865-11795865 GCA_022606455.1 Callitettix versicolor
GATGGATGGAAGGATGGATGGATGGAAGAATGGATGGATAGATGGATGGAGGGATGGATGGATGGATGGATGAGGAAGGGAGGGATGGTTGGAGGGAGGGGGGAGAGAGAGAGAAATAGAGAAAGTGAGAGAGAGATGGAAAGAGGGAGGGCGGGATGGATGGATAGATGGATGGATGGATGGAAGGATGGATGGATGGATGGAAGGATGGATGGTTGGATGGATGGAAGAATGGATGGATGGATGGATAGATGGATGGAGGGATGGATGGATGGATGGATGAGGAAGGGAGGGATGGTTGGAGGGAGGGGAGAGAGAGAGAGAAAGTGAGAGAGAGATGGAAAGAGGGAGGGCGGGGAGAGAGAGAAAGAGAGAAAGTGAGAGAAAGATGGAAAGAGGGAGGGCGGGATGGATGGATAGATGGATGGAGGGATGGATGGATGGATGGATGGATGGAAAGATGGATGGTTGGAGGGAGGGGAGAGAGAGACAGAGAGAGAGATGGATGAAGGGATGGATGGATGGATGAAGGGATGGATGGCTGGATGGATGGATGGATGGATGGATTGAGGGAGGGGAGAGAGAGTGTGCGCGCGCGTGCGGTTTTGATCCGATTCTATTCAAATTCGACACAAATATGTTGGTAATAGCAATAAGTTCATTATTCAGCGAAATCCGATCGAACAGTTTCAAAATGACGGTAATTCCAGATCTCAAAAGTCACAATTTCCTTATTTTAGTATTTTTAAAAATCTGTCTGCATGACTTAGCGCTTTAAATTTTCAAATTCCAGTTGAAAATACAAATAAAATCCTACGCAACATAACCTGGCTACCTCTGAAGTGTAAAGAGACCAGTGTCAGACAACGGTCTAATGGTGTATCAAACGGAGCTCTGGAATACCTGGCAACTTCCCTAAGAATGTCTGAGAACTCACTGTACAATAAAAAGCCGCCAGATAGGTCACAACCTCCTTGATAAGGGTCAAGAGTAAAAGGGAGGGAATGAAAGGCAATTAGCGAGCAAGCATTTGCAAGTACCTCAATAATGAATTGGGAAGTCACCAATTAGAAGTGGTTTAGTTACCCACCTTTAAAACCTCTCAAAAACATAGACTTTACAAAGAGATTAGTACAGGAGAAGGCGCTGTAACTGAGCATCTCAGGAATATACAAAGGGGACATAAAAGGTCTACAAGGTTGCAGTGAAACAGCATCCCTAGAAAATCACCCATTCATTCACTGGTTCAGTGTTATGATTTCTGCTAATGAAACTAAGTAATATAAAGGAGGTGATTTCAAAACCCGTTGTTGACTAAGTTTATTACAATAATTTACTTGTTTAAAATTATGTAAATAAATAACTATTCAAATTATAATTTAATTATACTATATTATTTCTCTAATATCAGTTGTGCATAATTTCAATTTAACAATAACCTCGGTGATATATTTTTTTTTAACGTCCGACTATTGTACACACTTGGGCTAATACAGACGATGGAATTATTTATAGCGTATGAAAATGCCAAGCCCTGGCCGGGAATCGAACCCGGGTCCTCAGGGTATGCTATCAACTAGGCCACCGAGGCGGGCCGGTGGTATAATAGAACTAATCAATTGTTTACGTTTTCTCTTCTATCGACAGGTCCCCGGAGTCACATTTTTTAAAACTTAGCTACAGTGTGATTATTACGCGAACCCTTTAGTAATTCTATGAACACCCGCAACTGATAAGACAGTTCGTAAGTGAATTTTAATAGCACCATTACGTTAATAGCCGACTTAGTTAACGAGGTCAGTTAATTCTTAACGGAAGATAAGGTGATTAAAGAAAACATCGCACGCAACTGGTTCGCTAACGTGAGGCAAACGAATGTCTACAATACTACTCGAAAATCAACGTGGGACTCATGCGCATGCAACCGATGACAATTAAAAGTGTATTTTATGTTAAAATTTTCCACAAACAGATTTAACGGGTTAAAAATTAACCCTGTTACTAAAACTCACGGCTGGTCCTACGTAACCTGTTAGCAGGTAGTAAACCGTACGAACATCAGAGGGAGATGGTGCAACAGTACAGTGCAAAGGTCAGTTGGAGAGTGTATAACGCACTTGTACAAAGGTACAGGGCAAACGTCAGTTGGCGAGGGCTCCCATTAGCTACGCTGGGAAGAACCACTCGCTCCGAGCTCTAGGACCCGACTGACTAAGAACGGATTTCTGCGCATGCTCGGCGCTCAACAGTATAAAAGGAGGCCGCTGTGGCTGCCAAGGGGCAGTCTTTCGTCGACCATTCAATAACTTTGGGAAGTCTACGACAAATCATCGAACGAAAACGCATACTGGCAGGAAACAGGTGTCGTATACCGAGGTAGGAATTACCGTAGAAGCATTTATAAATCTTAGAAATTGGGCATTCCGAATCCTAGAGTAGCTAGGATTCCGAGAGCTCGAGAATAGCAAACACCTGAAAACCTAAAAACTTCCTTACGATCGAGAATATTGAGCACCTAAAACTTCCTTACGCTCGAGAATATTGAGCACCTAACCTTCCTTACGCTCGAGAATATTGAGCACCTGAACCTTCCTTACGCTCGAGAATATTGAGCACCTAAAACTTCCTTACGCTCGAGAATATTGAGCACCTAAAACTTCCTTACGCTCGAGAATATTGAGCACCTAAAACTTCCTTACGCTCAAGAATATTGAGCACCTAAACCTTCCTTACGCTCGAGAATAATGAGCACCTAAAACTTCCTTACGCTCGAGAATATTGAGCTCCTAACCCTTCCTTACGCTCGAGGATATTGAGCACCTAAAACTTCCTTACGCTCGAGGATATTGAGCACCTAAAACTTCCTTACGCTCGAGGATATTGAGCACCTAAAACTTCCTTACGCTCGAGGATATTGAGCACCTAAAACTTCCTTACGCTCGAGGATATTGCGCACCTAAACCTTCCTTACGCTCGAGAATATTGAGCACCTAAACCTTCCTTACGCTCGAGAATATTGAGCTCCTAAAACTTCCTTACGCTCGAGGATATTGCGCACCTAAAACTTCCTTACGCTCGAGAATATTGAGCACCTAAACCTTCCTTACGCTCGAGAATATTGAGCTCCTAAAACTTCCTTACGCTCGAGAATATTGAGCACCTAAACCTTCCTTACGCTCGAGAATATTGAGCTTCTAAAACTTCCTTACGCTCGAGAATATTGCTCCCATAAATTTACGGAGCTATTCAATTTTAAAACTCAAAAGTCCCTTTTAGCGATGATGACTTAAACATGAAATACTGATTTTTGTCAATGAGCCCAATTTATAATTGAGCCAAAAACCTTACATAAAGTTGAACCCTGGACGAAGCCTATGAATGCTGAAGGCTATCCGGCGTTAGCGTAACGAAAACGTTTTAGCGTTACGCAGTAAGTTTTAGAGCGAAATCGTTTTGCAATGTCAGAAGCCGGTTAAAAATATCTCTAAAGATACCTCAATTATGGCTGCACGAATAGTATGTGCTGACAAAAGAGAATATTGACTCGAGAAATAATATATATGATGGTCAGTAATAAGCTAAACATTTAAGAGAAACAAACAGCTTATAACATAACTAAAATTAAATTTCTATTTAACTTCAAACTAAATCTAACTTGCTGACAAAATGTGAAGCTTAACGGTAAAAGTATACATAAGCTCATCAAATATATTAAACTTGAATCAATAAATTACGCCATTACGGTAACTGTAAAGGGTTGCTTCGCTACCGGCGTTGGGTAATTTGTGTTAAGAAGTTGATGGGCTTTCACGCTGACATGACTCTGCATTCTTCCTTTACGAAACATAGCGAATGTTTTGATTTTATGTCAGATAAAATTTAAATTTAAATCTGCACGCGTCATCATTACGTTGGTACCACTTGACGATTGCTCGGCTGATCATATTTTATAACTTTTTAATTAAGTCACTATGGGTTTTGTCCGGGTGGAATTTTGCAATCGATTTTAATATAACTTCCCGATCAGCTAGAGGTTTGAAATTTTGTATACAGCTCTAAACTCGATGACAATACAACAATATTGGCTTATTTATAAATACTGAACGGTGCCATGGGCACTATAATTGAAATTGTTTGACCGTTATTTCGGCGTGATCAAATGTACGATAACGGCATTCCGTCTGTTTTTCTCGCTATAGGTGGTAATACTGTCATTGTTCAGTACTGGCTAGGTTGGCCCACGGTATATAGATACACGGTAGGGGCCACGCGCATGTCTCCCCCACCACTTGCCGGCTGAAGTACGTCATCGAATCCCTGATCGAATGACGTAGTGTTCACTCAGACGTAGTGTTCAGTAGAAAACAGTTTGTAATGTTAGTGTTAGTTGTACTATAATGTTGTTAGTGTTACTATAATACAGTTGTATTATAGTAATTACAATAATAATTCCTTATATCTAACATTAATAACGCTGTTAATTACTTTACTTAGTGAATTCGCTCATTGTCAAAACGGAAACTTTTTATTTTATACAATATTACATAATATTAAAGTAAAATAAATTATAGGTCCATAGCTTGAAAAATTCCAGGTTATTTTTGTTTGAAAGTTAAAAGCACATCACACTATGAATTACGTATCTACGGATTTTCCGTGATAATTATGTGGTTGACTGTGAAAACGCACATCTCAATTAAAAATTAACAACAAATTAAATAGCAAATAGGCGTATGCCTATTATGCAAACAGTAAAATAAAACATACGTATTTCTTAGAACTTACGTTTCAACACATATTATCAGAAAAAATATTCTTAAAATTAGTAACATTGCTTTGTAAAGCCACATTTTTATTTTTAACCGAGGCCAGTTCTTGTAATGCAAGTTGAATTTGTTCCTTCAAAAGTAAATTTTCATTTCTTAAACATTTCATTTCCTCTACAGAGGCATTATTTACAACGATATTTGTATTAAAATTACTGACTACGGAAGGGTGGG
>CM040189.1:11800865-11860865 GCA_022606455.1 Callitettix versicolor
ACATTTTAGTATAACCGTACGAAAAATACCACAGCTGACTCTTTGACAAGTTGGAAGCGAATTTACAACAATAAATTCTGCTTATCTTAAACTTATTTATACCAAAGACCATTGGTACTTCGTGTAAATCCATTATATTAAAATAATAACACGTTTGTATATTTCCACAACCTTTACGGGCATTCGCATAGTAAGCCGCCTCGGTGGCCTAGTGGATAGCGTACTAGGCTTTCACCCCGAGGACCCGGGTTCGATTCCCGGCGAGGGCTTGACATTTTCATACGCTATAAATCATCCCATCGTCTGCATAAGCCCAAGTGTGCACAATAGTCGGACGTTAAACACTAATATATATATATATATATATATATATATATATATATATATATATATATATATATATAGACTATATATATATAATATTTGTGATTCTGGCATTCAATGTAGGATCAATTACATTAAATAACTGTAGTCTATAAAAGATTTTTCCACTTTTTTTTTTTTGGCGCGCGCACACACACACACACACACACACACACACACACACACACACACACACACACACACACACACCCACCCACACACACACACACACACACACACACACACACACACACACACACACACACACACACACACACACACACACACACACACACACACACACACACACACACACACACACACACACACACACACACACACACACACACACACACACACACACACACACACACACACACATGTAAGTTACCCCTATGTACACATAGACCCCTATGTGATACCACGATGGACACGCCACCATTTAAAATTCAAATCGATTATAAACGAAGCAAATGAAGCATGGGTATTTATTTTAAATTCAAAAAAAATTAAATTAAATAAGGAACACGATACTCTTTAATTCAGTTTCAAGTTTGTAAGTAATTAATTTTATCTGACTGCTACAGTTTTAACTGTATTTTAATCTATTCTAGACGGTCGTTCGTCAAAGTAAAAAGGCAATTACTTTTTCCTTCGCAATAAGAGTGAATATAATATAAACGCTTTTCCACTCAAGTACGTATTCCAATAACGTTTTCACATTGCAAACAACAAACGTACGGCTCTACATAAAAGTTGAAAAGCATTCATACTGGATGTAATTATCAAACAAACAGCTAAATGATACAAGATAAACATAAACAGAAAATAATGTTTATCGAATACCCAATATAACTGAATAACAGTGAAGAAAATCTATCTTGTGATTTGTACAGACATATTTTATAAATATTATTGTCTGTCTTTGTGTGAGCACATCGCTGGAGACTAAATAAATTAATGGATCCTCACAAATGTCTGTTTCGTGAATAGCTGTTTTAAAATATTCAAAATCTTTTCAGTACGAAAACTTTAACAGATCGCTCCTCAAAATCCAAAGGGTTGAATAAAACCAGTTTTTGATTGATTTCTTTAAATCCAACCCAGGTGGGTTTTATTGCGTATTATTGTGTTTTAATTGAAACCCATTGCTTTACGTACTATTTCCAGTGTTGGCTATATAAAAAAAACATCAATTTTTAGCGCAAAAGGACAAGATTATTAAAAAAAAACATGTTTTTTTATAACATATACATAAACATTACACATTCTACATGTTTTTTAACTAGTTTTCTGTCACTATGTTCAGTATAATAATCTGCCTTCCCTAGCTTCGTCAATTCTTTCGTTGACGCGTTTCGGAGAACTTCCATCTTCAAAAACTATGTCTATACTCTTGCAATTGCGTTCTCTATGTCCACTATGTAAACACAGCCTTTTGAATAAAGGTAGTCGTTGGGGTGAGGGTGGTAGTTGGAAGGAAGGGAAAACACGTTTAAAAATAAATCGATTAACAATAGACGGAAGGAGAACCAGGGTCCATCTTGCTTCGGATGGTAGCACCCTGTGATAGAGCCCCTGCCTAGGGTTACTAGGTGAAAACCGGCCAACGGTCTAAACATATCGTTTGAAAAGACCAAAATCATGACAAACAACAGATACCCAAATAAATACCTTAAAATCCAAGAACAGAAAATAGAAATTGTAAAAGAGTTCAAATATCTTGGTGAATGGATTAGTTGGAATGCAGATGAGGGCAAGGCAATGGAATCCAGGAAAAACAAACTTGAATTGGCCTTCCAATTGATGAAAGAAACATACAATAAGAAATCCCTTTCATGGGGGTCCAAAATTAAACATTATAAAACAGTGATCAAGCCGGAAGCACTGTACGCAGCAGAAACATTAACCATGAATCGCATAGGCCAGATAGAAAAGCTTGAAATAACGGAAAGGAAAATCTTAAGAAAAATTATAGGAACAAAATTTCATGATAATAAGGTAGTATATATAAGAAATGAAGCTCTCTATAAGAAAATTGAAAAACTGTCAGATACTATGAGAAAAAGGAGAATAAATTTTTACGGCCATCTTCTTAGAATGAACTCTAATAGATTAACGAAACAAGTGTTTGATTTTTTTCCATAATCGTAAAACAAAATCGAACTGGTTTAAAGAAATTGAAAAAGACCTAATAGAATTAAAAATTACAGAAAATTCACTGCTTGACCAAACTGCTAAGATAAGTACCAAGGACGAAAGAATAAGATTCCAAGATAAAACCAAAATAAGACCTAAACCTGTCATTTCGGAAGAGGAGAGGAAAAGAAGATCGGAAAGAATGAAGAGCTACTGGGAACAAAGAAAAGTACAGCGCGCAAGAAATGATTGATTCAGCGTACCCCAAAGAGGGTGAAACGAAAAGAAGAAGACGGAAGGAGAAATCACAAATATATTTGTGTGAAAACAGTGTCCTAAACATGTGTTTGGTATTCGAAATTCTTGTCTCGGCTTGTACGACGGGCAGAGACAGGGGACTGTCAGTAGGGCCACATAACCTATAAGTTTAATGACTTTTAAGTAAATACTGAACTTTTTCTAAGCACGTTATGCAAAAAAATGGCATTTGTAATGGAGTTGTCTATTCGTGATGCCGCGCATGCGCCATGATGCCGTTTTGCCTATGACAGTTAAAAGTGTCTTTTTATGCTAAAATTTTCCGCAAACAGTTACGTTTTAGCGCAAACTCGTTTTTCGATGTCAGAAGCAGGTTAAAAATCTTTCTAAAGATACCTCATTTATGCCTGTAAGAATAGTGTGTGCTGAGAAAAAGGGACGTTGACTCGAGAAATAACATATGATTCCGTTTACCTCATTCTTACCATATAGTCCTCCTTTCATTACGATAGTTCATAGCGTACTAGGCTTTCACCCCGAGGACCCGGGTTCGGTTCCCGGCCAGGGCTTGGCATTTTCATACGCTATAAATCATCCCATCGTCTGCATTAGCCCAAGTGTGCACAATAGTCGAACGTTAAAAAAAAACAAAAAATCATTACGATACAATTTCTTACCGATAGACCTTCCTTCAGGTTGGTACCCCTGCATTTACTGTACGATTTTCAGCAATGCCTTCCAAGCGCCTACGATTTATTGTGAACGCAATAAATGTATCGCGCACAAGACTGGCATCAGTGCGCATTTCGTAAGTCCGACCCGATCCATATGTAAACTAATCGAGTACACAAGCGCTGAAATGTGTTTCTCTTGACCGTCTGCCAAAATTTGTGAATCACTGTTGAAGGTTGACGCAGTAGTGCCACCTGTTGAAAACTTAACACGCAATTAGCCTGTCCTGCAGCGCTCAAATCTAACGCGCACTAATGAGAGTTGTGAATTACTGTACAACATTAAACATAAACGTATTAGAATGATAACCTTTAGTAGAAATATGCGTGCTTCTCTGCTGGCGCCATCTTGTTTTTTGTTGTTGTTTTTTTTATTTTAAGGCGAAAAGCCTATTGAGGTTATTATCGCCTCCCTAAATGTAACTGGGAAACCACGACAATAAAACATATATTGCTCGATTGTGATGGTTTCCAAAATTTGCGTGTTATGTGTGGTCTGAGCAACTGTTGGCAGACGATGTTGGGAGATAGTGCCTCGGCCGTTGACCGTGAAACTTCCTTCATCGTACGAATTTTTTAAATAAAATTTAATTATGTATTTGTTATTGCGTGTGTTATTTTATTTATTTATTTAGTCTAAATAACTTTATCTCTGTTATGTTTATATATACTTTTACGAATTGTTATTAAATTTTATCCATTATTCATTGTTATTTAGTATTCGTTATGGTAATATAGTTATACCTGTTATTTAAATTAAAAACATTTTTTTTTACTATTATATTTTGTTGTTGGTGTTTTTTTCTTATTTAAGTAAATTTTTTTATACTTTCATTTTGCGTGACGGCTATGATAACCTTAACGGTTTTTCGCCGCAAAAAAAACCTAAATGTAACTGTGAGTGTAAAATGTTAAAGTCGTAAATGTAATGTGTTGTAAGTGTAAGTGTGTGTTAGATTCGGGTACCGCGAGAGACGTTTAAATCCTCTCAATAGGTGCAGCTAGTCTGCACCCCCTGCTGGGTAAGTGGCATCTTGTGGCTATGTTCACGTACAGTTAAAGGGACAATAGTAGCCTACTATTTTTCAATCTTCACCCCTGTCCTTGCAGCATGCAGCGTTCGTAGCGGCAAACAGAACAATTACTTTGACTTTAGCCGCTGATATCCAGCACGCTTTTTATAATGGAAGCTGTACTTCCAGTCCGTTTAGATTCAATATAACTACAAAAAAGGTGCAAAAACTATACATAAATTTTTCATTAAAAAGATATATACTGCGAAATTTTCTTATTTAAATGGTTACCGTCACATTACTTTAAAATTATATCTTACTTTAGAAAAAAATGTTTATAAAAAACTACTTTGTTCGGCATTTACCCTCCAGCCGTGGTAATAGCGTACATAATGAGCGTACATAGATACATAGCGTACATAATGAGCGTACATAGATACATAGCGTACATAATGAGCGTACATAGATACATAGCGTACATAATGAGCGTACATAGATGCATAGCGTACATAATGAGCGTACATAGATACATAGCGTACATAATGAGCGTACATAGATGCATAGCGTACATAATGAGCGTACATAGATACATAGCGTACATAATGAGCGTACATAGATACATAGCGTACATAGATACATAGCGTACATAATGAGCGTACATAGATACATAGCGTACATAATGAGCGTACATAGATACATAGCGTACATAATGAGCGTACATAGATACATAGCGTACATAATGAGCGTACATAGATACATAGCGTACATAATGAGCGAACATAGATACATAGCGTACATAATGAGCGTACATAGATACATAGCGTACATAATGAGCGTACATAGATACATAGCGTACATAGATACATAGCGTACATAATGAGCGTACATAGATACATAGCGTACATAATGAGCGTACATAGATACATAGCGTACATAATGAGCGTACATAGATACATAGCGTACATAATGAGCGTACATAGATACATAGCGTACATAATGAGCGTACATAGATACATAGCGTACATAATGAGCGTACATAGATACATAGCGTACATAATGAGCGTACATAGATACATAGCGTACATAATGAGCGTACATAGATACATAGCGTACATAATGAGCGTACATAGATACATAGCGTACATAATGAGCGTACATAGATACATAGCGTACATAATGAGCGTACATAGATACATAGCGTACATAATGAGCGTACATAGATACATAGCGTACATAATGAGCGTACATAGATACATAGCGTACATAATGAGCGAACATAGATACATAGCGTACATAATGAGCGTACATAGATACATAGCGTACATAATGAGCGTATAGCGTATAGATACATAGCGTAGCGTACATAATGAGCGTACATAGATACATAGCGTACATAATGAGCGAACATAGATACATAGCGTACATAATGAGCGTACATAGATACATAGCGTACATAATGAGCGTACATAGATACATAGCGTACATAATGAGCGTACATAGATACATAGCGTACATAGATACATAGCGTACATAATGAGCGCGTACATAGATACATAGCGCGTACATAATGAGCGTACATAGATACATAGCGTACATAATGAGCGTACATAGATACATAGCGTACATAATGAGCGTACATAGATACATAGCGTACATAATGAGCGTACATAGATACATGAGCGTACATAGATACATAGATACATAGCGTACATAATGAGCGTACATAGATACATAGCGTACATAATGAGCGTACATAGATACATAATGAGCGTACATAATGAGCGTACATAGATACATAGCGTACATAATGAGCGTACATAGATACATAGCGTACATAATGAGCGTACATAGATACATAGATACATAATAGCGTACAGCGTACATAATGAGCGTACATAGATACATAGCGTACATAATGAGCGTACATAGATACATAGCGTACATAATGAGCGTACATAGATACATAGCGTACATAATGAGCGTACATAGATACATAGCGTACATAATGAGCGTACATAGATACATAGCGTACATAATGAGCGTACATAGATACATAGCGTACATAATGAGCGTACATAGATACATAGCGTACATAATGAGCGTACATAGATACATAGCGTACATAATGAGCGTACATAGATACATAGCGTACATAATGAGCGTACATAGATACATAGCGTACATAATCTTCGTCACTACCCCTTGTGTAAAATCCATATCAAAACACAAAAAAGTGTTACAAATAATAGTTTTACAGTTGTGAAGCATTTTTATTGTATACCAGAAATGCTAATAAACGTTGCATTTCAACGTTTGGGTATTACTATAATGGATGCTCTGATAGCTCATTTTTACAATAAAAATCCTCTCATTTTCGTATTTTCGATGACATTTTGAAGTTTAAAATGCTAATATATGCAAATGTTAATGCTGATTATGACGGTGAAATTAAAATTTAAAAAAGGTTAAAATAATTTTTTTCACTTTTTGAAATTCTCTTCTACCGTGTCAGCGAGACAGGTGCGTGCCGCGATTACTTGTCACAAGTGGTTACAATTAATTAAGTTACGTAAAAAATAACATTAAAAAAGTACTCGTGTAGAACTCGGGGAGTTATCGACAACAGCGAAGCTTTTGTTAACGATATCGTTGCTGAATACATAATTAATTTGACGATATGTTTACAAATATCTTGTTTTGTTTAAATAAATAAATACGTGAACCTAGCATAGATGTTATTTACTGTAGTTGTAGTAAAAGATCAGCTGTTTTATATTAATTCGTAACGATCAGCTGACTTCAATGAACAGCTGGTAGGTTATACATTTCAGGTTATGTTGTTAAAAACTAGCAATATTAACAATTATTTTCTATATCAATTTCAAACGCATTATAAACGATTACAACGTGCACGTGTTCAACTAAGGAAAAATACCGAAACCAAAGCAACAGAAGGTTTTCGTATAAAACGCGAGTACTGTTACGGAAAAGGAGGAAGTAAAAGAGACAGAATAGACGAAATTCGTTTGCTCTTCGTTCCATATTTCCGTTACATTCTTCCGTTCGGCAGACTGATTTTCTATTCACTTCTCTTGCCAAAGCTAGAGAAGTGAATATGGCTTCGTTGAAGCGAAGCTAACATTAAAAGCTTCGTTGAAGCGAAGCTAACATTAAAAGCTTCGTTGAAGCGAAGCTAACATTAAAAGCTTCGTTGAAGCGAAGCTAACATTAATAGCTTCTTTGAAGCGAAGCTAACATTAAAAGCTTCGTTGAAGCGAAGCTAACATTAAAAGCTTCGTTGAAGCGAAGCTAAGATTAAAAGCTTCGTCGAAGCGAAGCTAACATTAAAAGCTTCGTCGAAGCGAAGCTAAGATTAAAAGCTACGTCGAAGCGAAGCTAACATTAAAAGCTTCGTCGAAGCGAAGCTAACATTAAAAGCTTCGTCGAAGCGAAGCTAACATTAAAAGCTTCGTTGAAGCGAAGCTAGCATTAAAAGCTTCGTTGAAGCGAAGCTAACATTAAAAGCTTCGTTGAAGCGAAGCTAACATTAAAAGCTTCGTTGAAGCGAAGCTAACATTAAAAGCTTCGTTGAAGCGAAGCTAACATTAAAAGTTTCGTTGAAGCGAAGCTAACATTAAAAGCTTCGTCGAAGCGAAGCTAACATTAAAAGCTTCGTTGAAGCGAAGCTAACATTAAAAACTTCGTTGAAGCGAAGCTAGCATTAAAAGCTTCGTTGAAGCGAAGCTAACATTAAAAGCTTCGTTGAAGCGAAGCTAACATTAAAAGCTTCGTTGAAGCGAAGCTAACATTAAAAGCTTCGTTGAAGCGAAGCTAACATTAAAAGCTTCGTCGAAGCGAAGCTAACATTAAAAACTTCGTTGAAGCGAAGCTAGCATTAAAAGCTTCGTTGAAGCGAAGCTAACATTAAAAGCTTCGTTGAAGCGAAGCTAACATTAAAAGCTTCGTCGAAGCGAAGCTAACATTAAAAGCTTCGTCGAAGCGAAGCTAACATTAAAAGCTTCGTTGAAGCGAAGCTAGCATTAAAAGCTTCGTTGAAGCGAAGCTAACATTAAAAGCTTCGTTGAAGCGAAGCTAACATTAAAAGCTTCGTTTCAATATTTTACACATTAAACGCACGCCGTTATTTTTCGGGTTCTTTTCGCCAAAGGATCTATTTAATGATCACACGTAATAATCGAAATAATAGTGAAGACATTACTGAAACACATTTGAAAAATATTATAAGCAAAACATGCACGTTGACATGTTCAGTTATAGGCCTATTCCTACAAAATCACGGTTCAAAGCCTACTGACACTAAAACAGTAAAATAGGTCTAATTTCTGAAAAGCAACCTTCTAGGCAGTTCTTCTGTAAATTAAAAAGGCAATTTTAATGACTACGTAAGCATATAGAATGCAACTGTACGAGTTATGGCTATTAAATAACGAGACCGACGCTGCAGCGGAACTAGTGCGCATGCGCCAACCGCAATTGACCGACAGCTGTTTAGTGTGAAGCTTTCTCTTCAGAATTAGTGATGGGCAAAAGCGCTATTTTTGTGTTTAGCAGCTAATTCTGTTAATGCTAATTAGAATTAGCAGTTAAAAATAACAGGTACAACTGCTAACTGCTAATTTTCTAGACTGCTAACAACGACCTTAGCAGGAAAACGCAACTTAAATAGTATTGTCACATTACTTTATTCTTTATTCCTTATCTTGGCAGCTGAGATAAACCAACATCTGTGGGTGAGGATGCAGTTGGCACGTTTTGTCCTACCCTTCCTGCACTATTAATTTGTCTATAGGATTTGTGAATAAATCTCTGACGATAATGAGAAATACAATGAACATGCTAAGTTCAAAGATGCAATTAATTGTGTTCGGTTTGTCTTTCACGCACTGTCAAGTAATATGAAATATATTTTGTAGCGCCCTAAACCTATGATACAATAATAATTTAAATTAAAAAAAAATAAATTGAATTAATTTTAATTTGATTAGGGTCATGTTCGATGTTTGTAATTAATTAAAATGCTATTTAAAAATATTATTGTATTTTAATACATGTAGGCTATCTATGGAGGCCCATCTTTTTTTAGATTTCTCTTATTTATTCATGTTCCTAATAAATTAAAATGTTCTTGTTAGGTATTATTTCAAGTATTTTATTATAGACTATCATAATGGTTCTGACAATGTTTATTTTTGTTATAATCACATTATTTAAATTAATACTGTCATTTATTATATACTATATTATTGTAATTATAATTGTGTGAAAAATCGAAAAATAAGTGTTTGAAGGACAAATAATTACTTGTTAATCTATAATTCTTATGTTTAAAATATAATTTTAAGCTAAATATTTTTATAATGTTAAAAGTATAACAGATTGTTAAATAGCAACCCATGACTATTCAGAATGCAGTTAGTCTCGTTTGTGTAATCAACACCGTTTAGTCATAACCTTCATTTCCGTTAGTGTTGTTATTTTGTTTTGCCAGAAAAAATGCTTAGTGTAATAGAGCAACGAATTATTGTTAAATTTCACTTCAAACTTGGAAAAACTGCTACTGAAACTTATAATTTACTGAAAGAAGTGTATGGCAGTGAATGTTTATCGCGGGCACGTGTTTTTGAATGGTTTAAGCGTTTTCAAGATGGCCGACAGACGTTGAAGATGATTCGCGAACAGGTCGCCATTCAACGTCAAAAACGGATGACAATGTCGAAAAAGTTGCTAATTTTATTCGGTCTGACCGTCGATTAAGTATTCGTGCAATTGGTGAAACTGTAGGCATTGATAAAGAATGTGTACGGCAAATTTTACGTGACAATTTGAACATGCGAAGAGTGTGTGCCAAAAATTCTCACGTTTGAACAACAAGCAGCTCGCAAAAATGTTCGTACTGACACTTTAAATGCCATTGACAATGACCCAAATTTGTACGAAAGTATAATAACATGTGATGAATCGTGGCTTTTTACGTATGATCCGAAAACAAAGCGCCAATTCATGCATTGGAAGAAACCAACTTCATTGACAGCCAAAAAATCAAGAATCAGCAAGTCAAAATTTAAAGCAATGATGATTGTTTTTTTCGATATTCATGGGATTGTGTACCTTCACTGGGTTCCTGAAGGTCTAACAATTAACCAATATTACTACCTTGAGGTACTTAAACTACGTGAAAGAGTAAGGAAAAACGACCCGAAATGTGGAAGGACAAATCATGGGTTTTCCACCAAGACAATGCGTCAGCTCATTCCGCGTTATCTGTCAAGAGGTTTCTGGCCAAGTGCAGCATCCCATTGTTAGAACATCCACCTTACTCACCAGACCTTGCACCATGTGACTTCTATCTGTTCCCTAAGGTGAGATCTGCATTAAAAGGGACGAGATTTGAGTCCGTGGAAGCTGTAAAAGTGAAAGCGGCAAGAGTCCTGAAGGAGTTGACAGAAGATGACTTCCAGCACTGTTTCCAACAATGGAAAATTCGCATGGAGCGTTGTAGGGATAGAGAAGGGGTGTATATTGAAGGTGATTAATAAGTAATTGTGTGTAAAATGAAAATAATTTCTTTTATAACGTCAGTCTCGTTATTTAATAGCCACACCTCGTATGCAGTTTGTATGCTTATTATGAAATCAAGATTTTTTAAAGTATAAAAAAGTTGATTTTTTTCCAGATTTAGAATTACCGAGATTTTAAAACGGTTGTACAGATTTTGCTTCATAAAAAACTTTTCAAAACGCGCGCGCGCGCGCGCACACACACACACACACACACACACACATTTGTATTTATAAAAAATATGTGCTTATAATGACCCACATGTCAAAATCGACGCCCATTTTCACGTGCCTGGTCTTACCACGATGATCGCCCAAGCATCTCGTTTTTCTGAGCAAATAAGCTAATAATTTTTAACGACCATGGAAAAATTGCTCTAAAGATCGCGATCAGTGCTCGTTTCATGGTACCGCTTCTACATCTCCGACTGAAAATCGCTAAAAATGCAAGCACCAAGTGTTATACTGACAATGACGTCACCGCTAGCATGTATCACATGACATAGGTATAGTTTGTGTCTGGAGCCTTCATTAGACAAATGGCTCCCAATTGCCTCCACAGAAGACTTATCGCTGATTAACCATTTCCTTAACAATTACGCCGCAGGATATATAACTGGCCCCGCATTTAATCAAGTCAAGCGCCTTAAAATTAAAGTCTCAAGTATTGGCCACTCGCTCTAAAATAAACAATGAATAAAACGCACACGGGACTAATGAAAGTGTGACATATAATCTGGTGTTACGTTCCTTTTCTTTATCGCTGAAAGTAAAGGCTTTTTTTAAGGCGAAAAGAACACTGAGGCTATTATCGCCTCCCTAAATGTAAGTGTGAGTGTAAAGTGTAAGTGTGTGTTAGACTCGGGTACCGCGAGGGACGTCTAAATCCTCTCAATAGGAGCAGCTAGTCTGCACCCTCCTGCGGGATAGCGAAATATAATTTTTTTGTTATTTTAAGGCGAAAAGCACTTTGAGGCTATTATCGCCTCCCTAAATGTAAGTGTGAGTGTAAAGTGTAAGTGTGTGTTAGACTCGGGTACCGCGAGGGACGTCTAAATTCTCTCAATAGGACCAGCTAGTCTGCACCCTCCTGCGGGATAGCGAAATATATAATTTTTTTGTTATTTTAAGGCGAAAAGCACATTGAGGCTATTATCGCCTCCCTAAATGTAAGTGTGAGTGTAAAGTGTAAGTGTGTGTTAGACTCGGGTACCGCGAGGGACGTCTAAATTCTCTCAATAGGAGCAGCTAGTCTGCACCCTCCTGCGGGATAACGAAATATAATTTTTTTGTTATTTTAAGGCGAAAAGCACATTGAGGCTATTATCGCCTCCTTTTTTTTCCTTTTTTTTTTGTATTTAACGTCCGACTATTGTGCACACTTGGGCTAATGCAATGGATGATTTATAGCATTGGGATGATTTATAGCGTATGAAAATGCCAAGCCCTCGCCGGGTATCGAACCCGGGTCCTCGGGGTGAAAGCCTAGTACGCTATCCACTAGGCCACTGAGGCGGCTTTATCGCCTCCCTAAATGTAAGTGTGAGTGTAAAGTATTAAAGTCGTAAGTGTAAGTGTTTGTTAGACACGGGTACCGCGAGGGACGCCTAAATCCTCTCAATAGGTGCAGACTAGCTATTGAAGACTACCTATATTGCAGACTAGCTTTATCCCCTGCGGGTTATAAAGAAGGAATTGTTAACATGAGCAAAATCGATCTTGTGATTTTTATTATCTTTTTTTAGATGAGTCCAAAAAATTTTGTCTGTGTTCCTTGCTGAATATTAAAGTTACAGGCATATTTTGATGCAATTTCCTACATATACGTGGTTTATCCGTATCTCAGGACCATTTCCTAATTTTTTTTCTAGCCATGTTACAACTAGCTTTACAGTTATCAAGCAAATTCCCTAACAAATTCACTTATGCCAGTAAATATCGAACAGACCATCCACTAGCTCACGTGGTGAGACATCTCAGACCCTCAATTAGATACCTGATGTAAATATAAGTTACATATGTTTAACCACATGGTTTTTACTCAATTTTTTTGTAACTTTTTTACAAAATGTACCACAGATACAGTCAAACCAGAGCACAAACGGTTCAACAAAATCGGTCAATTGTTTTCGTTACTAATACAATAAGCAAAATTTTATAAAAATCAACTGGACCGATTTTAAGGTAATAAAAAAATTGTTTGCAGTTTTTCACAAAACGTACCACAGATACAGTCAAATCAGACCACAAACGGTTCAACAAAATCGGTCAATTATTTTTGTTACTTAAACACATAATAAGCAAAATTTTATAAAAATCAACTGAACCGATTTTAAGAAAATAAAATTTGTTTGCAGTTTTTTTACAAAATGTACCCAGGTACAGTCAAACCAGACCACAAACGGTTCAACAAAATCGGGCAATTATTTTTGTTACTAATACAATAAGCAAAATTTTATAAAAATCGACTGAACCGATTTTAAGAAAATAAAATTTGTTTGCAGTTTTTTTACAAAATGTACCCAGGTACAGTCAAACCAGACCACAAACGGTTCAACAAAATCGGGCAATTATTTTTGTTACTAATACAATAAGCAAAATTTTATAAAAATCAACTGAACCGATTTTAAGATAATGAAATTTGTTTGCAGTTTTTTACAAAATGTACCACAGATACAGTCAAACCAGAGCACAAACGGTTCAACAAAATCGGGCAATATTTTTGTTACTAATACAATAAGCAAAATTTTATAAAAATCAACTGAACCGATTTTAAGATAATGAAATTTGTTTGCAGTTTTTTACAAAATGTACCATAGGTACAGTCAAACCAGAGCACAAACGGTTCAACAAAATCGGTCAATTATTTTTGTTACTTAAACACACAATAAGCAAAATTTTATAAAAATCAACTGAACCGATTTTAAGAAAATAAAATTTGCAGTTTTTTACAAAATGTACCACAGGTACAGTCAAACCAGAGCACAAACGGTTCAACAAAATCGGTCAATTATTTTTGTTACTTAAACACACAATAAGCAAAATTTTATAAAAATCAACTGAACCGATTTTAAGATAATAAAATTTGCAGTTTTTTACAAAATGTACCACAGGTACAGTCAAACCAGAGCACAAACGGTTCAACAAAATCGGTCAATTATTTTTGTTACTTAAACACACAATAAGCAAAATTTTATAAAAATCAACTGAACCGATTTTAAGATATTAAAATCTGCAGTTTTTTCTTTTAATAACAAACAAAAATGGTCCCGAAATACAGGCGAAATACGTTAAATTTCATAAAAATCTGATTCATAAAAGTTCGCTCAGACAACAGCGAGAGAGAGATTTTAAATCAAGTGTCACGCTACACGGAAAAGACTGTTGCTTTGATGACAGCACGTCATAGTGCTTGACACCGTGCCGAACATATGATAGCAGAAGTGACACATAAGTGAGACATTCATCACAAATGCATTGTGCTTTATGCACCACCCTTCAGACATAATTAACAATGATTGACGGTTCTGTTTCTGTGCTCACTGCCAGTCAGGTATAGGCTATTATCAATATGTACAGTATTGTTTAGTATTTCATTCGGTTCTATTGTGGGCAATATATCACCAAAAACAAATAAATCATTATTCATGTAATTAATGCAGGAGTACCTCAGGGGAGTGTTCTTGGCCCTGTACTGTACCTTCTGTACACTAGAGACATACCAGTTACTGGGAACTCCACACTAGCAACGTTTGCAGATGACACAGCAATTTTAACAGTTGGGGACAATATTTTAGAAGTCACAGAGAAATTACAGAATGCCACCAACGCAGTAAGTCAATCGACAAAAAAATGGAGAGTAAAGCTTAATGAAGCGAAAACTGTACACATTAATTTTACGAATAGAAAATATGAACCATTACCAATAATATTAAACGAAAGGAGTATAACATAATGCAAACAGTGCTAAATATCTAGGAATGACACTCGATGCAAAGCTCCGATGGAAGGTGCATGTAAAAAAGAAAAAAGAGGAGCTACAGCTCAAATTCAATAAAATGTTTTGGCTTATTGTAAGAAATTCAAAACTTTCGATAGCCAACAAGATACTGCTATACAAGCAAGTTCTAAGACCAATATGGACCTATGGTGCACCACTCTGGAGATGTGCAAGAAAAAGCAATAGTAAAATTATTCAAGTTTTTCAATATAAAGTATTGAGAACGATTGTCAACGCCCCTTGGTATGTGAGAAATGAAAACATACATAGGGACCTAGGTGTTGAATCTGTTCAGGAAGTCATTAAAAAGCTCTGGGTTAAGCATTATTGCAGGTTAGAACAGCATAATAATACAGAGATTGTCCAACTACTATGCCGCAGTGACATCACAAGAAGGCTGAAGAGGACCAAGCCAACTGACCTCTCCAGGCCGTAAACACATTGGGACCAGCCGTCGGACTGCACCCCAGCACACAGTGAACACAATGATAAAGAAAAATTACTAGATGGGGCATGCCTCAGTTGTAATTAATAAAATAATAATAAAAAAATTATTCATGTATCCAATGATAATCAGTTATCAATTTTTATTTTAAATAAATACCGCGCGTGTGCGTGTACTTTTATGGCGGTACAGCGATACTCCAGTTTTGAAAGTATTGCCGATTTTCCGGGTTTTTCCAAAAAGATATTTCCGTACCATAGCGCGCACTGTCTACATCGATAGTTTTTACGCGCGCGCACACACAGATTTTGAATGACGCCATTTTGAAACGGATCAACGGACTGTTCTGTAACCATCGATTACCGAAATCAGCTTCTGTCTAATATTTGATTTCGCCTATCATGACCAGGAGGCCCGTGCGAAATTTCGCACTATGAAAGTCTTAAGTAAACACAGCCTTTCTAATAACAGTAGTTTTTTTTTTTTTAACGTCCGACTATTGTGCACACTTGGGCTAATGCAGACGGTGGGATGATTTATAGCGTATGAAAATGCCAAGCCCTGGCCGGGAATCGAACCCGGATCCTCGGGGTGAAAGCCTAGTACGCTATCCACTAGACCAGGGGTCTCCAAACTACGGCCCGAGGGCCACATCCGGCCCGCGGAGAGCTAGCATACTTGAAAACTCCTTTTAGAGAACATATTTTTTATAGCAAATTAAATTTAGTTTACTGAAGTATTCTAATTTTATGTTGAATAATTATTAATATGACATCTACATTGATATGGTCATGGGCTAACTACTCATAACATTGTTGTAGGCTTATTGTTATTGTTTTTGTGATAAGTTGGATAAAGAAACGTAGCCTTTTTTAAAAGTTGCGTACTTTTTCGGACTTTTTTTTTCATCAGTGGACTATTTCACTTTTTACCACCGGCAACAATGATAATATGGTTTTGGCCCTCGGAACTTACTGGAGTAATCAGTATGGCCCTAAGGCTGGAAAGTTTGGAGACCCCTGCACTAGGCCACCGAGGCGGCTTCTAATAACAGTAGTTGGGGCGGTAGATGGAAGGAAGGGAAAACATGTTTAAAAAATAAATCGAAAAGCGATCGGTCTGAAATAATCACATTTACGAGTGATTGTAGTATACACATTTCAGTACAGATAAATGTTTTTTAATAGCAATTTTTACAGGGCATTACAATATCTCGTTGTAAACGATATTTGATGTAAGAATGTAATCTTGTACATTTTGTATTTCATTTACTTTAATGGCTACAAACATGTTAGTTGCTTCAGTAACCCTTGAAAAGACTACATACAATTGTCCTTGAGTAAAGACGGCATTTGGTAAATACAATCCTGCTCTTTGAAGTGTTGTCCCTGCGGCTTGTTTATAGTGATAACAAACGCAATTTTAATGGGTCTTCTAGTCAATTGAAGAAGCATGTTTTTTTTTTTAACGTCCGACTATTGTGCACACTTGGGCTAATGCAGACGATGGGATGATTTATAGCGTATGAAAATGCCAAGCCCTGGCCGGGAATCGAACCCGGATCCTCGGGGTGAAAGCCCAGTACGCTATCAACTAGGCCACCGAGGCGGCTGAAGAAGCATGTTTGATAACCTCTAACTGAGTATGGCAGAAGAGATGGGACGAAGCAGAAAGTGGAAGAACAACGTACAGGTGGTTCCCGAAGATTGTAGGCAGACGGAAGTTGAAGTGGCCGATCACTACTTGACGCAGATGGTTACAGGACATGGAGACTTTAATGCGTACTTCCATAAGTTCGGAAAGAGAAGTTCACCTCACTGTGATTGTGGAAGTAAGTACGAAGATTCCTGGCACACACTTTTGGACTGTGAAAGATTCACGCTGGCTCGGGAACAACTAGAGAAAAACCTTGAAGACCTGGATCTGTCCCTCCGCTGTGACGTCTCTGTGTTGGCGAGTGTCGAGGCGGCGAATTTTCTCCGAGAGTTTGTGGCTGTAGTACTAAAAGCTAAGAGGTTGAATGAGAGTGTGAGTGGCACCATGTAAATAGTGTACCTGAGGCATAGCTGTCACTATGGTTCAGGTAAAACTCAATTCCGTAAGATTAACCAAGTAGGTTAAAAATGGACTTGCTAATATTTTTGGTTTGGTTTTGCAGTTTTTCTTTATTATATTGTTATTATTTGTTAGGAGTAAGAATGTACATATATTATAAGTAGATATAAGTAAAAAGGCACAATGGCACATTTTGGTTTTTTGGCACGTAGGGTTGTATAAAAGATGGCAGTTGCATTACAGAATATAAGTTTAATTTGAGTTTGTTTTTGAAAATTGTAATAGATATAAGTTAGAAATAAGATGTTTAATAGATTTAAGGAATATGTAAATGCGAAGCGCAGCATTATAGGGGGTATAATGGGCACACGCCCGGGGATACCCGCTAAGCATGTATTAAGAAGCTATTAATGAAAAAAAAACCTCTAACTGTATTTTTACATTTTAATTGTACTTCGTATTTTATTATGTCCGTTATAACAATATATAAATTCACAATGGAAGGAGAAAACACAAATATATTTGTGTAAAAACAGTATCAAAAACATGTGTTTGGTATTCGAAATGCCCGTCCCAACTTGTACGACGGGCAGGGATAGGGGACTGTCAGTAGGGCCACATAACCTGTAAGTTTAATGACTTCGTAAATATTGAAATTTTTCTAAGCACGTTATGAAAAAAAAACTGTCCATTCGTGATGAATAAGTTAGCTTCGTAAGATATACAAAATATTGTCCGATTTGTGATGAAGCGCATGCGCATTCATGCCGTTTTCCCTGTGACAGTTAAAAGTGTCTTTTATGTTAACATTTTCTACAAACAGTAAGTTTTAGCGCAAAATCGTTTTGCAATGTCAGAAGCCGGTTAAAAAATCTCTCTAAAGACACCTCATTTATGCCTGTACGAATAGTGTGTGCTGAGAAAAAGGGATGTTGACTCGAGAAACAACATATATACGATCTAAAAGTCATTGTTTTTGAAAATTCGTTTTTATATGTTAGCGAGTCAGCTGATGGTTGCACTTACAATTTACAAGAGTACTTAGCAATCATTGTGTGACCTTGAAATGTTTTAAGATTTTTTTAAAAACATGATTCTATATTTATATGTCATACTCGTATTACATCCATTTTTTAAAAATTATCTGCTTTTGAAATTACAAACTTACAGTTTTAATAACGTATTAGTGTTAGTAGTATTTATCTTATCAAGTTTACCTCTGCTCCAAATTTACTAATCTTTGTTTTCAAGGTCAGTAATAAATATACAGTCTAGCTGCACCTATTGAGAGGGTTTAGACGTCCCTCGCGATACCCGAATCTAACACACACTTACACTTAAAACACTACACTTACGACTTTACTCACTATTTTACGACTCTTTTACACTCACACTTACTTTTAGGGAGGCGATAATAGCCTCAATGTGTTTTTCGCTTCAAAATACAAAAAAAAAAAAATAATAATAAATAAATATACAGTCGACGAATTAAAAATTGAAGGGCACTGGAAACCAGTTCGACTTGGAAGACCTAAGGACAACACAGAAATCGCGTGCCTAGCTTTTACAGATGACCTAGCCACACTCACAGATAATGAAACAACAGCGATTAAACAGACTGAAGTCCTAAAGGAATGTGCAGAGAGGGTCGGTCTACAGATCTCGTTTCAAAAAACCCGAATTCTTCTGTTCAAAATTAAATATTCAAGAACTAAACACAAAATATGGTAAGATAAACAGAGTCAAGCACTTCAAATATTTGGGAGAAATTCTTGAACCCAAGGGTGGCGAGAAGGCTGCGCAAAGGGTTCGGCTACTGAGAATGAAGAGGGCTCTTGGTATAACGCGTGATATCTACAATAAGAGATGTATGTCGACGCACACAAAAATCAGACACTACAACACAGTCATAAAACCGGGTATTATATGCTAGCGAGACGCTAGCACTCCACACAAAAGCTACCATGTGAAAAAGACATTTTGAAGGAAGAACACAAAATCTTGAGGAAGATCCTTAACGCCCGATATTAACAGAAGATGGATACAGGTTGCACTCCCGGAAGACCACAGAGAAGATATCGAACCTGGCAGCAGATATCAGAAGGAGGCTTCGGTTCTATGGACACATCAGTAGACTCCCAACAACGAGACTTGCCAACAGAATCCTTAAGTATATACAAGGAGTCAAATGAACAACGTCGTGGATCGCACAAGTCAGAATAGACCTACATGACGCAGGAATAGACTCAACAGATGTTGAAGATAGGCACGGATACAGGAGAAAGATGCTCGGTTGGAAGGTCCCAGAGAATGAAATCCCAAAGAGAGCAGGGGTAAAATGGACGGAGCGGAAGAGGATCCATGGGGACAGGATGAGGGAGGTGTGGAGGATTAGAAGGAACAAGACATGAATCAGAGTGCTCTGTATGATCCAACAGGGTCTATACGCAAATAATAATAATAATATACAGTCGACTATACAGATTTACTGTATTTATACTAAAAATAAAACGACATACGATATGACTACATAAGGAATTTGAGATAAATCTGTAGAAGAAATTAAAATAAAGTTTAGTTGAACAAAAAATATTCGACGATAATTTCCCCGCAGGGGGGGTGCAGACTAGCTGCACCTATTGAGAGGATAGACGTCCCTCGCGATACCCGAGTCTAACACACACTTACACTTACGACTTTACACTCACACTTACATTTAGGGAGGACTTAATGTGCTTTTCGCCTTAAAAAAAATCGACGATAATTAAAAGTAAATTTGGTTGAATAATTGCCGACAAAAACATGGCCACCGGAAACACCGACGGATGTGTGTTACACTTGTGGTTTACGAAATGGTTAAACGGAAACAATTAGTTAGCAATAAAGTATTAAGATTACGTTAAGCCGCAGAAGAAATGCTATTTTTTATTTAAAATATCATGGTAAACATGCATTAGCCAGACAGTGGTAGTTTTTCGGGGGGTTTTCCGCCAAAACACTATTTCATGCCCATAAGTAATAATCGAAAATATAACAGCGAAGAAATTACCGGATGATAGGAAAATATTATAAACAAAACTTACCTCCATAACCTAAACCATTATTAAAACTGTTTTAACCCTGCAGGCGCCTCCTATATCACGTAGTACGTTCTTACACTGTGTAAAATTCCCGCAGAGGGTTCAGACTAGCAGCACCTATTGAGAGGATTTACACGTCCCTCGCAGTACCCGAGTCTAACACGCACTTATACTTACAACACTACACTTACGACTATAACACTTTACACTCACACTTACATTTAAGGAGGCGATAATAGACTCAATGTGCTTTTCGCCTTAAAATAACAACAAAACATTGCGTAGATTCGGTTTGAAACTCATTCAAAAAATATATAATTTCTGTCTAAACCATAAAGTGTATAGTATTTCTTTCAGAAAGAATTAAATATACAGGCTCTAGAAAGGGGATTTTCTAGGACAAGTATTACGTTAAGATTTTTTGAATTTAAGGCGATAAGCAGAGGCTATTATCGCCTCCCTAAGTGTAATTGTGAGAGTAAAGTGTTAAAGTTGTAAGTGTAGTGTTGCAAGTATAAGTGTGTGTTAGACTTGGGTACCGCGAGGGATGTCTAAATCCTCTCAATAGGTGCAACTAGTCTGCACCCTCCTACGGGGAATTATTACGTTAAGAAAGAAACACTGTTCGCGAATTCATAATATCAATTTCGAACTCCCTGGAAAAATTAGAAGAAATTTTGTATTTTTTTGAAAACATACAGTTTTTTACATACACGTTTCAAAAGTAAATTAAACTTTTTTTTTTAATCCGTGCAGTAGCCAGGAAAAGTCCAGGAGTCACAGAGGGATCTTTCGTCTGGGTGTAGTGGCAGCACTGAAAAAGTTTTATACCTCTACCCTCACAGTAGGGATGGGAACTTCTACTATTTTTAAAAAATATCAATGAACTGTTCGTTGGAAAAAAATAACTGTTTGGAAAAACAGTTTGAAAAAACAGGTTTAGAAAAATGAAACTCGAAGTTGTATTAGTAGCTAAAACATAAGCACAGACGATCAGTTTTCTAAGACTACTTTTTCATCCCCATTACCACCATGTCTTTAACTGTTTTTGGGTGTAAAACATTTAGAAAAATAATTAAATGTAGTAATAATTAAATTACATTCTCAAAACGTAATATATATGTAGCCATTTTATATTTACAAAATGCGATGAATTTCTAATAGAAGCATTATTTTTTTTACTTAAAAATTAAATAGCCTTTGCATATTTATTGAAATGCAAACAATTTAGAATATTTTTAGTTGATTAAAAAATATTGATGATTGATAATAAATATAAAAAATACCTTTAAATAAAATTTGGTAATGTATTTACAAATTAGGTTATGTATTAAAATTAGGTTATGTGAGATGTTACTGTCATATTTTTATTTGGGAGAAAGTAGGTTTTCATTTTTCAACACTGAAAAAAGTAACGTTAATAAGTAAAATATAGTAATAAGAACATAGGCCAAATATGTTTAAATAAAATTGGCTCTATATAGTTACAAATTTATAGGTTATTAACATTAGGTTATTACAGGTTAATGATAGGTTATTAACCTAAAATAACCTAAATTATTCAAGATATATACAAGAGTAGATATTGTGAATTTTAAAAAGTCCACACATCCAATAAATAATTAAAAACTATGCACTTAATTCTAAAAACAAAAAAAGTAAAAGAAAACTTTCAAAATTATCTACTAAATATTTTTAAATTTCTAAACACAAAGTAAACTATAGAGAAAAACTAATATAAAACACAATTATGGCTGTTTTTACAGTTTAAAAAATGTTTGAACAACAAATTTTACATTTACAACTTTCAAACAACTCGTTTGAAAAATAGAGATAAACTTTGACAACGCCCAAACAGTTCTTACTTCACTACGTTCCAACAAGAAATAGAGGGAAAAAGTATAGCAAATAGCAAGTTAAAGAAAAGGTGTTTGTACTGTTGTCAACAGTTTAACAGGAAAATAACAAGAAAAATGTTTTAGCGCTTGCGGCAACGTTCGAATAGAACGTAGGTGGTAAGGAAGTCCAAACTGGTGTTCCTTGTTTAACAAATCACGATCCAGTCCAATTCAAACTGTTAGTTTCCGTTTGGCAAAGCAGTTTGTTTTTCGTAAATAGAATAACAGTTTGTTTTAACAGTTTGGAGTTTTCTTACCCATCTCTACTCTACCCTCACATCTCGTACAATCACGCGCCAGCAACCACTTGCTTCTACCGCCAATTATAAAGTTCTTAACTGTTACTTGCTTTTTTACGGCAAAAAAGTATAAGTGGGACTGAAACTCATCGTGAATTGTGCAGTGTGTATGGTGAAGACTTAAGGATAATGGTTTCTCGTTGGCGTCAATCTTTCAGTGAAGGGAGAACAACGTTACACGATAAGCAAAAAAAAAAAAAAACCGCGGGGAAGTTGAGCAAAATAGTTTTTTCAAGATAACGCTTTCCCACACGCTGTTCGTGACATTCAAATTCTAAATCTCTCAATGCAAGGACAGAGTAAGCTGGATGACCGACAGCAAAGCTTGAATGTCAAGAACAGCGTGTGTGCGAACGTTATCGTGGAGCAAAAACTGTTTTGCTCAACGTCCCCGCGGTTTCTTTGTTTTGCTTATCGTGTATTGTTCTACCTTCAGCAAATGATTGACGCCAACAAGAAAACTTTGAATTTGATAAGTCTTCACCTGAAACTGACGATGAAATTCAGTAGCATTTTTTCACAACACAAATCGTAATATAGACACTGAAAAATCCATATATGTGGAACACCAAAATGTTGAAAACATTTGAACTGTGGGGCAAAACGTTAACCATTTACATAATGGTTGTAAACAATCAAATAATATCGAGAGACTTTCATTGTAAGTACATAGTACAAACTAGTACAATAGCTGTACGATACAAAACAATGGCGGGATACTGGAATAGTGGGAAACGGAAGGTTTGAACTAGAATGGACAGAGTAGCTGCAAGTCCTAATCCATAATGCACCCATGAACCGCATACTCCCATTAATCGTACCTGTGAGCTGGTTTCAATTAATTCACAAAACCGGCGTAGCTGTTGCCGTATGGCCGAAATCGATTTAAGTTTTGATATAAAAAAACGTTTCTACAACTTTACAACATTGTCTTTCTATCTTCCCGCAGGGAGGGTGCAGACTAGCTGCACCTATTGAGAGGATTTAGACGCCCCTCGCGGTACCCGAGTCTAACACACACTTACACTTACAACACTACCCTTACGCCTTTAACACTTTACACTCATACTTTCATTTAGGGAGGCGATAATAGCCTTAATGGCCGCCTCGGTGGCCTAGTTGATAACGTACTGGGCTTTCACCCCGAGGCCCCGGGTTCGATTTCCGGCCAGGAATTGGCATTTTCATACGCTATAAATCATCCCATCGTCTGCATTAGCCCAAGTGTGCACAATAATCGGATGTTAAACACAAAAAAAAAATCTATCTCCTATCATTCGCGATTAGTATTAAAATAAATTATTTGTGTTGATGAAATAAACAGGATACTCAGGCAAAGTGTATTGGGGTTTTCCGTTAAATACAAAAATAAAGTCCAAAAGAACTGGAAAGTAATTATCAAATAAAATCCAGTTTAACACTTAAACTAAAACCAGCCGCCTCGGTGGCCTAGTTGATAGCGTACTGGGCTTTCACCCCGAGGACCCGGGTTCGATTCCCGGCCAGGGCTTGGCATTTTCATGCGCTATATAATGCATCCCATCGTCTGCATTAGCCCAAGTGTGCACAATAGTCGGACGTTAAAAAAAAAATACAAAAACCGACTTTTTAAAATTGACGTAATTATTTAAAAACATAACATACACTAAACGTACATTTTCCAAGACATTTCAAAACCTAACAAACTATTTTACGTACCTTCAGGTTGTTTTAGTCATCGCAGCCCATTTCCACTATCATATACACACAATTACTTATACACCAAACACGGATTCACTGTAAAAGCACAATATAAAGTATGCGTAATCCCAAAATTACCGTTACAATAACTGGTTAAATTGTTCAATGTTACCAACATTGGAACAGCTACCTAACAATGTCACGCCCAAAAAGCAGTTCCGTATTTGACATGACTCAGTACCGAAAGAAGTACGAATCGTATTTGTAAGAGGAAATAGTACTCTACAAAAACCCAACGATGTGTGACTCACTATCGAAGAAATCCCGTTAACCTTCAAACGCCTAAATAAATTTAAATAAATTCCGCCGGTATTAAGTAAATAGTGGTATTCTTTCTGAGCAGTAAACGTCCTCTAAAATTTCTTTAATTATTTTTAACAGATTTCCAACTGTACATGAGCTATTGGAGCGTCATTATGGTAAGAACCAGTCCCGGGGCCATGAAATAAACGGCGATCCTGAAAGTGTGTGTGTGTGTGTGTGTGTGTGTGTGTGTGTGTGTGCGCGCGCGTGTGTGTGGCTATAGGAGCGTCATTATGGTAAGAACCAGTCCCGAGGCCATGAAATAAACGGCGATCCTGAAAGTGTGTGCGCGCGCGTGAGTGCGTGTGTGTGTGCGCGCGCGCGTGTGTGTGTGGGGCTATTGGAGCGTCATTATGGTAAGAACCAGTCCCGGGGCCATGAAATAAACGGCGATCCTGAAAGTGTGTGTGTGTGTGTGTTCGTGTGCGCGCGCGTGCGTGCGTGTGTGGCTATAGGAGCGTCATTATGGTAAGAACCAGTCCCGAGGCCATGAAATAAACGGCGATCCTGAAAGTGTGTGCGCGCGCGTGAGTGCGTGTGTGTGTGCGCGCGCGTGAGTGCGTGTGTGTGTGCGCGCGCGCGTGTGTGTGTGGGGCTATTGGAGCGTCATTATGGTAAGAACCAGTCCCGGGACCATGAAATAAATGGCGATCCTGTGTGTGTGTGTGTGTGTGTGCGCGCTTGCGTGAAAAGGTGAAAAATCTTTTATAGACTACTTGGGTTAGGGTACCGTCGCTCCCCAGAGTGTGGGGCTCAAGTTAAGTTCAAGATACTGCTACTCACCAAAAACCACCAAAAGCGTTTCTCTCCCCACCAACGCATCCCAAACAAACCACCGCCACCAGGTATTACATCATGGGGAGGTGTACTGGCTGTCCACCTATCTATCTACAGCATTGGCTCTCCTTTCTTGATATTCAATCCTCAGTCTCGTCACTGCAGCGAATCCTGCAATGGCCCTCCAGTTGGCCTCTAAAGTCATCATTTTTCCAACCAGATTTTTCGGTGTAACGTTTCCCCGCACATATGTTTGCAGACTCACCTTGTCTTCGTCGAATCTCTGACAAGAAAAACACGCGCTCCGCATCTTCCTCCACTGCTGGAAGACAGAGGGGACAAATAGAGTCTGTTTCCACCCGGAAACGGAACAGATGAACTCTGAAGCAACCGTGTCCAGTTAGGACCTGTTAGGACTTCTTGCTTTCTGGTGCACCAGTCCTGGATGTTGCACCAATCGTCCGTTTCCTGATTGGTCCCATCGTCGCTGCCAGGGTTCGATTTCGTTCTTCTTTAGTTGCCACTGCTTGTTTATACTGCTGCTTTGCAACTCGCTTGCATCGGTAGAGCCTCGCTCTTTTACCGGTCAATGGGGCTCGTAGGAACCTCTTATGACACGCAATGTGTCACTGCTGCGCGCGCGCGTGTGTGTCGTATAACAACTGTTTCTAGGAGGAACAATGTTCAAATATTCCGACGTTTCGCTACAATCGTATCTGGCCAAACAAACATTTATCTTCAACGTGGTTCTCCTCAAAGTCTAAAGTCAAAATGAAGGAAAACAACGCAGGCTCGTCCTGCTTGTGGGTGCTGTTGAACTGCCTCCACAGTTAGTGAAATTTAGAGATGTAAATGAACAAAAATCCTAAGGGCATTCTCATAGTCCGCTCGGACGAGGTGGACTTGCTCTTACGGTTAGGTTAGGTTAAATTAAAAAAATGTGTTAATCATTAAAAAAAAATATTTCTTTCAGATTACTTAACTTCAGGTGTTACGACGTTATCATAGTGATTATTAATTAGGGATATAATCATTTTAATATTTAATGTTAATTGATATTTAATTATGATTTTCACATTCTTAATTATAAGAATATTAAAAAAACGAGCGGCCAAACATTAGCAAATCAAGAAACACAACACTGTTTAGGGAGTAAAATCTGTTTGACCATGGGGGCGATTCAAACATGGGGGGGCGATTCAAACGTGACCCCGTTTATAATCTCTGTATGACGCAAACTGAGAGCGATTATAAAGGAACGAAAACGTTTTAGATCTCAGACTTGGAGCGTGAACCACCTCGAAGATCCTACACCGAATACGTCAAAAAATGTTGTTTTAACACCCTTGACGTATCCACTGAAGGAACAACAGCCGAATTTGTCAAAGAGTTCGGGTAAAATTAAGTTTACAATAATTTTAGTACTGTTTATTTCCAAAACATGGTATCTCAAAAAGATTAGATATACGCTAATTTTAGTCTGTTTAGATGAGATTAAATAGGCTACGTATTATGCCCAGGCAGTAAATCGCGAAATGATTTATGATACACTTAATAATGTCCAACACGAAGGTGAGGATGTACTACATTGTGTACGGCCCGCTAATCAAATACCGTGCTTCTGTAGTGTCCATTGTAACAATGAATCCATCTCCACCCTTACTTTTGTTGGAATACATCAGCAATAATCGCTGCACGCACGTTCAGTTATCTCGTTAACGTGATAGAAGCGCATCCCCAATAAAATTATTTTTTAAGATTTGTAATGACCGCCGCCATTCTGAAAATATTGAACGAAATTTTATCGTTAAGGAAATTATCAAAACTAATTTCTAAAGAGGATTTTCCGATAAATTTGAATCAATTCAGAACAACACTAGAGGGCGCACGCGCGCGCACACACGCTCAAAATTTAATCACATTAAATAAAAAGTATAAATCAAATGTCCGTTAAAAATTTAAATTTAGATATTAAACAGGCGGTTAGGATTCATTTCCGTTTGTCTGGTCACTGACCACTGAATTAAACGTACTAGAAGTACAACCACCGTTGTAAAAAAACGTGCTCGATATCAGCAGCTAAAGTCCAAGTAGTTGAACTATCTGCCGCTACGAGTACTGAAAGCTGCGAAGGCAGGAGGACAGCGTTTGAGAAAACAGACAGTACTGTTGTAATGCCACAAGATGCCACCAGCAGCGAGCGTTCACGTATCTCTCATACGGGTTATAATTCTAGTACCCATTATAACCCTTGGGTTAGGGTACCGTCCTCCCCAGAGTGTGGGCTCAAGTTAAATTCAAGATACTGCTACTCACCAAAAACCACCAAAAGCGTTTCTTTCCCCACCAACGCATCCCAAACTAACCACCGCCACTAGGTATTACTTCATGGAGAGGTGTACTGGCTGTCCACCTATCGGTCTAACGCGTTGGCTCTTTCTTGATCTTCAATCTTCAGTCTTTTCAGTGCAACGAATCCTGCACTGGCCCTCCAGTTGGCCTCTGAAGTCATCATTTACTACATTTGCCATTTGCCATTGCGTCTACTGATATGAATTATATCAATGCCTTTTTTTACAGTAGTTGACCAAAAAGGTCTGTGATTCAACTCGACCGTTCGCCATTTGAATTTTGTGTTTGTCACAATTTTGGCTAAACGCACTCACCGATTGTTATGACATTTGTACCTTGTATAAGTCAAAACGACGTATGGGCAAGATCCCCCCCCATTAACTTCCGTCTCACCACAGTTTAACTCTGATTTAACAACACCCAGTACAATTCCCGGCTATTTTCTGTAATACTGATTGAACGGCGCATCCAAACATAATTTTACTTCGACCGCTTCGTGGAGAAAGAGCACAAAATTTCCAATAAAGTTGGTCCGGTAACATTTTGCGTAAATATTACGGTTACCGGTTAAATTGCGCTCTCGCGGAGCGTTCTGTATACTAATTAAGGATATACTGCGAGACCCGCTCTTTACACTACTAATGTATATTCACTTTCAATTTTTTTTTACTTTCCTATCACATGCTACCTGTCCACTGTGTGTTTCTGCACATCGTCGAAAAGTAAACACATTAACCGATTTTGATAAAATTTAGCATGCGATAATTTCCCGATATCTCTTTTTATACGTTCTCATTGGAGCACTTTAATCAGTCCATTCACTTCCAAATCCAACAGCGCTATTGAGAGACTAGCGTTTCAGCCTCTTCTTCCGTTCCCACAATTTCTTCATCCTGTCCGACCTGGCTGCCCTTTGTTCATCAGTATAGGTCTTTCGTTCAAATGTTGTTAGCTTGAATCGCAGATATTTATTCCTTAGAATCTTCTCTGCTCTACCTTCAATTTGAGGCACCGTCAAATTTAACTCTTCCAAATCACTCTGGATCTCTTTGAACCAATTATTCTGCGTTTTTATCTTCCTAGCTAAATAGCTGTTTCACCAGTCGGGTTTCTGGAAGGCCTGCTATATGGCCGAAAAAAGCAATTCTCCTTCTCCGCATCGTGTCTATTATTGACTCACTTTCTCGATATACCACTTCACTCGGTAGTAATCTCCATTGGCCATTCACTTGGTGTTTCTTGTTAAAGATTGTTCTGATGATCCTTCTATCTGCTGTTTGCAGTTTATCAGTTGTTGATTTAACCTTCAACTTGAGTGTTTCACTAGCATAAGTTGCCTCGGGTTTAAAAACGGAATTATAATGTCGAAATTTGGCATTATTGAGAGCGATTTCTTTTTGTAGGTTGGCCAGGTGAGTCGTTACGCTTGTTTCAGTTTGTACGTAATGTTCTTCACAAATCGCCAATCCATACCTCACCAATCACCTTTCCAGATCACATCTGGAATTGTAAACCCTGGCCTCGGTCAGAAATGTCGATCGTAATGATCAAACATGATCATTTTCTCTTTATTGAAAAATAAAATAAAAATTAAAACCCAATGTTGCCTCTAACTTGTCAAAAACGGATCGACTCTAAATACTTTTTTCACGTTTTACTGGACAAAACAAACGAGTTCCAAAACAAAATTCCCCTACCCAAAAAAATAATTTTCTAAAAAAACTGGCATTTTATTCACAGTTCGATATTGAAACGAGAAACTACATATATGCTTTTAAACTCTAGCATGTTTCGAATGTTGGTAAACTATTGAAATTTTATTAAAATCATACGAGCCGATTCTGATCACCTCTTATATTTTTTCCTTTTCGCAACCGTAATTCTAGCCGGAACAGAAAGTTTGTGCGATGTTTTTGCTCACCACCATACACCCATAAACACGTTACATAAGTTATACAGCTACTAAACACTTTGTAATAATTAAAACACCAACAAATAATTACAAGAGAAAAGTGACACACTAAACAGAAATAGAAGGTTAGTGAAAGCCAATAAGTTCTATCAAAGATGAAGTAAAAACAAGTACAGTAATGCTTTACTGAACCAAGGGGAGTAACGAGTGCTGAAGTGCGTTCAATGTTAAGTTGGCAGTACTGGAATTCCATTTACAGTGTTCAACCGCTGCTAGCAACTGCGAAAACACTATAGTTGAATTTAAAACAGACGATTATTGGGAAGCGTTGCCGATGTGCCTATCACAAACAATGTTGCCAAATTGCTCGGTATGAGAAACAATGTTGCCAAATTGCTCAGCGTGCGGCGTACAGCACTTGACTTTAAGAGAGATAAGTCTACCGTACAGTTTGAAACAACTATTTTTGTCGAGCAGTGGTGGGGCAGAAAACACCAAACTGTTAAAAAAACTGCTTTTCTATAAACGACAAACTGCTTTTTCAAACGGAAACAAGCAGTTTGATTTGGACTGGTTTATGATTTGTTAAACAAGGAACGGACTTTTCCCACTACCACACCTACGTTCTATTCGAACGTTGCCGCAAGCGCTAAAACTGTTTTCCTGCTAACTGCTTTTATTCTACCTGCTTTTATGCTATTTCCCTTTATTTCAAAGTTGCTTGTATTAAAGTAAGAACTGTTTGGTCAATGTCAACGCGATTCAAAAACGTCCGTTTCCCGTGGACCACCCTATATTTATTTCAGCCCCGAAATAGGTAATTTAATAGTTGATTTTGGGTAGAATTAAATAAATAAAACGTGCTATAGTATTTCAAATCGTTCATATATTCGAAAATCATTAAAATTTAAAAACAAAATTTCTTAAAAAAACGAATAAGTCACTATCATTTCGAAATTCCAGTTGAAAAGTTATTGTTAAATAAATATTTTCGAAGGCGTTACGGTTTAATTTCTTTTTGCGATACTCGCAAATGGTAATTTAAAATGTTCACACATTAATCGATCCTGAGAATTTAAATTTTCGATTTCTGTAGTTATACATCGAACCGATTTTTTCAAAACGATAGCGAACAATTCAATTTCTTTACTTGAAGTACGGAGAAAATTCGATGGAAAGCCGCCTCGGTGGCCTAGTTGATAGCGTACTGGGCTTTCACCCCGAAGATCCGGGTTCGATTCCCGGCCAGGGCTTGGCATTTTCATACGCTACAAATCATCCCATCGTCTGCATTAGCACAAGTGTGCACAACAGTCGGACGTAAAAAAAAATTAAGGTTCTATGCGAAATGAGTGCGGTAGTCAACGTGGCTCAAGCACCGGTCAGTCTCTTGCGTCTGAGCATCAACACAAGGTTAACGTTGATCCCTCGTCCTCAACAGACTAACTGGCATAAAGTTTAGAAAAAAATCTACGCGAAAATTATTGTATATAGCTGCGACCTTACGTTCGCAGACACTACGAATATATTCGTCATCATTAGTTTAACAATTTATAATAATATTATTATTAAATACGAGTTTAAACTACTTACAGTGGCACAAGTCTGTGACGTATTTTCAATCGTAACAAATCTGAACGCTCGGAAACGATACGACTGAGTAGCTTCATAAGACGCACAAAACAAAACCTCAACAACAGAATTAATGAAAGTTGTTTTGTAAAATTTTAAACTTAGTAATTAATCAGTAATTAATGTATTAATCAATTAATTATATTTCATTCAATACTGACGTCATGATGGAAAACGTGCAGTTAGTTCCGTTAAATTATTCTGTACGATGAAAAATAAACTGAATATATCTAAACTGAGTGGAATGCAGAAAATATGCGCGCGCACGGACTACGAATATAAAAAGCGTGCTCGATATTAGAGGCTAAAGTCTAAGTAACTGCGCTATCTGCCGCTACGAACACTGCAAGCTGCGTGGTGGAGGCGTTTGAGAAAACAGACTATAGTTGAACACGGACGCAAGATGCCGCCAGCAGCGAGTGCTCACATATCTCACAAAGGTTATCCTAATACAAGTACTGCCAGCTAAACGTAAAACGCACTTCAGATTGAGAGAAACACTAGGCTACTTCTATGTGGAGGAGGGCACTACGGAGTTACCTACAGAGGAAATCCTGAGACCGCATATCGACTTGGACACACCAGCCACTGAAACCAACAAACAGTATTATTTTCTCACTATACTTAGTACGATCAGATCGAGAACAAAATCTATCTTCAGGTTCATCGAATCCAAAAAAATGTCATACTTGAATGCCTATCCCCTCAAGTTATATCTCTCCACATAGCTGGGAGACTAGACCGTTTGATAGTTTTAACAATAATAACAATACAATAATCCATTTTTGGATAAACAGTTATATAACTTCTTTTTATATTCTTCTTCTTTTCTGCTATAATTATTATCACTGTGTTCAGTATAATGATCTGCCTTCCCTAGCTTCGTCAATTCTACTTTCAATAGCCGACTCGGTGGCCTAGTGGATCGTAGGCTTTCACCCCGAGGACCCGGGTTCGATTCCCGGCGAGGGCTTGGCATTTTATACGCTATAAATCATCCCATCGTCTGCATTAGCCCAAATGTGCACAATAGTCGGACGTTAAACACAAAACAAAAATCAATTCTACTTTCGTTGACGCGTTTCGGAGAACCTCCATCTTCAAAAACTATATCTATACATAGTAGAGTGTAGATATAGTTGAAGATGGAGGTTCTCCGAAACGCGTCAACGAAAATACAATTGACGAAGCTAGGGAAGGCAGATCATTATACTGAACAGTTATATAACTTAAGGCTATAAAGATTTGCATCAAATTTTACTCAAATGAAGCCCAACAAAACGATGCTATTTTTATTTCGAAATCCTCCTAGGTCTGATTTGTGGCTATTCATTTTTTTAAGTATTTCGAAAAAAACGATTTCTTAGTATTATTTTTTATAAAAATTTCTCACAAACGGCTTTCACGATAGTTGACCAAATTTGCGCAAATGTAGTCAATATCGCTGTCCCCGAAAAATTGGGATTTATCGAAAGCAAAAAATCGGTTGATCAGATTTTGCTTAAAATCTGGTAATAAATGAAGAATCATACATTAAGTCAGTGTTACAAAATTGAAATCAAAGGAATTTACTGTCTGGTAGTAAATGGAACAAAACTACAAGTAAAGCAAGATGGCCGTCGAGTTTTTTCGGTCAAACACAGTAAATTTCTTTTATTTCAAATTTTACACAATAACTTGAGATTAGATCCTTCATATTCGGCTTAACATTCAGCAAAATCGGATGAACATATTTTAAGAAATTATGCCGATTTTGCAATTTTTTTAATTACACCTTCAAAACAGGAATTTTTCAGTAAAAATAGGAAAAGTTTAAGTAATATTCTCCCAAAAAAAATTTCGCGTTTGTCGTTACTTTTCGGTTTTGGTGTGACCAATATCATCCTTTTGGAACGGTTTTCTTGAAACACCCTGTATACAGCAGCGGCTGAAGACCAATGTAAACAAAGAACGTAAACAGTACTTTGTGATGTCTGCCATTATTTGCTTACGCCTGATAAAATATCTGAAACGAACCATAAAACAAAACTACAGCACTGCGTTTTCACTCCATACTTGTAGTCTTGCCTATACACGTGACTAAGATAACACGTGACTGATAAGTGATCTGACAACATGACTCAGTACATCTTGATATCTTGTTGGTACTTGTTGATTAATTACCTACCAGCCTGCTAACAATATTTTAACAAAGCAATATACGTTGTAAGAATATACTAAAACCACGTTAACACTTGTCTTTAATTTATAGGCATTGTTTAATTTAGCGTTGCTCGGTTGCAATATATGATTCTTATTAACTACAAATGCTTCGATAAGATATTTGCTACGGTAAACATTGTATTGTTTCAAAGAATTTTTTTGTTGTTTTTCACATATGGCGTATTTACGGGCCAGTAAGAAGACAATATTATAAACGGAGAACTCCGAGGACCCGAGTTCGATTCCCGGCCAGGGCTTGGCATTTGCATACACTATGAATCATCCCATCGTCTGCATTAGCCCAAGTGTGCACAATAGTTGGACGTTAAACAAAAAAAGAAAAAAACAAAAACAAAGATAAATGGAGAATGTGAAGGTGACGACTCGCTGAATGATCAGGATATTTGGAATCGGTAAGAATTAAATGGATTGGACATGTAATAGGAGTAAATGCCAAGGCCTAGAAAAATACTGTTAAGATCAAATTAATGGACCGAAGTCCTCCGCAAGTAAGTGGACGGAAGGTATTGTGGTAGATGGAGAATGAAGGATCTTAAAAAAGACCCGAGGTTCAACACTGACTAGAAGTACAGCCGCCATTACAAAAGCGTGCTCGATATCAAAGACTGAAGTCCAAGTAATTGGACTATGTGCCGCTGCAAGCTGCAAGGACAGGGAGACGTTTGAGAAATTAGTAATATTATCTGTTTAACTGTAGCCCTACTTGAACATTCTGCCACCAGCAGCGAGCGCTCACATATCTCTCATAAGGGTTACCGTTCTAGAAAGTTTATTTTCAATGCCCATACGATCAGCTTTATAGACAAACCAATAGTGCCCTTACATCATAATCTCTACACCTGTTTAGCTAACCTCTTGATGAAATTTGTTTAGCAAGTGGCTTTGAGTGATACGGCATTTTGTTAATTAATAACAGTACTTCCTAGCTGAGGATTCTTTGTTAGCGGGAAATTAATTAATTTTCAACGCGAGATAAACGCCAGCTTACCGTTTCTAGATGCGTTACTCACGAAACAATAAAATAGTTATTTTCAACATACAGTTCACAGACAACCTACACACACGCGCACACACAAACACAAATAAATATTTGAATATTGCATCCTATCACCACTCAGTGAAAAAAACCGCTGCTAACTCTCTTTTGAGATCTTCACTGACTGACTAGAATCAAAATAAATTAGTGTGTTTATGACATCATCTTTTATCTCGGGTGTTTGTTTTTGTATTTACTAGCCTCATTCCTATCAATACACTGCCTCTTTCCACTGCCAGACGTGTTTTAGCTATTTTCTATAATGCTCCTTCCATTGCCTAACGTCGACATTTTCTCCAATGCTCCTTCCCTCGCCTGACGTGTATTCGCTATTTTCTCCAATGCTCCTTCCATTGCCTGACATGTATTTGCTATTTTTTCCAACGCTCATTTCATCGCCTGACGTGTTTTAGCTCTTTTCTCCAATGCTCCTTCCATTGCCTGACGTGTTTTCGCTATTTTCTCCAATGCTCTTTCCCTCGCCTGACGTGTTATCGCTATTTTCTCCAATGCTCCTTCCATTGCCTGACGTCGATATTTTCTCCAATGCTCCTTCCATTGCCTGACGTGTATTCGCTATTTTCTACAATGCTCCTTCCATCGCCTGACGTGTTTTCGCTATTTTCTCCAATGCTCCTTCCATTGCCTGACGTCGATATTTTCTCCAAAGCTCCTTCCATTGCCTGACATGTATTTTCTATTTTCTCCAATGCTCATTTCGTCGCCTGACGTGTTTTAGCTATTTTCTCCAATGTTCTTTCCCTCGCCTGACGTGTTATTGCTATTTTCTCCAATGCTCCTTCCATTGCCTGACGTGTTATCGCTATTTTCTCCAATGCTCCTTCCATCGCCTGACGTGTATTCGCTATTTTCTCCAATGCTCCTTCCATCGCCTGACGTGTTTTCGCTATTTTCTCCAATGCTCATTTCGTCGCCTGACGTATTTTAGCTATTTTCTCCAATGCTCTTTCCCTCGCCTGACGTGTTATCGCTATTTTCTCCAATGCTCCTTCCATTGCCTGGCGTGTTTTAGCTATTTTCTCCAATGCTCCTTCCATTGCCTGACGTGTATTCGCTATTTTCTCCAATGCTCATTCCATTGCCTGACGTGTTTTCGCTATTTTCTCCAATGCTCCATCCATCGCCTGACGTGTTTAAGCTATTTTATCCAATGCTCCTTCCATTGCCTGACGTGTTTTAGCTATTTTCTCAAATGCTCCTTCCACTGCCTGACGTGTTTTCGCTATTTTCTCCAATGCTCCATCCATCGCCTGACGTGTTTTAGCTATTTTCTCCAATGCTCCTTCCACTGCCTGACGTGTTATCGCTATTTTCTCCAATGCTCATTTCATCGCCTTATGTGTTTTATCTATTTTCACCAATGCTCCTTCCATCGCCTGACGTGTATTCGCTATTTTCTCCAATGCTCCTTCCATTGCTGACGTTTATTCGCTATTTTCTCCAATGCTCCTTCCATTGCCTGACGTGTATTCGCTATTTTCTCCAATGCTCCTTCCATCGCCTGACCGTGTATTCGCTATTTTTTCCAAACTCGCTTCTGTCAGTATCCAAGTTTGTGCTCGGTATGCTAGAATTAAAAGAATACAACTTACTCTTCGAACTGGGGTATTTAGGTGGGTTTTAGTACATATTTCAACTGGACCTACGCAGCCGGAAACATCGGGTCTTAGAAATTGTACTTCTTCACTTCCACTAAGATTTTGGCGCAAAAATTACCTTCAAAGATGCCAGATAAAATCTGGACCTTTCAAAATGTTTTTCGGGTGAAATCTCCAATTAAAATTCATTTAAAGCGTTTCAAAATTCTTCAAAAAACGCAACAAAGTGATTATTGCGCAGGACAGACACATAACATACAAGTACAGTTTCCTGTCTTGCAACCACCGCGAAGTGAACAAAACGAGGAAGTGGAACTGGTTTTAGTTTTAACAGTGAAGGCAATCAATTTACGAGTTCCTACCGACCTGACGCCTACCTGTCGCTTTCGCATTGTTTGAACAGCTGATTTATTACAACTGTAGTCTCGTATATTATTTTTGACGTTAGTTAGTAACAGTACTACATAAGGCTCTTACGTTTATCTACACATTTCGAATGCTAAAAAACAGATGCCCCAAACTTATTAAAGTTGGCAGTTTAAAACAAATGAGGTGGACTAAAACTGTACGAAAACTTAACCGCAGTACATCCAGCCTTATGAATAAAAAGAAGCAAAAGTTTTAATTCATTATACCTGAAGTATATGCTTCAATTGATATGAATAAATATATCAAAACGTGTAGAGTGGAAGCGAATACTTCTTTTTCTGATCAATTTATTTTGTCACCAGTAAATGTCAGTGCATGTAAACTTTACAAATCGTAAAGTTGTTCCAGTGGCAGTCACTATCAACTTGCAAAGAATTCCATACGCGAATTCAGTTAAATATCTTGGAATGAATTTGGATGCAAACATAGGTGGAAGAACATGTCAAAAAAAAGATCAGGAGCTGAACATTAAATTCAATAAGATTCAGTGTTGGGAAGCCATTCACAACTTCGAAAAACAAGCTGCTGGTATATAAGCAAGTTCTACAGCCTGTGTGGATATATGGGGTTGTACCAAGAAAACAAACGCGATGATCCAAACGTTTCAAAACAAAGTACTGCGAAGTATCTGCAATGCTCCGTGGTATGCACGAAATGACGATATTCATCGGGACTTGACAGTTCCTACCGTTGTAGAAGAAATTAAATTACATGCAACGAAACGTAAAAAGAGACTGGCGACATTCTAATGTGGAAGTACTGCCGCTCCTAAGGACCAGTCAGGATCAGCGCAGATTGAATTTGTTTGCGTTTAACGTCCGACTATCGTGCACACTTGGGCTAATGCAGACGATGGGATGATTTATAGCGTATGAAAATGCCAAGCCCTGGCCGGGAATCGAACCCGGGTCCTCGGGGTGAAAGCCCAGCACGCTATCAACTAGACCACCGAGGCGGCAGAGCAGATTGAAAAGGACTAAGCCGTGTGATTTGATGTATTAGTGAAGTGGGGGTCTGGCTGATGGGTCGGATCTTCGACATATCTTCATGTACTTGACTAGTGAATGAAATATTACTTGATAAGTCACGTGAGTTAGTTGTAATAATTAAAAAAAAAACTAGTAAATGGTTCTGAATAAAACTATTTACACTAAATGAGAAGCAAATTCTTTGACAATGATGAATGTATCAGTGGGAGATTAACATGTGAAGTAAATATGTTATTTTCTTTGTTACCACGACAGAGTTACTTCGTTTGCAAAATTGTTAAACTCAAGTTCTTTTCCACATACTGGAGATTTTAAGAACTCATACAGATTCGAAGAAAATAATGTGGACTGGCAAACGGACAGCCCCTAAATAAGATACTCCAGGTGGGAATCTCTCCTTATAAAATATAGAAATGTTTGCGTTATTTAACTGATCATGGATATCAAAAAGGTATCACTGAGGAACTTGGAGTGGCACAATCTTCATTGTCAACAACATTTCTAAGCGTTATCACCGGTATTAAGAAACAAGCGACGGGTTGGGTTTCACTAACATTCATTTCATTCTTAGTAGAGGTGGGGCGTTTCTGCTATTTTTACAAAACAAACTGTTTGTTGAGGAAAAAAACCTGCTTTTTAAAACAGTTGGAAAAAAACAGGTTTAGAAAACTGAAACTCAAGTTGTATTAGCAGCTAAAACATACAGCATATAAGTTCAGTTTTCTGACTACTTTTTCATCACATTGCCAACATGTCCTTAACTGGTTTTTGGTATAAAGCATTTAGAAAGGATAAAAATAAACCTTACAATTGCAGTAATAATTAAATTACATTATCAAAACGTAATAATTATGTATCCCATTTTATATTTACAAAATGCAATGAATTTCTAATAGAAGCATTTTTTTTACTTAGAAATTAAATAGTCCTTTGCATATTTACCGAAATGCAAACGATTTAGAATAATTTTGGTTGATTAAAAAATATTGATGATTGATAATAAATATAAAAAATATGTTTAAATAAAATTAGGCTCTGTATCTACAAAATGTGAGAGGTTGTTACTACAACTCGCAACAAAATAGAGATAAACGTTGACATAGACCAAACAGTTCTTACTTCACTACAAGCGACAATCAATTTTGAAATAAAGGGAAAAAGCAGGTAGAAGAAAAGCAGTTAGCAGGCAAACAGTTTTAGCGCTTGCGGCAACGTTCGAATAGAACGTAGGTGTGGTAGTGCGGAAAGCCGTTCCTTATTTAACAAATCATAAACCAATCCAAATCGAACTGCTTGTTTCCGTTTGAAAAAGCTGTTTGTCGTTTATAGAAAAGCAGTTTTTTTTAACAGTTTGGTGTTTTCTGCTCCTCCACTAATTCTTAGTAATATGTAAATAATTTTCGTCACCACTTAAACAAGCTATAACTTTCCTGCAGTAAATACACGTATAAAATACAAATACAACTAACACGAAACCAACAGACAACCAGCAGAAAAACTAACCTTAAACAACAAACTTAGATACTATAAAAAACGGATACTTTATTTGAATCACAATTAATGCTCACGTGATACATGAAATCAGATGTAAATGAAAATTGTAACATGTATCAAGTTTTAGCTGGTTGTGATATTAGATTTAGCATGCGTTCCAGTGTGATATCATATATGCCTAATAGTAGTCTATACTTAACGCGTTCTATGCTATTATTTAATCGATTGTTCCCCCTTAGGAAAGCGATTGAAATATATGATTTAATCTGGTGTTTTCCCTCTTTTCCTCCCAGAATGCTCTTCATCCTATCCGAATGCTCCTTACTCCTCTCAGCTGCCCACTTCTTACCAGGTTGTTGTGATGTTTTATGTTGAAATTTAATCTCAATTTTATTCCGGCATTAATCTCAAAATTTTCTATGGCGATCTGTTGTAAGTCCCTGGATTTCTTTCAGCCATTGCCGCATTTACTCTCTCTTATAATCATGAGTATTTTCTTCGCCGTCCTGGAGTCTTCCATTCTACAAACGTATGTAAAACATTGCGGCGTTTTCTGATTTCTTCCGATACTGGGTTGATCCTCAAACAGGGTTCGCTCTGGGGTGCATCCAAATGCCATTTTTATTGACTGCCCCGTAAATCATTCGAGTTGCATGCTATTGCATAAAAAAAACTGACTACTTCTAAACAGCTGATTTCGCACAACAGCTGTTGTTTTAATATCGTTTAAAAATTGAGGTTATGTTAAAAAATATATATTTTCGAATGAAGAACAAAGATTGTAGAAGAAACCTGGTGCGAAGTGGTCCGAAGACAGAAAGAAGCTGCATAGTGAAAGGATGAGGGAATATTGGCGGGAACGGAAGAGAAAACAGCTAAGTGTGAAGAATTGAAATTGTAATGTGGTCCCTAGCAGGCCTCATCGACAGAAGAAGAAGAACAAAGATTACGATCATAATGAACGAGATAGACTGCGACGATTAGAAAATAAAATTAAAATAAAATTAACGATGAAAGTGTTACAATAAAAGAGCTATAGGAATTTAGGAAAAACAAACTTGAATTGGCCTTCCAATTGACGAAAGAAACATACAATAAGAAATCCCTTTCATGGGGGTCCAAAATTAAACATTATAAAACAGTGATCAAGCCGGAAGCACTGTACGCAGCAGAAACATTAACCATGAATCGTATAGGCCAGATAGAAAAGCTTGAAATAACGGAAAGGAAAATCTTAAGAAAAATTATAGGAACAAAATTTCAGGATAATAAGGTAGTATATATAAGAAATGAAGCTCTCTATAAGAAAATTGAAAAACTGTCAGATACTATGAGAAAAAGGAGAATAAATTTTTACGGCCATCTTCTTAGAATGAATTCCAATAGATTGACGAAACAGGTGTTTGATTTTTTCCATAATCGTAAAACAAAACCGAACTGGTTTAAAGAAATTGAAAAAGACCTAATAGAATTAAAAATTACAGAAAATTCACTGCTTGACCAAACTGCTAAGATAAGTACCAAGGACGAAATAATAAGATTCCAAGATAAAACCAAAATAAGACCTAAACCTATCATTTCGGAAGAGGAGAGGAAAAGAAGATCGGAAAGAATGAAGAGCTACTGGGAACAAAGAAAAGTACAGCGCGCAAGAAATGATTGATTCAGCGTACCCCAAAGAGGGTGAAACGAAAAGAAGAAGAAAAGAGCTATGACTGAAAAGCAACATCGACTAATTAATAACAAAAACGAAGAATCGTGACTTATATTTTTGGTTCGGTAACAGACATTTTTATTTTCGTTTGATCCTTTTCCTTAAAAGGTAATCATTACTCACACGGAACGAAATAAATGTTTCTGCTTCTACGTTTTACTTGAAACAAAACATTTTCTTTGAAGCATTTCCTCCGGTTTTATTCGGGCTCATTGTGTATTTAAATAAGTGGGCCACGCTGCTTTCTCTCTGACGTGCTGTTAGCGAATTTTCAACAAAATGCGTCTAGTCTTGTCGCTTTTCTTGAAATATAATTTCGCTGTCGTAATCAGCATTAAATCTGCATACATTAGAATACCGAACATGCAAATTACATTGGAAATACAACACTGAACCCTCACCGCCATCAAATTTTCGTATTTCCAATGGAACATGAATATAATTTTAAATGCAAATTCGTACAGATTTTAATGAAATTTACGATAGTGAAATCATATTTTCAAAACAGTGTAAGATTTAAAAAGTTATGATTCTTTTTTGACATTTGAAGTAACATCAATTTCGAACGCAAGACCCCTCAAGGGGTGTCCACTAGAGGTGGGGCAGAAAACACCAAACTGTTAAAAAAACTGCTTTTCTATAAACGACAAACTGCTTTTTCAAACGGAAACAAGCAGTTGGACTTGGACTGGTTTATGATTTGTTAAACAAAGAACGGTTTTCCGCACTACCACACCCACGTTGCAAAAAGCGATAAAACTGTTTGCCTGCTAACTGCTTTTCTTCTATCTGCTTTTATCTTTTTCCCTTTATTTCAAAGTCGCTTGTTGCTTGTAGTGAAGTAAAAACTGCTTGGTCAATGTCAACGTTTATCTCTATTTTGTTACGAGTTGTAGTAACAACCTCTCACATTTTGTAGATACAGAGCCTAATTTTATTTAAACATATTTTTTTATAATTATTATCAATCATCAATATTTTTTAATCAACTAAAAATATTCTAAATCGTTTGCATTTTGGTAAATACGGAAAGGACTATTTAATTTTTAAGTAAAAATAAGAATGCTTCTATTAGAAATTCATTGCATTTTGTAAATATAAAATGGCTTACATAATTATTACGTTTTGATAATGTAATTTAATTATTACTACACTTGTAAGGATTATTTTTATCCTTTCTAAGTGCTTTATACCCAAAAACAGTTAAGGACATGGTGGCAGTGGGAATGAAAAGTAGTCTTAGAAAACTGAAATTATGTGCTTTATGTTTTAGCTGCTAATACAAGTTTCAGTTTTCTAAACCTGTTTTTTCCCAACTGTTTTAAAAAGCAGCTTTTATCCTCAGCAAACAGTTTGTTGACAAACTGTAAAAATAGCAGAAACACCCACCTCTTGTGTAGACTAGCTGCACCTATTGAGAGGATTTAGACGTCCCTCGCGGCACCCGAGTTTAACACACACCAACACTTACACACACTACACTTGCGACTTTAACACTTTACACTCACACTTACATTTAGGGAGGCGATAATAGCCTTAATGTTCTTTTCGCCTTAAAAAAAAATCGAACTCAAGAGTGCTAAAACACAGGATCTTTAGCGCTTATTTGATGGTTCTAAATCCGGGCTACACGTACGAACGTACAAACGTACCGTCACTTTAGCAAGAACACACCAGGTTTGACAAACAAGACTGTACATATGGACAGCAGACTTGACGTTTTGCATGAGGTTTGACAAACAAAAAAAGACTGATGGGCTGAACTTTGTCTACTATTTGCGAACTAAATGTATTAAACGTTTATGCTAAAAGAGGAGACATTAATGCCACGCATTCAAACGTAATTATCCCCTCAGGGGATACAGACTAGCTGCACCTATTGAGAGGATTTAGACGTCCCTCGCGGTACCCGAGTCTAACACACACTTATGACTTTAACACTTTACACTCACACTTACATTTAGGGAGGCGATAATAGCCTCAATGTGCTTTTCGTCTTAAAATAAAAAAACGTAATTAGGAGACTGATACGACAAACAGACGCAAGAACAGGTGTCTTTGAGGCCAAATTACCCCCCACTCACTCTTGTTTTTAAACCTCAATAAAAATAGTTTTCCGAGGATTTCGAACGCCCAAACTTACAAAATCTTTCGGTCTCCAAGCAAACAGCTAAACGTCATTCATCACGATGTTTGTAAATTCATACTCCACCGGGCACGTGTCGAGCTGTAACACTATTTATAGAATATGTACAAACTCGTTCCTTGTACACCAAGGTCAAGAACAGTGCTAGCAAACGCACAGTAGATTACTGTCAGTCTAGAAAAATCGCAATCACTGTATTCATTTTCAGTAACTGTTACCGCATAAAAGTGATTATCTGGATTTTTTCCCGTGTGTTTAACGTCCGACTATTGTGCACACTTGGGCTAATGCAGACGATGTTATTTATAGCGTATGAAAATGCCAAGCCCTGGCCGGGAATCGAACCCGAGTCCTCGAGGTGAAAGCTCAGTACGTTATCAACTAGGCCACCGAGGCGGCATCCCTGGCTACAGTAATTCACTGATAAATTAGTCGTAATCAAGGAGGTATTTAGCAACATTTTTTTTTTTTTTTTTTTTTTTTTTTTTTTTGTGTTTAACGTCCGACTATTGTGCACCCTTGGGTAATGTATTATGAGATTTGCAACGAAGCCGGAGGTTCGTCGGTCAATTTAATTGGACCTAATCGGCCGGGTTATGGGCGCTAATGGCGAGTCGATCTACTTCTGCTAATCGGCCCACTTTCCATTTACGCCATTCGGAGCTAATATAAGGAGCTGGCAGGTGAAAGTTTCCTTCAGTTCGACTTTAAACTTGGAGCGAGAACAACCTCGAAGATGCCAAATACGATTTTGGCGAAACGTCGGGCAATGTTCTAGAAACTACTGTGTCGAACGGACGTACACCGATTTTCATTGTGATACTGATACGACAAACAGACGCAAGAACAGGTGCCTATGAGGCCAAAATCCCCCCACTCACGTTTTTAAACCTCAACCAAAAATAGTTTTCCGAGGATTTCGAACGCCCAAACTTACAAAATCTTACGGTCTCCAAGCAAACAGCTAAACGTCATTCATCACGATGTTTGTAAATTCATACTCCAACGGGCACGTGTCGAGCCGGTGATACACATTGTTCCATCAGTGAAGAAACACAACACACACACGGACGCGCTTCTAAAAATCTACTACAACGTTTTGCTCATATATAATTCAGTAAACCTAAACAAAATATGTGCATTTTTATACTCGAAAAATGCAGTTCGGTAGGTATTGAAAACCCCTTGAAATTCGGCTAAGTGCGTGCGCGCGCGAACACACACACACACACAAAATTTGCAACAAACATCTGATTCTGGCAATACCTTGTACACGTTTGTTACACAGTAAAATTCGTCCAACAGTTTCCAAATGGCGGCCATTTTAAATCTTAAGAAAAAATCATCACATTTTTTCCTTGTACTCGTTTTGCGCGCGCACCTCACACACACACACAATTTTCAAAAAAAACATCTGATTCTGGCAATACCTTGTACACGATTGTTACCCAGTAAAATTCGTTCAACAGTTTCCAAATGGCGGCCATTTTAAATCTTAAGAAAAAAATCATCACATTTTCGTTTTGCGCGCGCACCGCACACACACACACACACACACACACACACACACACACACAAAATTTGCAAGCAAACATCTGATTCTGGCAATACCTTGTACACGTTTGTTACACAGTAAAATTCGTTCAACAGTTTCCAAATGACGGCCATTTTAAATCTTAAGAAAAAAATCATCACATTTTCGTTTTGCGCGCGCACCACACACACACACACACACAATTTGCAACAAACATCTGATTCTGGCAATACCTTGTACACGTTTGTTACCCAGTAAAATTCGTTCAACAGTTTCCAAATGGCGGCCATTTTAAATCTTAAGAAAAAAATCATCACATTTTCGTTTTGCGCGCGCACCTCACACACACACACACACACACACACACAAAATTTGCAAGCAAACATCTGATTCTGGCAATACCTTGTACACGTTTGTTACACAGTAAAATTCGTTCAACAGTTTCCAAATGACGGCCATTTTAAATCTTAAGAAAAAAATCACATTTTTTCCTTGTACTCGTTTTGCACGCGCACCTCACACACACACACACACACACACACACACACACACAAAACTTGCAACAAACATCTGATTCTGGCAATACCTTGTACACGTTTGTTACACAGTAAAATTCGTTCAACAGTTTACAAGTGGAATTTTTAAATCTTAAGAAAAAAATCATCACATATTTTTACTTGTACTCGTTTTGAAATCTTGTTTCGCAGTAGTAATCTGTGTTAAAAAGTGTTAAGAAAGCGTATCCTGGTTGTTCAAAGATTTTTAATTGCATTTTTTCACCATTGAACGTTCTTACTGGGTAACGAACTTGCTTAAGCTATTACTAATTCAATTTCCGTTTTTCAGACGGAAATAACGATGTAGTTAGCTTTAGTAATTTTGTTTCCATTATGTTGGCGACCCTGTTCCCTTGCATTTCCGACCCAGTTTATTCACGTTTCAGGAAAACAAACGTAGCTTATTTGATAGACCCGCTTTGTTTTGCCATATTGTTCAGTGTAAATAAAACGTTTACAGATGGAACTAGCATTTCGATACCTCTGAAATTAAGCAAATGATAAAACAGGGTTAATTTTTGTATTTTAAACATGACGAACTTGAAAAATGCTAATATAATGCAGATTTTACTGATGATAATGACTGCGAAATCAGATTTTCAAGAGCATTATGGAAAAAATATTCCACGAAATTCGTTTCTATCACGTCAGCGAGAAAGCCGCCTCGGTGGTCTAGTGGTTAGCGTACTAGGCTTTCACCCCGAGGACCCGGGTTCGATTCCCGGCGAGGGCTTGGCATTTTCATACGCTATAATCATCCCACCGTCTGCATTAGCCCAAGTGTGCACAATAGTCGGACGTTAAACACAAAAAAAAAAACGTCAGCGAGACAGCTGCGTGCCGTCATTATATTTAACATTTCCAGTCTATTAAACGTGGCCTAATCAAACAAAGAGGCAAGTTTATAAAGATCTTACGCCGCCTCGGTGGCCTAGTTGATAGCGTACTGGGCTTTCACCCCGAGGACCCGGGTTCGATTCTCGGCCAGGGCTTGGCATTTTCATGCGCTATAGATCATCCCATCGTCTGTACGTACACAATAGTCGGACGTTAAACAAAAAAAACAATACACACACACACATATATATATATATATATATATATATATATATATATATATATATATATATATAAAGATCTTACAAATCTTCCTCAAGAACGGCGCGAAACAATTTGTAGCGGCTGGTCTCTTGAGAAATCCGATAACACGGCACTTTTACCCTCGGCAAACACCACGACGCAGAGCGCAGCGAGTGTCGACAAACAGCTAAATGTAGGAGTCGTGTACCTCTGCTTCAACCATTGCTTTGTTTAGTGTTTTATTTCTTAACCCAACTTTACGTTAAAGGGGTATAATCACTGCCACATTTGCAGACGACACTGCTTTAATGGCCTCCAGTAATGATGCTCGGACAGCTTCTCAAACATTGCAGCATAGTTTGAAACTAGTTCCAACTTTTGGTGGAAAAATGGCGTTAATGAAGCTAAATGTCAACATATAACCTTCACATTAAGGAAGCATCCACATCCAGCAGTATCCTTAAATAAAAAACTGATATCGCAGACCTCAGAAGTGAAGTACCTGGGAATTCATTTGGACAGACGTCTGAATTGGTAGAAACATATTTTTACTCAGCGTAAACAACTTGGTATTAAACTCAGAAATATGTACTGGCTGATTGGGCACAAATCCACACTTTCAACCAATAACAAAATATTATTATATAAGACAATACTGAAACCATTATGGACGTATGGGATACAACTATGGGGTTCTGCTTGCAAATCAAATATTGCAATTTTACAACGCTTCCAATCTAAGATACTACATTTAATCTTAACAGCTCCAAAAATAATAAATGAAATAATCCACAAGCAACTCAATATTCCGACCATCGCAGAAGAAATTGAAACTTATAGCAACAGTTACCGACATCGAATTTTAGCCCATCCAAATGTTTTGACTGAAAATTTAATGATGAGATCGACAACACGAAGTCTCAAGAGGAGAATACCTAGCGACCTGCCTGACAGTTAACAGCTGACCTAAGAGATTATGTAGCATAATATTAAAACATTATGTAGCAATATTTTATTATTATTATTTATACAAGGTGTGTTCAGAAAGTAACGAGAATTTTAATTTTTTGAAAAAAATATTTATTTATTCATCTAAATTGATGTTGTTGCCTTCAAAATAGTCCCCATTGGAGATTATGCACTTGTGCCAGCGCTTCTTCCAATCCTCGAAACACTTTTCAAACTCGATCTTTGAGATAGCCTTTAGTTCTTTCAGCGATGCGGTTTTAATGTCATCTACGGCTGTAAAACGATCATCTACGGTCCTTTAAGGTTCTCTTTATTTTTGGAAATAGGAAAAAGTCACATGGAGCCATGTCTGGCTAATATGGAGGCTGGGGCATTGTCACAGTACTGTTTTTGGCCAAAAATTCACGAACAAGCAATGAAGTGTGAGCTGGCGCATTATCGTGGTGCAAAAGCCATGAATTGTTTTTCCACAGATCCGGGCGTTTATTTCGGATTGCTTCACGCAAACGGCATTAAACTTGTAGGTAGTACTCCTTATTGACCGTTTCACATGGTGGCAGGAATTCATTATGCACTATGCCATTCATATCGAAAAACACAGTGAGTGTAACCACGTTCGACCGCACTTGTCGAGCCTTTTTCGGTCTCGGCGAGCCAGAATGCATCCACTGGGATGACTGAGCCTTAGGTTTGACGTCATATCCGTAAACCCATGTTTCGTCACCTGTTATAATACGTTCCAGTAATTCTGCATCGTCGTTGACTTCATTTAGTAACTTATGAGCAACATCCATTCGCCGCTGTTTTTGTTCAAAATTCAACAATTTTGGAACGAATTTTGCTGCCACGCGTTTCATACATAAAACATTGGAAACAGTGTCATGACATGATCCAATCGATATACCTACATCATCAGCGACCTCTCTAATTGTGATTTGGCGATTTTTCATAACCATTTTTTAAATTTTTCCACGTTTTCATCGGTTTTTGATGTGCTGGGGCGTCCAGGGCGTTCGTCACCTTCAACGTCTTCACGGCCTTCTTGGAAACACTTATACCACTCGTAAACTCTTGCTTTACTCATAGCAGACTCACCATAGGCCTTTGTTAAAATTTGTTACACTTTATTCCATTTTTTACGCAAAATTTGATTTTACGCAAAATTTTACGCAAAAAAAAGTTTGATAATCGGACTCTCTAAGCCTGCGTAATTTAAAAATTCTCGTTACTTTCTGAACAAACTTCGTATAATCACAATATTTGTATGTATCAATGGGTACATGCTTTCGTGTCATTAGTTCAATCATACAATTTACTTAGAGTCCTGTAGACAGATTGTAAATACTAATAAAAAATAAAATAAAAAAACTTTAAGTTACTTTTCTCAGCGAATCGCCCAGGAATCTGCGAGAAACAAATACAGCGGTTCACAACCTGCGGCCTTCCGTCTGACAAATGTCCGCTTTGCGACGATAAATGCAAGCATGACAACCCTAAGCCCCAGCCATCGCATTACGTAAATGAAATTCGAAGAAAATAAAGGTAAAAACCTGACCAGTCAAAATAACAAATGATAATGGCCCCAACGTTCACCAACAGCAAGCTCCATCTGTCAACTTTTTATTTACACTGGGAATCTGACAAAACAAAGCGAGTATCAAATAAGCTACGTTTGTGTTTCTGAAACGTGAATAAACTGGGTCGGAAATGCAAGGAAACAGGGTCGCCAACATAATGGAAACAAAATTACTAAAACTAACTACATCAAGTAATCCGTGAAAAACGAAAATTGAATTAGTAATAGCTTAAAGAAATTCGTTACCCAGTAAAAACGTTCATACGTTAAACATTTTAGAAAAACAAGGATACAATTTTTCAGAAATTTTGATTTCAACGAAAAATTTGCTAGGTTAAGGATTTTAAATTTCCACTTAACTTACACACCCAAACAACGTAATGGAAAATTTGTTAATGAAATGTTTCCAAAAAATTTTTATCACACATAAAGACATAGAACTCAAATCAGTGCCCCTGCAGTGGGTGCAGACAAGCTGCACCTATTGAGAGGATTTAGACGTCTCTCACGGTACCCGAGTGTAACACACACTAACACTTACAACACTTTACACTCACATTTACATTTAGGGAGGCGATAATAGCCTTATGTGCTCTTCGCCTTAAAATAAAAAAAAAATGATGCACGTTTCAAGGATACAGGATGGAAGACGTTTGAGAATAGTATTTGTATATACAGTATACTGTAGTTGAATACTCTGCCACAAGATACCACCAACAGCGAGCGCTCACAAAGCTCTTACAATGGTTATTATATAGAACATTTATATTTAATGATTTATCAAACTGCTCTAATAATTTAAATGAATGGGCTGGGCATGTAATAAAACGGTGTCCATTATATAATCAAAATATTTTTTAATTAACTTATTTATATGTACGATGTATTCAATTGTATACGTTCTAAACAATTTTGTACTAGATGGGTCGGATATGTAGTATACCCTAATGGCGTTTATTATTATTAAACTTCTGGCCGCCTCGGTGGCCTAGTTGATAGCGTACTTGGCTTTCACCCCGAGGACCCGGGTTCGATTCCCGGCAAGGGCTTTACATTTTCACACGCTATAAATCATTTCATCGTCTGCATTAGCCCAAGTGTGCACCAATAGTCGGACGTTAAACACACAGAAAACACACACACACACACACACACACACACACACACACACACACGGAAAGCGTAACGGAGCTGAGCGGAGTCAAGAGGTGCCGCTCCGCGTAGCTTCGACTGTATCTAAGCACGGTTCTGAAACTGACTCCGCTTCCCCCACCAAGCTGACCACGCCTCCAAACTTATTATTTCTCGTTACCTAGGTTACGGTTTTAAAATATAATTCTCTCTTCAATCCGTTACAGTAGTGGGCGTAAATATTTAGACTTAAAAGATACAAACGCGTTCTTTAAACTGACTGAATTCCGCTTCCGGTTGCCGTTCACTTTCGTTCCACTCAGTTTGCCTCAGTTCCGCATATGGTGGCCGCCCGGATTAAGTTAACAACGGGAAGTTAACGCACCTCCCTTAGTTACAGCTCACTGGTAGACTCTAATTCGCTTAAAACACATGAATTATTAGGAAAGCGAATGTTTTTTCTTTTTATTCGTGCTATACCCGGCTAAAAAAGTTCTCTCTATAACAAAGACTTTCTAAGCATAGGAAGTTCCGAAGTTAACAACGGGAACTTAACGCACCTCCCTTAGTTACAGCTCACTGGTAGACTCTAATTCGCTTAAAACACATGAATTATTAGGAAAGCGAATGTTTTTTCTTTTTATTCGTGCTATACCCGGCTAAAAAAGTTCTCTCTATAACAAAGACTTTCTAAGCATAGGAAGTTCCGAAGTTAACAACGGGAACTTAACGCACCTCCCTTAGTTACAGCTCACTGGTAGACTCTAATTCGCTTAAAACACATGAATTATTAGGAAAGCGAATGTTTTTTCTTTTTATTCGTGCTATGGCGAATTTTTATTTATTTCTCGTACAAAAGTGCTAGGCCCGGCTAAAAAAGTTCTCTCTATAACAAAGACTTTCTAAGCATAGGAAGTTCCGAAGTTAACAACGGGAACTTAACGCACCTCCCTTAGTTACAGCTCACTGGTAGACTCTAATTCGCTTAAACATATGAATTATTAGGAAAGCGCATGTTTTTCCTTTAATTCGTGCTATGGCGAATTTTGATTTATTTCTCGTACAAAAAAGTGCGATACCCGGCTAAAAAAGTTCTCTCTATAACAAAGACTTTCTAAGCATAGGAAGTTCCGAAGTTAACAACGGGAACTTAACGCACCTCCCTCAGTTACAGCTCACTGGTAGACTCTAATTCGCTTAAAACACATGAATTATTAGGAAAGCGCATGTTTTTCCTTTAATTCGTGCTATGGCGAATTTTTATTTATTTCTCGTACAAAAAAGTGCTAGGTCCGGCTAAAAAAGTTCTCTATAACAAAGACTTTCTAAGCATAGGAAGTTCCGAAGTTAAAAACGGGAACTTAACGCACCTCCCTTAATTACAGCTCACTGGTAGACTCTAATTCGCTTAAAACACATGAATTATTAGGAAAGCGTATGTTTTTTTCTTTTTATTCGTGCTATGGCGAATTTTTATTTATTTCTCGTACAAAAAAGTGCTAGGCCCGTTTAAAAAAGTTCTCTATAACAAAGACTTTCTAAGCAGAGGGCGTTCCAAACTGATTTACTTGTAAGACAACGTGTTTTTGTTCTGCAGAACTCTCTTCTGAGCACTCGAACTTATTACGTAAGTTCTAATCGAGTTACTACTGTCAGCTTTTACTTGTGGTACCATACGTCTTCATTAGTCTAATTAGCAAAAGACATTAAACCACAAAAGAAATTCATCTAGAAATTTTACTTAATTTTATCGAAATTCCCCGCAACGTTGGTAATACAGCTAAAAACGTTGCCACGCGTTAGAAACAACCAAAAAAACAATTGCCAAGAACATATGTATCTACGTAAATATTTACTTTGGACAACAGCTGGACGAGACAGACCCGCAGTGCGTTTGTTTGAACAACACAAGCGGGGAATTTCAACGATAAAATTTCCCTGCCGTTATATTATTAAGCAGCGAGTAACAATGAAAAATAAGTTGGTAAAATAATTTATTGCCCATCTGCCCCTCTACCGCTTCTTCGGCATAATTCAATTTGAACAACGCTTTGCTGAAACGGGTAATTGAGTTATTGCAGTAATAAAACCGTGACAGCCTACTGTACTTAGGGCTGCCAATATAAAACAAGACAACGCCAGACTTCAGCCGCTTCAACTCTCCGATTTGTTCGTTCCCCCCCCCCAAACACTCTTTCACTTATAATCAACTTTTACATTTACGATTTGTAAGCTACTTCAGTTATAAAAAAAATAATGTTTTAACAAATCTTAAAAAGTTTAAATGTACGAGGTGTGTTCAGAAACTAACGAGAATTTTAATTTTTTGAACAAAATATTTATTTATTCTTCTACACTGATGTTGTCGCCTTCAAAATAGTCCCCATTGGAGATTATGCACTTGGGCCAGCGCTTCTTCCAATCCTCGAAACACATCTCAAACTCGATCTTTGAGATAGCCTTTAGTTCTTTCAGCGATGCGCTTTTAATGTCATCTACGGCTGTAAAACGACGGCCCTTTAAGGTTCTCTTTATTTTTGGAAATAGGAAAAAGTCACACGGAGCCATGTCTGGCGAATATGAAGGCTGGGGAATCGTTACAGTACTGTTTTTGGCCAAAAATTCATGAACAAGCAATGAAGTGTGAGCTGGTGCATTATCGTGGTGCAAAAGCCAAGAATTGTTTTTCCACAGATCCGGGCGTTTTTTTCGGATTGCTTCGCGCAAACGGCGTTGAACTTGTAGGTAGTACTCCTTATTGTCCGTTTCACCTGGTGGCAGAAATTCATGATACACTATACCATTAATATCGAAGAACACAGTGAGCATAACGTTCACGTTCGACCGCACGTGTAGAGCCTTTTTCGGTCTTGGCGAACCAGAATGCCTCCACTGGGATGATTGAGCCTTAGTTTCGACGTCATATCCGTAAACCCATGTTTCATCACCTGTTATAATACGTTTCAGTAATTCTGCATCGTCGTTGACTTCATTTAGTGACTCCTGAGCAACTTCCATTCGCCGCTGTTTTTGTTCAAAAAACAACAAAAATTTTGAAACGCAATTCAAAAAAAACGTAATTTAAATTACAAGTTCCAAAGAAACCGCAGGAAAAATGTATAAAATATGAGGACAATAGCGCAAAAGACCACTGCTTCAAGTTTCTAATTAAATACCTCGGCGTTGTTTCAATGATCTGACGTTAATTTGTACAATGTATTTAGCGAAGTGCTTAAGTACCAGGGCAAAGCTTGAGCGCCATTTTTAATCCCAGATTAAATATCCCCAAGCACAGACGCCTCGTTACCGTTGGTTATTCAGCAGTGATGTTTTGCATCTGTGCTTGACTCTCGACAAACAACTATAAGTGTTTTGCTTGTCTGCTTTAAGGCAGACACAAGGAGGAAAATCTCTAATTTTCCTCAACAAAACACTGCAACGAAATCACTCTACTATTTCCTTCAGTCACTTGGTGCCCGTAAATTATTAATAAAAAATCGCAAAAGAAAAGCACGTATCAGAATAGTTACTGGAAAAGAGTAAATTTTCTCATACAAACTGAGTTTTTCCAAAAGACTGTCGCAATTACCGAAGCAGTGTTAATTAATTTCGCATTTCCGACAACTTCTTTCTTTCCATCATGAAATTTTCAGATTTAATTTGCCAAAAACAAGTTTCACTTTCGCAGAATATTATTATATTAATATATTACATTATTAATATATTTTTCCTTCTTCTTCTTTCGATGAGGCCTGCTAGGGACTAAGTAACAATTTCAATTCTTCACACTTAGCTGTTTTCTCTTCCGTTCCCTCCAATTATTCCCTCATCCTTTCACTATGCAGCTTCTTTCCGTCTTCGGGCCACTTCGCACCAGGTTTCCTCCGCAATCTTCCTTGGAATCCCTCCATACTCAATATCCTCTTTCTAAAAATCTCTCTGTTCAGCGTTTCTGCTTCTTTAATATTATTTCTTTCTAAATCTTTCCTTACCTCTTGAATCCAACTAGTTGTTGACTTTTTATCCCATATAATATATATTTTATTATTATTATTATTTGCGTATAGACCCTGTTGGATCACGCAAAGCACTCCGACTCATGTCTTGTTTCTTCTAATCCTCCACACCTCCCTCATCCTGTCCCCATGGATCCTCTTCCGCTCCTCCGTCCATTTTACCCCTGCTCTCTTTGGGATTTCATTCTAGGGAACTTCCAACCGAGCATCTTTAATATATATTTTATATATATATATATATATATATATATATATATATATATATATATATATATATATATATTATAATATAAATTCCTCTAACACCTCGCTACTTCGATAAAACTCGTAGAAATGTTGCAGCAAAAACAATTTAACAAAATTCGTTACAAAAACTCACGTATTGAAAACCAGATATTATCGATGAAATTAGGCTAACCCTCACGACAGATTGTTTAAATTCCTTTAAACGTGCGACTCTCGTATAGTCCGGTGCGCAGGTTTTCCTGTCCGAATTTTGGTTGTGAATTTCTGCCTTAGCGGGCCGCCCTAGGCCTCAACATGTGAAGAATATCCTTGTTTGAACTTCGCAACCCCGCAGGGATTGCAGACTAGCTGCACCTATTGAGAGGATTTAGACGTCGAGTCTAACAAATACACTTACAACACTATACTTACGACTTTAACACTTTACACTCACGCTTAAATTTAGGGAGGCGATAATAACCTCAATGTGCCGCCTCGGTGGCCTAGTTGAAAGCGTACTGGGCTTTCACCCCGAGGATCCGGATTCGATTCCCGGCCAGGGCTTGGCATTTTCATACGCTATAAATCAACCCATCGTCTGCATTAGCCCAAGTGTGCACAATAGTCGGACGTTAAAAAGAACAACCTCAATGTGCTTTTTGTCTTAAAAAACAAAATGATCTGCGCAATCTACCCAAGTACCGTCTGTAGACCCTTGTCGGCCATTTTGAATCTACAGTAATAATACTAATAACAATTAAAAGCAAATATTACTCCCTTATTTGTTAAAATAACTCATTACGATCACAGCTTTCTTGCTGATGTGATAGAAGCGAAATTGCAACAGTATTTTTCTACCTTAAACGGTATTTTTAAATTTCATACCTCCATAATAATCACCAATAAAAATACAAAAATTCGCGTTTTCAATAAAATTTTTAATACTAATTTACGCAGATTGTAACGTCGATTAGTGAAATTAGATTTTCAATAACGTGGGAAAGAAAAAAATGACTTACGGTTAATTTACGAAACGGGAACGCTATTTCAAAACTGTTGAACTGATTTTGAACACGTTCAAGCTATTACCAAAATCGATTTCTGTGATTAAAATCGAACCGGATTTAAACTGCCAACGTGATAGTGCTAAAACACACACGCGCGCAACACCTGAACAGGTACTGTACAGATAAGTATCGACTGTTCTGGGTTTGACGATAACGGTCAAGCTAAGTTTATTTCCCCATGGGAGGTAGTTGAGATTAAACTATAACTTCAATATTTCTGTTGCAGGGGCCGGCGTATCTGAGTGGAGGAACAGTAATCTTGTAATCTCCGGGAGGAACAGTGGAAGTCCAGGCGTTTAGCAGATCGGTCGGTCGGTGAGGCACTCCTTCGGTTCGTGTCTTCTTTAAGTTGGCTGGATTTCTCCTGTTTCTACACGGGCAAGTTGCCCGGGTGTTGGTGTACCGTCGTGTAGTTGTTGTCCTCGATGTTCTGCCGAACGACGATTATCGATCTGTATTTATACTCGAAATTTTGGCGGGAACCATTATTTCAGAGAACTCTACTGTTAAAACCACAAAGAAAGAAACAGGATAAAGCCACTGTGTACAGGAGATGCGAGGTGGTGCGCCGGCAGTAATGCCCAAGTGTAATTTAGACCCGAGATACGCGAGCACTGCAAATCAATCAGAAGCGACTATTGGTTGAAGGGATAATTGTGTTCTAGGTTCGCAGGTGTAGGCTGTTTAAAAGCCGTGATAGAAGTTCTGGAATTTAGCGTTGATGTTTTCGGTGTTAAAAAGCGGAACTAGGTGGTATAACTCAGTTTCTATGTTGTTTAGGCAATGACGACTGAGGTAATAGTTTTCTGCGTCTCTAAAAGTGCGCACCTCAATGTCGTAGGTTCGAGGTTGCAGTTACTGCCTTAAGCTTTACAATTTCCTTGAACACCGACAACTCAATTTTTTTTTTTTTTTTTTTGTGTTTAACGTCCGACTATTGTGCACACTTGGGCTAATGCAGACAATGGGATGATTTATAGCGTATGAAAATGCCAAGCCCTGGCAGGGAATCAAACCCGGGTCCTCGGGGTGAAAGCCTAGTACGCTATCAACTACGCCACCGACGCGGCTTCTCAACCCCTCAATTAATCGAACTGGTACAAAGTAAGACCTACGGAAGTTATGAAGAAGAAAAAATATGCATTGCAACCAACTTTATATAAAAAAATATTGCAAATTGGTTCATTAATGACATCAAACGAAAATATATCAGCCTATAACCAATAATTAAAGTAATTACTTCAGATAGTGACAAGACACCGGGCCTATTTCTTATCTCCATTACTATTTCACAAACACAGCTACGCAAAGACATTTCATAATAAAACAAAACAAACGATGCAAATACATTACACTAATTTTCTCACGTTGAAGTACTTCGCCAGCAATCCCGTTTCGGAAACGAATTTAACGATAACAACCGGAAACCGGTTCAAATTCCTCAAAATCGGTTCACCTCAATTTACTCAATTTTAGTCGTTTAAAAAAAAAAAAAAAAACGCTAGTAACTGACGCCAAATTCAATATCAAAGATTTCACAAATTACCATATTTTAAAAGGTTTTTATGTATGTTTTATAGAATTATTACAGTTCTGTAGTTTTATTTATTTTTTTATTAATTATTTTCTTTTTTTTACAAATTCTTGTTAACTAGTTTTAGGAAATTTCATCGTGCTTCAAAATATTTATTTTCTTTTGTTTGATTTGGACCACTTTACAGTCACCTTTATACTGTTTTGATTTTATATTATTTATTCTTGTTAGAAATGTTATCTAGTTTGTAAGCAGAGTGTTGTCTTTTTTAACACTTTTTAGGCCACATGGGACCACTTTGAGTCAATATTTCGGTTTCTTCTTCTTATTCGTGTTAGTGAACTGTGAGGATTCCTCCAATCCTCCTTCATCCTATCCGATCTCCGCCTCCGACCTCGTCCGACACCTCCACCGTTTCTCGTCGTTCCGGCTTTCCCACGTCAAACCTGATGTTTTTCAGAATGCTTCTGATTCTCGTTCTGTCCGGTGCATCCTCGATCCGCAAACCGATCTCTTGCAGATCTTTCAGAGTCTGCGAAACGTAGTGTCCTTGGGTCTTCCTATTAATATTTCTCATGACCAGCTGTCTCAGAATCCTGCTGTTGGACATCCTAAGGATGTCGAAGAGATGGGCAATTCTTCGTTTTTTTTCATAACACTTGTAATTGGGTCTCTACCTGTTTACACTATAGCCTTTAGTTCTTTCAGCGATGCGCTTTTAATGTCATCTACGGCTGTAAAACGGCGGCCCTTTAAGGTTCTCTTTATTTTTGGAAATAGGAAAAAGTCACACGGAGCCATGTCTGACGAATATGGAGGCAGGGCATCGTTACAGTACTGTTTTTGGCCAAAAATTCACGAAGCAATGAAGTGTGAGCTGGTCACGCAAAAGGCTTTGAAATTGTAGGTAGTACTTCTTATTGACCGTTTCACCTGGTGGCAGGCATTCATGATGCACTATGCCATTAATATCGAAGAACACAGTGAGCATAACCTTCACGTTCAACCGCACTTGTCGAGCCTTTTTCGGTCTTGGCGAGCCAGAATGCCTCCACTGGGATGATTGAGCCTTAGTTTCGACTTCATATCCGTAAACCCATGTTTCGTCACCTGTTATAATACGTTTCAGTAATTCTGCATCGTCGTTGACTTCATTTAGTGACTTCTGAGCACCATTCGCCGCAGATTATGTTCAAAATTCAACAATTCATGGCCTTCTTGGAAACGCTTATACCACTCGTAAACTCTTGCTTTACTCATAGCACACTCACCATAGGCCTTTGTTAAAATTTCACACACTTTGTTACACTTTATTCCATTTTTTATGCAAAATTGGATAAAAATTCTTTGATCCATTTCTTTTAACAAACGAAAATCGACGAGCTCATAAAAACACGTCTAACCTTAGTGGCTGTCACAGACAAAGTCAACAATGAAAAGAGCTGAAAGTTATATCATACTTCAAGGGCATGTATACCAACATAATAAAAAAAATGTTTGACAATCGGACTTTCCAAGCCCGCGAAATTTAAAAATTCTCGTTACTTTCTGAACACATCTCGTACATTAACGCTGATCACGAAGATATTTTTTAAGTCTGATAACGTGATTTTTAAAAAGTTATTAATATTTGAGGCCACCATTTTGAAACTGTTGAAAGGATTTTGCTCCGTAACATATGTGTCCAAGCTATTAACAAATGGATTTTGTGACGTTTAAATCACACCGGACCAAAATTTCGAATGTAAAGTACCGATACTCAAAACGTGATCTAGAGGTCAGGATCAGCTCCCAAGTTGGGTCTCCGTACGATAAAAGCTCCAATATCTCAATTTTTGATGAAAATTCACTAAAAATATGTCAAATACAGTAAATTTACGTAAGTTGTAAGGATAAATACTAAATTATACTTACACAATAACGTCCCTATTTATGGTTACAGTTCTTTCCGTTTGCCCATTCATTATCCTACTGTGCATAGTCGTTATGAATTACTCACTCACCTAAAACACAATAAGGTCAACTTAATTACTCATTATAAAAATAACAACTATATTAGACTACTTTATAAACTACTTAAATAGCAAAAAGAATAATATCAAATATACAAGGGAAAAGAAAGTTTAAGTCTTGGTGCTACGAAGAGGAATAGAGGTAATTCACCTAAAAAAACAGCTGATTTCGCACTACAGGTGTTCCATAATAGTATTTCAACTGACCGTGTATTTATTTATTTAGGAATAAAAATAGTAACAATATTTTAATTGCATTTTTGAAACAAAACACACACTCGCGCGCGCACACACACACACACGCGCACACATGCACGCACGCACGCAAATAGACGCACGTGCACACACACATGCGCGCGCGCATACACACACACACAGACAGACAGACAGACAGACACACACACACACACACACACACACACACACACACACACACACACACACACACACACACACACACACACAGAGAGAGAGAGAGAGAGAGAGAGAGAGAGAGAGAGAGAGAGAGAGAGAGAGAGAGAGAGAGAGAGAGAGAGAGAGAGAGAGAGAGAGAGAGAGAGAGAGAGAGAGAGAGAGAGAGAGAGAGAGAGAGAGAGAGAGAGAGAGAGAGAGAGAGAGAGAGAGAGAGAGAGAGAGAGAGAGAGAGAGAGAGAGAGAGAGAGAGAGAGAGAGAGAGAGAGAGAGAGAGAGAGAGAGAGAGAGAGAGAGAGAGAGAGAGAGAGAGAGAGAGAGAGAGAGAGAGAGAGAGAGAGAGAGAGAGAGAGAGAGAGAGAGAGAGAGAGAGAGAGAGAGAGAGAGAGAGAGAGAGAGAGAGAGAGAGAGAGAGAGAGAGAGAGAGAGAGAGAGAGAGAGAGAGAGAGAGAGAGAGAGAGAGAGAGAGAGAGAGAGAGAGAGAGAGAGAGAGAGAGAGAGAGAGAGAGAGAGAGAGAGAGAGAGAGAGAGAGAGAGAGAGAGAGAGAGAGAGAGAGAGAGAGAGAGAGAGAGAGAGAGAGAGAGAGAGAGAGAGAGAGAGAGAGAGAGAGAGAGAGAGAGAGAGAGAGAGAGAGAGAGAGAGAGAGAGAGAGAGAGAGAGAG
>CM040189.1:11865865-11888365 GCA_022606455.1 Callitettix versicolor
TACAAACCGAGATTTTCATAATCGGGAAAAATACATAAAAGATCAATTATCAGATTTTTTAAATTTTTGTTTTATTTTAAGGCGAAAAGCACATTGAGGCTATTATCGCCTCCCTAAATGTAAGTGTGAGTGTAAAGTGTTAAAGTCGTAAGTGCAACTGTGTGTTAGACTCGGGTACCGCGAGGGACGTCTAAATCCTCTCAATAGGTGCAGCTAGTCTGCAACCCCTGCGGGGGTTTTTCTTAACTCAGCCTTACTGCACATCTACATAAGAGGCAAAATTTCAGCTTTGTATGTCTTGCCGTTCTTGAAATACAGTGATCAGTGAGCGAGTGATTTTCTGATATATATATATATATATATATATATATATATATATATATATATATATAAGCCGCCTCGGTGGCCTAGTTGATAGCGTACTGGGCTTTCACCCGAGGACCCGGGTTCGATTCCCGGCCAGGGCTTGGAATTTTCATACGCTATAAATCATCCCATCGTCTGCATTAGCCCAAGTGTGCACAATAGTCGGACGTTAAACACACAAAAAAAGAATATATATATATATACACCTTCTTGGTCCGAGATTAACAGAAGATGGATACAGGTTGCACTCCCGGAAGACCAAAGAGAAGATATCGAACCTGGCAGCAGATATCATAAGAAGGAGTCTTCGGTTCTACGGACACATCAGTAGACTCCCAACAACAAGACTTGCCAACAGAATCCTTAAGTATATACAAGGTGTCAAATCAACAACGTCGTGGATCGCACAAGTCAGAATAGACCTACATGACGCAGGAATAGACTCAACAGGCGTTGAAGACAGGCACGCATACAGGAGAAAGTTGCTCGGTTGGAAGGTCCCAGAGAATGAAATCCCAAAGAGAGCAGGGGTAAAATGGACGGAGAAGCGGAGGAGGATCAATGGGGACAGGATGAGGGAGGTGTGGAGGATTAGAAGGAACAAGACATGAGTCGGAGTGCTTTGCGTGATCCAACAGGGTATATACGCAAATAAAATATATATATATATATATATATATATATATATATATATATATATATATATATACTTAATTTCTTATTAAAGGATCATGTATTGGTGGTACAAAAAAGTAAATACTGAAGTCTGGTAACCGCCATACTTAACAAATACTTAACAAAAAAAAGGGAGGAGTAGCTGCAGCAAATTTTAGGCCCTCAGCCTCCCAGAGGCTCTTTCATAATTAGATCAAATAATAAAGGAATAATTTGAATACATAAGAATTAACGGTACAGAAGTGGATGTAAAACCACTTGGCTGAAGGTCAATTCCTTTATTTTAATAATAAAATAATAAACATTGTATAAACCTAATTTTAACTTTAATTGTAACTGTAAAAAAAATTAATTCTATTTCGGCAATATAAAATTGTAAATTTAAAAATAACGGCACACCGGGTGGTTGTGAGACAATCACTATAAGTTCCCATAAAAAAGATCGTCACTGCACGCGTGACATGGCAACATTTAACGTTTGACTGTCCACCTGCATTAACCCTACTGACTAAATTACAGCTTAAGTTTACTTGTGTTCAATTATTCACTGGCTAATCCACGCCAACAAATCGATACCCAAATATCACCAACACCGCGACGTTTGCCACGATAAACTGCACGACTGGTGACCAGTCACTGTATACGCGTATTCATTAGCACGTATTGTTCAGAAAACAAAAGCCTTTTGTACGCCACCGATGAAAATAGATTTTGTTTCAAATCAACGAAAAACAAACGGTACAAACACATTGCACAAACATTATTACGTGCTGCTACTACCCCTAAAAAAAAATGTGGTACGGAAACTAGAAAAAAATTGAATTAATTTCCTTCGGTTTTGCTGAAATTCAGGACAACACAAATTTCATTACCTCTGCGATCCATATTCCACTGATATACTTGTCGACAGTTATGTCCGGTTGCAAGAACGTTCATTAAATTACCTTTATATTTACAACAGAGCTTTAAAGTTTTAATCTATACTTAAATGCTCCAACGTCCGTTAAAATTTAACGGAACGTTATACGCTTGCTGAAGTAATTGATTTTTGCATTTCCTTCAAACAATGCTTTAACATATTTTTACAGGTTATGTTTTACAATCTATAAGTGCATATTTGTTTGATACGAGAGTTGTTCGCAAAGTAAGGTTCCCAAGGCGCTATAGTCGCTGCGAACGTTGTTACGCGGGATTTGGTGACCTTGGCTTGCAGCTTGGTTCCTCCGCTCCCAATCCCCACTCCGCGAGCGCTCAGCGACGCTCAGTCTTGGCTTGGTAGCCGTTAATAATGGAATTGCCTCTTCTGTCTCCCGCCACGTGCGAATTACGCTCTGTGATTAGTTTTTTGTGTGGACATTCATATCCAACTGTGTGAAGTCTACGGAGAAAAATGTACGAGCATACAACACGTGCGCAAATGGTGCAGAGAATTCAAAGACGGACTTTCATGACGAACAGCGTTCCGGACGTCCATCTGTTTCGGACGAAATGATTGCGTAAGTGGAAGAAGCAAGGGAGCCCTCCGAGATTATCGCTGATGCCAGGAAGACTTGCATTGATAAAATTTTGACAGACCATTTAGGGTATAGCAATTTTTGTGTGCAAAGTGGGTCCCAAAACAGCTTACAGCAGATCACAAACGGCAACGGATTGATGCTGCCCGCGAATTTATTCAGGCCTGCGAAACCGATGGCCAGAAATTCTTTGACTCCATTGTCACCGGGGACGAGACCTGGGTACACTATACGACACCGGAAAGGAAAGACAATCACGTCAGTGGAAACAGCCAGAGTCGCCGAAGCCGCGGAAGTTCAAACAAACACTGTCTGCCGGTAAAGTCATGGCGAGCGTGTTTTGGAACAGGAAGGGGTTATTGTTACGTGAATTCATGGATACCGGCACAACAATCAATGCTGATCGTTACTGTGAGACGTTAAAGAACCTTCTCCACGCGATTCAAAACAAGAGGAGAGACATGCTCACGAAGGGAGACAACGCTTGTCCGCACACCGCCCGTGTAACAACCGATCTCATCAACCAATTTCATCTGTTCCCTAATTTGAAGAAACACGTAGGTGGGACGCATTTCAGTACCGGAGAGGAGCTGAAAGAAGAAGTTTTAAGCTACCTTCGCGGCGTGGCGGGAGAGTTTCCCCGCATACGAAAGATTGTTCACCGTATGCAAAAATGCATCGATCTCAACGGCGATTATGCCAAAACATAGAAAAAAGGGTAAGATTTCCAAAAATGTATTATTCAATGCAAATAAACATGTTTTTCATTGTGAAAAATTATTGGGAACCTTATTTTACGACACAACCCTAGTAGTTTCAACTTTAGTTTCAAATAACCATTAATTTTTGTACAAAGCAGATTATGTTTTTATAGTTTCTGATTACTTTATTTGAAAATACAAAAATAGCAACAACAGGCCTGCTACTCGAAACAATAAAAAACGAACATAAACAAAACATAACCTTCAAAACAATTGTACAAATAACCTGAAAATAATCAGCTGTTCGTTAAACCAGCCATTAAACAGTCATTAAATTTCCAAAGCTTTAAACAATCATTATTTAAAGGTGTTCTTACAACAGAGAAAACATTAAAATTTAAAGTCAATCTATGTAACACGAAATATTAAATGGACGTTCTTGCAACTGGACATTATTTTCCTATGGACGTTCTTGCAACCGGACATTATTTTCCTATGGACGTTCTTGCAACCGGACATTATTTTCCTATGGACGTTCTTGCAATCGGACATTATTTTCCTAAACTGAAATTTTCGTTATGAGAGATAAAATTTGACTCAACTGAAGACTTCCAGTCAAGTACTTAACAAGAAAGAAAATTTCCAAAAATGTTACAGTTTTTGGTAACTGATAAAGTGCATATGATTATTAGTTATCACAACATCTTATTTGATTACAGCATGTTGTATCTGAAGCCTTCTGAAATGCCAAGTAATCGCAAGAAGAAATAAAACAAATGTTTGTTTAAAATTGTATAAAGGCTAAAATAATGATCAAGAGAATACAACAAATGAACTTGTAATTCTTCCTTTTTATAATCTTCTTCTTTTCTGCTAGGATTATTGTCACTAAGTTCAGTATGAACACAGCCGGAAGATGTCACCAGCATCGAGCGCTCACACCTCTCATAAGGGTATCATTCTAGTACGTTTATATTAAATGCCAGTGGATACGATCCGCGCAATTCTAACTGACCAGCATCTGTCCTTAATCAGAGACGTCCAGGCCTCCAATGATTGTCGCGCATTTCCTTGGTAATCCCGTTAATCCTATTTCAGCCTTTATATATATTATTATTATTTGCGCATAGACCCTGTTGGATCACGCAAAGCACTCCGACTCATGTCTTGTTCCTTCTAATCCTCCACACATCCCTCATCCTGTCCCCATAGATCCTTTTCCGCTCCTCCGTCCATTTTACCCCTGCTCTCTTCGGGATTTCATTCTCTGGGACCTTCCAACCGAGCATCTTTCTCCTGTATGCGTTTCTGTCTTCAACGTCTGTTGAGTCTATTCCTGCGTCATGTAGGTCTATTCTGACTTGTGCGATCCACGACGTTGTTGATTTGACACCTTGTATATACTTAAGGATTCTGTTGGCAAGTCTCGTTGTTGGGAGTCTACTGATGTGTCCATAGAACCGAAGCCTCCTTCTTCTGATATCTGCTGCCAGGTTCGATATCTTCTCTGTGGTCTTCCGGGAGTGCAGCCTGTATCCATCTTCTGTTAATCTCGGACCAAGGATCTTCCTCAAAATTTGGAAGATTACTTGATATATATATATATATATATATATATATATATATATATATATATATATAACACATATGTTTTTCGCCCACCTTTTGGAATATAACTAATAAACAAACCAGAAACACAAAGTACTGCGGAATTTCACCATATTGTATGTCTGCCTTGTATCTTGCGATAACAGTTATCGACAATTGCTGAGTACCGTATTTAGGAAAGATAAGATTTTGAAAACGTTCTATACAACTGAAATGACCGTTGTATCTGCATATAACTATATTTACGTAAAACTGTGTGAAATTATGACATTTACATGGCTGAACCTAAACTCTGAATACACAAGTATAACTTCCATAAGAATAAAATTTACAAGACAAAAGTGGATGACCAGCTGACGTGACGGAAGCAGTGTTACAGTTGAATACATCAACTTAATTACTATAATATGCTACAGGTCTTAATTATTTATAACTTAAAAAGCGTTGTTTATAAAGTGGGTTTTAAATAAAAAGCACAGAACTTATTCTTGTACCTGCTCCTGATTAGACACATTGTTTGCCTTCCTTTTCCTGGTTTAAAAACCGCCCCTCTATCACGTTAGTGCGCATCCCATGGATCTTTCATTAGTGATATTGATCACGTGGATTTTAAATACAAAAACATGTTCTTTTTCATACTCCTGATTAGACACATTGACTGTCTTCATTTTCCTGGTTTTTAGACCGTCCATCGATCACCTTCTTGGGCACCTCATGGTCTTTAATTCGTGCTGTTGATCACGTGGATTTTAAATACAAAAACATGTTCTTTTTCATACTCCTGATTAGACACATTGACTGTCTTCATTTTCCTGGTTTTCGTACTCCTTATTAGACATGTTGACTCTTTTCATTCGTTTTTCTGGTTTATGGACCGTCCCTCCATCACTTTCTTGCGCATCCTATAGATCTTCTTTCACTTGTGTTGTTGATTTTGTGGATTTTAAATACAAAAAAAGTTTTCTTCTTCATACTCCTGATTAGACATGTTGACTCTTTTCATTCGTTTTCCTGGTTTACAGAACGCCCCTCCATAACGTTCGTGCGCATCCTATAGATCTTCTCTCATTCGTGCTATTGATCACGTGCATTTTAAATACAAAACCATGTTCTTTTTCATACTCCTGATTAGACACATCGACTATCTTCATTTTAATGGTTTTTAGACCGTCAATCGATCACCTTCTTGGGCATGTCATGGATCTTTCATTCGTGCTGTTGATCACGTGGATTTTAAATACAAAAACATGTTCTTTTTTATACTCCTGATTAGACACATTGACTGTCTTCATTTTTCTGGTTTTTAGACCGTCTATCGATCACCTTCTTGGGCATCCCATGGATCTTCTTTCATTCGTGTTGTTGATTGTAAATACAAAACACGTTTTCTTCTTTATACTCCCGATTTTAGACATATTGGCTGTTTGTCTTCGTTCTCCTGGTTTTTAGACCTTCCCTTCTTCACTCTCTTGGACATCCTATGGTTGTTCTTTAATTTCGTGTTGATCGTGTGGATTTTAAATAAAAAAAAAACGTTTTCTTCTTCATACTCCTTATTAGACATGTTGACTCTTTTCATTCGTTTTTCTGGTTTATAGACCGTCCCTCCATCACTTTCTTGCGCATCCTTCTTTCACTTGTGTTGTTGATTTTGTGGATTTTAAATACAAAAAAACGTTTTCTTCTTCATACTCCTTATTAGACATGTTGACTCTTTTCATTCGTTTTCCTGGTTTACAGAACGCCCCTCCATAACGTTCGTGCGCATCCCATGGATCTTCTTTCATTCGTGCTATTGATCACGCGGATTTTAAATACAAAAACATGTTCTTTTTCATACTCCTGATTAGACACATTGACTGTCTTCATTTTCCTGGTTTTTAAACCGTCCATCGATCACCTTCTTGGGCACCTCATGGTCTTTCATTCGTGCTGTTGATCACGTGGATTTTAAATACAAAAACATGTTCTTTTTCATAATTCTGATTAGACACATTGACTGTCTTCATTTTTCAGGTTTTTATATCCATCACCTTCTTGGGCATCCCCTGGATCTTCTTTCATTCGTGCTGTTGATCATGTGGATTGTAAATACAAAACACGTTTTCTTCTTCATACTCCCGATTTTAGACATATTAGCTGTTTGTCTTCGTTCTCCTGGTTTTTAGACAATCCCTTCTTCACTCTCTTGGACATCCTATGGTTGTTCTTTCATTTCGTGTTGATCGTGTGGATTTTAAATAAAAAAAACGTTTTCTTCTTCATACTCCTTATTAGACATTTTGACTCTTTTCATTCGTTTTTCTGGTTTATAGACCGTCCCTCCATCACTTTCTTGCGCATCCTATAGATCTTCTTTCACTTGTATTGTTGACTTTGTGGATTTTAAATATAAAAAAACGTTTTCTTCTTCATACTCCTTATTAGACATGTTGATTCTTTTCATTCGTTTTTCTGGTTTATAGACCGTCCCTCCATCACTTTCTTGCGCATCCTATAGATCTTCTTTCACTTGTGTTGATTTTGTGGTTTTTTAAATACAAAAAAACGTTTTCTTCTTCATACTCCTTATTAGACATGTTGATTCTTTTCATTCGTTTTCCTGGTTTATAGACCGTCCCTCCATCACGTTCGTGCATCCTATAGATCTTCTTTCATTCGTGCTGTTGATCACGTGGATTTTAAATACAAAAACATGTTCTTTTTCATACTCCTGATTAGACACATTGACTGTCTTCATTTTCCTGGTTTTTAGACCGTCCATCGATCACCTTCTTGGGCACCTCATGGTCTTTCATTCGTGCTGTTGATCACGTGGATTTTAAATACAAAAACATCTTCTTTTTCATACTCCTGATTAGACACATTGACTGTCTTCATTTTCCTGGTTTTTAGACCGTCCATCGATCACCTTCTTGGGCACCTCATGGTCTTTCATTCGTGCTGTTGATCACGTGGATTTTAAATACAAAAACATGTTCTTTTTCATAATTCTGATTAGACACATTGACTGTCTTCATTTTTCAGGTTTTTATATCCATCACCTTCTTGGGCATCCCCTGGATCTTCTTTCATTCGTGCTGTTGATCATGTGGATTGTAAATACAAAACACGTTTTCTTCTTCATACTCCTGATTTTAGACACATTGGCTGTTTGTCTTCGTTTTCCTGGTTTTTAGACCTTCCCTCCTTCATTCTCTTGGACATCCTATGGTTGTTCTTTCATTTCGTGTTGATCGTGTGGATTTTAAATAAAAAAAAACGTTTTCTTCTTCATACTCCTGATTAGACATGATTAGAATGAAAATACTCTTTTCATTCGTTTTTCTGGTTTATAGACCGTCCCTCCATCACTTTCTTCCGCATCCTATAGACCTTCTTTCACTTGTGTTGTTGATTTTGTGGATTTTAAATACAAAAAAACGTTTTCTCTTCATACTCCTGATGAGACGTATTGACTGTTTGCCTTAGTTTCTCTGGCTTATGGTTATAAACATCGCTCCAACTCATTCTTGGGCGCCCCACGATTCTTCTTCCGTTCAGTGACATAATCACTATTCCGTTCGGTTTTTTTGATCACATCCAAATTTCTTCCGTTTATCTACTGGCTGATGCTTTATGTCTTCACTCCTTCCTCTAGCTGTGCATCAAACTTCAAAACTTGAAGTTTAACAGCAGAATATCGTTTTTGCGACTTTATAATTTATTTTGGTGCACGTTAAAATATTTTTTTCATCATACAGCTTCAAAAGCAGTTGTTTTCTATATCCATCATGAGTACCAACAGTAGTTTTTTCCGGCCTATGGAACAACCGGGATAAACAGCTGTTCATTTTCGGTACTGTTACGAAATTAAGCGTTCTGCCACCAGGTGTGCTGACAGGCACGTGTTCGTTAGTAATCAGTTATTCTCATTCAGCTAACAATACAACTGTCGTCGCTATTGAAATAAAGAATTTTGTTTTTACAGGAAGATAAATGTTTGAATATTTACTCATTCCTTTAAAATGCCGGACAAAGAGCCACTGTCCAACAGTCTGCTTACAGAAACAGCAGAAGCTACCAAAAGTTTACTTCCGAAAAGTCTCGGAACAGATATAAAGATAATATACACAGTTTACTGAATGGTGTGAGAATGGAAAGCTTCAACCTAACCTAATAACAAACAACATTAAAAGCAATAAGGACTGACGGATAAATATCACTTTAAAGTTGTAAATTTTGTATTAATAAGCACAAGTTTCAACTGAATTAATGGACAACAAAAAATCTTAGGGAGTGCGGAACTGGCCGACAGAAGTGACTTCTTTTGGCATGCCAGACTGTATAACTTTTTCACTATTATGATTTAATAATTTTTATAAAAAATTAGATGAATGCAGGAAAGGGCAACTATTGTAAATTATTTTCGTATTAAATTTCGCGTGTGTGTACCTACACAATTTAAAAATTAACAGAAACTGTCACAGACTATGAATTTGAGTATCTTAGGCTATATAAGGGACTTTAATAATTAATCAGTTTATAACCCTGCTTTGGACAGTTATACATGACAGTTATACTGTCTAAATGATTAAGATTGTGACCTATTCTTCCCGTCAGTGGTCTATCAACTCACCTCATAAAGGTTACAGCTGTTTCGAAACTCAGTTTCATCTTCAGGCCGTTATACAAAATGTTAAATCCCTCTGTCGAGGTCGTCATAAAGTCAAACAAAACATTAAAACATACATCACAAACACTGAGCACAATTACACGTTTAAAATATTCATCATGCAATTCGGCTTGGCCAAGCTACACACGCGACTCGTACGTCGTTACATTCCGGACTGCGGAGTCTCCATCATTAGTAGGGCGCCTATCATTGTTATCAGTTACGGTGCGTCTGTTGGTTTTTGTTACTTATTCAAATCACTTATCCTTAGAGCCATGTCATATTAAATTTGAATTAAATGAAAGTTTTTCATTGAGGATGTTCTGGGGGTCTGATTTTTTGCTCTTCAATCGCATCCATATAACTACTTTTATGACACAAATGTAATATTTCCATGTTGGTATGGATGTCTTCGAATTTACGATTTTTGTCCATAAGATGTTCTGCGAAAGCCGAGTTTGTCGATAATGCACTTCTGGGTATGTGCTCTTTAAATCTTTTCTTAAAAGAGCGAGATGAGAGAACATCCTCAATGAAAAACTTTCATTTAAATTAAATTTAATATATGTCATGGCTCTAAGGATAAGTGATTTGAGTAAGTAACAAATACCTTTATGAGGTGAGTTGATAGACCACTGACGGGAAGAATAGGTCATAATCCTAATCATTTGAATATGTGGTGAGGTGGCTATGTTACAATACTGTCTATGTATAATAATAAATATAATATATGTGATTCTGGCATTCAAAAATTAGTATAGTTCATATCACAAAATAATTTAACTACACAAATTTAGAAAATACACATTTTAAAATTAACAAGAACAGTAAACATAACCTCGATTGAAACGATATTGAAGCTATTGTGCGAAATGAGCTGTTTAGAAGTAGTCACTTCCAGTCTAGATACAGGCTATACAAGAACAATATATGCTGTGAGGTATGCATTACTGATTCAAACGTGAAAGCAAATGTTTTGTCAACCGCGACCATACAAGTTTCCACTTCAAAAATACATTTTATTAATCACTAAACAAACCACATCACTAGAGTGCGCGTATGGATGTGTTAGAGCGTTCCGTGACGGCAAACTGAATTATTCCCCGTGCAAAACATACAAGAAGTCCCTCCGCTATGACAAGAAGTCACTTCAACAGTCACTTAAAAAAATTATAAATGTATTTATAATATAAATATGCACTTGTGATAAATACATTAAGTTTAAATGTACATTAAGTTGGTTATTATATTTGCTGCTGTTGTTAAAGTGCACTGTGATGGAAAGTGTGTTTATAGCTCGTACCAAAAGAGGTTTCCCGGCCCTTAATAGAATTTCCGGCCTTTGATCGAATTTCCGGAACGTAGAAAATATGATCGCGTCCCGGAAAATGCCACTTTCGGTATTAGTGATGAAATATACTATTGAAGGAGGGGACTTGCGATTTACGAGGTGTGTTCAGAAAGTAAGGAGAATTTTAATTTTTTGAACAAAATATTTATTTATTATTCTACATCGATGTTGTCGCCTTCAAAATAGTCCCCTTTGGACATTATGCACTTGTGCCAGCGCTTCTTCCAATCCTCGAAACACTTCTCAAACTCGATCTTTCAGATAGCCTTTAGTTCTTTCAGCGATGCGCTTTTAATGTCATCTACGGCTGTAAAACGACGGCCCTTTAAAGTTCTTTTTATTTTTGGAAATAGGAAAAAGTCACACGGAGGAAATATTCACATGTCTGACGAATATGGAGGCTGGGACATCGTTACAGTACTGTTTTTGGCCAAAAATTAATGAACAAGCGATGAAGTGTGACCTGGTGTGATCGTAGTGCAAAAGCAATGAATTGTTTTTCCATAGATCCGGGTGTTTTCTTCGGATTGCTTCACGCAAACGGCGTTGAACTTGTAGGTAGTACTCCTTATTGACCGTTTCATCTGGTGGCAGGAATTCATGATGTACTATGCCATTAATATCGAAGAACACAGTGAGCATAACCTTCACGTTCGACCGCACTTGTCGAGCCTTCTTCGGTCTTGGCGAGCCAAAATGCCTCCACTGGGATGATTGAGCCTTAGTTTCGACGTCATATCCGTAAACCCATGTTATAATATGTTTCAGTAATTCTGCATCGTCGTTGACTTCATTTAGTGACTTCTGAGCAACTTCCATTCGCCGCTGTTTTGTTCAAAATTCAACAATTTTGGAACGAATTTTGCTGCCACGCGTTTCATACACAAAACATTGGAAACAATGTCATGACATGATCCAATCGATATGCCAACATCATCAGCGACTTCTCTAACTGTGATTCGGCGATTGTTCGTAACCATTTCTTTCACTTTTTCCACGTTTTTATTGGTTGTTCATGTGCTAGGGCGTTCGTCATCTTCAACGTCTTCACGGCCTTCTTGGAAACGCTTATACCACTCGTAAACTCTTGCTTTACTCATAGCAGACTTACCATAGTCCTTTGTTAAGATTTCACACACTTTGTTACACTTGATTCCATTTTTTAAGCAAAATTTGATACAAATTCTTTGATCCATTTCTTTTAACAAACGAAAATCGCCGATCTCATAAAAACACGTCTAACCTTAGTTAAAGTCAACAATGAAAATAGGTGAAAGTTTTATCATACTTCAAGGGCATGTATAGCAACATAATAATAAAAAAAATGTTTTACAATCGGACTCTCCAAGCCCGCGAATTTTAAACATTCTCCTTACTTTCTGAACACACCTCGTATTACCCGTTCTCATTTTTCAAAATGAAAAACTGACATTCGTGGACGTTAGGCTACCCACCGCGCCATATTATAATCACGGTACTAGATCTCACGTTTAGCCTATTTCAGTAAGCGGAACATCACGCAAACAAACGAACAGGGATGCGCTGACGTACGGAAATTGTCCTGACATTAAGCCTTTACAGTAACCGCTCTAGCGTGACTCTGTTTCCTTCAAATTACCGGTCTTCCTTGCTCTTCGTCGCCATGGAATTTACGTTTCTTTTAATAAAAAAATCTAAAAATTTCGCGTAAAACACGTTTATAAATTCTCACACCTCCGAAGCAACACAAACACGCACTAAAAGTACATTATTGCCGCCTCGGTGGCCTAGTTGATAGCGTACTGGGCTTTCACCCCGAGGACCCGGGTTCGATTCCCGGCCAGGGCTTGGCATTTTCATACGCTATAAATCATCCCATCGTCTGCAATAGCCCAAGTGTGCACAATAGTCGGACGTTAAAAAAAAGAAGTAAAATTCGTTCGAAAGTTTCAAAATGGCGGTAATAACCTCAATGTGCCGCCTCGGTGGCCTAGTTGATAGCGTACTGGGCTTTCACCCCGAGGACCCGGGTTCGATTCCCGGCCAGGGCTTGGCATTTTCATACGCTATAAATCATCCCATCGTCTGCACTAGCCCAAGTGTGCACAATAGTCGGACTTATTTTTGCGCTTCGTATTAACGGAATTTGACCTCGGTAATTGCGCTTTGCTTACCGATTCGAAACACTGCCTTAACTTTTCACGTTCAAATATTTTTTGTTTACAGATCAACGTATTTACTTTAAAAACAACAGGTTAAAATGATTAACTGAAACATCCGAATAAACTGTTACAGTACAACCTAGGGAAAAAATTGCAAAATTGGTGCATCGGATTTTGTTCAAATTTTGCTCATACATGAAAACCCATAGTTAAAACAGTGAAAAACATGAAATAAAATACAGGCCTGTAAGGTTAGGGAGTAGATTTATGATCAGCTGTTTATCCGGGCTGTTCCATAGGCCGAAAACAACGACTGTTGGTATTCATGATGCATATCGAAAACAACTGGTTTCGAAGCTGTATGATGAAAAAAATACGCACGCGCGTGTGAACAGTATTTGAGCAAAATCTAGTAAATCGATTTCTTAGGGTTTTGAAAAGTTTCACAGGTTCTTGAAAAGCAACCATCTTGATAAATCAAAATTTCGGGTAGGAAGATTCCGCAAAAATTACAAAAGTTGAACGCGCGCGCTGACACGCACGCACACATACGCACGCGCGCGCACACACACACACACACACACACACACACACACACACCACACGCATACACCACGAACGCACATACACCCACACACCAAGCGCGCGCACACATACACACGCGTGCGCACACACACACACAGGCGCACTCGCGCGCACGCACGCACACACTACGAACGTACACCCACACACTAAACGCGCGCACACATACACATGCACGCGCATACACAGAGGCGCGCATACATACACGCATGAACACACACACGCGCGCGCACACACACACACACACACACACACACACACACACACAGCACACATTACAAAAAAAAAATTGTGACCGTCGAAAAGTCGTCTACAGGTCAGGATAGTTCCAACAGTTCATTTTACCACAAAAAATCGCTAAAAATTGTTACATAACGAAGAAAATAATACCCGAGGGCTCTTTTAAGTAAAGTCTGCCTACACTGCACAAAGTGGAAGCTTGTCAAATAACAGCGAGTGAAAGTAACCAAATTCTGCACAAGTAATATAACTGTTAACGACTATAGCTAATAACTTGTCCTGCAATTACTGCAGTAGTAAAATGTAACCTACCTGTAACTGCAACGGAGATTGATTATTGTGTTGTTTTAAACACAGTTCAGCCCTTTGCTCCATAATAACTGCATTTTACAACGAGAACCTTCAAGTAGCATAAAGAATATTTTCCGCACTTGTGTACACAGCACGCGCGCGCGCACACCCACACGCACACACGGTGTTTCTAAAATTAGCTGACAAACGTCTTCTGCAATGCTATTCTTTTATCAAAATTAAGGGAAAAAATCACTATAAACGTGTCCGCATATGCTTTGTTTTCCTGCTAGTAGCCATTTTGTTTTTTCCAATAGCTTAAATCATATTTACCTATAGAATAGTTGGACCAATTGTATGCTGAAATTCGGAATGGTATTTACTAAGATAAAGCTATTGTTAAATAAATAAAAAACCTTATCAAATAATATTTTGAAAACAAATTATGGCTATTCAAATTTTTAAGTCCAGATAATGCAAAACGATCGATTTTATGACAAAAAAAAGTTTGAATACAATCTTGAGCACTGTTAAAAATCATTAGAAAACGATTACATTATCTCAAACTATGAATAAAACAGGTTATGACTGTAATCACCGTGATTATCTGCATACATTTTTTTATGTTAAGTAAAAAACCAATCATACTAGTATATTTAAAACTAAAAAAAACTTCTTTACTGCCGCCTTCTCATAAAATGTGTTGTTTTCGTGTTACTTGGATTAAAATACTTAAAATAGCCGCCATTTTGAAAAGTATTGTTACATAAGGTTGTTCTTTTCAATATTCTTTATCTTGGTAAGTACTATGCCAAATTTCAACGAAACTGGTCAAACCATTCTGGAGGTAAGCATTATCCAGTGGGGAACAAAATTGTAGCTAATAGGAAAACAATGCATTTCTGGGATCATGTTTACAGATTTTTTTTTTATTTTAACATAAGAAAACCACTGTAAAAGTTCGGATTTGTGCAATAACTTAGAAGTTCTGGAAGAGATGAGAAAATTTAGAATTTGCAATAAATAAATAAAACAGTCATTAACTTCCAGGAGGTGCAGACTATAGGTGGGCGTTTCTGCTATTTTTACAAAACGTCACCAAACTGTTTGTTGAGGAAAAAAAGCTGCTTTTTAAAACAGTTGGAAAAAATAGGTTTAGAAAACTGAAACTCAAAGTTGTATTAGCAGCTAAAACATAAAGCACATTAAGTTCAGTTTTCTAAGACTACTTTTTCATTCCCATTAACATGTCCTTAACTGTTTTTGGGTATAAAGCACTTAGAAAGGATAAAAATAATCCTTATAAGTGTAGTAATAATTAAATTACATTCTCAAAACGTAATAATTATGTATGCCATTTTATATACAAAATGCGATGAATTTCTAATAGAAGCATTCTTTTTTTTTACTTAAAAATTAAATAGTCCTTTGCATATTTACCGAAATGCGAACGATTTAGAATATTTTTAGTTGATTAAAAAATATTTATGATTGATAATAAATATAAAAAATATGTTTAAATAAAATTAGGCTCTGTATCTACAAAATGTGAGAGGTTGTTACTACAACTCGCAACAAAATAGAGATAAACGTTGACATTGACCAAACAGTTCTTACTTCACTACAAGCAACAAGCAACTTTGGAATAAAGGGAAAAAGCATAAAAGCAGGTAGAATAAAAACAGTTAGCAGATAAACAGTTTTAGCGCTTATGGCAACGTTCAAACAGAACAGTCCGTTCCTTGTTTAACAAATCATAAAGCAGTCCAAATCAAACTGCTTGTTTCCGTTTGAAAAAGCAGTTTGTTTGTCGTTTATAGAAAAGCAGTTTTTTTTAACAGTTTGGTGTTTTCTGCCCCACCACTAGTGCAGACTAGCTGCACCTATTGAGAGGATTTAGACGTCCCTTGCGGTACCCGAGTCTAACACACACTTTCACTTATAACACTACACTTACGACTTTAACATTTTACACTCACACTTACATTTAGGGAGGCGATAATAGTCTTAATGTGCTTTTCGCTTTAAAATAACAAACAAACAAAAAATCCAACAAACAAACTTGATAAATTATTTAAACAATTCCAAGAAGCAGGGCCGAGACTCCCTTCCATCTCTCTGCCGTTTGCTTTATTGAAAATACGTTGACAGTGCTTCTTGCGACTTGTACAATGATAGAATAAATGTAAACCAATCAGCCTGCGGTTATTGTTGATTTGGATTTTTACTGAGTGCTTTCAAATACCGTATTGTATTTTGCATAGAATTCTCTCTCTCTCTCTCTCTCCCTCTGTTTTTCTTGCGTTGCCAAAAAAATTTGGAAAAAATCTGTTATAGACTATCTGGGATAGGGTACGCACTACCTCAGAGTGTGGGACTCAAATTAAGTTCAAACTCAAGTTAAGATATATTGTTACCCACTAAAAAAACCACCAAAAGCATTCCTCTTCTGTAACCCCCCCCCCACGGAACCGCCACCAGGCATTACTTCGTGGGAAGGTGGACTGGCTGACCTCCTACTCTTCTACAGCGTTGGCTCTCTTTTCTCGATCCTCAGCCCTCAACATCTTCATGACCACTGCAGCGAATCCCGCAATGGCCCTCCAGTTGGCCTCTGAAGCCATCATTGTCGCAACCAGACTTTCCGGTGCAATGCTGCCTCGTAGATACGTTTTCAGCCTCATCCTTTCTTCGTCGAATCTCCGACACCGGAAAAACACATGCTCCGCATCTTCCTCCACTGCTGGAAGACAGAGGGGACAAGCCGAGTCTGTTTCCAGCCTGAAACGGAACAAGTAAGCCCGGAAGCAACCGTGCCCAGTGAGAATCTGTGTGTGTGTGTGTGTGTGTGTGTGTGTGTGTGTGTGTGCACGCGCGCGTGTGCTTGTTTGATTTAAACTTAAACAAAAATCGATTTCGATAATATATTAGACTAATTCGATACCAAGCAAAATCAATTCAACAGTCTTAAAATGGCGATTATTTCGACTATTAAAAATCTTACTCTTTTTTTAAATACGTTTACAATATATCGTAATCAGCGATAAAACTTGCGTAAATTAGCATTTCAAATCCAACGAAGTTAAAAGGATCCGATAATAAAATTCTTTATATATTCTTCTTTTCTGCTAGGATTATTGTCACTATATTCAAGTATAATCATCTGCCTTCGCTAGCTTCGTCAATTCTACTTTCGTTGACGCGTTTCGGAGAACGTCCATCTTCAAAAACTATATCTATACTCCAATATATCGAATATTTGCGTATAGATATAGTTTTTGAAGATGGGGGTTCTTCGAAACGCGTCAACGAAAGTAGAATTGACTAAGCTACGTAAGGCAGATCATTATACTGAACATAGATCTGATAATATATTGGACTAATTCGATACCGAGCAAAATCAATTCAACAGTTTTAAAATGGCGATTATTTCGAATATTAAAAATCTTACTCTTTTTTAAATACGTTTCCAATATATCGTATTCAGCGATAAAACTTGCGTAAATTAGCATTTCAAATTTGAAAATTTAAAAAGTTAAATTTCTGCAGATTTTAAATGTCATTACGAAGATAAAACCTGTGAAAGATACCAAGAAATTATTAGAATTTCGTCAGCGAGACAGTTGTGCGTCGCGATTTTCAAAGCATTTCGGCTTTCATTGCCAATACAATAAATTAGGTTACCGGATGCTGATTTATTACAAATTTGCTATTGTCATTAAACAGCGTGGCCTAGAAATACGCGTCTTTATAGGCACGAACGATAAGAACAGGTAATTACGATTGCGATAAATAATGACGAATTACGTAACCCGCGATAAATAAAGTCAGACACAATCGGTTGTAAGCACGTTTCGGACTGTAAAAACATCATCATGTTAGGGTGAAATTGCTTCGCAGAAGTGATTTAACGACCATTATTTATCGAACACACAATCGTTACTCGGTGGAACTACACGATGTCCAGGAAAATAAAAACACTCATATAGAAAATTCTTTTATTCAGTGACATGTTTCGACGTGAGGCATCTTCAGACATGAAGCTAAAAATTATAAAGCGTGTTTATATAGTAATACAGCTGTTGAAACTGTAAGGCAGACGTAAAGAAGGGATTGACACAGTAAGGTCAATGACCAGCAGGTTGGGAAACCCCCAAACAATATAGGCTTGATTAAAGGAGAGGGGTTGAAGTCAGTCAGTTCATTTAAATTAAAATTTCGTTTTTACAAAAAGACCTGTATACTTTCAGAATTTCTAAATTATTTACTTTTCTGGATTACAGTGAACGTTCGAATTAAAAAACTGACCAGATTCTAATAAACGATTCGCAAAATTTGAAACTTTTTTCGTGCTTGCAGCAATTGAAATGTTTTTAAACACGAGTGTTTATAGTTCTCCCAGATTTCCATACGTATTCATATGGGGGACCGTTCACAGATAATTAGACCCTACATACACAGCTGTTTAGTAACAGATCTCTTAAACTTAGATAAAACAAGTTATAAGCCAGCTTTTTACTGTACATCGAACTTAGGAAAACACACTGCCAACAATAACGATAAAACAGATCTTTTAATAAACTGTTTATATTAAGTTGTGTGTGAAGAGTGCCCTTGTGGACTATCTGGAAGTTATAACTCGTCTTACAGAATATTCAATTGTTAAATGTACGAAAAAATTATTCAAATTTTGCGATTCATTTATTAGAATGTGATCGTTTTTTATTTGTCTTCTTTTAGCTCGCTTCCTGCGTTTGGGTGGATTTTAATTTCCCAATTTTGAACCCCTTCCCGTAATCCAATCGCTCTGAATTTTTGCATACAGGCTTATTTCCGGTGACAATTCACGAATCAAATGAAAAATTAATTAATATTTTATCACTATGTTCAGCATAATGATCTGTTTTCCCTAGCTTCGTCAATTCTACTTTCGTTGTCGCGTTTCGGAGAACCTTCATCTTCAAAAACTCTTATCTATATCACTATTGTTTTTGCAGATGGAGATTCTCCGAAACGCGTCAACGAAAGTAGAATTGACGAAGCTAGGGAACGCAGATTATTATACTGAATATAGTGATAATAATCCTAGCAGAAAAGAAGAAGAATGCAAAAATAATTATTTATTATTAATTAATGAATTATCAATAATTCAACAACTTCCCATGATTCAATCGACTTGAAATTTTGCATACATATTTACTCCTGATAACAATACCTGAATCAATTGAAAAATTAATTGATGACTAATTAATTAATAATAATCGATATTTCAACAACTTCCCATGATTCAATCGACTTGAAATTTTGCGTACATATTTACTCCTGACAACAATACGTAAATATATGAAATGAATAGTTAATTTAGATAAATATGTAATAGTAAAAGATCAGTTGTTTTATATTAATTCGTAACGATCAGCTGATTTCATTAAACAGCTGACAGGCTATAAGTTTCAGGTTATTAATAAGTAGCAATGTTTATTTGTCGTCTTTTCAAATTACCGCAGTTAAAATAAAAAAAGAAAACATTACAACATGATTTTTAATTTTCGTTCAATAACAGAACTTTTATACGCAAACTATATAAATTTTAACAGATCAAAAAATGATTTACAGGTCAGGATCGACGCTCATGTCTAGCTTTCGGGTCTGGCCCTTACCGCGATGGCGCTCCGGACATTTTCCAATGGAAATTCGCTAATGAATACGTAAACAGAAGCGTCGCACAACGGAGGTCGTATTGTGTAGGCAGTGACATTGTGCTACGTCACGCGGAGATGCCTTCCTGTTATTATCTGTGACCTAACCTGCTTATCAGAAGGAAGTGACTACTATAGGAAGCACACTGTTAATGTAACGTTTTCGTTCCTCCGTAACGGTCACACGTATCAGTACTACAGGATTTCTTATCACTCACCCCTTACTTTAATTCGATGTTATGAGAAAACGAAAAATAATACAATAAACTGTAATTATAAGATTACCTTAGTTGCTTTATCCTGAACAATTATATATATATATATATATATATATATATATATATATATATATATATATATATATATATATATATACGACTTGCCAACAGAATCTTTAAGTATATACAAGGTGTCAAATCAACAACGTCGTGGATCGCACAAGTCAGAATAGACCTACATGACGCAGGAATAGACTCTCAACAGATGTTGAAGATAGACACGCATACAGGAGAAAGATGCTCGGTTGGAAGGTCCCAGAGAATGAAATCCCAAAGAGAGCAGGGGTAAAATGGACGGAGGAGCGGAAGAGGATCCATGGGGACAGGATGAGGGAGCGTGTGGAGGATTAGAAGGAACAAGACATGAGTCGGAGTGCTATGCGTGATCCAACAGGGTCTATGCGCAATAATAATAATAATAATAATAATAATAATAATAATAATATATATATATATATATATATATATATATATATATATATACGACTTGCCAACAGAATCCTTAAGTATATACAAGGTGTCAAATCAACAACGTCGTGGATCGCACAAGTCAGAATAGACCTACATGACGCAGGAATAGACTCTCAACAGATGTTGAAGATAGACACGCATACAGGAGAAAGATGCTCGGTTGGAAGGTCCCAGAGAATGAAATCCCAAAGAGAGCGGAGGTAAAATGGACGGAGGAGCGGAAGAGGATCCATGGAGACAGGATGAGGGAGGTGTGGAGGATTAGAAGGAACAAGACATAAGTCGGAGTGCTTTGCGTGATCCAACAGGATCTATGCACAGATAATAATAATATATATAGGCTATATACGTCGTGGATCGCACAAGTCAGAATAGACCTACATGACGCAGAAATAAACTCAACAGACGTTAAGGACAGGAACGCATACAGGAGAAAGATGCTCGGTTGGAAGGTCCCAGAGAATGAAATCCCAAAGAGAGCAGGAAATGGACGGAGGAGCGGAAGAGGATCCATGGGGACAGGATGAGGGAGGTGTGGAGGATTGTAAGGAACAAGACATGAGTCGGAGTGCTTTGCGTGATCCAACAGGGTCTATGCGCAGATAATAATAATATATATAGGCTATATACGTCGTGGATCGCACAAGTCAGAATAGACCTACATGACGCAGGAATAGACTCTCAACAGATGTTGAAGACAGGCACGCATACAGGAGAAAGATGCTCGGTTGGAAGGTCCCAGAGAATGAAATCCCAAAGAGAGCAGGGGTAAAATGGACGGAGGAGCGGAAGAGGATCCATGGGGACAGGATGAGGGAGCGTGTGGAGGATTAGAAGGAACAAGACATGAGTCGGAGTGCTATGCGTGATCCAACAGGGTCTTTGCGCAAATAATAATAATAATAATAATAATAATATATATATATATATATATATATATATACGACTTGCCAACAGAATCCTTAAGTATATACAAGGTGTCAAATCAACAACGTCGTGGATCGCACAAGTCAGAATAGACCTACATGACGCAGGAATAGACTCTCAACAGATGTTGAAGATAGACACGCATACAGGAGAAAGATGCTCGGTTGGAAGGTCCCAGAGAATGAAATCCCAAAGAGAGCGGAGGTAAAATGGACGGAGGAGCGGAAGAGGATCCATGGAGACAGGATGAGGGAGGTGTGGAGGATTAGAAGGAACAAGACATAAGTCGGAGTGCTTTGCGTGATCCAACAGGATCTATGCACAGATAATAATAATATATATAAGCTATATACGTCGTGGATCGCACAAGTCAGAATAGACCTACATGACGCAGAAATAAACTCAACAGACGTTAAGGACAGGAACGCATACAGGAGAAAGATGCTCGGTTGGAAGGTCCCAGAGATTGAAATCCCAAAGAGAGCAGGGGTAAAATGGACAGAGGAGCGGAAGAGGATCCATGGGGACAGGATGAGGGAGGTGTGGAGGATTAGAAGGAACAAGACATAAGTCGGAGTGCTTTGCGTGATCCAACAGGATCTATGCACAGATAATAATAATATATATATGGATCGCACAAGTCAGAATAGACCTACATGACGCAGAAATAAACTCAACAGACGTTGAAGACAGGAACGCATACAGGAGAAAGATGCTCGGTTGGAAGGTCCCAGAGATTGAAATCCCAAAGAGAGCAGGGGTAAAATGGACGGAGGAGCGGAAGAGGATCCATGGGGACAGGATGAGGGAGGTGTGGAGGATTGGAAGGAACAAGACATGAGTCGGAGTGCTTTGCGTGATCCAACAGGGTCTGTACGCAAATAATAATAATAATAATAATATATATATATATATATATATATATATATATATCCAATTTTTTAAAAAATAATTATATATAATTTTTTAGAGTAATACGTTAAAAAAACATAGTTTCTCGTA
>CM040189.1:11893365-11910865 GCA_022606455.1 Callitettix versicolor
TTTTAACTTCACAAAATTGTTCTTTACAAATGTATATCATGAAAATTGTCAAAATACGCGAGAAAAATATTTACAACTATAAATATTTCGTTCTTTAAACGGTCGAGCGAAGCGAGGTCTCTGTTGAACTAGTCTGTTCAGTTTGTGTGTTTGTTACACAATTCTGACCAAACGCACTGACCGATTGTTTTGAAATTTGTTACGGAGGCACGTTGTATAAAGCTCGAACGACGTAAGTGTAAGATTTTTCCCATTCGTTTCCATTTCAAGATGGCGGCCTCTGATTTACAATAACCATTGTACGCAGTTTTAACCAAACGCAATAATCGAATTTTTTTAAAATCTGGTCGACGACATCTTGTATGAAGCTCAAACGAGGTATGTGTAACATTTTCCTATTTGCTTCCGTTTCAAGATGGCGGCTTCTGATTTACAATAACCATTGTACGCAGTTTTAACCAAACGCAATAATCGATTTTTTTTTTAAATCTGGTCGACGACATCTTGTATGAAGCTCAAACGAGGTATGTGTAACATTTTCCTATTTGCTTCCGTTTCAAGATGGCAGCCTCTGATTTAACAATGACGTGCGTATGCAAAATTGAAATTAACAAAACGCACTGACCGATTGTTTTGAAATTTGTTACGGAGGTACGTTGTATAAAGCTCGAACGTCGTAAGTGTAAGATTTGTCCGATTCACTTCCGTTTCAAGATGGCGGCTTCTGATTTACAATAAATATTGTACGCAGTTTTAACCAAACGCAATAATCGATTTTTTTTTTTTAAATCTGGTCGACGACACCTTGAATGAAGCTCAAACGAGGTATGTATAACATTTTCCTATTTGCTTCCGTTTCAAGATGGCGACCACTGATTTACAATAACCATTGTACGCAGTTTTAACCAAACGCAATAATCGATTTTTTTTTTTAAATCTGGTCGACGACATCTTGTATGAAGCTCAAACGAGGTATGTGTAACATTTTCCTATTTGCTTCCGTTTCAAGATGGCAGCCTTTGATTTAACAATAACGTGCGTACGCAAAATTGAAATTAACAAAACGCACTGACCGATTGTTTTGAAATTTGTTACGGAGGTACGTTGTATAAAGCTCGAACGACGTATGTGTAAGATTTTTCCCATTCACTTCCGTTTCAAGATGACGGCCTCTGATTTACAATAACCATTGTACGCAGTTTTAACCAAACGCAATAATCGATTTTTTTTTTAAAATCTGGTCGACGACATCTTGTATGAAGCTCAAACGAGGTATGTGTAACACTTTCCTATTTGCTTCCGTTTCAAGATGGCAGCCTCTGATTTACAATAACCATTGTACGCAGTTTTAACCAAACGCAATAATCGATTTTTTTTTTTTAATCTGGTCGACGACATCTTGTATGAAGCTCAAACGAGGTATGTGTAACATTTTCCTATTTGCTTCCGTTTCAAGATGGCAGCCTTTGATTTAACAATGACGTGCGTACGCAAAATTGAAATTAACAAAACGCACTGACCGATTGTTTTGAAATTTGTTACGGAGGTACGTTGTATAAAGCTCGAACGTCGTAAGTGTAAGATTTTTCCCATTCGTTTACGTTTCAAGATGGCGGCCTCTGATTTACAATAGCCATTGTACGCAGTTTAACCAAACGCAATAATCGATTGTTTTTTTAAATCTGGTATGAATATATCTTGTATGAAGCTCAAACGAGGTATGTATAACATTTTCCCTATTTGATATAGATATAGTTTTTGAAGATGGAGGTTCTCCGAAACGCGTCAACGAAAGTAGAATTGAAGAAGCTAGGAAGGCAGATCATTATACTGAACATAGTGACTTTTAATGTTAGCTTTGGCGAGAGATTTTTTTTTTTAAGGCGAAAAGCACATTAAGGCTATTATTGCCTAAACAAAACTACTAACAAAAGAAAAGGAACGAAAAGGACGATAAAACTTAACATTACTTACAAACTAGATAACATTTATAACAAGAGTAAATAATTTAAAATCAAAACAATATAAAGGTGGTCCTAATCAAACAGAAAGGTAATAAATATTATGAAACACAATATAATTACTTAAAATTAGTTAGAATATAAACTATAAAAAAATATAAATACTAGGGAAAAAAATTAAATTAAATATATTGATATATACGCAAGCGCCTCAGGAAGGCTAAAACGAGATCAATGATTGATGAATCGTCCGCGAGAAAATTGAAAAAAAACCTGCCAAACGGAAGAATGTAACGGAAATATGAAACGAACGAGCAAACGAATTTCGTCCCTCTATTTCTTTCTCTTTCTTTTTCTTCCTCCTTTTCGATAACAGCACAAGCATAATATATGAAAACGTTATGTTGCTTTGGTTTCGGTATTTTCCCTCAATTGAAGAACACGTGCACGTTGTAACCGTTTATAATGCATTAGCTGCACCTATTGAGAGGATTTAGGTGTCCCTCGCGGTACCCGAGTCTAACACTCACTTACACTTACAACACTACACTTACGACTTTAACACTTTACACTCACTTACATTTAGGGAGGCGATAATAGCCTCAATGTGCTTTTCGCCTTAAAATAACAACAACAAAAAATATAATGCATTTGAAATTAATAAAAACGCTTTTAAGACTTGTTATTAATACTGCTAGTTTTTAACAACATACCAGCAGGGGTGCGGACTAGATGCACCTATTGAGAGGATCCCTCGCGGTACCCGAGTCTAACACACATTTACACTTACAACACTACACTTATGACACACTTACATTTAGGGAGGCGATTTGCCTAAATAGCCTCAATGTGCTTTTCGACTTAAAAAAAAAAACAACATAACCTAAAACGTATTATAGCATATCAGCTGTTCAATGAAATCAGCTGATCGTTACGAATTAACATAAAACAGCTGATCTTTTAATATAATTACAGTAAATAATATCTACGCCGGGTTAAACACAAGATATTTGTAAACATACCTTAAAACTAATTATGTATTCAGCAAAGATATCATTAACAAAAGCTTCGCTTTTTAATAATTACAATAAAAGTAAAATGTCACGTTCATTCTCGTATTTCTAATGTAATTTAAAAATTAAAAATGCTAATTTATGCGGATTTTAATGTTCACTATGACGGTGAAATCAGTTTTTTTAACTGTAAAAACAGAGTTAATACAGTATTTGGAATTTCCGCGATTATGCTTAATAAACTAATCCAAGCGTATTATCAAAATCGATTTTTAAACCAAGTTCAATAAAATCAGATAAAAATCGCCAACATTCAGCTACATAAAAATAATTTTTAACTGCCCCCCCTTCCATGTAATAGGTCCGGATCAGCGCTCACCCCCCCCCCCCCGAGTATGGGTACTACCATGCTACGAAACCGTTGGTAATTTAGAAAACAAACCCAAACATTACGAATGAGTTCGCCAAGGACAAAAACGCAATGGCCGCCGGATCTCAGACAGGTGACGTCACGCAGACTGACCTACAAGCAATTCGGAATTATTACAGGTTAACTAGTAGGGGTGGGCTATTTTTACAAAACGTAAACAAACTGTTTGTTGAGGGAAAAAACCTGCTTTTTAAAACAGTTGGAAAAAAACAGGTTTAGAAAACTGAAACTCGAAGTTGTATTAGCAGCTAAAACATAAAGCACATACGTTCAGTTTTCTAAGACTACTTTTTCATTCCCATTACCACCATGTCCTTAACTGTTTTTGGGTTTAAACTGCAGGGGTCTCCAAACTACGGCCCGAGGGCCCCATCCTGCCCGAGGGCAGATTTTGTCCGGCCCGCGGGAGAGCTAGCATACTTGAAAACTCCTTTTAGAGAACATATTTTTTATAGCAAATTAAATTTAGTTTACTGAAGTATTATAATTTTATGTTGAATAATTATTAATATGACATCTTAATAATTTTTTTTTTCATCAGTGGACTATTTCACGTTTTACCACCGGCAACAATGATAATATGGTTTTGGCCCTCGGAACTTACTGAAGTAATCAGTATGGCCCTAAGGCTGGAAAGTTTGGAGACCCCTGGTTTAAAGCATTTAGAAAAAAATAATCCTTATAAGTGTAGTAATAATTAAATTACATTCTCAAAACGCAATATATATATGTAGCCATTTTATATTTACAAAATGCAATGAATTTCTAATAGAAGCATTTTTTTTTTACTTAAAAATTAAATAGTAATTTTTCATATTTACTGAAATGCAAACAATTTAGAATATTTTTAGTTGATTAAAAAATATTGATGATTGATAATAAATGTACAAAATACGTTTAAATAAAATTAGGTTATGTATTTACAAAATGTGAGATGTTACTGTCATATTTTTATTTGGGAGAAAGTAGATTTTCACTTGTAAACACTGAAAAAAGTAACCTTAATAAGTACAATATAGTAATAAGAACATAGTAATAAAAAAAGTAAAAGAAAACATTCAAAATTGTCCACTAAATATTTTTAAATTTCTAAACACAAAGTAAACTACGGAGAAAAACTAATATAAAATACAATTATGGCTGATTTTACAGTTTAAAAAATTTTTGAACAACAAATTTTACATTTAAAACTTTCAAACAACTCGCAACAAAATAGAGATAAACGTTGACAACGCCCAAACAGTTCTTACTTCACTACAAGCAACAAGCAACTTTAAAATAAAGGGAAAAAGCATAAAAGCAAGTTGAAGAAAAGCAGTTAGCAGGAAAACAGTTTTAGCGCTTGCGGCAACGTTCGAATAGAACGTGGGTGGTGGGGAAGTCCCAACAGCTGTTCCTTGTTTAACAAATCACGAACCAGTCCAAATCAAACTGCTTGTTTCCGTTTGAAAAAGCAGTTTGTTGTTTATAGAAAAGCAGTTTTTTTAACAGTTTGGTGTTTTCTGACCCACCACTATTAACCAGTGAGAATATATATAAAAAGGTACACATAGACATTTTCAGCAATAAATATATACTCGTTTGTATACCTTTTTTTTTTTTTTTGGTGTTTAACGTCTGACTGTTGTGCACACTTGGGCTAATGCAGACGATGGGATGATGTATAGCGTATGAAAATGCCAAGCCCTCGCCGGGAATCGAACCCGGGTCCTCGGAGTGAAAGCCTAGTACGCTATCCACTAGACCAGGGGTCTCCAAACTTTCCAGCCTTAGGGCCATACTGATTACTCCAGTAAGTTCCGAGGGCCAAAACCATATTATCATTGTTGCCGGTGGTAAAAAGTGAAATAGTCCACTGATGAAAAAAAAAGTCCGAAAAAGTACGCAACGTTTAAAAAAGGCTGCAAATCGGACTAAAGTCCGCAAAACGGCAACACTGCATATTATTAATTTTCCTGTCATTATCTGTAATTTCTAGATTAGTCGGAGAGTACGAGCCATGAGGTAACGTGACACGACATCTGGTGGACACAAGCGGAAATAGGTAGTACCTTCTATCGCTAACAGATGGCGCTAATAGCACGTACAGAATAATATCGTTGGTTCGAGAAAGTTCTGGTGTCTTCCACTCACTTCTAGATGGCAGTAATTGGAATATATAAGAAGGAGTTTTCAAGTATGCTAGCTCTCCGCGGGCCGGACAAAATCTGTCCGCGGGCCGGATGTGGCCCTCGGGCCGTAGTTTGGAGACCCCTGCACTAGACCACCGAGGCGGCTTTGAATACCTCAGGCTGACGGTAAACCACGATAATTTTAGTTAATACAATTGAACGGTCCGTTATCACGTGATTTAAGAAAACTGGACGTATGATTGGTTGCTACGATTAACAAAGCGAAAAACTTCGTGTATGTTTTTTAACATTCGTATTCGCTACGAACGCTACAAGCTGCCAGGGCAGGGGGTAGAGACGTTTGATAAAATATACAGTACTATTATCTATTTATTTATGAATACATTTTTTTTACGAACGCTTTATCATACATAAAAGTGTTTTACTGCAAAATTAAACACATACTTTATAACGAGATCACGACCGGAAATCATTAACAGGAAGGAAGTGGGCAGGCCTGAACGTGTTACCCCATCAATCCAGGCCACAAGCCGTTATGTTAAATTTCTTAAAACTTAAACTATTTAAGTATTAGATCTCTAATTAACCGCCATCGCGGTAAGGCCCAACCCAGGTATCATTGTGCACTATCCGGACTTACGCACACAAGTATAATGTAAAATTAAGGAAGTGTCGTATTTACTGAACGTGAGGGTTGTATCGCCAAGGCGGGCTGTCCAAGGCGCGATAGGGTCGTACTGTCCAAACCCTGTCCGACAATCACAACGGGTGTTTTCCAAGAAATGACCCCAGCTACAAAAACGCTGCCTACTCAAGTCCAAGTAATTGGACTATCTGCCGCTACGAACGCTGAAAACTACAAGGGCAGCGGGTAGAGGCGTTTGATAAAATATGCAGTACTACAGTAGAGCGTCGATTATCCGAAGCCCGGTCATCCGAAACGTCGGTTAACCGAAAGCGGCGGCGCGGCAGCTCGACAGCAGTACAGTCTCAATATAGAGTGTGCACTAGCACATACAGTGACGAGTCAGTCTCCGTGTTGTTTAGACCGTTTGTGCTTCTGTTTGTTTTGCTGTGTAATTACCGAACTGCAACTTTCTTTACCGAATGTAATTACCAAATGTTATTCTTTCTTTACCGAATGTTTAATTTTACTTTACCTAATGTTTATTTTTTCATTATCAAAGAGTTGTTTTACTGTACAGAACACTGTATACTGTACTGCTTATATTTATCATATGTCATTAAACAACTGGATGAATTTATGTGCTGTACGTGTCTACTTGCTCCTTAAATTGGTTCTACCACTGTTAAATTATATCACACTACCTTTTTTCGAATATGTGAATTTTATCCGAAAAATCGATTATCCGAACACCCCCCTGCACCAATTGTTTCGGATAATCGACTCTCTACTGTATTAGCTATTTACCTATGAACACATTTATTTATGAACGCTTTGCCGTAAGGTACCACCAGCAGCGAGCGCTCACAAAGCTCTCATAAGGGTTATCAGTAAGAGTTATCAATGCCGAAAGCAAAAAATCGATGAATACTTCCTAAATTGTATTTTAAGAGAAGAAGAAGACGACGAAATTGTTTTATCGTGGCATTTTAGCAGAAATGTTAAGTGAATAATTTTTCTGCACGCAGGTTAAGGATGCTATTAAATAACAAAGTTCACAGAATATTTTAGAACCAGTGTATATATTAAATTTAAATTACATATATTAAATACTAAAAAACACAACACGGTACTAAATGTCGACCTGTCGCAGCGATAATTGACAGAATACTGCCCAACGAATATCAACGGACTAGAAGTACAGCCACCATTATAAAAAGCGTGCTCGATATCAGCGGCTAAAGTCCAAGTAGTTGGACTACTTGCCGCTACGAACGCTGCAGCTGCAAGGACACAGGGTGGAAACGGTAGAGAAAATGCACAGTACTGTTACCTATGTAAATTCAACACTGCTGCAAGATGTTATCAGCATTGAGCGCTCACCTCTCATAAGGGTTATCATTCTAGTACGTTTATATTCAATAACACTGTCTGCTATACAAATACGACGTGTGTCCAGTAAGTAACGAGAATTTTTAAATATCGCGGGCTTGGAGAGTCCGATTGTCAAACATTATTTTAAATTATTACGTTGGTATACATGCCCATGAAGTATGATAAAACTTTCAGCTGTTTTCATTGTTGACTTTGTCTGTGACAGCCACTAAGGTTAGACGTGTTTTTATGAGCTTGGTGATTTTCGTTTGTTAAAAGAAAATCAAAAAATTTGTATCAAATTTTGCGTAAAAAATGGAATAAAGTGTAACAAAGTGTGTGAAATGTTAACAAAGGCCTATGGTGAGTCTGATATGAGTAAAGCAAGAGTTTACGAGTGGTATAAGCGTTTCCAAGAAGGCCGTGAAGACGTTGAAGATGACGAACGCCCTGGACGCCCCAGCACATCAACAAACGATGAAAACGTGGAAAAAGTAAAAGAAATGGTTACGAACAATCGCCGAATCACAATTAGAGAGGTCGCTGATGATGTTGGCATATCGATTGGATCATGTCATGACATTGTTTCCAGTGTTTTATGTATGAAACGCGTGGCAGCAAAATTCGTTCCAAAATTGTTGAAATTTGAACAAAAACAGCGGCGAATGGAAGTTGCTCAGGAGTCACTAAATGAAGTCAACGACGATGCAGAATTACTGAAACGTATTATAACAGATGACGAAACATGGGTTTACGGATATGACGTCGAAACTAAGGCTCAATCATCCCAGTGGAGGCATTCTGGCTCGCCAAGACCGAAGAAGGCTCGACAAGTGCCGTCGAACGTAAAGGTTATGCTCACTATGTTCTTCGATATTAATGGCATAGTGCATCATGAATTCCTGCCACCAGGTAAACGGTCAATAAGGAGCACTACCTACAAGTTCAACGCCGTTTGCATGTGAAGCAATCCGAAAAAAACGCCCGGATGTGTGGAAAAACAATTCATGGCTTTTGCACCATGATAATGCAACAGCTCACACTTCATTGCTTGTTCGTGAATTATTGGCCCAAAACAGTACTGTAACGATGCCCCAGCCTCCCCAGACATGGCTCCGTGTGACTTTTTCCTATTTCCAAAAATAAAGAGAACCTTAAAGGGCCGTCGTTTTACAGCCGTAGATGACATTAAAAACGCATCGCTGAAAGAACTACAGGCTATTGAGAAGTGTTTCGAGGATTGGAAGAAGCGCTGGCACAAGTGCATCTCCAAAGGGGACTATTTTGAAGGCGACAACATCAATGTAGAAGAATAAATAAATATTTTGTTCAGAAAATTAAAATTATCGTTACTTTCTGAACACACCTCGTATTGCGACAGCCGCTTCTTGTATGACAGTACAAAACCAGCCGGTAGTACAGCGGCTGTTGTATCGAACTGTCAGGTCTTGGACAAAACGCCTCTCACCCCAATGTTTGTGACAAAAGGGTCGGTCATTCGTTCTTTTCTCCCAACAGTATTCCTAGATGTCCTCTTGTAAATCCACTTAGGCACGCTTCCCTGAACATTCGAGTCAATATGTGAATATACAGTTAAATATTCTTTAAACACTTGTAAAAGAAAATAAATAAATTTGAGCGAAATTTCAGTATGCTTTTAAGGAATTTTTCATAAAAAAGTTCTTGAAAACGATTTTTGAACCGAAGCTTTTAACCCGGGAGGAAACGCGCCTGGTCTTTTTGCCCAGGTCTGAATTGTTTTCTATTATATCTCCTGACTGTAATTAGTTTGGGCTAATGCAGACAATGGGATGATTTATAGCGTATGAAAATGCCAAAGCCCTGGCCGGGAATCGAACCCGGGTCCTCGGGGTGAAAGCCCAGTACGCTATCAACTAGGCCACCGAGGCGGCTCCCTTTCGTATGGAAGTGTCCATTACGTAAACATGACTAGCTGCACCTATTGAGAGGATTTAGACGTCCCTCGCGGTACCCGAGTCTAACACACACACTTACACTTTGAGCCGCCTCGGTGGCCTAGTTGATAGCGTACTAGGCTTTCACCCCGAGGACCTGGGTTTGATTCCCGGCCAGGGCTTTTCATTTTCATACGCTATAAATCATTCCATCGTCTGCATTAGCCCAAGTGTGCACAATAGTCGGACGTTAAACACAAAAAAAAAAACAACACTGCACTTACGACTTTTAACACTTTACACTCACACATTTAGGGAGGCGATAATAGCCTTAATATGCTTTTCGCCTTAAAATAACAAAAACAAAAAAATTAAAAAAAAACGTAAACATGATGTTCCATTTTCTATCACTTCTCGGTGATTTTTGTTCGTTACTTCTCATAACTGGCCTAATCCACCCCGCGCGTGTATACTTCTTATTTGACACTGCTATGAGTGATTTTTAGTGATTTTTTTCCCTTAGTGCTCTATATTTTGATAAATTGTGTATGTTTTGTGCTTGAAATGAATGAAACCGAAGAAGATAAAAATACTGAGACTTTTACTCAATGCAGAAAAGGAGGAGAGACGAAGAAAGAGTGGAACATCCTTTAGTTAGACGTATTCCAGGATTCAGACGTGTTTGAACTTAAGAGTCACCAGTTGTTTCTTGGAAATTATTTTTTACAAATGAAATTTTATACCAATATACAAATCTGCGTATAGACAAAAACTAGCCCAAATTTTACCCGCGAGCGTGTTGCAATATGTTACATCTCGAGTAACATTTATATTCGTACTGCATGTGTTTTAATTAATAAAAATTATTATATTTTTTATAAAAATAGCATAATTTATATTTATTTTACATATTGAAAATACCAAACATGTTAAAGCCTAAATAAAAATTATTTTGTGCCTATTTATGGAGTTTTCAAAACCTGGTCTAATCCACCCATTGCGACCCGTAATGTAATTTTTCCCTGTGCTACTGGCGAGAGGAGTGAATGCCCCGAACCTTTTTACTGTAACGGAAATACGAAACGGAAACGGGCAAACGGATTTTGTCTCTATTTCTGTCTCTATCTTCCTCCATTTCGATAACAGTACACTCGTATTATATGAAAACGTCGTGTTTCTTTGGTTTTAAGACTCCGCTACAGATGGTAGAACACATCTGCTTGTTCTTACGAGGTCATATAATTTTTCCCCTCGCGACTGGCGAGAGGAGTAAATGGAAAAAGTGCCCCGAACCTTTTTAATGTAACGGAAATACGAAACGGAAACGGGCAAACGGATTTTGTCTCTTTATCTTCCTCCATTTCGATAACAGTACACGCGTATTATATGAAAACGTCGTGTAGCTTTGGTTTTAAAACTCCGCTAGAGATGGTAGAAAATATGTGAATATGGCGACAATGCAGTTACATGCATAACACTATTAATACATTAGTAAAGAGGAAACGTTGTGAAATGGGCTTTAATGCGTTATGAGGCCATAAGAATATTTTCAGACATATTTTAAAAGCATACCAAACACATCTGCTTGTTCTTACGAGGTGTGGCTATTAAATAACGAGACTGACGAAAAAAAAATATTTTCATTTAATACATAATTACTTATTACCTTCAATATACACCCCTTCTCTATCCCTACAACGCTCCATGCGAATTTTCCATTTTTGGAAACAGTGCTGGAAGTCATCTTCTGTCAACTCCTTCAGGACTCTTGCCGCTTTCACTTTTACAGCTTCCACGGACTCAAATCTCGTCCCTTTTAATGCAAATTTCACCTTAGGGAACAGACAGAAGTCACATGGTGTAAGGTCTGGTGAGTAAGGTGGATGTTCTAACACTGGGATGCTGTACTTGGCCAGGAACCTCTTGACAGATAACGTGGAATGAGCTGACGCATTGTCTTGGTGGAAAACCCATGATTTGTCCTTCCACATTTCGGGTCGTTTTTTCCTTACTCTTTCACGTAGTTTACCAAGTACCTCAAGGTAGTAATATTGATTAATTGTTTGACCTTCAGGAACCCAGTGAAGGTACACAATCCCATGAATATCGAAAAAAACAATCTTCATTGTTTTAAATTTTGACACTGATTCTTGCTTTTTTTGCTCTCGGTGAACTTGGGGTCTTCCAATGCATGGATTGGCGCTTTGTTTCCGGATCATACGTAAAAAACCACGATTCATCACATCCTTTCCAATAAATGTGGGTCATTTTCAATTGCATCCAAACATTTTTGCGAGCTGCTTGTTATTCAAAAGTGATAATTTTTGGCACCATTTTGGCACACACTTTCGCATTGTCACGTAAAATTTGCCGTACACATTCTTTATCAATGCCTACAGTTTCATCAATTGCTCGAATACTTAATCGACGGTCAGACCGAATCAAATTAGCAACTTTTTCGACATTGTCATCCGTTTTTGACGGTGAAGGGCGGCCTGGTTGTGAATCATCTTCAACGTTTTGTCGGCCATCTTGAAAACGCTTAAACTATTCAAAAACACGTGCCCGGGATAAACATTCACTGCCATACACTTCTTTCAGTAAATTATAAGTTTCAGTAGCAGTTTTTCCAAGTTTGAAGTGAAATTTAACAATAATTCGTTGCTCTATTATTACATTAATCATTTTCCGGCAAAACAAAATAACACTAACGGAAATGAAGGTTATGACTAAACGGTGTTGGTTACACAAACGAGATTAACTGCATTCTGAAGAGAAAGCTTCACACTAAACAGCTGTCGGTCAATGGCGGTTGGCGCATGCGCACTTGTTCCGCCGCAGCGTCAGTCTCGTTATTTAATAGCCACACCTCGTATTACAGAAATATAAAGGTGGCACCAATACACATGGTTTTGTTCTTAATAATTGAGTCAAATAATTAAGGATCTGAGAATATTGTTAAGTACTAGGAAGAAGTAGACAAATATTAAGGATTATTTTTTAAGTAAAGCTTTTAATGTTGGCAAGAGAAATGAATAAAAAAATGTCCTAAACAAAATAACGCAACAGAAATAAATGACAAACGAGCAAAGGATTTTGTCTCTCTATTTCAGTCTTCTTTCCTCTTTTATTATAACTGTACACGCGTATTATATGAAAACGTGTTGCTTTCGTTTCGGATTTTTCCTTAGTTGAAGAACACGTGCACGTTGTAACAGTTTATAATTCGAAATTAATATATAAACGTTTATAATAATTATTGTTAAATATTTCTAGTTTTTAACAACATAACCTGAAACGTATTATAGCCTATCAGCTGTTCAATGAAATCAGCTGATCTTTACGAATTAACTGAGTTAAATAATTGAGAATCTAAAAATATTGTTAAGTACTGGAAAGAAGCAGAAAAATATTAAGGATTATTTTTGAAGTGAAGCTTTTAAACGTTAGCTTTGGCAACAGGAATGAATAGAAAAATAAGTGCCCCGAACAAAAAAATGTAAAGGAAATATATAACGAAGGAGCAAAGGGATTTTTATCTTTCTATTTCTGTTTCTTTCTTTCTTTTTTTTTCTAGCCGCCTCGGTGGCCTAGTTGATAGCGTACTAGGCTTTCACCCCGAGGACCCGGGTTCGATTCCCGGACAGGGCTTGGCATTTTTATACGCTATAAATCATCCCATCGTCTGCACTAGTCCAAGTGTGCACAATAGTCGGACGTTAAACACAAAGAAAAAACTTTTTTTCTACTTTTCGATAATAGTACACACATATTTTATAAAAATATTGCGTTTCTTTGGTTTCACTAATTTTTCCTTAATTAAAAAATACGTGCACGTTGTAACCTTTTATAATACATTCAAAATTAATATAAACGTTTACAATAATTGTTAAAATTGCTAGTTTTTACCAACATAACCTGAAACTTATTATAGCCTATCAGCTGTTCAATGAAATCAGCTGATCGTTACGAATTAACATAAAACAGCTGATCTTTTACAACAATTACACTGAATAAAATCTAAACTAGGTTCACGTATTTTTGTATTTAAACAAAACAATATATCTGTAAACGTACTTTCAAACTAATTACATATTCAGCAACGATATCATTAACAAAAGCTTCGCTTCTATCGGTAACTTTTTTTGCGGCGAAAAACCGTTAAGGTTATCATGAAAAATGAAAGTATATAAAAAAAAATTAACAAAATTTACTTAAATAAGAAAAAACAACAACAAACTATAATAGTAAAAATAAATTTTTAAAAAATTTAAATAACAGGTATAACTATATTACAATAACGAATACTTAAGAACTAAATAACAATGAATAATGAATAAAATTTAATAACAATTCGTAAAAGTATATATATATATATATATATATATATATATATATATATATATATATATATAAACATAAACAGAGATAAAATTATTTAGAGAAAATAAATAAATAAAATAACACAAATATATAAATTAAATTTTATTTAAAAAAATCAGACGATGAAGGGAGTCTAGGACCCGGTCAACGGCCGAGGCACTACCTCCCAACATCGTCTGCAAACTACGAGGGTTGATCAAATATAAACGAGACTGACTTTCTAAAAACTTTTCCGTTGGACATTGAACTCTAAAGGGTGGGGTTTCAGGTAGCATGGGAGGTTTGGGACGGGCGTAGACGGGCAATATTTCCGTTCGGACCCTTCAGTATAAAACTATACAATGAGTGAGAGTGAAGTGCACGTTTCCGTGGAGCAGAGAATTATTATTAAGTTTTTGGCCAAGGAGGGGGTCAATCCGACTGAAATCTTTCGTAGATTGACGGCTCAATACGGGGACAGGACCCTGTCAAGAGCTCGCGTTTTTGCTTGGCACAAGGAATTCGCCGAAGGACGGGAAGCAGTAGATAACCTCAGCCATGATCGTCGCCCGACCACTTCCGTCACGGACGAAAACATTGATGCTGTTCGGAAGCTCCTGGACGAAGACAGACGTATATCGCTGCGATTTATTGCAGATGAACTCCAGTTGAGCTATGGTAGCGTTCAAAAAATCGTTACATCAAACCTGGAACTCAGCAAAGTATCTGCAAGGTGGGTCCCACGAATTTTGACCGACGTTCACAAACGGAATCGTTTGGAGATTTGCCAGCGACTATTGACCCAATTTGAACGAGATGGTGAGGCATTATTAAACCGGATTGTCACCATCGTCGGCCGGGAAGGTAATGGCCACTTTATTTTTCGACAATCAAGGCGCCTTTCACGTCGATTTCCTCCATCAACGACGCACAATAAATGCACAATATTATTGCGATGTTTTAGAGGCCGCAAAACAGTCTTTTCGTAGGAAAAGGAAATCTAAACCGGCGAGAAACGTCATTCTTCTTCACGATAATGCCCGACCACATTCGGCGAACGCTACGAGGCTTAAACTCGATCAAATTGGCTGGGAACCAATGGAACATCCCCCATACAGTCCAGACTTATCACCCTGCGACTATCACCTGTTTGGGCCACTCAAAGAGGCGCTTGGAGGCCAGCGTTTCGAAGACGATTCTGCGGTGGAGACCTTGGTGCTCCAATGGCTCAATGAACGCCCGAGAACTTTTTACGAAGATGGAATTAAAAAACTTCCAATCCGGTGGGAAAAATGTGTTACTCGTGCGGGAGACTATGTAGAAAAATAAGTTGTATCAAGAATAATTTGTAAGTAAGCAATAAATTTTTTTAGAAAGTCAGTCTCGTTTTTTTAAAAATAAATATGTTGTGAAATACAAATTAATACGTGCAGCGACATTTTATCGCACTGTTTAAGCCCAGGCACATGAATATATCGATAAAAATCGATTTTTTCCACTATAATTAAATTTCTATACGTAGCCTACTTCGTACAATAAAAAAGCCAAACGATTCGCACTGTGTCCACGAACTGTGCTATTAGTGACGTCACCCGATGTACCGGACCCACGGGGATTGAATACGGTTCTACGAACATGCCCAGGTAAATGAAACAATTCTAAATACATAAAATATCTTTACATGACACTGTCACGTGATCAATAACGTGTAGCCTAACTTTGTTATCGCGCTAAACGGACTGCGAGAGAAGGAGCATTTCTTCTTCTTCTTTTCGTTTCACCCTCTTTGGGGTACGCTGAATCAATCGTTTCTTGCGCGCTGTACTTTTCTTTGTTCCCAGTAGCTCTTCATTCTTTCCGATCTTCTCTTCCTCTCCTCTTCTGAAATGACAGGTTTAGGTCTTATTTTGGTTTTATCTTGGAATCTTATTCTTTCGTCTTTGGTAATTATCTTAGCAGTTTGGTCAAGCAGTGAATTTTCTGTAATTTTTAATTCTATTAGGTCTTTTTCAATTTCTTTAAACCAGTTCGGTTTTGTTTTACGATTATGGAAAAAATCAAACACCTGTTTCGTCAATCTATTGGAGTTCATTCTAAGAAGATGGCCGTAAAAATTTATTCTCCTTTTTCTCATAGCATCTGACAGTTTTTCAATTTTCTTATAGAGAGCTTCATTTCTTATATATACTACCTTATTATCCTGAAATTTTGTTCCTATAATTTTTCTTAAGATTTTCCTTTCCGTTATTTCAAGCTTTTCCATCTGGCCTATGCGATTCATGGTTAATGTTTCTGCTGCGTACAGTGCTTCCGGCTTGATCAATGTTTTATAATGTTTCATTTTGGACTCCCATGAAAGGGATTTCTTATTATATGTTTCTTTCGTCAAACATAAACATGAAAGGAGCATTTCATCTATAACGTTTTTATTTAAGTCACTGGGTTTTGTCCGGGTGGAATTTTGCAATCGATTTTAAAATAACTTCCCGATGAGCTAGAGGTTTGAAATTTTGTATACACCTCTAAACTCGATGGCAATACAATAATATTGGCTTATTTATAAATACTGAACACTTCCATGGACACTAATACTGAAATTGTTTGACCATTATTTCAGCGATGATCAAATGTACGATAACGGCATTCCGTCTTTTTTTCTCACTATAGGTGGTAATACTGTTATTGTTCAGTACTAGCTAGGTTGGCCGAGTGGTCCGAGGCGCCAGCGTTAAGTTCGTGGGTTCAAATACCAGACTTTATGGTTTTTATAGCATTTTGGCAAATTTAATAATAACGTATTCGTTTTTTATATAAAGCCTATATTTTTTCAAAATTTATACGTTTTAAAAAGTACTTATAGTTGCATTGACGTTAAGGATTCAGACAGTACGCTAATGTTCTAATTTTACCTTTGGAAATTCAAAGTTTACAGTAAATAACAAAATGTTCGATAACGGCATTCCGTCTGTTTTTTTTTTATTTTAAAATTAATTAAAAAGTAAAAAAAAAATTTTTAAGCCCACATTGGAGCACACACAGTCAATTTAATTAAGTCTTTTGGTTTTTCTGCGTTCTTCCCAATATTTTTTTAATCTAATTGATCTCTGAAGTCTGAGTTCTTCCGAATATACTACGTTTCGTAGACGTTTTTCCCTAAACTGTAATTGGATTTCCTGACTTTTTAAGATCGCTTTTTCCCTTCTTCCTGCCAATCGCTCCTTGGTTATTCCCAGTTCCACCTCCTTCAACCAGTTGTTGCTAACTTTACACTTCAGTTTGTAGTCCAATCTCTTCGTAAGTCTACTCTCCGGTAATCGAGTCAGGTGTCCAAAGAAGGCCAATCTTCTTTTCCTAAAAATGTTAGTGAGCTGCTCGTTGTTCCGATACAAGACCGCATTCGGAAATAGTCTGTACTGTCCCCCCACCAAATGTTTCTTATTAATAATTGTTCGGAGTACTCTCCTTTCCATTCTCTGGAGCTCCTCCGTTCTATTTTGGCTCTTTAGATTAAATAGGGTCTTCAAGGCGTAAGTTACGTTTGCCCTTATGACCGTGTTATAATGCCTAAGTTTAGATTTTATAGAAAGCGATTTTTTTGTAGGTATTCTGGGTCAAATAGAAGGCAGATCTTAATTTAGCTAAAAAAAAATATAATTATATAAATAAAAAAAAACTTTAAAAAATAAC
>CM040189.1:11913365-11990865 GCA_022606455.1 Callitettix versicolor
CACACACACACACACACACACACACACACACACACACACACACACACACACACACACACACACACACACACACACACACACACACACACAAAGACAGACAGACAGACAGACACACACACACACACACACACAAATTCTATACAAAATACAATAAGGTATTTGAAAGCACTCAGTAAAAATCCAACTCAACAATAACCGCGGGCTGATTGGTTTACATTTATCACTGCACAAGTCGCCAGAGGCACTATCATCGTATTTTCAATAGAGCAAACGGCAGTGGGATGGAAGGGAGTCTCGGCCCTGCTTCTTGGAATTGTTTAAATAATTTATCAAGTTTGTTGGATATTAATGATTGTTTCATTTATTCATTGCAAATTCTAAATTACATCCAGAAGTTCTCAGTTACTGCACTAATCCAGTATTGTTTTCGTGCCACTAACTTGAATTGAATGTAAATCTACGGTTTTCGCCAAGACATAGATTTTTGCTACTCGACACCAGAATAGGCTATAACTGACCATGGGAGAAGCACGGAGTCCCAAATGTATTACTGCTACTCTTAATATCTGACCCTGTGACTTATTGTCATTGTAAATGCCAACTTCAACGGAAACTGCAATATTTTAATTTGGAAAGGCAGGTTGTTTGGAATTATAAGATTGTTTCAATTAAAATCATTGCAAATGTAAGCTTATAAACAATAATTTTATAATAAATAATAACAGGGATTCAGATTTTTAAAACGGCAATACATCTATGTCCATCTCAGGTACCTAAACCATGTTCATTTTAAATTTCATCTCAATCGGTCCAGTAGTGTGATTGAATAACAAACAAAAACACCCACATAAACTTTCAAATTTAAAATATTATATTAAGAAGTATAACATATTATTAAAACGTCACTGTAGTAGCCTACAGTTAACACATATCACAAAACTGAATACTAAATAATTCAGTTACACTGGGTAAGTAGTATAATGGCATTTAAATATTTATTATTCACACCTACCAATATATAATAACGTATAAAACGTCACTGTTACACAGTTAACACTTGTCATAAAACTAAATACTAAATAAAGTTGGACTGGGTAAGTAGTATAATGCGCTTAAAATAATTTAAATTATTATTATTCACACCTACCAATACATAATAAACGTATAAAACGTCACTGTTACACAGTAACACTTGACACAAAACTAAATAATTAAGTTGGACTGGGTAAGTAATATAATGGCGCGAACATACAAGTTTTCACTTCAAAAATACGATTTTAAAACAAAAATATATATAAGAGCGTGATACGTGACGGCAAACTGAATTTTTTTCCCGTGCAAAACATACATCCATATCCCGCCATAAGAAGTAGTATATAAAATGATATAAAGTAGTATATAAAATGATAAGTATATACTATGTACTAAGAGTATATGCTATGTATATAAGAGCGTGATGCGTGACGGCAAACTGATTTTTTTCCCGTGCAAAACATACATCCATACCCCGCCATAAGAAGTAGTCACTTCAATAAGAGCGTGATGCGTGACGGCAAACTGAATTTTTTCCCGTGCAAAACATACATCCATACCCCGCCATAAGAAGTATTCACTTCAAAAACTGTTTTCGTGAAGTTGCCTATTTTTTACTTTACAACAGCCGAGTAGCTGTGGAAGGAACAGATTATCTGATTTCAATTAAATCTGTTGTGTAGGTGTCGTTTATGAAGATTAATACCTCAGGGTTTTTGTTTACTTAATAAGGAAAAGCATATAAATGAAAAATATCCATTTTAATATAACATTTTCAATTTCTGACGTAAAGGCATAAGTAATAGGCTACTTAGCGTAACATACAATTTTGTTTTTTGAAAAAAATAGCAATGTGAAATAAATGGTACAGTACGAAGTTATTACACGAACTGTAAAAAATAATTTATTTCCAAAAGGAATCAATTCAGAAACTTTTGAAAAAAAAAACAAAAAAATAAGTCAGTTTGTAAATATTTCTACAAATACTGATCACAAAGTAGGCCTAATTACGTATAACCTACAATTTCTGTTACATTTGGTTAAAAAATCATTACAGCTGATTCTAAAGACATTTTTAATTTTTTTTGTTATAAACTATCTCAAGATATGAAACAATTCTATTCTTTATATTTCTGCTAAGTACATTCATTCACCTTTCTTAGAGTTGACAATTTTTTATTTGTTGATATTTCTTAGATTATCATTAGGCCTATTATTAAAACTTATTGGCGTTCACAGGAAAAGAACTAAAAAATAAATCTAATCAAAATCAGTTCAATTCAGCAATTTGCACAGAGTTAAAATCACTTATTTAGATTCAATGGACCTCAAGACCTAAATAAGTCTCTTTATCTCTCAAAATTTTTAACACAATCACACTTTCTTAAAGCATCTACCAAACATTAAAGCAATAAATAAAAACTGAATATTTGCAAAAGTAGACTCGATAACTAATTTTAAAACAGCATGAATACACAGTCTAAACGAATGATAAAATAGAATTTTTCTAACTTTCAAATAACAGTGAATTGGCATGGCAGTTCTTATAAATAGCCTAAATGTGTAAGTTAATATGTGATAGTTCCTCTGTAATTGTCTTACTAGAGGGTATGTTAGCAATTATTTGTTGAAAGTTAAACAACCCAAATTCGGCAATAAATTGACTTAAAATCGAATTAACAGATTTTCTGTAATATGGTCATTAGAAAATTACTGTCGATACCAAACTCAAAATAAATTAAATTTACAGGTCGTTACGACATTTAATTGTCTTATTTCAAATTGGTACACTTGTCTGACTTACAAAATTTTATGTACAGGACCAAAATTTGATAAAAGCCTGTTGAACTGAAAAGTTAATTTTTATTACGGAGAGTTAAAAAATTTGGATTTCAACATAAAAGAGCTTAAAAATGATTTTAAAAAAAGAATTAAAAAACGGTTCTGAAATATGGCCAAAATTACGCCTAAGTTTACATGACATTTCATCGAAATCGAAGACCGACTAGTCTTTCTGGTGTTTTCACATATGCACACAACATCCAATAGTTACATTTTTACTGCGATATCTAAAACAAATATAGCCATAAAAATCTCAAAATTGGGATTTTAACAATCACTTAATTTGTCTACTTTGCACAGTGAGAATGTAAGATACAAAAACACATCCTCTGACTTAATTGACCCCTTAATTAATTCCATCTTGATTAATAATGAAGGTTGCTGGTTCGATTCTACGAAAGCTAACAATAAGCTAACCTTTATTTTGCTTCAAAAGAAGTATGCTTGGAGCATAAATGTCTAATGATGAGAAAAAATGTTTTTGGCAGATGGCCTACACAAAACAAGGCGGATCTTTCATAATCAGAACTGGACTGTTCAAATGTTCCTGGTAATACCTGAAGGGAAAATATTAAAAGATGAAAGTCTACAGTCTGAAATGGTTTAACAGAAAAGATCTGAAGAAAACACAGTCTAGGCTATATTGGACCTTCTATTGGCACACAATCAAAGGGGAATATAGAGATACTGGTAGGATAGTAAAAGGCAAAATCATGACTATTTAGTATTTTTACTTTTTAAACCATTTAATACGGCATTACTAACAGAATCAGAACAACTTCAAATCACAACAGATAGCAGTTGGTGAAATGCCACATATATGGAAAGAAGTAGGCCTACAACAGTGTAATCAGTTTTACAAAAACTTAATTTTAACAACAAATGATTTACAGTTAGGCATCATCATGCTAGGCCTACAATTGGGAACTGAAAACTCATCCCTACTTTTTTATGCATTTCCACTGTAACTGTCTTCCTAGAGAATTTTTCGTTTATTCTAATTTCAATAAGTACCAAAAATGTTTGCAAATACCACTAACCTAATTTCAAGTAAATATAAGACTGATAACGTATTTTGAATATATTTTAGTAATATACATTTTTAAGAGACAAAAAATAGTGATCATTTTAATTGGTCTATAAAATAAATGAGGATTCACATTTTGGAGTTACAAGTATTACAAATTGTAGAGTATTTCCAATTTCCAAATGAAATACACGGAGGCTACTTAAAAGAAGGCATATGCTGATAGGAATATAACAGTATATTATAAAAGTAGACAAGTAGAAATGATATGCCAGAATGTTTAATCATTTTTAAAAGATGTCAGATCAAACCAGCAGAAATGAAATAAATCCTATTAACTGTTTAAGATTTTGATTTGCTTAACATAGCTTAAGCAATGATGAAAGCAACAAAATTTGTAAGCTAAACATTCTCTTCCAAATATGTTAACAAAACTTTATTAAATTATGTGATTTTAGTATAGGCTAATCTACCATATAAAAGTAATATACTCTCTGTAAAGACTATATCTTTGAAACAGAGATAAGCCTACAGATAGGTCATACAGTAATTAAATTTATTTTTATGAAAGGTTGGAGTAGCCTAATTAATAAACACAAACAGTAAAACATAAACTGTGCAGGTAAAAGTTTATATGAGATAAATTAAACTGTACTAAATAGGGATTTGTGTTCATTCAAAGGATCAAATAAGTTTAATTGATTTGTCAAGTGGAATTAATAGTCCCTTATTACTCTAATGTCTTGTTTTAATTGATTATTATGACATTAGTTTCATATTAATAAAATCATCTGAGGAAATAGCAATTATCAATGCAACATCAATAACTTATAAACATCTACTATACCCTAAGCCCAATTTAATTACCTTTTAAGTGTAACTAACATACCAATTGTAAAAAAAATCAACATAGCCATTCTATAAAATAACAAATTGAAACATAGCTTGTTGGTTATAACAGCCAATTCCTATAAGTTAACAAAAGTTAGTTCTAAAAAGGTTATATGTAAATTTTAACTAAGAATAATTGGTTATGAAGACATAGTTATACATCTTCAGTAATTAATTAATGTTTAACAAATTTAAATAAACTTCCTTATTGAATAAACTTATTTTAAATCTGTAGGCCTAGCACTAATTTTTGATTTTTGAAACTTTAACATTTTTATATCACAACATGGATTCACTAACTTGTCAAGCTAAAACATTAGAAGTTCCAAATTTTAGTAAATAAAAAAATAGGTCCAATATTTTAAACTAACTTACCCTTGCAGATAGCTTTTAATAATCAACAATAAAAACTTTGTGATTTTTTATTATAAAGTTAAAAACTATTGTCATTTTGACTTTTTTTAAAAATATCACCGCATATTACTACATAAAATGTAGGTTGTCATATATCATATATGCAACCAAGTTTTAACGTGTTTTTCAATATTTTTGAAAACAACCAGTTTTTAGGTTATAATTGAGTAAATAATTAATTTTGAACTATTTGTTTAGTGGCAACAAATTTATAATATGTACTCACAAACTAATCCAGATTTATAGGTTATAATCCAAAAATTATTACCACTTTAACACTAGTTTTATCACTTTAAAAATTAAACACAAACTTCCAAGTCCTACAGGCTATCAATGCCAGTAACACACAAGGCCATAGGTTACAAGGCCAAACAAAATATTGTTATTGCTTACCTCGACCTCTTCTTTGACTTGAATTCGCTGCCATGGATCAACTGGGTCTGCAAGTCCAGCAAGAGGCATTTCTTGACAAATCCTTTTCGTGTTACCACTTACAAATGTTGTTTTTTTCGTACGACACTCCGTTTTGACCGCACGACGTTACCAAAATGGCGAATCTACCTTACACGAAATGAAGTACACTACGTGAATGAGCTCATCGCCGCTCTGGCAGATGTGTTCTGTTGTTCTGTTGAGTTCAGTATTGTGAATGAAGTGCTCTGACGTTGCACGAAGGAAACACGCCTGCCATCTATGCATTAAGATACAAGTTACCACATGCCAAAACATTTAAACATTATGCAGTACTATATTAAAATTAAAATTTTAAATAAACTGTTTACAGTTTACAGATATATTTAGATTGCCATGTATAGTGTATTGTGTCATATATAAATATCGGTAATTTTATTTTGGATCGTTTTAAATGTAACAGTTTATTATTAAAAAGTTTTCTTCTTTCATAAAGTTATATTTTGTAAAAAAATCTTATTGCTTATAAACACTGTAGGCTCACACAAACACAAACACAAACACACACACACAAACACACATACAAACACACAAACACACATACAAACACACACACACACACACACACACACACACACACACACACACACACACACACACACACACACAGCGGCGAACCCCCAATGGAGCTGATGGCTGATCAAAGAGCAAGGCTCTACTGGCGCAAGCGAAGTACTGAGCCGCGGTATAGTCATACAATGGCAATTATAGAGGAGTGAAATCGGACCCTGGAGACATGGCAGCGAAAGTGGAACGAATCAACAAATATACGATGGACATACCAACTCATAGGTAACATCCAGGATTGGTGCAACAGGGATAATGGAGAGGTGGATTTCTATCTCACACAGATTCTCACTGGGCACGGGTGCTTCCGAGCTTACTTGTTCCAAAACAAACTCAGTTTGTCCCCTCTGTCTTCCAGCAGCGGAGGAAGATGCGGAGCATGTGTTTTTCCGGTGTCGGAGATTCAACGAGGAAAGGCTGAGACTGCAAATATATCTGCGAGGCAGCATTGCACTGGAAAGTCTGGTTGCGACAATGATGGCTTCAGAGGCCATTGCGGGATTCGCTGCAATGGTCATCATGAGGTTGAGGGCTGAGGATCGAGAAAGGAGTGCCAATGCTGTAGAAGAGTAGGCGGTCAGCCAGTCCACCTTCCCACGAAGTAATGCCTGGTGGCGGTTCCATGGAGGGGGGTTTACAGAAGAGGAATGCTTTTGGTGGTTTTTTTAGTGGGTAACAATATATCTTAACTTGAGTTTGAACTTAATTTGAGTCCCACACTCTGGGGTAGTGCGTACCCTACCCCAGGTAGTCCATACAAGATTTTTTCCACTTTTTTTTGGCATTGCAAAAGACACACACACACACACTAGCTTATAATATACGTGAATAATTTATATTGAAATAAAATAATTTAACCCTGGATTATAAGGAAACAAATTTTAAAATTATGTTTATTAATTGCAAACTATAAATTATAATGATTGAATTGAAATTAATTAAAACTTACAATGAATTAAACTAAAAACACACCTGCAGCGTCAAACTTTCTTGACTGTTTGTCGTGATCAAAGTTTTCATTGGCATTGATTTGTTGGCACCAGTATTGAACTTGTTCCACACAATTAAAAGGATTCAGTTGTTATAACTACAGTCAGTGTTTGTTTGCCAATTTTACTTTGCTAATTTGATTGAACACGCTGATGTAACTTTGTATAGCAGCTTTTGTAATTGTTACATTGTAACAAACTTTATATCTGTAAGGATTAGCAATAATAAAAAGTTAACAAATTTGTATTTCATTAGTCGCTGGTGTACAATAATATTGTCAAACAACGTTGAGTTAAAATTTAAAAATTTGCATCTCACACACTGTTTTATTCTATACACTCATTTTTCTGTTGTGCGACAAATGGTGCGCCAGAAATTATTGAGGCAGCTAACCATAGGAAATGTCAACCATTCATAACATTTGAATCCTATTTTTGTTACATCCTGTATACATAGGTAAAAGGTTTTGTGGACACAATGCTTCACTGACTCAGACAGATGAACATATCAAGTAAAACACCATTTCCCTTGTTTTCTCTTTATTTGTTTCACCCAACTTTGGGGTACACTAAATCAATCACTTTTTAATGTTCTGTGCCTTCCTCGTAGCCCAGTATTGCTTCATTCTTTGTGATCTTGCTTTTCTTTCTTCGTCAGAGATTTGGATCGTTCGCTTGGATTTGACTTTACCTTGGAACCGTTGTTTCTTGTCCTTGGTTATTGTTTTGGCTGTTCTGTCCATGAGCATAGTGTCAGTGATTTGTAGTTCCGTTATGTCTTTCTCTTCTTCTCTAAACCAAAGTGGTTTGGCTGTTTTATTGTGAAAGTAGTCAAATATTTTTTTGGTTAGTCTATCTTTGTCCATTCGGAGGATTACCCTTGTTTTATTATTTATTTTTTTGCATCATGAACATTTTAGTATATGACTATGTCTATTGATGAAACTTAGATAAATCAAAGGGGTACTAATATGTTTATACATAGCAGATTATATCTAATATTTGTATGTAATATTATATCTTTTAATTATTTTTTAATTTTGTTTTGACATGGGTTGTACTGTATATAAGTATATACTGTATATAAGTACTTGAATCACTGAATTTTCCACAAAAAGTTTTATTTCATATCAACATGTTGAAAATTAGTTCTGCATTATGTTGTATTTATTTAGTTTTCTGAACCATGATTAGTTTGAAGATATGCTTACAAATATCTTGTTTTGTTTAAATAAATAAATACCTAAACCTAGTTTACATATTACTTATTGCAGTTATAGTGAAAGATCAGCTGTTTTATATTAATTTGTAACAATCAGCATATTTTATTGAACAGCTGTTAGGCTGTAATAAGTTTCAGGTTATGTTGTTAAAAACTAACAATTTCAACAACAATTATTACAAACGTTTATATTAATTTTGAACGTATTATAAAAGGTTGCAGCGTGAATTTTTTAATTAAAGAAAAATGAGTAAAACAAAAGCAACACAATATTTTCATATAATATGTGCGTACTGTTATCGAAAAGTAGAAAAAAAAGAAAAAACAGAAAAAGAAGGACAAAATTCCTTTGCTCATTCCTTATATATTTCTGTTCATTTTTTTTCTATTCATTCCTGTTGCCAAAGCTTCATTTAAAAAATAATCCTTAATGTTTCTCTGCGTCTTCCTAATACTTAACAATATTTTCAGATGCTTAATTATTTAACTCACATATTGACACCAAAATAATGTGTATTGATTCCATCTTTGTATTTTTGTAATAAGAACAAGCAGATGTGTTTGGTATGCTTTTGAAATATGTGTGAAAATATTCTTATGGCCTTATAATGCATAAAAGAATAGGCAGCCTATTTCACAACCTTTTTTCTTTACTTATGTATTAATATTGTTATGCATCCAACTTGCATTGCCCCCAATTTATTACCTTTTCTACCATCTTTAGCGGAGTGTGATTTGAAGCACAATTCGTAATGTTTTTACAAAACATCCTTTACGATTCAACTTATATAAAATATTATTAAAATAAAAACGACCGACAATAATTTTAATCATTAAAATTAATTACACTAAACGACAGATTTTAAAGTAGACTATTAACATTATTCTGAATTTTAATATCGTTCTTCATATAAGTCAAACTGAAAGAAAAAAGAAAATATAGTTAATTGTTTACAAGCATAAGAGTTTGTTATTCAATAACCATTATTTTCAATCTTATTCTAACAAATTAGAAATTTAATCAGAAAGTCTTAAAAATTATAATAAAGTTTTATTAAAATACTTTTAAGCCTATAAATAATAGTATAATAGAATTATTGTTTACACTATAATGCATCACTTGCTAAGAGTGAAATTAATATTTGTGTTTTATTCATAAAGCAAGGGTGAAATGTAGTCAATACAGATTTGCCGAATCAATAACAGTCGCCCAGTAACTGGCACAGTTTAGTTTGAAGTTGAAGGCCAAATAGTGTTGTTTGTATAGACTACATTCTAACTGAGAAATATGATTTTGAAATGTTTGTAACATAAATAATTTAAAATTAATATAAAAACAACGTAGCGTACTTATTTGAAATGGATGCACGTTTCAATCATACAATACTTACCTGGTGAGTATGATATCTATGTTAAATTGCCTTTAATTTTAAGAATATTTTATCTATTTTAAAAATAATTTTTTTGTAAATATTTTATAGAAATTGGAATTTGTACTGTTTAAAAAAATATTACAAAACTTCAGTGAATAATTCACATATTACTAAAAATTGTTAACTTTTGGTTTATAAAAGTACTAGCATTACCCATCGCGGCTTCGCACACGAAAATTAAACTGTTTCAGTAATGTAATAATTTAAAAACATTTAAAAAATATTAATAAAAGCGTGATCATCTAAACTCGTGATTATTTTACAGTGAATATGAAAAAAATTATAACCTGAATATGTTGTTTTATTGTCTTCAAACGTGTTCCATTCGAATTTAAGAAAATCTGATCAAAAATATTTTCCTCCAATACAAACGTTTATACCTCTTTTATATTTTTGTCCTTTTAGGGGATGAATTCGGGGGGGGGGGAAATGCTGAATTATGTGTATCATAAATTGTGTTTTAGCATATTTAGTTTACTTTTAAGAAAAACCGATAAAAAATATTTTTCTTCAATGAAACACTTTTTTTTTCTCCAATTATACTTCTTTTTTACATTTTTATTCTTTTAGGGGATGAATTCAGAAAAATTTTGAATTATGTGTTTCATAGCATATTTTTAGAATATACGATCCAAAACAAATATTTTTTCAATGCAAAATTGTATATCCCTTTTTCACATTTTCTACCCACTTTCAATCTCTTTAAGGGATGAGTTTTGGGAAATAGTGAAAAATATATTTCATTACTTATATTAAAAGTGACTATGTTACGTTTTAAGGTCAGACGTAAAACATATTTTTTTAAATAAAAATTGTTAACTCATTTTTATCTCTTTAGGGGTTGAATCGCTTTTTAGTGCACGCCTACATGTGGTGGTAACCCTGAACATTTCAAATATTTAACTATTACAGTCTCGACTATAAGTTGATTATTATATTCGGACTGGGTAAGTAGTTTAAAGGTGTTAAAATCAAATTTTTGCAAAATCCTTTCTTAGTGTAATTTGACATTGTTGTAAAAATGTACCTTTAAAATGTCAAGTCTATAGCTATAATAGTATTGGCTGTACGTTGATTATTAAATTTGGACTGGGTAAGTAGGTTAATGGCGTTAAAATTAAATTTTTGCAAAATCCTTTCTTACTGCATGCCTACATGGTAACATAAATGTACCCTGAAAATTTCAAGTCGCTAGCTAAAATAGTTTTGACTCTGCGTCAGTTTTTGAATCAGTCAGTCAGTCAGGACTTCTTCTTTTACATATTAAGATTATTTTTAGTTTAATGCCTAAGTACTAAGTATTAATCCAATTTTTAGATCATATGTAATCAAAAGTGGCATTATGCATAATGGGATCAGAAAAACATATGCCTTCAGAATTGCATGATGCTGTTGCAGAAGCGAAGAATAATTTCAAATCTGTAATTGGAAAATCTTTTCACGACGCTGGTAAGTCGCTGGGTTTCAACAGTTAGCTAAGGTAATTTAATATTTGTTCATCCGTAGAAATTTCTACAGGTAATTTAAAAAGTGCTGTTATTTGTTTATTAAATTATTATTATTTTAAAAATTATAGGCTACATTATTATAAATTATTTTTGAATAAATAACTTCCACCAATAATTAAATAATAATTAGTAATGAATTTATTGTTGTAACAAATCTTTGTAAACAATTTTTGACACACGAACATTTAATAAAACGAATTCATTTTAATACAACTGTTTTCATGTTGGTTGTTTATTATAATAAAGTTATTAATTATGTAACTTGTCCTTAATAATTTTTAATGATAAACTTGTGAAAACTAGAACACAGAAAAATTGAAGAACATACACTCAACCTACGGACATGTCTGAAGTGTAGCAGCAAGCTATTGCTACAGTAACAATGATAAAAATTATCACCTCCCCCCCCAATTCTATTTTTTAGTCTTATAACACTATAAAAATAATATTTGCCTTAAGTCTTATAAGACATAACCCTATTTGCAATACTTTCACATCTGTTAAGACCAACAAAAAAAATTTAAAACCACTACCATTAAAATTTGTTACAACTAATCATTAAAATAAAATTTTAATATTTGTCAGTATTTTTTCTTTTATGAAACTACTGTGAACTATAAAGAAAGTTTGATAGAGGAACAAATTTGATGCATGTGCACCTTTTGGTATATATACTGTTAAAGTCCTATTGCATTTATGTTTTGAAACATGGTATTTAACCAATCATTAATTCCACAATTGTTTGTTTTTCACATTATCAATTAACTTCAAAATGCAGCCTATAATACAATTTTTTTTGTGTGAAACTTGAAAAAAGTTTCAATGTTTTGTTTAATGTACTGTCACAAAACGGTCATATGATAATATGTAAAAACATCAAAAAAATGGAAAAAACAACTGGTTGTCCTTTCAATTAGTTGGCAAATAGACACACACAAAATTATTGAAATGTATATTTTAATATTTTATGAATAGGTTTATTTGAATTTACAACTTTAAACACATAATATATACTTTTATTAAAAATTAATTTTTATCCAAGGGCAATAATCTAACATAAGAGTAGCCTCATTACAAATGCCTAATATTAACCAAACATAAGACAATGGGTCTTATAAACACAAATTTATATTATAATATATTGTATATATTAGTATTATTACAAATATTTTACTGAAATATACTGTAAAATGCAATAGTACATGAATTATTTTAACAATGTTCTGTGTATAGTTCAAATAATCTTAGACAACAATGTAGTTCAACTTTAGTCTGCTAGAGAGAATTACTTACCAAGGAAAATCTGTTCTATTGTAGTTGTTGGGCAACCATTGATTACATTTTTTTCTTTTTTTGTGTTTAAGTAAGCCTAGGCTACTGTATGATTGTACCATATTAAATAAACATTGCTATACAATATTCATTTAGTAAGTGTATTTTCTTTGAACTATAGAGTAGCATAAAGTTTTATTGAACATTGTTTTTGAAATATCAATGTTTTTATTGTGTTTTATTTTTGAATCTAAGTCATTTTGACTACTATTATTGTATGGGCTTTAACTCGGAAATTTTTGTTTGAGTTAAAAAAATTGGCAATAAAGAAGACAATCTTATGGTCTCAAAATCAGAACAAAAGATTTTGTTTAAAGTTTTGGTTAAAATTTACAAAACAAAATACAGTCCAAGGATATATTCAGAAAAAAACTGTGACAGCAGTCACAAAATTTATTATATTATTCCTTCAAGAACAATAAAACAGACCTATATTTCAAATTTGGTACAGTATTGTAAGGACTTTGGTACTGTTATGATTATTACACTAGTTTCAGTTAGGACTTAGAAACCTTAATATAATAGTAACATTTGAAAAATATATTTTTAACTGGGTACTTGATTGAAATTTAGTCTTCACAAAGGCTTTCTCTTTTGCTTGTTTGCGATGATAACCTTAAAGGTTTTTTAAAAAAAAAATCCTTTGCTTATGATAGTTTTTTTGTTGATAGTACATAACTGGACATATGACACCAAAACACTGAGCCACATCAGTGTTCCACATTAGAATCAGACAAATATATATATATATTTGTGTGTGTGTATGTTTTACCAAAATTTGTGCAGAGTAGAGAAAAACAATAAGTTATTATATTTAAAATATTCTTTGGAAAATATTTTGCGTTTAGAAATTAAGACAACAAAAAAATTACTTGTTTGGTGTATAGCTATACAAAAAATACAAAAAATTTGTTGGTGGTAGCCTATACAAAAAATTCCACATTTTCTTGTTCAATTTTTTTATAGAAAAAAATTAAAATAAGATATTTTAAAATAATTTGGTGTTTACGAAAATGGAATATAATGTACTAGTCACTTTTGTCAAAAGTGACATGTCAATTGAGCGTATAATGCTGTAGCTTTACAAGCACCTAAATTTCAAGAAGACTCCAGTTTTAATTAACAAGCGAAGTTAAAGGTATTACAATGTTAATCAAGCATCATTAGGCAATTTGCATTGGAAATCCCTTAATGTAAACCATAGTGTTAACAATAAGTAACACATGAAAACCATTTTTGCATTTTGTTGACATTGTGCAATAGACAAAAAGTAATACCATTAAGGTTGTATTGCCTGAATACGAACTGTAATAATTATTACTTAATTTTAGCCGATTGGTTACTTAAAACATTTTATTTATAATAATCTCAGCGCAAAGTTGTCTTGCTGATGTGATAGAAGCAAATTTCCAAAAGTAAATACTTATACTTATGAAAAAAAGTCCATTTTCATAATCTTATTTCACCAACTTGATCAGCATTATATATAATTCTGCATATACATTAAATTACATTGAAAATACGAATATAATCCCTGACAGACATTAAAAAAATTTCAATTGATTTTGAAAATTCAAAGTGTTAATTTATGCAATTTTTAACGTTGATTACAACGGTGAAATTGCATTTTCAAAACAATTCAAGACAAAAAAGTTATGAATTTTTAAAGATTTAAAATAGTCGCCCTTTTGAAACGAACAAATTTTGCTGATTCATAAACTTTTTGGAAACTAAGATCTAATGATGAAATATACAGGAACATAGAGGACATGACAGAGACGATAAGGAAGAGAAGACTGCAATTTTTTGGACATATGTACAGCATGAATGATTCAAGACTAGCGAAAAGGATACTCAAGTACCTATGGGATAAAAAGTCAACAACTAGTTGGATTCAAGAGGTAAGGAAAGATTTAGAAAGAAATAATATAAAAGAAGAAGAAACACTGAACAGAGAGATTTTTAGAAAGAGGATATTGAGTATGGAGGGATTCCAAGGAAGATTGCAGAGGAAACCTGGTGCGAAGTGGTCCGAAGACAGAAACAGGCTGCATAGTGAAAGGATGAGGGAATAATTGGAGAGAAGGGAAGAGAAAACAGCTTAGTGTGAAGAATTGAAATTGTCACATGATCCCTAGCAAAGAAGAAGAAACTTGTCCAAGATATTACCACAATTGATTTTTGTGCCAGGCTTGAATGTTTCAAACTTAATGTGATGAAAATTAATTAATAATATGTAGTGTGCTTATGTAGTTTAAGTAAATAAAATGCTGCAACTTCATAGAGAATTTTATTTTAAAAGAACTGTTTATTCAAATCAGTGTATCTTTGACTGTTACAGAAATTCAGAAAATATGGGATAATGTAGGCACAGTAATTGAAAATATTTTAAGTCAGCATAAGGTAAGGCCAGATACTCACCTATACTCATCTTGTATTATTATCTCTGTTAATTTTTTTCGTGTTTAACGTCCGACTATTGTGCACACTTGGGCTAATGCAGACGATGGGATGATTTATAGCGTATGAAAATACCAAGCCCTGGCTGGGAATCGAACCCGGGTCCTCAGGGTGAAAGCCTAGTACGCCATCAACTAGGCCACCGAGGCGGCATCTCTGTTAAAAGGATAGATCAGATATTTATCAGAATTTAAAAAACAACAACATAAAAAAACCTAAAACATACAATTAGAAAAACTCATATATTTCAGGAAAAAATAAAAATACAAGTTTAAATGTAGTCACAGTAAGTTACCTGTTATTACCGAAATAATGTATTCATTCCTAATTTGTAGGTTATTTTTTCCACTTACATTTTATTTCATATTTTGTTGTGTTGTAGCCGACTGCAAGACTTTATTTTACCAAAGTTTAATTAAATGCAGTAAATTAAAATTTTGTTATCTTAAAAAAACCTACAAACAGTTACAAATTCTACCCCAGTAGCATTTTTTGTTGGCCCATTGTTGGTATTTTGTTTTCACACACGGTCGGGCAACGGTTAAAATTGGAACAAATGTCTACCAATTAATAACGAACCAAATCCCAACATAGGGCCAACAATTAAACATCACCAAAAACCAACAAAGATTTTGTTGGCCCAACTTACTCCCAACAGTTACCCAACTAACTTTCAATGGTAACCCTACTAATTACCAACATGTTTAAAATGTTATATTTCTATTCAGTTGATTTTGGAATAATTATGCCCTATTTAATTTACGAGATATTTATTTAAAAAAAATATTTTTTATATTTTCTGCCAACTAAGAATTAATGTTGGGCCAACAGCAGAGGTTTTCATGACTGTAACAGTTGGCCTAGCAAACAAACAGCTCGTTGGACCATTGAAGATAATTCGTTGGCGTATTAACTTTATCGACAAAATCCCAACATTGGGCCAACAATGTGTTCTACTGGGGTAAGTTCTGGTTTTAACAAAAGTGTCTCTTGTTTCAGCGAAACACACTTGATATTTGTAAGTTTGATTTACTGTATACTATAAAAATATTTGAAGATTAAATCATAAAGCTGGGTGACCATCAATTGTGGAGCGGAGATACATTGAGTAGAGTGGACTACCAATACAAAACCTAACCTGTTGTTTTTAATGTAAATGCAGCCATTCAACGGAGCTGAGAGACATCGCACGACTCCACTTCATTTTCGGTGGCCACTTTTAAATTAAAAACAATAGGTTCAGTTTTTAATGCGTTGTCTGTTTTGCTCATTGCAACACTGATCCGCATTTGGTGGCCTGAATATGTTTGGTAATAAGTTGAAAGTCTGCGAAAGGCGAAATTGTAATGAAAAAAATATACTGTACATTTTCTTGAAGTTATATTTGTTTATGGCATTAGTTAATTGTTGACCATATGAAATATTCACTTTTAGGCAGTAGCCATTCTTGGATTGGGCACGTTCACTCTATCGGAATGGAGCTTAAATACAGGATTAGGAAAACCACTGGTAATTTCACAACCTGTATTTGTCATGACAGAGAAATTAGTAAAATCGTTTAGATTAAACAATCAACACCCATATACTTCTGATAAGGTAAGTTAAAATATTTTTATAATATCAATTTAGTATTGTTTATAAACTTATTATAAATTAACTGTTTATAGAAATGTTATATTATACTTAAAACACAATTCAACAAATTAAGATTAAACGAAATATGCAATGTCAAATAAAATTATTGGTTACAGAATAAACAGTTAAATTCTTTCTCGACGTCTTTGAGAAAAATAAAAATGAAAAATATTATGTCAAACAGATGGTGAACAAGAAGTGTTTTTAAAAGTTTTCATATATATTTTTAATGAAGTTTTATTGGAAAATAAGCTATTGTAATATATGTTAATATCAATAAGCTGAGACCATGAAATAAGCTGTTTTGAGGGCTGCTTCAAATTCTTAAAAATGTATAATATTGTATAGTTTAAACATTTTTTTTTCTTTTATGCCAGTAAGACTAGTGAAGACGGAGGATCAAAGTAAAATATGGAAACCCCAACAGGAATAACAAAAATGAAACCTGCAAACAGGTCTGAGTTATGGCAAAATGCCAGTTAGACTAAAAAGGATGAGGCGACAGCATTAGCAGTAAGAGAAAAGCAACGAAAGTAACTGCAGCTCGAACTAAGAACCTTATTAAGGTGTCCAATTCAGAGATGCAGCTGACTGACCAATGCTTTGGCCACATTGATGCCAAGCCCCATTATTACATTATTTATAATTAACTTACGGCGATGATGACCTTGTTGGTTTTTTGTCAGAAATAGAAAACTATAATCAACTCCGATTTTTTTTCATAATCAGCTAAAGCTAATCAAGTTCAATTATCTTGCAAAATTATTTTCAAAATACCCTTACGGTATTCAACAAATCTTTAAAACTATGTTCAGTATAATGATCTGCCTTTCCTTGCTTCGTCAATTCTACTTCCGTTGACGCGTTTCGGAGAACCTCCATCTTCAAAAACTATATCTATACTCAAATGAATATAGATATAGTTTTTGAAGATGGAGCTTCTCTGAAATGTGTCAACGAAAGTAGAATTGACAAAGCTAGGGAAGGCAGATCATTATATTGAACATAGTGATAATAATCCTAGCAGAAAAGAAGAAGAATATAAAAAGAAATATTTAAAACTATAACTTTTATAAAATATGATTTCACCAACATTATAATCAGGATACAATTCTGCATAAACTATTCAAACTTAAATCAAAATTGCGAATCTCTTTTCTAGAAAAAAAATACTCATTTTAAAAAATGTTATAAAATTCTGGATAGCCTCTGTTTTGAAACAAGTGAACAGATTTCGACAGGTATGGAATGTGTCCAGGCTATTACCAAAATAAACATAACAAGTTTGGTTTCGTGAATCGTTTAGTTCATTTACATGATCTTATTTAAAATTGTTTGTGTTTGGCTATTTGCTGCATGTCAGCGAGGCAGCTATATAGTGCTAATATATTTAATTTAATACATTAAGTTGTCAAAGTACTTAATGCCAATGAACCATTCATCGTAATCGATTAGTTTAACTGGGTTCAACATGAACAATTAGATTTCAACTTACTATTCGGAAACAGATATTTTATTTCAAAGATGAATAAGTTTTGTAATTTATCAAGTCTTTAAAGGTTGCATCAGTTGAAAAAGAACATTTGTTAATTCATGAGCTGAACTATTGCTTGTGACTTCTTGCTCTTTAGAATTGAATATGAAAATCTTAATTAGAAACTTGAAATTAGACTTATAACTTCCTTTCTCTTCTGAAATTAATAACTGTCCAAATGCGCAACAAAAAGATTAATTTGTAAGGTGACTTGTTTTAACGAATCGTTTTTCCGTTTCTTCTAAACAAAGTCATTTTATTTAAAAATTATCGTCTACTTAAAACAATGAAATAATATGTTGAATATTAAATTTTAGAATACGAATTATTTTTGAATTATACAAATTGAAAAACTGATAATTTTTTTTTTTTTTTTTTTTTGGTATTTAACGTCCGACTATTGTGCACACTTGGGCTAATGCAGACGATGGAATGATTTATAGCGTATTAAAATGCCAAGCCCTGGCCGGGAATCGAACCCGGATCCTCGGGGTGAAAGCCCAGTACGCTATCAACTAGGCCACTGATAAAAGTGATTCGTGTTTACAGATACCATGTTATATGCTGCATCATAAAACTGTAGACGCTGTCTGCAAAGGAAAACATAAAATGGTCGATACTTGTATTGCAGAAGTTGTTCAGGTAGAGTAGAAATGTTATGTTGTATAGTAAGTGTTGTAATTGTTGATCATGATCCATCTTTTTCCTAATTTACTTAAATAGAAAACAATTTTAATAATAATTTACAAGATATTTATCTTAAAAAAAAATTAGTTTTCTAATAAGGAATGAATTATTGAGTAGTAAGATGGCAGTTAGATTTCATTTTCACTTTTTAAGTATATTTTTAAAATTGAAAATAATAATTATTGCATACAGAGAGTTATTAATTGTTTACACCGTAAAAAAGTTGCCTATCATGTCAGCAGGACAATTGTGTGCCACAATGTTACTTTTCGTTTTTAATTAATTAATTCAAAATTAATAATGTCATATCGAAAGAAATAACGTCATATCCGCCAATATCTTTACTTCCTATGATATCCAAACTCTGGGAGAAACTGTTTTTTAAAAGGTTAAAGCCACTTGTAAAAATGCCTGATCACCAGTTCGGATTCAGAAACCAGCACTCAACCATAGACCAGGTACGTAGAGTTACTACTGTAATTAAAAGGGGATTTGAAGAAAAGAAATTTACTTGTGCAGCCTTTGTAGATATTCAACAGGCTTTTGATAAAGTATGGCATGAGGACGTTGCCGGGGAATTATTGCCGACTGCTTCAATCATAACGTACAAACAGGGAATTTAGAGTAATGGCCGAAGGATCTGAATCAGATATCTACTCAATAAAAGCAGGAGTTCCACAAGGTAGTGTTCTGGGACCTATTCTTTATCTGGTATACACAGCGGATATCCCAACTTCAAATAAAACCACAATTGCTACATTTGTTGATGATACTGAAATAATGGTTGCAAGTAAATCCCAAGCTGAAGTGTCAGGAAATCTTCAGGCGGCATTAAATCACATAACACAGTGGACAGAAGACTGGAAAATTAAAGTCAACAAACTAAAGTCTAAGCAAGTGACATTTTCATTGCGGTACATAGATCCAAGTTACGGGGTGTATCTTAATAATAAACGAATTCCACAGAGTAAATCTGCTAAATATCTTGGAATGCATCTTGAACGCCTTACGTGGAAGCATCATGTATGTAAGAAAGCAGAGCATCAAACAAAAACTGTGTGATTTGTATTGGCTGATGGGACGAAAATCTCAGTTGGCCTTGTACCACAAGAGATTATTGTAAATATCAGTAATTAGGCCTATTTGGACATATGATGCAGAACTTTGGGGGTGTACAAAACCCTCAGATCAACAGATTATCCAGCTAGTACAAAATCTTGTTATTTGTGCAATGACAAGTGCAAGATAGTACCAGAAGAATGATGACCTTCATGCAGACCTAGACTTGAAGTATGTAAAGGAGATAATACAAGACTCTAGGCACGAGAAGAGACTACATCAACATTCGAACGTCGAAGCCAAACAAATCTTAGATGTGGAATTGGACAACAGACGACTTAAGTGTCATAAGCTGCATGATTTACTTCACTAAGTCCAATACATGTTATAGATCAATTATATGTATTACTCATTTAATCTGTAAGATTAAGATTTTAATAAATAAATAAATGGAAAAAAATATTAATTCACTTTTTTTAATTCTGTAATTGCTTGATGTAAAATAATGTGGTAGCCTGTAGACTACAGTTTTAACACGTTGATTGTCTGATTCGTATAGGCATTCACAAGATTACTTTGGCAAAACAAAAACGTATTCTTGCGTTTAGGCGAAGTCGGTCAGCTGGAAGTCACAAACAAAGAAGTGAAGATGAAGTTCAAAGCTGAGTTTTTAGAAAGAGTTATGGCACATGTGCAAAAGAGCAGAGAAACCGAAATTTTAATCCGTCCTTGGTCTCCTAAGAGGATCCTTGAATGAAAAAACAACAAAATAACTTGATTTAGTAGATTAACTAAACAATATTGTTTTGTATTTTAATTTATGAAAGTTTCTTCAGGTAAATAAGGTTCGTAACACATTTGATATAGTTAAAAATCACAATATATGCCTACAATTGATAAAAATCACAATTGATATAGGCCTACAATAACATCAGAAATTTTACCTATGTGCAAAACCATTACTTTATTTTCATGAATTAAAATAAAATTCTTACCCACAAGTTAAGCCAAACTTTGTTGTAAGACAATGATTATAAGAATTAATGTCCTGTTTGCAGGAATAACCTATCTTAATAAATGATCTTTATTTGCCAAGTTTAGTTATTTATAGGTTTTGAATTTCTGGTGGTTTTGGAATTTGTAAAATAGCTATTCCAACAGCCACATCAATTTAACGTGTGCCAACTGTGATTGATTTAACATTGTAAGCCTTTTTTGTGATGAAATATTTTCATGATATTTCTTGTAATAATTTTACATTCCATATTTAAACGAGCTGCGCTCTAGTGGAATTATTTGAAACTATGATATAGAAACACTGAATGCAGAAGTTGTGTATAACAGGACAGTGTAGATTTAATATAACTGATTACTTGTTCTGTGCTGCTACCTGGAAGGTTTTTTATAAATTAATTATTTATTAAGTATTGTACCAATGCTATCTTTTGTTGAAAATGAAGTTATTGATGTAAAATAGAAGCAGAATAATGATATACAGTATAGTCAGTAGTCAGCCTGTATGTTCTTGGAATATGTAAATAACACAAAGCATTTTAAACAATCATTTAAACAATCATTTTGTAAAGGTTTAAAAAAATGCTTAAAACTAAAAACTGATAATAATATTGAATGTTTGATTTATTATGTTATTATTATTTGATAATAATATTGATAATTATCAATTATTGATAATTGTTTTATTTGGTTACGGTATTTTATATAAGATATGCATAGTTTTATGATGACTGTACATGCAATTTTAACTATAGTTTCAACATGTCATATAATTCTTTTTACACCACTATACCAATGGTCGAAATCTGTCTTTACAACCATATTTTTAAATTTTGGATGTTCATTTCACACGCTATTCTTTACTGGTTTCTTTTACTTAAGTATTCTCACATTTCTTGTTTTTATAATTTTCAAACATTTAAATCAAATTAAGTATTTCTTGTACTTGAAAAAGTTTTCTTTCTATTCAGATTATAAAACATTTTTATTAAACAAATTTTTCCTTTTTTATACATTAATCATTAAAAATTAACAATTGAAAAATAAAATACATAAAACCACATGAATTATAGCACATGAACTATACATATGGAATTTGAATTATTTTCATAATGAACGTGTTTTTTAAAATATTACAGTTAAAGCTTTATCCAACTAACTTAGTAAAAAATCTTTTAAACAGTTGACTCGAAATAAAATGAAAAGTTGAAAAACTACAAATTCTAAAGAAGTATGGCTTCTATAAATAAAATGATTCAAATAATAGAATTGGCTGGTATTTAATTACTATAATGCACTAATCTTTAATTATGTAGACCTACCTGTATTTTAAGATTTTTGTACACATCCTTGCAAAACCGTAGCCTATAGGCCTACTATTTCTTGCCAATATAAACTCTTGTTAAAATAGACATTGCAATTGTATTCAATACTTGTATGATCTTCTTGTTATATTCTTCTTCTTTTCTGCTAGGATTATTGTCACTATGTTCAGTGTAATGATCTGCCTTCCTTAGCTTCGTCAATTCTACTTTCGTTGACGCTTTTCGGAGAACCTCCATCTTCAAAAACTATATCTATACTGGTCACCAATATAGCATGAAATATGAATTAAATTATAGATATAGTTTTTGAAGATGGAGGTTCTCCGAAACGCGTCATCGAAAGTAGAATTGACGAAACTAGGGAAGGCAGATCATATACTGAACATAGTGACTTGTATGATCTGTCAATAAAGCCATAACCATTTATAACCATAACCATCTGTTAATAAATAATAACCATTTATTATTTAGGTTATTTAAAACATTGCCTTACTTTGTTATACTTTGGTATTTAAAACTGTAACCTATAAAATTAATGTATGAATTCTGATATTGTATCTTATTGAAATATTTACAAATGTAACCTATTATATTCGGATTTTACATTACATACAAAAATTAGGCTACAGTAGGCCTACTAACTTTAATTTAGTAACATTTACATTTTAGAAATGATCTAGTTTGTCTTACCGATTTTATTTTCAAAAATAATTAGGTCAATAATTATTAGGCCTACATGAACGAAAAATAAATGAGGTTAGGAAGTCTTGTATTTTCTATGAAATCGCAGTGCTTAATTAAATGTCAGTATTTATTGCTATAAGCAGAATATTTTATATAATAACATTTACATATTATGTAAAATGGCCTAGATGGTCTTACCGATTCTGCTTTCAAAATTGATTCGATCAATAATTATTAAAACCTTGGATACAGTAATAATTTAAATATTACTTTCAACTTGCAACAATGTTTTTTTTAGTAATCAGCTGTTTTGGTGCATACTCAACTATTTGTTTCATATGCCTGTACTGTGCTGCTCTCTCACTGGGACACTGTACTGCCCTTGGGATTTTGTTTACAAACTCGGTTTTATTTTATTGTAAAGGTTTATAATGAAAAAAATATGAGGCTTGAGAGTTCTCCGGTGTTCTGACAAAGGTAGACAATACACGTAGTTTCAATAAAGCCATTATTTTTGGTATAAAACCGATCGTAGTGCTTTGCGTAATAATATATGAAAGATATAAAAAAGTAATCAGCGCTATCTACCAATCTTAATTTAAACTAATGGTCAGCTGTTTAGTTAAAGTTGAACTAGATTTGGATAGTGTGAGGTTAATTCATGTTTTTGTATTTTCTAAAAAATAATACGTGATAGTGAATAATAATAATAATGCGTGATGTTATAGTTGTTCAACATGAAGAAAGACTTTCAAGAAAAGGTAGATGAATGTAAAAAGCTTAGTAATTCACGTGAATCTTACATAGGCCTACTTTAGAAACTGTTTTTCTTTAATAACCAGCAAGTATTTGTTAATATTTACAAGATATTGAAACCAGTTGTCCAATATCTGGAGTTAAAATTGAGTAAGTAATTTTTACAAAGGTTATATTTATGACTATGGAGCCACAATAAATGCATAATTACAGACATAGGCCTAATCACTTCTGCTTTTTGCTTCACTGGTTATGTTAGTCTTATATAGACTATATTTAAGTAATCAGGTAAAGTTATTCAAATAAACAATATATAGTCAAGCAAAATTAAATTTTGATTATTAATGTCACCATTAACTGCCCACTAATGTTATTTGCATACATTTAGTATAAATGTATCATAAACTCATAAACGGTAAAAGTTCAGTGTAGCCTGTTCTGCCTTTTTCGATATTTTTTTTACTGAAACGCTTCAGTACATGTCCAAAAGCCACGAGACATATGATACAATTCGAAAATAAAAGTGACCAACATAACCTCAAAATTGCTACAGCGCCAAAGTCGCTAACGTGTTGCAGATCGGTAAAACGATAAAAATACGTCTAAAACGGGTTTTGCGTGATGAAAACTTTATTTAAAAAACCCCATAACCTAACTGACACGGTTGTTAGGCTTAATACGGTGATGCGTGAATGTAAGTGACTGTTGAAAGGCTAACAATTGCCTTTCTGACAACGACTTTGTCCATCTCACGGTCAACCACTCGGTTAATTTAGTTGATTATGAGACAGGTGCATACATGAATACGAAGTTAGTTTCACCACGAAGTACCGTGTCAGTTAGGTTAATGAGTATTCTTTTTCTTTTTTTAAAAAAAAGATTTTCTTTATGCATCACCGTGTTAGGCCTAACAACTGTGTCAGTTAGGTTATGGAGTATTCTTTTTTAAAGAAATAAATTGTTTTATTCACGTTTTAGAGGTATTTTTTATCGTTTTACCGATCTACAACACGTTAGCGACTTTCGCGCGGTAGCAATTTTGAGGTTATGTCGGTCACTTTTATTTTCGATTTTTATCGTACTTCTCGTGGTTTCCGCGCTTTTATATTTTGGATTATTGCTTTTGGGCATGTACTGAAGCGTTTCAGTAAAAAAATATCGAAAAAAGCAGTACAGGCAACACTTTTTTACCTCATAAACTAATTTTTTTCGTCATCTCACCCTGATAGTTTTATTATGTAATTTAAATAATTTGTTTCTTACAGGTAGCGATGTGGTTTCCTTTATGTTCTGTATCAAAAATGCGTAATTTGAATTCATTGTACACTGTACACATATGTTAAATTTATCAAGTAACGAAGCCACCTCGATGCGTGCTGGGCTTTCACCCCGAGGACCCGAGTTCGATTCCCGGCCAGGGCTTGGCATTTTCATACGATATAAATCATCCCATCGTCTGCATTAGCCCAAGTGTGCACAATACTCGGACGTTAAAAAAAAAAAAAAAAAAAAAAAAAAATTAAGTAACGAATGGAGCAGCCATATTTAGGTTCAAACTGGGCACAAAAAACAAATTTGGTAGTAACTTGGACAGATTAATTACCCTGCAAATTCCGTTGAACGGTTACAAAATGGCTGTCATTCCAAATCTAAAAAAATAACTAGGCCTACTTTTATACACTTTTTTGAAAATTTGGTTTCACTCTCCTAATCACTGTTACAACCTGTGGTTTATTCATTTCTCATTTTCAATGTAAATCGTAGTTAAAAATGCTAATTTGTGTATATTTTAACGCCTATTATGATGACGTAATCAGCCTTTCAAAAATGTATAAAATACAAATATTATTGCAAAATTTTTAATTAAAAAAAATTCGTTTCCACCTTGTAAGCGAAACAGCTGTGTGCGAAATTACAGGCTATTTCAGTTTTCTCTTTATTTGTTGCACCCAACTTTGGGGTACACTAAATCAATCAATTTTTAATGTTCTGTGCCTTCCTCGTAGCCCAGTATTGCTTCATTCGTTGTGATCTTGCTTTTCTTTCTTCGTCAGAGATTTGGATCGTTCGCTTGGATTTGACTTTGCCTTGGAACCGTTGCTTCTTGTCCTTGGTTACTGTTTTGGCTGTTCTGTCTATGAGCATAGTGTCAGTGATTTGTAGTTTTGTTATGTCTTTCTCCGTTTTTCTAAACCAAAGAGGTTTGGCTCTTTTATTGTGAAAGTAGTCAAATATTTTTTTGCTTAGTCTATTTTTGTCCATTCGAAGGATGTGCCCATAAAAATCAATTCTTTATTTCAGTTTTAAAGTAACCACACATGTAAAAAATACATTCCGGTTTTCTAAAAAGTTTTAAGATTAAGATTATTACTAGAGGAAGGGATAATTCAACCCCAGGCACTGCGATCGATTGACCTATTGTGCAACTTACCTCTTAAAATACCTAGTTCAGCAGATTGGTGCCCCTAATAAGTTCCAACAAGCCACTGAATAGCACATTCTGCTGAAGATCGCTGGTCTTGGAAACCAAAAACCCCTAGCCTCCTACTAGCAAGAGCCTCACAATCATAAATTATGTGACCTGCAGTTTCCTCCTCCTTCCTGCACAAACTACACACGTTTTCGTCATGGCACATACCTAACCTGTTCATGTGCACACTCAGACCACAGTGCCCTGTTATGACCCTCCTGAGTTGTGCTATGCCCAGGACATCTGCTGCCCCTTTGATTCCTCCAGAAGGAACTTTGCTTAAGAGACGTTTACTATGGGAATGCCCATGAAGGTTGTCCCATCTTACCTGGCGTTGACTTAAAAAGTTTTACTTAATGTTGGAATATTTAGGTTATGTTACATTTTTAATATTTTTTTTTGGATGTTTGCCAGTAAGTTATTTGTACATACCCTATAAAACAATACAAAGCCGCCTCGGTGGCCTAGTTGGTAGCGTATTGGGCTTTCACCCCGAGGACCCGGGTTCTATTCCCGGCCAGGGCTTGGCATTTTCATACGCTATAAATCATCCCATTGTCTGCATTAGCCCAAGTGTGCACAATAGTCGGACGTTAAAAAAAAAAATAAAAAAAAATAAAAAAAATAAATAAATAAAAAAATAAAACAATACAAGACTTTTTGAGAGTATTAATCATTTCTCTTTTTTAAGTACCTAACTAAAAACCTAAAATGCAAATAGAACTTTGGGGATTTCCTAGACCCACGCTAAAATACTTAAAAACTAGGAACAAACACTCGTATTTTATTTATAAGTATTTTAAAATATCTAGGCATCTAGACTTATGTTACAGTTGCATATTTATGTTTAACGTTCGGCTCTTCATAAAGAGTTTTGAACCATCGTGTTGTTTTTACATACACAAATCATGACAAATATTCGAATACACAATAATATTAACGGGAATTCACATATGATAACATGCTTTTCAAATATTTACACCGTAGATAACAGAAGAATCACAATTTTAAGTCATACACAGAGTTTGGAATTGCATTTCTCTTTGGAACCTCATATCGTTAAAATACAATTTCCGCTTCTCAGATTCCATTTACTTAAACATACCTTCTTCCGCTTCCGCTTTGGTTGTTGCGTCTCATTTTCGTAAGTCTTGCGTAGCGGCATTACAAAAGAGGTAATATTGTAATTACTTCTTTCCCTTCTTATCGATTATTTCTCTGAAAATCGTAGCATTTTTTGTTGTTATTTTAAGGCGAAACGCACGTTGAGGCTATTATCGCCTCCCTAAATGTAAGTGTGAGTGTAAAGTGTTAAAGTCGTAAGTGTAGTGTTGTAAGTGTAAGTGTGTGTTAGACTCGGGTACCACGAGGGACGTCTAAATCCTCGCAATAGGTGCAGCTAGTCTGCACCCCTGCGGGGTAAAGTCGTAAGTATAGTGTTGTAAGTGTAAGTGTGTGTTAGATTAGGGTACCCTCTAGGGACGTCTAAATCCTCGCAATAGGTGCAGCTAGTCTGCACCCCCTGCGGGGTAAAGTCGTAAGTGTAAGTGTGTGTTAGACTCGGGTACCGCGAGGGACGTCTAAATCCTCTCAATAGGTGCAGCTAGTCTGCACCCCCCTGCGGGGTAAAGTCGTAAGTGTAGTGTTGTAAGTGTAAGTGTGTGTTAGACTCGGGTACCGCGAGGGACGTCTAAATCCTCTCAATAGGTGCAGCTAGTCTGCACCCCTGCGGGGTAAAGTCGTAAGTGTAGTGTTGTAAGTGTAAGTGTGTGTTAGACGTGTATTATATGAAAACGTTGTGTTGCTTTGGTTTCGGTATTTTTACTTAATTGAAGAACACGTGCACGTTTCAAACGTTTATAATACATTCGAAATTTTTTATAATAATTGTTGTTAATATTCCTAGTTCTTAACAACCTAACCTGAAAGTAATTACAGTCTATCAGCTGTTCAATGAAATCAGCTGATCGTTACGAATTAATATTAAACAGCTGATCTTTTACTATAATTACAGTTGAGTAATATCTTAACTTGGTTCACGTATTTATTTATTTAAACAAAATTGTAAACACATCTTCAAAAGAATTATATATTCAGCAAAGACCTCATTGACAAAAGCTTCGCTTCTGTCGGTAACTCCCCCAGTTCCACACGTGTTTTTTTTTTTTTTTTTTTTTTGCAAAAATAGGAGTAAACATAGCGGGGTCATTATACAAATTAGAAGATATTAATGATTTGCAAATAACAATGTATAGGCGTAAAGGTCAGCTAATTTTTGAATGAAAAGAGTGAATGAGAAGGGTCAATGGGGGGATGAGGTACACACAAATTTAGAAAAAATGTTACAGTTTGCTATTGTACAGTCGGGTGTTTAGGAAATAGTAACTTTTGCGTGTTTACTGAAGGATTTCTTTTGAACTTTTATTTTCACATCGTAGAAAGTATAAGATAATATGGCGGTCGTAAAACATAATTTAAAGATTAAATGGATTTATTCGTTTCCAGTGTCTCTGAGTTCAGAAAATGGTTTTTGCTTTGATGTACGTCCGTGATATAGATTAAACTTGGGCCTGTAACTAGGGATCATCTTTATTTATTGAAAAAAACGTTTTTGAAAGTTTTTTTCGTCAAAAAGTTGGTAAAAATTAGACGGTGAAATGTAGCTTACAAATATTCGAGGAAGTCGTATGTATGTATATATACGTGGTGTGTTCAGAAAATAACGAGAATTTTTAAATTTCGCGGGCTTGGAGAGTCCGATTGTCAAACAGTTTTTTTATTGTTGGTATACATGCCCTTGAAGTATGATAAAACTTTCAGCTGTTTTCATGACAGCCACTAAGGTTAGACGTGTTTTTATGAACTCGGCGAGTTAAAAGAAATGGATCAAAGAATTTGTATCAAATTTTGCGTAAAAATGGAATAAAGTGTAACAAAGTGTGTGAAATGTTAACAAAGGCCTATGGTGAGGCTATGAGTAAAGCAAGAGTTTACGAGTGGTATAAGCGTTTCCAAGAAGGCCGTGAAGACGTTGAAGATGACGAACACCCTGGACGCCCCAGCACATCAACAACCGATAAAAACGTGGAAAAAGAGAAAGAAATGGTTATGAACAATCGCCGAAACACAGTTAGAGAGGTCGCTGATGATGTTAGCATATCGATTGGATCATGTCATGACATTGCTTCCAATGTTTTGTGTATGAAATGCGTGGCAGCAAAATTCGTCCCACAATTGTTGAATTTTGAACAAAAACAGCGGCGAATGGAAGTTGCTCAGGAGTCACTAAATGAAGTCAACGACGATGCAGAATTACGGAAATGTATTATAACAGGTGACGGAACATGGGTTTACGGATATGACGTCGAAACTGAGGCTCAATCATCCCAGTGGAGGCATTCTGGCTCGCCAAGACCGAAAAAGGCTCGACAAGTGCGTTCGAACGTAAAGGTTATGCTCACTGTGTTATTCGATATTAATGACATAGTGCATCATGAATTCCTGCCACCAGGTGAAATAGTCAATAAGGAGTACTACCTACAAGTTCAACGCCATTTGCGTGAAGCAATCCGAAAAAAACGCCCGGATCTGTGGAAAAACAATTCATGGCTTTTGCACCACGATAATTCACCAGCTCACACTTCATTGCTTGTTCTTGAATTTTTGGCCAAAAACAGTACTGTAACGATGCCTCAGCCTCCATATTCGCCAGACATGGCTCCGTGTGACTTTTTCCTATTTCCAAATATAAAAAGAACTTTAAAGGGGCGTCGTTTTACAGCCGTAGATGACATTAAAAGCGCATCGCTGAAAGAACTAAAGGCTATCTGAAAGATCGAGTTTGAGAAGTGTTTCGAGAATTGGAAGAAGCGCTGGCACAAGTGCATAATCTCCAATGGGGACTATTTTGAAGGCGACAACATCAACGTAGAAGAATAAATAAATATTTTATTCAAAAAATTAAAATTCTCGTTACTTTCTGAACACACCTCGTATTCTGATCACTGAGAAGCTGTTTTGTTTTTCGAACTGCAAAGCGATTTTGTGTTTCTTTTAGAAAGGCTGTACAATTGTTTCTAACTAATTAGGATTATGACCTATTCTTCCCGTCAGTGGTCTATCTACTCACCTCGTGAAGGCTACTGCGGTTTCGAAACTCTCGTTTTATCTTCAGGTCGTGATACAAAATGTTAAATCCTTCTGTCGAGGTCGTCACAAAGTCAAACAAAACATTAAAACATACGTCACAAACACTGAGCACAATTACACGATTAAAATATGTACGATGAAATTCGGCTTGACCAAGCTACACGCGCGACTCGTACGTCGTTACATTCCGGACTGCGGAGTCTCCGTCATTAGTAGCACGCCCGTCAGTGTTATCAGTTACGGTGCGTCTGTTGGTTTTTGTTACTTATTCAAATCACTTATCCTTAGAGCCATGTCTTATATTAAATTTGATTTAAATGAAAGTTTTTCATTGAGGATGTTGTGGGGGTCTGATTTTTTGCTCAAACTTTTCAATGGCATTCATATTGATTTTATGACATAAATGTAATATTTCCATGTTGGTACGGATGTCTTCGAATTTACGATTTTTGTCCATAAGATGTTCTGCGATAGCCGATTGTTGATAATTCACTTCTGGGTATGTGCTCTTTTAATCTTTTTTTAAAAGAGCGAGATGTCTGACCGGTATAGAAGCTTAGGCAATCACTACATTTCATTTTGTATATGCCAGTTTTTTCGAAGTTATCTCCACTTGTATTTGCAACTGGCTTCTTTAATATTGGTAACTTATTAGTTGTTCTGAAATGGGACAATTTTTTCGTCTTAATCATTGCGAAGTTTATTTCAATGCCGTAAAGTCAACTCAGAATAATTTGAAATTACTTGTAAAAATACCGCCCTAAAAATGACTGCTTAAGTATTACCGAAACAATCGCTAATGATTCAATAATACGAAGGTAATAAAATTGCGATTGCGTAAAAAGTTTGCCTACAAAATATTGCTTTGTTTATTAAAAACTTTACGTCCCTGTGTATAAACTGAATTTATATTTGCGCACGTGACCTATAAAGCGGATTTAAAAATTAGAATTATTTCTGTTACGTGACAAATAACTTCTGAGTTTAGAAAAAAATTGCGTAGTAAAAAGTTACAACTTCGATTCTAAATATTTTATATTCAGAACGTATAAACCGAGCAAGCTGGAAATATATTTTGCAAGAAAAATGTTCTAATCAACGTACGTTGCTTGAAACCGGATATCCGTTTCACTCTGAATTATTTACGAGCCTAAAACTATAATAGCTTACAGTAAAGCGGATCCATCCCTTATGTGGTACATAAGGTAGGCCTCGAGGCTGAAAGCACATTATCTTGTAATGTGTTTTGTTATGATCGCTGATGTGTTTCATTATGTCAGCGGTTTTAATGATGTGCAGGCGTCTAACCTTAAATTATTACATTGTAACACTTTCGTTACCACAGAAATTTTATTGAAAAATAACTGTCATAATAAGAATGATGGCAATCAGATCTGCATAAATTAGCATTTGCAATTCCTATATTCCATTGAAAATGTGAAAATTTTTTTTTGTATTTTACTCCTGCTTGGTTGCGTAATTACTAAAACCAGTGGCCACCAAATGCGGAGAGAACCAAATGCGACTATCGGAAGCGCAACGGATTGAAGTTGCGTTACGCGTAGCTTTGACTCTGGCTAGGTTCGGTTTGCAGGTGACTTCCCCCCACCACGCTGACCACGCCTCCAAACTTATTATTTATCGCTACTTAAGTTACAGTTGCCAAGGTTACGGTTTTAAAACATAATAGTTCATACAATCCGTTAAAGTAGGCCTAAATATTTAGATTTAAAAAATACAAACGCGTTTTTTAAACTGACTGAACTCCGCTTTTGGTTGCCTCAGCTCAGCACAGCTCCGCTCGTAAGGTTAATCAAGGTTAATTTCTTATTTTAAACAGTCAAAAATAAGGTAGATCAGAATTTGTGTAGAATTTTGAATCGTAACTTAATTCATTTTAAATATTTAAAAAACGTAAAAAAATTGAAAAAACTATATGTAAATTATGTATTCTGGTAAATTATTTCCCCGATTTATGTACGAATTGTAATTTACTGTTATACCAATTTAGTTACACTGACATGCGTCATTTATCTTCTTCTTTTGGGGCAACCTCAATCAGTATTGTTTATCATCTGTTAATTCGTTATTCAACGAATGCAAAGTTATTCCGTAAAATATGTCTCTATCTACAAAACTCTGAATTATTTATTAAAAATATGTTCCAGTCCGCCAAACACGCAAGGGGTTCCATTTCTAATTTTAATTTGCCGTGAAAAAAGTATTCGTTATTCCACGCAAATGGAGTCGAATTTTCTGTTTCCCTTCCACAGTTTAATAAAGATTAAAAGTAGGCTTAACTTTTCAAACGCCTTCGTATTATCTTTTCGTATTAAATTAAACAGTACGGTTCAATAATATGTCTTATAATGTAATCATTGATCTTATTTTTCTTTAGGAATCGTTTCCGTTTCGTAGATTGGCAATCATCGATTTCAGAATTTTGACATCGTTCATATAATTATTTGACTGGTACACTTAAACTACTTTTGTAAATTTTTCATCCACTGAGCGTTGTCGCCTTCTTCCAACGCTTTTCTGGTATCTTTCGTTGCATTATTACCTGTATGATCGCATTACCCGTTGTGGCTTCGCCCATGAAACTTAAACTATTTCAGTAATGTAGTAATTTAGGAAAAAAATATTAATAAAAGCGTGATCATCTAAACTCGTGCTTATTTTACAGTGAATATGAAAAAATAACCTGAATATGTTGTTTTATTGTCTTCAAACGTGTTCCATTCGGATTTAAGAAAATCTGATCAAGAATATTTTTGTCCAATACAAATATTTATACCTATTCTATATTTTTGTCCTTTTAGGGGATGAATTCGGTGGAAAATACTGAATTGCGTGTATCATAATTTTTGTTTTAAAATATTTTGTTTACTTTTAAGAAAATTTGATAAAAAATATTTTTCTCCAATGCAAACACTCTTTTTTCTCCAATGATAACTCTTTTTCCATTTATATTTTTTTAGGCGATGAATTCAGAAAAATGTTGAAATATGTGTTTCATAGCATATTTTTAGAATATACGTTAAAAAAAATATTTTTTCAATACAAAATTGTACCCCTTTTTTATATTTTATACCTTCTTTCAATCTCTTCAGGGGATGCGTTTTGGGGAAAAGGTGAAAAATATATTTCATTACTTATACTTAAGAGTGACTATGTTACGTTTTAAGAAGGTCAGATGAAAAACATATTTTTTCCAATAAAAATTGTTGTACCTCATGTTTACCTCTTTAGGGGTTGCATACTGGAAAATCGTTTTTCAGTGCACCTCTTTTTCAGTGTATCTCGACAATTTGGTAAGAAGGTACCCTGAAAATTTCAAGTCTCTAACTATAATAGTATTGGCTGTACGTTGTTTATTAAATTTGGACTGGGTTAGTAGTTTAATGGCGTTAAATCATATTTTTGCAAAATCCTTTATCAGCGCACCTTGACATTGTTGTAAGAAGGTACCCTGAAAATTTCAAATCTCTAGCTATTATAGTATTGGCTGTACGTTGATTATTAAATTTGGACTGGGTCAGTAGTTTAATGGCGTCAAAATCATATTTTTGCAAAATCCTTTATTAATGCACCTTGACATTGTTGTAAGAATGTACCTTGAAAATTTCAAGTCTCTAGCTATAATAGTATTGGCTGTACGTTGTTTATTAAATTTGGACTGGGTAAGTAGTTTAATGGAGTTAAAATCAATTTTTTGCAAAATCCTTTCTTAGTACGCGCTTACATATTAAAACGAAGGTATCCTTAAAATTTCAAGTCTCTAGGTTTTATAGTTTGGGCTGTACGTTGATCAGTCAGGACATTGCCTTTTATATTATTATTATTATCTGCGCATAGACCCTGTTGGATCACGCAAAGCACTCCGACTCATGTCTTGCTCCTTCTAATCCTCCACACCTCCCTCATCCTGTCCCCATGGATCCTCTTCCGCTCCTCCGTCCATTTTACCCCTGCTCTCTTTTGGATATATATTTCTCTGGGACCTTCCGACCGAGCATCTTTCTCCTGTATGCGTGTCTGTCTTCAACGTCTGTTGAGTCTATTTCTGCGTCATGTAGGTCTATTCTGACTTGTGCGATCCACGACGTTGTTGATTTTACACCTTGTATATACTTAAGGATTCTGTTGGCAAGTCTCGTTGTTGGGAGTCTACTGATGTGTCCATAGAACCGAAGCCTCCTTCTTCTGATTACTTGCACGAATCATAGTTGCTTGTAATCTTGAAGGTCCAATGTTTCCACTGGGATTTTTAGAACCAGGGATTGTTAGTTCCTGGAGTCTTACGTACAGCCGCATCCTCTGGATGAACAGACGCTGACCAGGTTGCCGGTGGTTGCCACTACAGACGCACCCCGGATTTTGGTGTTCTTGGATCCTCCGCCCTCTTTGCCGTTGAGAAATACATCTTCATCCGCCATTGAGACCGTTGACCACTTCACGGATTTTTGTCCACCCTGGGTATTTTATTTCCCCAGTACCCTCCAACCGAAATTGGCGAGCATCCCCATACATTGCCTTATTTATATATATATATATATATATATATATATATATATATATATATATATATATATATATATCTGATCTCATTACGTTACCTATATCGTTTTCAGTCTGTACGTTAACCTTGAATCTATGTTACACATAAAGCACTCACCCAATGTTGAAACGAAGATTACAGAACGAAAGATAAATTAATAACTTTCTAATAAATTAATTTATTGATTTATTAAAGAGTAATTAATTAATTATCCATATGTTCCGTTTATTCGCCTGCAGCCATCGGACACCTTCTTGGAAATAGTTAAATGCGAGGTAGTTCGTGAAATGTTTTTTTACAACGGTTTATCATTGTTTTATTACAAAGAATCGGAAATTTTGATAACGAGAATAAATTTACAAAGTAGAAAAAAAGTTACTCGCGAATTACAAAGAAATTAGGTCGGCAGCAATGAACGGTACAAGTTCCGCGTCGGCAGTTTTGTAATTAGCTCCGGTGTGGGGGGGAGGGGAGGGGGTTCAGTATGGCCGTTAAATAAATGCACAACGCTTCGACGACTTTTAATCAATTTGCGATTTCATTTACGGACGTAAATGTTTGGGGAACCGTTTCTCTCTGTAGGGCGTGAATACATATAACTGAGAATTAAAAACAATCCCTGACAGCTAGAGTTTTTTTAAAAAAAAGTTATTGCTTTCACCGATATTATCGCTTATCATAGGCCTATACGTTATATACTTAATAATACATACATTCACAGATGTGTATATGTCTGATAATATTAAATGCGTAATCTTTGTATAGAATGCCCTTTTTTCTTGGAAATGGTTTTAACAATTTGATGTAATGTAGGCTAATATTAACAGACAAATTGGCCTACATTTAATTGTTTTAAGCACGTGTTTGCAAGGTGATGAACCTAACTAACACGGTTGTTGGGTGATAGAAACAATTTTGTTAAAAAATAACAGAACTAACTGACACGGTTGTTGGGTGATGAACCTAACTAACACGGTTGTTGGGTGATAAAAACACTCTTATTAAAAAAATACCAAACCTAACTGACTTGGTTTTTGGGTGATGACCTAACTAACACGGTTGTTGGGTGATAAAAACACTTTTATTAAAAAAATACCAAAAACGTAACTGACACGATTGTTGGATGATGAACCTAACTAACACGGTAGTTTGGTGATAAAAACACTTTTATTAAAAAAAAATACCAGTAATCTAAATGATACATTTGTTGGGCAGTAAGCCTAACACGGTTGTTGAGTGATAAAAACACTTTTATTAAAAAAAATACAATAACCTGACACGGTTGTTGGGTGGTGAACCTAACACGGTGTTGGGAGATAAGAACACCTTTATTATTTTTCTTTAAATACTCAGTACCTAACTGACACGGTTGTTGGAAGGTGAGCCCAATACAAAAAAGAGTTAAATCGAGAAGTTCACAAATAGGACGCCATTTTGACAATGTTTTTGTTACGAGGACGAACCAACGAAAAAAGCAATAAACCTTAACATTTAACAATGGCTGTCAAAATGTGTAACGCGCATGAGCAGTAAGTACATGTAGTTAATAACGCTCATGACCGGTAAATCCGTGTATGAAATTTAATATGTAATTCAGTGTAAACAGCAATGACGTCACAATCTAGTTCCGTAAAAATCGCCTAAAATCTTAATCGTAATTATAAAAAATTTGCGTTTGATGAATATGTGTTAATTAGATAATAAAGTATAAAATAAAAAATATATATTAAAAAATCACTATTTAAAAAAAACTTCATCAAAATAGACGTTATAGTTATATTTAACACTGTTAATAAAGCAATGCCGTTCATTACATTTATGCTATTTAATACAATAGGCCCCTAACATTTTATAATGCTAATAATATTATCTCTGTTAGTATTGATTGTACAGTATTGGCCAAAAGTAAATACGCCCATTTAACGTATTTGTACAGTCTTAGTTAAACCATGTAATAAATCAATAACTCTCGATATAAGCTTGTTTATAGCATTACACAATACCCTAAGGATTAACAACATAGGCTATCCTTTCTGCTTAACTAACGTGTAATTTATGCCCTATATTTTACCCACTGGCCTGATTATGACGTAAACACTGTCTATTGAGGTTTAGCCTTACAACAAATTAGAGAGCTCCCTGCCCACTTAGTGGGCCAACTCTATCGATCATTGCATTCATGAACATTACTATAAGAACCTGTTTAACTGTGTACAAAGTATAATTCATTTCGGACGAATTAAAATATTTGTTTAATTTCTAACCTGAATGTAAGTATTTTTGGTTGCATTTTTTTTTAGTAAATCGTTATAGCCTACTTACGAACACAATATTTAATTTTTAATTTTTTATTTCACGTAATTTAGTTAAACATTACCTTTTTACATTCTTTTTCTTTTCTGTTAGGATTATTGTCACTATGTTCAGTATAATAATCTGCCTTCCCTAGCTTTCGTTGACGCGTTTCGGAGAACCTCCATCTTCAAAAACTATTTCTATACTGGTCACCAATATTATGGCTCGTCCTATTTATAACTTTCTTACGTTACGTTTAAAAATCTAAAAATTTTCAAAAATTAACAGGAGGGACGACCGCTGGAGAGAAAGTTTGAATGGGGCCAATCAGAAGCGAGCGAAAACGTATGATTTTTGAAGAGCCAATCAGAAGCGAGCACGTTAGGTTTAATGTACACGTGTTGAACATAGGCACGTAAATAGAGGAGGGGTACGAGGTGGAGCTAGAAAGTTATAAATAGGACGAGCCGTAATATTGGTGACCAGTGTGGAAATAGTTTTTGAAGGTGGAGGTTCTTCGAAACGCGTCAACGAAAGAAGAATTGACGAAGCTAGGGAAGGCAGATTATTATATTGAACACAGTAAACATTACCTATTTAACCCTTCATTGTTCTTATTGTTTTTGCTATAGTAAGGTTAAACGCGTAGCTTCATACTCATTTGGAAATACTGTATTCTGAAAATGAAAAAGTATGTTAAGGGGTTAAATCGCGTAAAACTTAGCAACCATTAAAAAAAACGTTTTGTCATATTTGTGAACAATCGTATAGCATTAAATTCGAACAAGTTTTATTTTAACTACCCTTATTTTAAGTGTTCTATTTAAGAGCTGAAAATGAATTGAAAGTTTGAAAGCTGAATGAAAAATGAAAGTTTATTATTATTAATTTTTTTTTTGAATCTCTAATTAAGGTTGGATTTTATGCTGGAGCATAATTTTTTTTTGAGGGTGTGTATTTTGATATATCATTGAACGAATGACTATGTAGAGCTGTATAGATAAGGATACTATTGTCGATAAATAATTAGCAGAATTGTTTTGAGTTAGTAAACTGAATTTTTGAACTGCAAAAACAGTGTGATCGCGGCGACCTCTCTATTTGTGATTCGGCGATTGTTCATAACCATTTCTTTCACTTTTTCCACGTTTTCATCGTTTTTTGATGTGCAGGGGCGTCCAGAGCGTTCGTCATCTTCGTCTTCATGGCCTTTTTGAAAACGCTTATAGCACTCGTAAACTCTTGCTCAATAGTGATAATTTTCAATAGTTATAATTTTTAATGGTGATAATTTTTAATAGTGATAATTTTCAATAGTAATAATTTTTAATAGTGATAATTTTCAATAGTAATAATATTCAATAGCAATAATTTTTAATAGTGATAATTTTCAATAGTAATAATTTTTAATAGTGATAATTTTCAATAGCAATAATTTTTAATAGTGATAATTTTTAATAATGATAATTTTCAATAGTAATAATTTTTAATAGTGATAATTTTCAATAGTAATAATTTTCAATAGCAATAATTTTTTATAGTGATAATTTTCAATAGTAATAATTTTTAATAGTGATAATTTTCAATAGCAATAATTTTTAATAGTGATAATTTTTAATAGTGATAATTTTCAATAGCAATAATTTTTAATAGTGATAATTTTTAATAATGATAATTTTCAATAGTAATAATTTTTAATAGTGATAATTTTCAATAGCACTCATAGCAGACTCACCATAGGCCTTTGTTAACATTTCGCACACTTTGTTACACTTTATTCCATTTTTTTTACTCAAAATTTGATACAAATTCTTTGATCCGTTTCTTTTAAAAAACGAAAATCGCCGAGCTCATAAAAACACGTCTAACCTTAGTGGCTGTCACGGACAAAGTCAACAATGAAAACAGCTGAAAGTTTTATCATACTTCAAATGCATGTATACCAACATAATAAAAAAAAATGTTTGACAATCGGACTCTTTAAGCCCGCGAAATTTAAAAATGCTCGTTACATTCTGAACACACATCGTATTACAAGAAAACTTTAACAAGTCTTAATCTCTTAATAAAATCATCACTCAATCAAAAACTGCAGAATAATTGAATAATACATCTAGTGAACTTTAATATCAGTTCCAGGAATTGTGCACACGTGTCCGTGTGTTCCAGGAAAAGTGAACACGACTACTTTATTCAATGGAATTGGCTTTGGCGAGTATGGATATTGGATCCGTAAATTAGACAACGAATTAAAATTAGTCGACTAGTTTTTACGACTAGTTTATTCGATTTTTCAATCTAGTCGACTAGTCACTAGTCGGTTGTTTGAAATATTCGATATTCCCATCACTGACCACTGACCCGTACAATATGGTGAAATAAGATATCCTTTTAACTTTCTTTCATTACCTTGTTAATGCAACTGTTTAATGATGTCAACCTGTTATAAAAAATTAAAACTAAACAATATGTGCACAATTATCCTATCAATGAAATACCAAAATCCGACGGCATTCAAAGTTTATTTCATCCATAAGTTTTAAATCAGAATTTCAGAAAATCTATTTTCCTTTCTCACTGTAAAGAATGAAGTATAAAGAGAGCGAGGTGATTGTTAAAAAATCGATTTTGAAATTTACAAATCATTTGAGTCCAAAAAAGGGGTTTTTATGAGTGAGTGAGTGTGTGTTTGTGTTTGTGTGTGTGTGTGTGTGTGTGTGTGTGTGTGTGTGTGTGTGTGTGTGTGTGTGTGTGTGTGTGTGTGTGTGTGTGTGTGTGTGTGTGTGTGTGTGTGTGTGTGTGTGTGTGTGTGTGTGTGTGTGTGTGTGTGTGTGTGTGTGTGTGTGTGTGTGTGTGTGTGTGTGTGTGTGGGTAGGTGGGTGGTATGTGTGCGTGTGTGGGTGTGTGGATATGTGGGTGGGTGGTGTGTGTGTGTGTGTGTGTGTGTGTGTGTGTGTGTGTGTGTGTGTGTGTGTGTGTGTGTGTGTGTGTGTGTGTGTGTGCGTGCGTGTGTGTGTGTGTGTGTGTGTGAGAGAGAGAGAGAGAGAGAGAGAGAGAGAGAGAGAGAGAGAGAGAGAGAGAGAGAGAGAGAGAGAGTGGTATGTGGTGTGTGGGTGTGTGGTATGTGGGTGAGTGGTATGTGGTGTGTGTGTGGGTGTGTGGTTGGGTTGTATGTGTGTGGTATGTGTATGGTGTGTGTGCATTGTGTGTGTGTGTGTGTGTGTGTGTGTAGGTGGGTAGGTGGGTGGTATGCATGCGGTGTGCGTGTGTGGATATGTGTGTGTGTGTGTTTGTGTTTGTGTGTGTGTGTGTGTGTGTGTGTGTGTGTGTGTGTGTGGGTGTGGTATGTGGTGTGTGGGTGTGGGTGGGTGGTATGTGTGGTGTGTGTGTGTGTGTGTGTGTGTGTGTGTGTGTGGGTGGTATGTGGTGTGTGTGGGTGGTGTGTGTGTGTGTGTGTGTGTGTGTGTGTGTGTGTGTGTGTGTGTGTGTGTGTGTCACACTGACAACTGGTGTATATCTTTTGTGTACACAATTATTTCTGGAAGATACTTCGCTACCACGTTTCGCCAACATCTTATCAGTCATCTTCGAGGTTATTATCGCTCCAAATCTGAAGACGAACTGAAGGACACTTTCACCTGCCAGCACTTTATATGAACTGCGAATGACACAAAATGAAATTGGTCTATCTAGTTGACTAGCTGACGTTGATCTACCCACCCTTGTTACCCATAAATCCTGCCGGTAAGCCCCCCCCAAAACACCTTTACCACATATAACACCTACCCCTAACACTTACACTTTACACTTGCATTTACAATTCTACGCAACACCTACACTTGACACTTAACACAGATTTAATACAATCTGTGTTGAATCTTGTGTGTATGTTTTGTGTCTGAATGTTTGTACATTGAAGAAGACTAAACTTGTAGACTGATTTTGTGGGCCGCCATTTTGAATTGGTTGGTATCGAACTTAGGCCTATCTAAACTTTTACCAAAATCAATTTGTCGCTAAGTCTGAAGATTGGCCAAGTTGGTCTACAGCTTAAACTTCTATATATTTTGAATCCTTTTCTGTCTTTAATTTTCTAATATAGTTATTATTATTACTTTTGTTTTGTTTTTTATTGTAATTACACTTTAAAAACCAATGAATTTTATTGCAAACAAACCCGTATTTAATTTCGTCACGCTTCTGTGGAATTTCGATTTGATTGTCTTGTCCTGGAAGCTTAAAGATTTTCGTTATCATTTATAACTTTAAATGTTTTCATAGTTCTCTATTTTATACCTTTATTTTATTAGTTTAAGTACATTATTTAAAAAAATATTCTATTTATCATTTTTTAAAAATACTTTTAAACAAAATGTCTTAAAACCAATTATTAGTACAATTATTTTGTTGTAATTTCAATGTTTTTTTTGCTGACGTGGTATTTTATTTCATTTAATTTAATTTAGAACAAACAATACCGCCAGCACTTGTCCAATTCAATGCTGGTTTTACGTATTTTAGGTGAAACGAAAGAAGAAAACAATAAAGTTAATTTTTATCATTTCAATTAATCGGAGAATGAAGACGTAAGTGCACGAAGGGAATTAAGGCCGAAAAATAATTGGAGCCGGGAAAGAAGAGGGAGGGAAAGAAAAATCAGAAAAGGGTTAAATCAAGATATACAATAAGGGAGGGGTTGGCTAATGAAAGTGTAGTCTAGTGAGCGGTTTTACATTTTGAAAAGACGTGACAAAATTTTGAATTAAAAAAAAAACAATCTTAAAATATCGGCAGTTATGTAGGCCTATGCTTTCGAGTCACGTAAGTCCAAAAATAAACTTTTATTGAATCTCTGTTCGTCTTCTCATACTGTATGTGTGCTTATCGATTTTATAAAACTTAGTGTATAGGTGTTTAAATTAAAAAATTAAAATATCAAAAATCGGATTTTCTCAAAATTATCAGTTTTGCTGGAACATTTTTGTCGTAAATTTATTGAATTCATAGATCAAGACATGTGTAAACGGTCAATGAGGAAATTAAGGATAACACTAAACTCCGTTGCGGATATTTCTTAAAAAACTGAAACAGCAAATTTGTAATCTTTAATTCACTGATTTGATTCCTGAATCTGACATATCGATTTTCAAGTAATTTTCAATAATAATAATTTTTAATAGTGATAATTTTCATTAATTAAAATTTTTAATAATGATAATTTTCAATAATTAAAATTTTTAATAGTGATAATTTTCAATAGCTATAATTTTTAATAGTAATAATTTTCAATAGTGATAATTTTTAATAGTGATAATTTTCAATAGTGATAATTTTTAATACTGATAATTTTCAATAATGATAATTTTTAATAGTGATAATTTTCAATAGTGATAATTTTTAATACTGATAATTTTCAATAATGATAATTTTTAATAGTGATAATTTTCAATAGTAATAATTTTCAATAATGATAATTTTTTATAGTAATAATTTTCAATAGTGATAATTTTTAATAGTGATAATTTTTAATAGTTATAATTTTTAATAGTGATAATTTTCAATAGTTATAATTTTTAATAGTGATAATTTTCAATAGTAATCATTTTTAATAGTGATAATTTTCAATAATTATAAATTTTAACAGTGATAATTTTCAATAGCAATAATTTTTAATAATGATAATTTTCAATAGTAATCATTTTTAATAGTGATAATTTTCAATAATTATAATTTTTAACAGTGATAATTTTCAATAGCAATAATTTTTAATAGTGATAATTTTCAATAGCAATAATTTTTAATAGTGATAATTTTCAATAATTATAATTTTCAATAGTGATAATTTTTAATAGTGATAATTTTCAGTAATAATAATTTCTAGTAGTGATAATTTTCAAAAGCAATTATTTCAAAAGCAATACTTATCAAAAGTAATAATTTTTTAAAAGCGGTAATTTTCTATAATGATAATTTTCAATAGCAATAATTTCAATAGTTATAATTTTCAGCAGTGATAATGTTCAATAGCGATAATTTTCAATAGTGATAATTTTTAAAGTGATAATATTCAATAATAATTTTAACTAGCGTTAGTTTTTAACAGCGATTTTCTTTCAACAGCGATAATTTTCAATAATGATATTTTTTTTAGTGATAATTTTCAATAGCAATAATTTTCAATAGCAATAATTTTCAATAGCTATAATTTTCAATATGGATCAATAGTGATCCTTTTCAATAGTGATAATTTTGGATCTCTCTAGGTGGGAAATTAAATCACATATTTGTTTGGGGGCCTTAAATATTTCACTTACATCTTTTAATGAATTTAATTGAATACGATAAAGTTCGTGTAATATGTTCGGCTACGTTGTGTCTCAAGTTAATATAAATTAAGGCTTACAGTTACTAAATGAACTTGATGTAGTTAATTAAGTTAGGCAATTAAAATTAATCTCTTCCTTGTTCAGTTTTTATTGTTACCTGTAAGTGGGTAAACAAGTTTATCTCGACGGGTTTAATTACTTCCAAAACGTTTTTGTCTCGATGTAAGCGGCAGAATCTACAGCCTAATTGGACACGTAGTATTATTAGGGAATTACTATTGGTAAATGGCATATTTATATTTATCTTATCAATTATTTTCCTATATTGAATCTTTATTATTCTTTTTATTATTTAAGAAAATGTAACTTGTGTGTTTAATAATGTTGAAGTAAATAAAAGAGATTTAAAAAAATACAGAGTGGACGCAATCCTCTTTTATATTTCGTAGAGTATTGTGAAGAAATTACCAGGAAAATCAGTCAATGCTGGTCTCCGAATTTGCACAGCTTAAAATCGTAGGTTCGAAACTAAAATTACTGCTGTAACATTTACCCTTTTCCTCTCCTCACCGACCTCTCGTCCTAATTGGTCTAACTGGCATTAAGCATTGTCATCAAAAATATATATACATTTCTGAATATATATAGACCATTTATAAAATATTTAAAAGTCATAATCCGCGTTCATTTGAAGGTCTCAGGTTTGGTCTTTCCTTCATGGCCACTTTAATAGGTATTTTGTTCATAGACTTACAGGTAACAATAAAAACAATTATTCATTATTATCATTAAATTAGTGAGTAGATTTTTACCGTTAAAAAGAAAAGGACGCATGCACTCATTTTTAATATGCGTGTACACTTAAATATATAAGTGTTAGGTGTAAGTGTCAAGTGTAGGTGTTATATAAGCGTATATGGAAGTGTAAATTGAGTGTATAGCTCAAACGATAAAAATATAGTCACACAATTAATGATAATGATAATAATACATCAATCAATGATATACACTCACAGACACTTATATATATATATATATATATATATATATATATATATATATATCAGTATATACAGTTATAAGTGTACACCCCCGTAGGGAGTGCAGACTAACTGTACCTATTGAGAGGATTTAGACGTCCCTCGCGGTACCCGAGTCTTAACACACACTTACACTTACAACACTACACTTACGACTTTAACACTTTACACTAACACTTACATTTAGGGAGGCGATAATAGCCTCAATGTGCTTTTCACTTTAAAATAACAAAAAAATATATAAGTGTACACTGTTAAGTGTAACCCATATATTAAGTGTATTAAATCTGTGTTAAGTGTCAAGTGTAGGTGTTGCGTAGAATTGTAAATGCAAGTGTAAAGTGTATGTGTTAGGGGTAGGTGTGATATGTGGTAAAGTTGTTTTTTTGGGGGGCTTAATGGCAGGGTTTATGGGTAACAAGGGTGGGTAGATCAACGTCAGCTAGTCATCTAGATAGACCAGTTTTATTTTGTGTCATTCGCAGTTCGTATAAAAAGTGCTGGCAGGTGAAAGTGTCCTTCAGTTCGTCTTCAGATTTGGAGCGATAATAACCTCGAAGATGACTGATAAGATGTTGGCGAAACGTGGGAGCGAAATATCTTCCAGAAACAATTGTGTCGAACAGATATACACCAGTTAGTGTGACACACACACACACACACACACACAACACCACACACACACACCACACACACACACACTCAACACACACACACACACACACACACACACACACACACACACACACACACACACACACACACACACACACACACACACACACACGCCACACCCCCCGAAAAACACACCACACACACACACACACACATACATACACACACACACACACACACACACACACACACACACACACACACACACACACACACACACACACACACACACACACACACACACACACACACACACACACACACACACACACACACATACATACACACACATACAACACACACACAACACACGCACAGCACACATACAACACACACACACACACATACACACATACAACACACACACACACACACACACACACATACAACACACACACACACACACATACATACACACATACACACACACACACACACACACACACACACTTACACCAAACCTCCCGAAAAACACACCACACACACACACACACACACAACACACACACACACACACACACACACACATACATACACACACACATACACACACACACACACTGCAATCACACCCCCCCACACATACACGCTACTCCTCACACACACCGTGCACACACAGACACACACACAGACACACACACACACTGCAATCACACCCCCCCACACACACATACACGCTACTCCTCACACACACCGCGCACACACACACACAGACACACACACACACACACACAAACACACATACACTACACACCACACACACACAGACACACACACAATATATAAATCATTTTCTGGAGGTATTGAGCTGAGGCTGGGTTTTGCAATGATTGTCCTTCTAAGTGCTTCTTAACAAACACATATGCACACTCTGTTTTTAACAGCGAAGATAATAAACACGCTCCGATCGTATTTTGAACAGTCAATCAATCTGCAATCTGCCGCCTGTGTCAGGTTAATTTCCGTACCGATGTCTTGAAGCTTGTTAAAAGCGAGTTCGTTAGCAAACGCATAATAAATGTTTAAGGAGACGCTGAAAGTTTAATTTATGCAACTCAAAGATAACAATGGGGCAGCAGTTAAAAGTTTAAACAATAAAGGGAAACTTTTTAAAGTTTTAAAGTTCATTAAATTGTAGAGTTCAGAGACACAGCAACCCCTCTTGTCCTTTACGGAATACAATTTGATAATTAAGATTGTGTATGACGTTTATAATGAACAACATGTAAGTTACTTACAATGTGTTATATTTTGATATTTTATTAAAATAATTAACTCGGTTCTTGGTTGAATGTGATGTGTAATTCTTAATTTGAAATATCTTTTCAAGTACATTAAACTGCTTAATTTTCATTCGAGAATTATTATTCAAGAATTAGTGAGTTTTCGTTCGTACATTGTTAAATGCCCACCAATATTCAATGTATTGTTGAATATTTCTATTGCTTTATTTCAAATTAAACATAATACTTTGTAACGCAGTTCACCTGCTTACAGAGTCGAAGATGCTTTTAAATTTCATTAAGCGCACCTTCGACCCGGATACACTCTTTGGAGTGGTTTCTATTACATAGAGCTGCAGTTTATCGGTTTAACTTTTCTTTCTTTATTTAATTTAATAGGAACATATTTACATAAATCTCTGTATTATTTCTTCTATTGTCTGAATCTGTTATTGGTTGTTTTCTTTCCCAATCCTTATAGTCCTGTCACATTTGATTCCTGTTGTTGTTAATTCAGTTGACTTTTCAATGTAGTTTCCTGGAGGTTTCCCGTATTACACTGTCGGGTAGGCTAAACACACGGTTTTAGCCTCGGGTCGTTCGCTGAACACTTTTGCCACTGAACCCGGAGACGGCTGACTGTCTGGCGATCTGCACTGGACTTGTCAAACGGAAGAGTAGCTGACACCACACGTCGTTGCTTAACTCTTGAAACGGAACTCGCATAGACCTAACAGGGTCTATGTCGACGGGAATTCCAGTCGGCTCAACTTGCTGTTCTTCGGAACCGGAAGTCGACGGCCTGATGTGTCGTTACAGTATAGGGACAGGGGAGGAACTAAATAAGTTATCGGCTCAACACGCCGGTATAACTCCGAGGAAGGAATGACTATCGGCTCAGCACGCCGGTATAGTCCACGGATGTACAGTCGGCTCAACACGCCGGTACCGCACTAGGATAGGTCGGTCGGTAGGTAGAGTTCGGGCCGGAGTAGGTTATCGGCTCAGCACGCCGGTATAACCTCAAAGGAAGGAATGACCATCGGCTCAGCACGCCGGTATAGTCCACGGATGTACATTCGGCTCAACACGCCGGTACCGCACTAGGATAGGTCGGTCGGTAGGTAGAGTTCGGGCCGGAGTAGGTTATCGGCTCAGCACGCCGGTATAACCTCAAAGGAAGGAATGACCATCGGCTCAGCACGCCGGTATAGTCCACGGATGTACATTCGGCTCAACACGCCGGTACCGCACTAGGATAGGTCGGTCGGTAGGTAGAGTTCGGGCCGGAGTAGGTTATCGGCTCAGCACGCCGGTATAGTCCACGGATGTACATTCGGCTCAACACGCCGGTACCGCACTAGGATAGGTCGGTCGGTAGGTAGAGTTCGGGCCGGAGTAGGTTATCGGCTCAGCACGCCGGTATAGTCCACGGATGTACATTCGGCTCAACACGCCGGTACCGCACTAGGATAGGTCGGTCGGTAGGTAGAGTTCGGGCTGGAGTAGGTTATCGGCTCAGCACGCCGGTATAGTCCACGGATGTACATTCGGCTCAACACGCCGGTACCGCACTAGGATATGAAGGTAGGGAGGGTTTGGGCTGGAGGAGCCCAACTGCCTTCTGGACTCTTGGTCAGTGGCAGGAGATAAATTCTCCCCAGATAGCGATTTTGTTTCTGTTTTTTAAACATTTACAAAGCATGTTTTTATAGTGGCTTTATTGCGTCTTGTCTAGGTGAGAAATGAAGATGTGGGTTGGGCTTGGATTTTTATTGAGATTTATAATTTGAAGAAAGTGACTATGTGAGTGTCACATGAGTCGCTTCATGGAGGTTCGTAGACTAGATACAGAGGCCTTTTTCTGTATCGTAGTGGGGGAGCGGGATCTGTCACAATGGCAGACAGATGCGCGTGCGTGGAGCTTTCTGTTCGCGAAGCTAGATTTTTTGTAAGTGTGAGGGTATATTCCTCGAGTGTGAGGACTTTAAGGCCGTGGCGTATGATCTCGTTTCTGACGAACCACGGAGATTCAGTCAGTAAACGTAGGGAGCGGTTTTGGAAGGATTCCAACCGTTTCCTTCGAGAGTTAGAGATGAGGGAGTACCAAGCCGGAGCTGCATAAGTAAGAATGGGTCTGATGTACATTTTATACATAGTCAGCCTGATTGACTTGGTCAGTGGCAGGAGAATCAATCTCCCCAGATAGCGATCTTGTTTACTGTTAAAAACATTTACAATATATGATGATACGAGTGGCTTTATTGCGTCTTGTCTAGGTGAGGAATGATCAGCCTGATTGAGCGCTGTGCAGCTGCTTATATACTCTGGTTCTAATGGTGGGGTGTTGCTGCTGATAGTGGGGTATTGCTGCTGATAGTGGGGTGTTGCTGCTGTTAATGGGGTTAGATGTTATTTTGTTTATCTAGTGTATATCTGTACATTAGAGATTATCAAGTTTTGTTTACTTAGCCTATCTCAACTTAAATAAACTAGGGTTTAAATCACTTCATTACAATTTTTCCAAAATAAGATGTATCAATAATTTATTGATTGTTATTGTAAACAACCTTAATTGATTAGTAAATTGTTTGGGATGAGAAACTGTAAAAAATGTATTAATTTACGAAAGGGTAATTGGACAGTTTTTTTACTGTCTGTGAGAGGTAGAATGTTTAAAGAGTATCCTTTGGGAAGTGGGTTTTTGGAGCGGTTGTAAACCCAGATCCAGTATCTTGAAACGAGTAAACCTCGCGTACGTTCCTTAAAAGTTGTTAGCATGTATTTGGTGTTCGCATTTGTTGTCAAATTTTATTCAAGCTTGGCACAAAAACCGATTTTGGTTAATGGACATTTTCGTTAATCAGCGAAATTTGTTGAATAGTTTTAAAATGGCTGTTTTTCAATCTAAAAAAAAATCACAACATTTTGATCCCAATCCTTTGTGAAAGTATGATGACCGTAATAAACTGTATAACTGCGTAATAATGAATATATATCGAGTAAATATATCGAGAACTAATTAATTCTCAAATATTATATGAAAATTAATATTTAAAATTTTAAAATTCTCCTAATTACAAAGTTGCATTCATTTTTACAATCTATTTTAAAGTTTTTTTTTGGTGTTTAACGTCCGACTATTGTGCACACTTGGGCTAATGCAGACGATGGGATGATTTAAAGATTATGAAAATGCCAAGCCCGGGCAGGGAATCGAACCCGGGTCCTCGGGGTGAAAGCCCAGTACGCTATCAACTAGGCCACCGAGGTGGCTATCTATCTATTTTAAAGCTGATTTGATTCAAACTTGGCAAAAAAATCGAATTTTAGTAGTAAAAAACTTTAAACCCTTAAAAATCATAACGTTTTTTTAAAATTTGATTTCACTGTTGTAATTAAAGTTTAAAATCAGCGTGAATTAGAATTTTCTCCTACGAAATGTCATCGAAAATTCTATTACACGATGATCATAACTGATAACTTTTTAATTAGGTGATTATAATGGTGAAAAGGATTTTGAAAAGTGTAAGTTAAAAATTATTGTTGGAAATTTGCTTCCAGCACGTCAGTAAGAGAGCTTCATGTCGCTATGGTCTGTTACTTTCTACGTTTTCTGTAGTTACTAGTAAACAACTAAAACCTTAAACCTTCTTACTTGTAGCCTAAACTTTAAAGAAATTTATAAAAAAGTATTTTGAAATATTTTTCACGTTTTATGACGCTAAACATTCCGATTCAGTTTGTACCTGCGTTATTGAAACTACAAATATGGGGTAACTACAGATTCATTAGAACACCAGGGAACTCTTAAGCCTTTCTACGGCTACATTTTAAGGCTTTACCGTATAGTAAAACCGACTTAAAACCGATAGAAGATCTGTATACGAAATTCTAGTAGTGTAAAGTGTCTCCGCGAGAGCGCAGCACAATGCAGGCATAGGTGACAGAAATAATTGTGTGTACCAAAACAGCTGATTGCTAAAAAAAAAAGTTCTTGAACGTAATATTTAAATTATTACTGTATCCAAGATCTAAATAATTATCGCTTATTACCTAAATTATTCATTGAATCACTTTTGAAAAAAGAATCGATAAAACGATCAGTTCAGTTCTAATACATAAATGTTATTAAATACAAAATTCTATTTTTTGTGAATAGTAAATACTGACATTCAATTACGTACAGCGGTTTCATAAATATTTAAGATGTAATTACCTCTGTTCCTTTCCGTTCATGTAATAATTACAGGCTGAATACTGCAGCCTAATTTACGTATGTAATATAAAATCCGGTTATAGTAGGTTTTACTTGTAAATATTTTAATTACATGCAGTGTTAGAATTCAGTCATTAATTTTATAGGTTATAGTTTTAAATACAAAAGTATGTAAAACTACATCCTATTGTATTAAATAACTTAAAATATAATTAGTGAAATTTCATTATTGACAAGTGATATACGAGGTGTGTTCAGAAAGTAACGAGAATTTTAATTTTTTGAACACAAAATTTATTTAATCTTCTACATTGATGTTGTCGCCTTCAAAATAGTCCCCATTGGAGATTATGCACTTGTGCCAGCGCTTCTTCCAATCCTCAAAACACTTCTCAAACTCGATCTTTGAGATAGCCTTTAGTTCTTCCAGCGATGCGCTTTTAATGTCATCTACGGCTGTAAAACGACGGCCCTTTAAGGTTCTCTTTATTTTTAGAATGGAAAAAGTCACACAGAGCCATGTCTGGCGAATATGGAGGCTGGGGCATCGTTACAGTACTGTTTTTGGCCAAAAATTCACGAACAAGCAATGAAGTGTGAGCTGCTGCATTATCGTGGTGCAAAAGCCATGAATTGTTTTTCCACAGATCCTAGCGTTTTTTTTCGGATTGCTTCACTCAAACGGCATTGAACTTATAAGCCTTATTGACCGTTTCACCTGGTGGCAGGAATTCATGATGCACTATGCCATTAATATCGAAGAACACAGTGAGCATAACCTTCACGTTTGACCGCACTTGTCGAGCCTTTTTCGGTCTTGGCGAGCCAGAATGCCTCCACTGGGATGATTAAGCCTTAGTTTCGACGTCATATCCGTAAACCCATGTCTCGTCACCTGTTATAATACGTTTCAGTAATTCTGCATCATCGTTGACTTCATTTAGTGACTCCTGAGCAACTTCTATTCGCTGCTGTTTTTGTTCAAAAATCAACAATTTTGGAACGAATTTTGTTGCCACGCGTTTCATACACAAAACACTGGAAACAATGTCATGACATGATCCAATCGATATGTCAACATCATCAGCAACCTCTCAAATTGTGATTCGGCGATTGTTCGTAAACATTTCTTTCACTTTTTCCACGTTTTAATCGGTTGTTGATGTGCTGGGGCGTCCAGGGCGTTCGTCATCTTCAACGTCTTCACGGCCTTCTTGGAAACGCTTATACCACTCGTAAACTCTTGCTGTACTCATAGCAGACTCACCATAGGCCTTTGATAACATTTCACACACTTTGTTGCACTTTATTCCATTTTTTAAGCACAATTTGATACAAATTCTTTGACCCATTTCTTTTAACAAACGAAAATCGCCGAGCTCGTAAAAACACGTCTAACCTTAGTCTCTGGCACTGACAAAGTCAACAATGAAAACAGCTGAAAGTTTTATCCATACTTCAAGGGCATGTGTACCAACATAATAAAAAAATGTTTGACAATCGGACTCTCCAAGCCTGCGAAATTTAAAAATTCTCGTTACTTTCTGAACACACCTCGTATGTAATAAATAATGTTTGTTTTAAGAGAAGTTCATATCGACAAGAAATAGTAGGCCTACTCGGTTTGCCACGATTTTACTTAGGAAGATACGTAGAGTAATCTTTAAAAGCAAGTTATGCATTAAGATTAGTGTGCAATAGTAATTAAATACCAGTCAATGGTATTATTTGCATTATTTTATTTACAGAAATCATGCTTTTTTACGGATAGTGATTTCATGAAAAAAGTTTTAATTTCATTTGCTTTCATGTACCAACAAAGAAATTTATGATTGCCGTATGTTTCACAGGTCATATATATTTCATAGTTTATAAAGAGTTGCTCCAACACTGTTCAACTTCTTGCTGTACGTTATATATTATTCGTGTATTTCACCCATTAACTGCGAAATGTCGCGTGTTCTTCTTATTTTAATAAAGTACATCATTTTTTTATATTAATTTTTTTCATTTTCCAAGTCAATTTTTATTTTAAGTGATATTTATGATAATAATGTCCTTGTTTGGATAGTATAAAGCTCTGTCATTAGAAAAGGGGCGTCCATGTGTAATGCGATTAAGGTCAGTTTGCTGCGCGCCTTAGTGTCGTAGGTTCGAAACTGGAGGTAGTGTCGTAAGCTTTATTTAACGTCCTTTCTCAAAATTACACAATTTAATTATCTGATTTGTAAAAAAAACAAAGTTTTTATAACATTTAATGTTTTTTTTGCTCTTTTGTATTCTTCTTCTTCTTTATTCGTTTCACCCAACTTAAGGGTACATCAAATCAATCACTTTTCAATGTTCTGTGCCTTCCTCGTAGCCCAGTATTGCTTCATTCGTTGTGATCTTCATTTTCTTTCTTCGTCAGAGATTTGGATCGTTCGCTTGGATTTGACTTTGCCTTGGAACCGTTGCTTCTTGTCCTTGGTTATTGTTTTGGCTGTTCTGTCCATGAGCATAGTGTCAGTGATTTGTAGTTTTGTTATGTCCTTCTCCGTTTCTCTAAACCAAAGCGGTTTGGCTCTTTTATTGCGAAAGTAGTTAAATATTTTTTTGGTTAGTCTATTTTTGTCCATTCTGAGGATGTGCCCATAAAAATCAATTCTCCTTTTTCTTATTATGTCTCATAGTATTTTTGGTAAAGAGTTTCATTCCTGATGTGGAGTAATTGGTTGTTACGAAATTTGGGGCCTAAGATTTTTCTTAATATCTTTCTTTCTTTGATCTCCAGCCTTTTAAGTGGGCCCTGGGTTGTGAGAGATAATGTTTCAGCTGCATATAAAGCTTCTGATTTAATTACCGTATGATAATGCCTTATCTTTGTATTCCAGGAGAGGGACTTCTTGTTGTACCTGTCTTTGGTAAGTTGGAAGGCTAATTCAACTTTATTTCTCCTAGATTCCATAGCTTATATTATTATTAATAATAAATAATTTTAACATAATCGTTAACGTATTAGAAGTAATTAAATTACAAAACTGTCGATTGATTAATCACTGCCTACCTAATTGAAAAAAATATATTACTTTCTACATTAAAAACTAAATTACTTGCTTTACAAAATGTTTGGTTTTAAAGTTCACTGTTTCGTCACACAATAATACAGAATTTCAAGCGATATAATCGCCTTTGAACAGGAGGTTTATAATTGAATTTTGTTAATTACGTCACGCTAATATAATAAGCTTATACAAATTGTACGGTAAACTGTAAAATTACCTGTCAGCCAACAAAATCACGTGATATAGACCTAATGGATAGAAGCGAATGTATATATTTTGTTTGTTTGTTTGTTTTTTTGGTGTTTAACGTCCGACTGTTGTGCACACTTGGGCTAATGCAGACGATGGGATGATTTATAGCGTATGAAAATGCCAAGCCCTGGCCGGGAATCGAACCCGGGTCCTCGGGGTGAAAGCCCAGTACGCTATCAACTGGGCCACCGAGGCGCCTATAAAAGAGACAAAAACTATATCTATACTGGTCACCAATATTATGGCTCGTCCTATTTATAATTTTCTAGCTCCACCTCGTACCCCTCCTCTATTCAACACGTGTACATTAAACCTGACGTGCTCGCTTCTAATTGGCTCTTCAAAATCATACGTTTTCGCTCGCTTCTAATTCGGTTTTATAACTCTTTCTATAAAAGAGTTTCTGTTAACTTATAGTTTTTTATAATAATGATTTTGTCAATATAATCAGTGTTAATATGTATGTATACTTATTAAATTAAAAAAAAATCGAAAAATTAACAGGAGGGACGACCGTTGAAGGGAAAGTTTGAAAGACAGCCAATCAGAAGCGAGCAAAAACGTATGATTTTGAAGAGCCAATCAGAAGCGAGCACGTCAGGTTTAATGTACACGTGTTCAACACAGGCACGTAAATAGAGGAGGGGTACGAGGTGGAGCTAGAATGTTATAAATAGGACGAGCCATAATATTGGTGACCAGTATATAAATAGTTTTTGAAGATGGAGGTTCTCCGAAACGCGTCAACGAAAGTAGAATTGACGAAGCTAGGGAAGATAAATTATTATATTGAATATAGTAAACATTACCTGTTTAACCCTTCATTTTGTAAGGTTAAACACGTAGTTTCATACTCATTTGGAAATAATGTATTCTGAAAATAAATAAAAAGTATATTAAGGATTATTGTCACTATGTTCAGTATAATAATCTGCCTTCCCTAGCTTCGTCAATTCTTCTTTCGTTGACGCGTTTCGAACCTCCATCTTCAAAAACTATTTCTATACTGGTCACCAATATTATGGTTCGTCCTATTTATAACTTTCTTACGTTACGTTTAAAAATTTAAAAATTTTAAAAAATTAACAGGAGGGACGATCGCTGAAGAGAAAGTTTGAAAGAGGCCAATCAGAAGCGAGCGAAAACATATGATTTTGAAGAGGCAATCAGAAGCGAACACGTTAATGTACACGCGTTGAATAGAGGAAGAAGTATGAGGTGGAGCTAGAAAATTATAAATAGGACGGGCCATAATATTGGTGACCAGTATAGATATAGTTTTTGAAGATGGAGGTTCTCCGAAACGCGTCAACGAAAGTAGAATGGACGCAGGCAGATTATTATACTGAACATGTGTGTGTATACATACACATTTTAAGCTATCGAATTATACACGGAAGTACGACAAAATTAACGGATGTCAGAATTATAACTTTTAAAAAGCTAATTAAACAGATTTAACGGTAATTAAATCTATGAAATCAGGTTTTCAAAAGCGTGTAAGATAATATTATTTTTTACAGATTTTAAAATATCCGCCAATTTGAAACGGTTGCACGGAGTTTTCTGAAAAAGCAAACTTCTCCAACCAAACAAAAACGATTTTTGTGCTGAGCTTGAAAAAATCGAAATTAATTAGCGTATTCTTAATCTTTCAATTTGGATTGGAAATGCGAAAAATGGACCCTGATCGCCGCCAGGTTTGTTTTCTTGCTTTCAAACGAATTACAAAATTTTAAGCGGCAATTTAAGGAACACCGATTAGAATCTCATTATTTAAAAGTGTAAGGTAAAGTGATTTTGTGATTTCCATCATTTTATACTATTGAACGTATAGTAATCGTGTTCAAGCAATTGTTGAAATTGATTTTTACAGTGCTCAACTTCAAGGTCACGTATCCGGGTATTAAGTGTTTCGCTCCAAAATTCTTTTTTCTATAAAGACTATAAAAATCTACAATTTTAACAGCTACCTATTAAAACGCAATCCGCGATACGGTTTTGCTAATATTTTCAGTTTTCTTATTTCATACGTTTTTGATTGCAGTTCGTTGTTTTATTTTTTAAATTTACGAACAAATTTAGGTTATATATAGTGGTGTTATTTAATTAAACATTGTCTTGCCTGAAATTCTATACAAAAGGAATTTCAGCATAGTAAATCCTTTTGTTATCGAAACGTTTGAAAGCTTCGTTCGTCAAAGGGTACGGTTTTGTATTGAATTAACAGTGGTTTAATATGACCTTTTTGTTTTGACTGTATTGGCGGTTTTTTTAATGAATTTCAATCGATATATTGATTATTCGAACGCCAATCGCGGCGATACCAAGTCTCGGGAATTTTAGTGTATTTCCTTAGGAAAATGAACTGTTAGGGCAGCCATCGTGGTAAAACCCAGACCCAGTACATAGAAAGTAGTACCGATACTTACTTTTAGAACAATTATATATATATATATGTATATATATATAAACATACATATATATATATATATATATATATATATATATATATATATATATATATACATTTATATATATATACACACGATTTGACGCAAACTTTACAAAAAAATTCTAATTTAATAATCTGCATAAATTACCATTTAAAAATTCTAAATTATTACATTAGAATTGCAAACATGGAATCCTGTCAAATTAATTTCCATATTTTAAATTGAATTTGAACTATTAATTTATGCAAATTTTAACAGTAATTTGATTGTAATAGAAAATTAGATTCACAAAAAAGCAAAAAAAAAAATGGTTATAATATTTAAAAATTTTGGAACAGCTCCTTAAGTCATTTTTCAATTCTTTAAATGTCTTTTCGAAGCTACTATTAGTCGAATTTCAGGTCACGTTTGAAAAATAAATTGACAAAATTAATGTTATAAACTTTGAAATTACACTGAAAATAAATTACCTAAATTATTATTATTAAATTAAATTTATATACAAATAAATAAATATATATATATAAATATATTTTTTTTTTTTGGTGTTTAACGTCCGACTATTGTGCACACTTGGGCTAATGCAAACGATGGGATGATTTATAGTGTATGGAAATGCCAAGCCCTCGTCGGGAATCGAACCCGGGTCTTCGGGGGGTGAAAGCCTAACAACATAACACAAACACACAAACACACACACACACACACACATACATACTCACACATACACACACAACATACACATACAAACACACACACACACACACACACACACACACACACACACACATACACACACACATACATACACAACACACACATACACACACACACACACACACACATAGACATACACACAACGTACAAACAAACACATACACCACACACACACACACACACACACATACACATATATAGACATACATACACACACACACACACACACACACACACACACACACACATAGACATACACACACAACGTACACACAAACACCACACACACACACACACACACACACACACACACACACACACACACACACACACACATATACACATACAACATACATACATACACACACACACACACACACACACACACACACTTCGACATTTTAGTTTGGTTTGATTTAAATTTGACACTAAAATCGATTTCGGTAATAACTTGACAAGTTCGTTAACAAGTAACAAAATTCTTAAACAGTTTCAAAATGGCTGCTATTTCAATTCATTAAAACACTCGTAACTTTTTTGTTTGAAATATTTTTAAAATTTTGATTTCACGAACGTAAACGGCGATAAAAACTGCGTAAGTTAGCTTTTCGAACTCTCCAAAATCCATTTGACGGCGGTCAGGGTTCGTATTTCAATGCAACGTGAAAGTTCGGAATGCTGTGTGCAGATTTTAACGCTGTTGAAGATGTATCAATCTTAGTTACAAAAAGAGGGCGATAGAGGAAAAGGTACTTTTGGAAATTCACAACCTTCTCGGACTTACAAAAAGAGGTGATAGAGGAAAAGGTACTTTTGGAAATTCACAACCTTCTCGGACTTACAAAAAGAGGTGATAGAGGAAAAGGTACTTTTGGAAATTCACAACCTTCTCGGACTTACAAAAAGAGGTGATAGAGGAAAAGGTACATTTGGAAATTCACAACCTTCTCGGACTTACAAAAAGAGGTGATAGAGGAAAAGTTACTTTTGGAAATTCACAACCTTCTCGCCAGCGACACAGTTGCGTGAGCTGGTTATGTTATTTTTATTATAAGTACACTTCGTGTAATGTTAAAGAAACAAGTGCGATTGCCTTTACTTAGACTTTATGGCCAAAACAGACGCGTACTTTTACTTTTAACAAAGTGTGTGGATTTGGCACTGCTCTCAGCTATGCCCCGCCATTAATTCCACTTAGTTCCGCCGTGCGCGCCAATGTTCCGGTTAGTTCTCTCACAATTCATTTCACTTTTCTTATTTTGCGAGAAACGTTCCCAGTTTTAGTTCGTTCGGTAATTTTGTTTCGTCTCGCAATACGATTGGCCGAAAATGATTAAGAATATTAGGTTATGTGTTAAGAAAAGTGTGTGAAAACATGCTTATACTTTGTCGTATTATTAAAAAAAAATCCAACGTGTCGGTCGTTATGAAACACGTTTTAGTGAAATTTCATTCGAAACAAGCTTGAATTTGCACTAAAATTGAAAAAAAATACGTTAAAAAAATATACAGATCAGATGTATAAACAAAGTTTCATGAAAATCGATTAAATGAAACACACACGCGCGCGCGCATGCACGCACGCACGCACACACACACACACACACACACACACACACACACACACACACACACACACACACAAAGAGATGGGAAAACATCCAAACCCGTTTCTTTCAACTCGACATATTTTTTTGTGAGAAAAATAATTTTCTAGTGATAATTAATTAAATTTTTATTACCTACATGTATACACGTATCTCAATTAGGTATACATGTATAAGCGGGCTCAATTATTCATTGTTTTTTATTCTTTAAAAATGAATTTGTTTTATAGACATTGATAACTGTGTCTTAAAGTTAGAAATTCGAAAATATAAGATCTAAGTAAAATGAGATTAATTTTTTAAATTTTTGTTGTTATTATAAAGCACATTAAGGTTATTATCGCCTCCCTAAATGTAAGTGTGAGTGTAAAGCGTTTAAGTCGTAAGTTTAGTGTTGTAAGTGTAAGTGTGTGTTAGACTCGGGTACCGCGAGGGACGTCTAAATCCTCTCAATAGGTGCAGCTAGTCTGCACCCCCCGCGGGGGACCTATTTTTCGATAAATCACACATGGTTCTAACGTGCTAGATCTTCTGAACCGGTATTGTTTGGGTATTTATCAGTGAATTTCAATTGGAAATTGAGTTATTGCAGCGACATTCATGATAAGACCCAAAAATGGGACATTGTAAATGAGCATCGATCCTGGTCTCTATATCATTTAATTTTTTTTTTATATTTAACATCCGACTATTGTGCACACTTGGGCTAATGCAGACGGTTGGATGATTTATAGCGAATGAAATTGCCAAGCCCTGGCCGGGAATCGAACCCGGGTCCTCGGGATGAAAGTTAAACTTATTTAAACTTCATACAAACATATGTTTTTGGTGTCAGATTGGACGATTGTTACCTAACTGAATCAATTTCACAATTCAAAAATAGCGGCGATTCCAATATTTACAAATACATTACTTTTTTCTCATACTCTTTTAAAATATGATTTAATCATCGTGATCAGCATAACAACGTTGCATTTCTATTGAATATTTTAATGCTAATCGTTTATTCTTTTTATATTCTTCTTATTTTCTGCTAGGATTATTATCACTGTGTTCAGTATAATGATCTGCCTTCCCTAGCTTCGTCAATTCTATTTTCGTTGACGCGTTTCGTAGTACCTCCATCTTCAAAAACTATAGCTATACTGGTCACCAATATTATGGCCCGTCCTATTTATAATTGTCTATCTCCACCTCCTACCCCTCCTATATTCAACACGTGTAGATTAAATCTGACGTGCTCGCTTCTGATTGGCTCTTCAAAATCATACGTTTTCGCTCGCTTCTGTTGGCTCCTTTCAAACTTTCTCTTCAACGGTCGTCCCTCCTGTTAATTTTTGAAACTTTTTAGATTTTTAAACGAAATATCTGCTTGCGACAATATCTGTTCATTTATTATGTTTTCTCCCTTTAATTTAGATTTGAAAATTTCCAAGTTCTCTAAAATATTCATACGTCTTCCTTTTTCTGCCATATGTAGTACCTTCATGGAGTTTTCTATTTCTCGAGCTATATGTCCCTCTTATATTTAATGTGACGCATAATTTGAATCGTAATAAAAGAGCGACACATACCTCGAGAAATAGAAAACTCAATAAAGGTACTACATATGGCAGAAAAAGGAAAACGTATGAACATTTTAGAGAACTTGGAAATTTTTAAATCTAAATTAAAAGGAGAAAACGTAATAAATGAACAGATATCGTCGCAAGCAGATATTACGTTTAAAATCTACAAATTTTCAAAAATGAACAGGAGGGACGACCGTTGAAGAGAAAGTTTGAAAGGAGCCAATCAGAAGCGAGCGAAAACGTATGATTTTGAAGAGCCAATCAGAAGCGAGCACGTCAAGTTTAATGTACACGTGTTGAATAGAGGAGGGGTACGAGGTGGAGGTAGAAAATTATAAATAGGACGGGACATAATATTGGTGACCAGTTTAGATATAGTTTTTGAAGATGGAGGTTCTCCGAAACGCGTCAACGAAAGTAGAATGGACGAGGCTAGGGAAGGCAGATCATTATACTGAACACAGTGCTAATTGTGTAGTTAAATCAGATTCCCAAGCCGTTGTAAAGTAAACAAAAAACGTCACGAATTCGCTTTCGTTACGTCACAGAGCCGGCTGTGAGTCGTGGTTATTTAAAATATAATTTTTCTGCCAGAAACATTAATCGAAAATACTGTGCTAGTACTTCAGTCAAGCCGTATAGAAGGCGCCACGCAACGCAAGTAATGACGTTAGAGGTAAAAAAAATGTGGACACTGGAGCAGAGACTAAATGTCGTTAACTTTGTTGTATTAGATCAAAGATACAACCCCCGCATACAGCGACAACCCTTGAGAGCGATTCATTAATTTTTCTTTCATACACGAGAGCAGTGGTGAAAGGGAAGAGCAAAAGTTTTAATGCATTTTAAAAATGTCTTTTTGAAATTTTAAACGCGCTGTACTTACACTGAAAATTATTACTTTTCATTATCAGTTGGGTCTGGACCTTTATTTATTTAAAAAACGGCAAATCTATAAATATAATATTTAACCAAAAAAAGGTGGAAAATTTATTATTATTTTTTTTTTGTTATTTGAAGGCGAAAAGCACATTGAGGCTATTATCGCCTCCCTAAATATAAGTGTGAGTGTAAAGTGTTAAAGTCGTAAGTGTAATTGTGTGTTAAGACTCGGGTACCGCGATGGACGTCTAAATCCTCTCAATATGTGCAGCTAGTCTGCACCCACTGCGGGGCAAATATTTATTAAAAACGCAATATATTTAACATTTTTTAATGCACAAATAACACAATTTAATAAGCCAAGTTTTGTACTAAAAATCATTTGTTGTCATTGCATAGAAATGTTTCTTTAAACGATCGGAAGTAAATATTTTTCGATTATCTCGAAACAAAGCTTTGTATATCGAATAGCTTCTTTCCACATCACCCGAATAACTGGAGCATATTTAAATTTTTGGGTTTTAATACTTCAAAATCTTCATTTTTTTTCTTTTATCCATTAAGCACCCCTAGTAGCTTGTTTATAATCCGTTGTAAAGCGTGGATTTTTGTTTAATACGGCTTCAAAATTTTGTTTTTCTTGTCCGATTTTACCGGAAGATATTTTGAGCTCCAAGCAGAATGTAGCTCCAAAGTACAGAGTTCAGTTGTAGGTGATAGCGTACTGGGCTTTCACCCCGAGGATCCAGGTTCGATTCCCGGCCATGCTTAACATTTTCATACGCTATAAAATCATCCCATCGTCTGCATTAGCCCAAGTGTGCACAATAGTCGGACGTTAAAAAAAAAAAAAAAAAAAAAAAAATATATATATATATATATATATATATATATATATATATATATATATATATATATATATATATATATATATATATAATATTGTTGCATTGGAAAATTCTATTTCCAATTCTATTCTCATCTTCTTCGTATATTATTATTATTTTTTTAACAGAATTAGAAAATATTATCTTATATTAAGGTGTCATCGAAAATTGGGAAATATTTATTAAAAAAAACAAATATATGTATTTAAATATGAACCCGGGCTGTAATTATTAGATTGAAAACAATCATTTTTGTCTTATTTCGTGATGATAATGAATTTCAAAAAGTAATTTTTATTTTTTCATTGATGTTATTGTGATTGTATTTTTAATTATTTTTTTCAAAAATCCAATTTCACTATCGTAATTAGTTATTTTTAATATTTTTACAACGTTAAACATAGCAGAAATAGAATTTTAATTTTTCGAATTACGTTGGTTATACGAGAATGAAAATAATTTTTCTATTTTCAATTAAATTTAAAAATTTTAAATGCTAATTTTTACATTAAGACAGTAAAAAAAGTAATTATAAAATGAAAAATACCGTAACTGTAGCGGAAGTTTTACCGAAATCGGTTGCGGCCAATTAAAAATATTACATCTTCAATATTTCTGCATGTAATATATATATTATAAAACGACCCCCAAAGAAATATCTAGATAGCAAGATAGGAGCTCAATTTTCAAGGTCATGCAGCTAACCTTGATGGCAGTTTCAATAGCTCATTTACCAATGGAAAATGGCTAAAAGTTTTCTTGCAATATTTAACAATTTTAAAATTTTGATTTAGTGTATAATCAATTTGAAATGTCTATAAATTACGTGAAAAAAGTAATTATAAAATGAAAAATTTTGGAACTCTAGCAGATGTGGTTGTGTTTACGGACTTGTGGGTTGTGGCCAATCAAAAATATTGCATCTTTAATATTACTGCATATATATATATATATATATATATATATATATATATATATATATATATATATATATATATATTATAAAACGACCCTCAAACATAAATCTAGATAGCAAGGATTTTCAAGGTCAATCGGAGCTCAATTTTGAAGGTCATGCAGCTAACCTTGATGGCATTTTCAATAGCTCATTTACCAATGGAAAATCACTAAAAGTTTTCTTGTAATATTTCAAAATTTTAAAATTTTGAGTTAGAGTATAATCAATTTGAAATTTCTATGAATTAACATTTTTAAATTTTACTGAATAGCTTTTTATTATTTTTTTCAAAAATCCAATTTCAAGATCGTAATTAGTTATATTTAATTTTTTTACAACGTTAAACATAGCAGAAATAGAATTTTAATTTTTCGAATTACGTTGGTTGCACGAGAATGAAAATAATTTTTCTATTTTCAATTAAATTTTAAATGCTAATTTTTGCATTAAGACAGTTAAAAAAGTAATTATAAAACGAAAAATTTCGTAACTGTAGCAAATGTGGCTCGGTTTACGGACTTTTCCAAGTTTTACCGAAATCGGTTGCGGCCAATCAAAAATATTGCATCTTTAATATTTCAGCATATAATATAGGGACTATATATATATATATATATATATATATATATATATATATATATATATATATTGGTGTTTAACGACCGACTATTGTGTACACTTGGGCATTTTTTAGCGTATGAAAATGCCAAGCCCTGGCCAGGAATCGAACCGGGTCCTCAGGATGAAAGCCCAGTACGCTATGAACTAAGCCACCGAAGCGGCCTATATATGTATGTATATATATATATATATATATATATATATATATATATATACATATATATATTATAAAACGACCCTCAAACAAATATATAGATAGCAAGATCGGAGCTCAATTTTCAAGGTCATGCAGCTAACCTTGATGGCAGTTTCAATAGCTCATTTACCAATGGAAAATCGCTAAAAGTTTTCTTGTAATATTTCACAATTTTAAAATTTTGATTTAGCGTATAATCAATTATGCAATGTCTATAAATTAATATCTAAAATTTTTAAATTTTACTGAATAGCTTGAATTAATTTTGTTTATTAATTTTATTATTAATTTTTTTTGCCGCCTCGGTGGCCTAGTTGATAGCGTACTAGGCTTTCACCCCGAGGACCCGGGTTCGATTCCCGGCGAGGGCTTGGCATTTTCACACGCTATAAATCATCCCATCGTCTGCATTAGCTCGTGTGCACAATAGTCGGACGTTAAACACAAAAAAAATATTTTTTTTATTAAATTTTTAAGTTTACGATGCTTTTTAAATATTTCTGCCATTTCGAAACGATTGGATGAACTTTCTAGCGAGACAATTGGTCACCAAAATAAATTTTTCTAAAGTTTAAATTAAATTATTAAAACTATAAAATCGATGTTTCAAGGTCTCGAGTGTGGACAGTACCGTGATGGCTGTTCCAACAGTTCATTTTACAGAGTTCGCTAACGACGACTAAATATTACAGAGAGAAAGATTTTCAGCCCTACGTGATAAGTAATTCATTGTCGCAAACGCAGTTCGTTCCACATTATAAAACTTGGTAATGGATTCTTTTGTTCTCGCATCAAGTTGAAATTATTTAAAGTTTGTTTGAAATCAAATTTAATTGAACTTTCAAAAGCATTTCCATTATCAAAGTAAACACTGTTAAAAACGAAGCACCAGAAAATTAATCAATTAGCGGTACTGTTTGTAGTGTAAATTTTAATTCTGAATAAATTTCAATATTTCTGCATCTTCGTCAAGTTAATTGGTTAAATTCGTTTGTGCTGGGTTTTAGCGACGTGAAACGCTAATGTTTTATTCATTTTGTGTTTAATTTTGTGTTTATTTACTCAATATACATCATTTCGTTTGAAATATGTACCTCAAATGTGGAAGGTGGCTGAAGTTGTGATGATCCCCAAGCCTGGAAAACCACCTAACGAAACAACATCTTATCGACCAATATCACTTTTGCCAAGTATGTCAAAATTGTTCGAGAAACTTTTGTTAAAAAGACTAAAACCCATTATCGAAGATTCTAAACTCATCCCAGATCATCAATTTGGGTTTCGAAATAAACACTCTACAATTGATCAGGTCCATAGAATTACTAATGTAATTGAACAATCGTTAGAAGAAAAGAAGGTCTGCTCAGCAATATTCTTAGACGTTTCACAGGCATTTGACAAAGTTTGGCATGAAGGTCTGAATTACAAACTTAAATTATTCCTTCCTGTTCAATATTCAATGATACTGGAATCTTATATATCAGAAAGATATTTCAGGGTTAAGCAAGAAGACGCCTATTCTAACTTGAAGGAAATTAAAGCAGGAGTGCCTCAAGGCAGTGTTTTGGGGCCAACCCTTTATCTTTTGTACACCCGTGATTTACCAACTTTTGAACAAAGTATAGTTGCTACCTTTGCTGATGACACAGCAGTTTTATCTGTTGGTGACAATAACATTGAATCGATCAGACAACTTCAAACAGCTATAAACCAAATACAAACCTGGACTAAAACGTGGCGAATTAAGCTTAATGAAAGCAAATCTGTGCATATCGATTTCACTAATAAGCATATCGAGCACAAACCCGTTTATATTAATCACCAAGTGGTTCCATATGCGAACACAGCTAGATACCTTGGCATGACGTTGGACGCTAAACTCAGGTGGAAACCCCATGTTAAGAAAAAGCAAGAGGAGTTAAAATTAAAATACAGAAAGTTGCATTGGTTGTTGGGTCGTTGTTCCTCCTTATCAGTGTATAACAAAGTATTGATATATAAGCAAGTCCTTAAGCCCTTGTGGTCCTATGGTATCCAACTGTGGGGTTGTACTGCCCAGAGTAATAGAGATATCATTCAGCGATTTCAAAATAAGGTACTTCGGGGTATAGTTAATGCCCCTTGGTACATCAGGAATGAGAACATACATAAAGATCTTGAGGTTCCAACTATTGATAGTGAAGTCAGTAAATTTGCACGAGGTCATAGACGAAGATTGCAACAGCACATCAATGTCGAAGCACTCCAACTACTTAACAGCGATGTCTCAATGAGAAGATTGAAAAGAGTTAAACCATTTGAACTGTGTAGCTCTTAGGTCACATTAGTTAAGTGACTATTAATTATATACTAAGGGATTGTCAGTGGATTGACCTTAGTGGAATGTTGTATCGTAGTAGTTTAGGTTAAGGACAAATAGCTTATTAGTGTATTACTAGATTGCTATAATAAAAAAAAAAAAAAAAAAAAAAAAATTTACTCAATGGTATTCGTTTGATATCAATTCTAGATTTAAAATAAATGCTACAAACACCAATTTTTTTATACAATTCCTCTTTTAAAAAATGTACCTTTAGAGCGGTACATCATGGTAAGATCCGGGACCTTAAAACGATAGTGACCGTTAGGCAACTTTTTTTTGTGAAAAGTGGTTAAGTTTTTTATGCACTTTACAAATAGCAAACAAATCAGTTACAGTAATAGGATGCACAATTTCGTTACACGGGCAACCCCGCAGAGGGGTGCAGACTAGCGTAAATCAGAGGTAGCCATCTTGAAACGGAAGTGAATGGAAAAAATCTTACACATACGTAGTTCGAGCTTTATACAACGTACTTGCGTGTAATAAATTTTAAAAATTCGGTCAATGCGTTTGGTTAATTTCAATTTTGTATGCACTCGTCACTGTTAAATCAGAGGCTGCCATCTTTAAACGGAAGCAAATAGGAAAATGTTACACATACATCGTTTGAGCTTTATACAAGATATATCGTACCGGATTACCGGATTTCAAAAACAAACCGTCATTGCGTTTGTCTAAAACTACGTACAAGGTACATCGGAACCAAATTTCAAAACAATTGGTCAATGCGTTTTGTCAAAACGGCGTCACAAGCAAACACTCAAACCAAATGAAAAACGGTTGAGTTGAAAAAGAGAGAGGCGCAGACTAGCTGTACCTATTGAGAGGATTTAGACGTCCCTCGTGTTACCCGAGTCTAACACACTTACACATGCAACACTACACTTACGACTTTAACACTTTACACTCACATTTACATTTAGGGAGGCGATAATAGCCTCAATGTGCTTTTAGCATTAAAATAACAAAAAAAGTTACACAGGCAAACATACCCAACAATTTTAAAGAGGTAATAATTTCAAATATTAAAAAGATAACTTATCTACCATTACATGGTTTTGAAAATATCATCTTACAATCGTAATCAGCGTCTAAATCTTCATAAATTAGCAATTAAAACGTAAATTAAAAATAAGAAAATAAATCTGGTGTTGGTTTTTTCGTATTTTTTTTATGACTTATAAGATTTATAAGAATTGTAACGCCGATTTCAATATTGAAATATTATTTTCAAATTACAGTACGATTAAGAATAAATACACGGGTGGAATTCCGGGAGTTACCGACAGAAGTTTTTGTTAATGATATCTTCGCTGAATATATAATCTGTTTTAAGATATGTTTAAAATTATCTTGTTTTGTTCAAACACATAAATACCTAGCTTAGATATTATTTACTGTTGTTATAGAAAAGATCAGCTGTTTTATATTAATTCTTAACGATCAGCTGATTTAGTTAAACAGTTGATCGGATATAATAAGTTTCAGATGTTAAAAACTAGCAATATTAACAACAATTATATTAATTTCGAACGTATTATGAACGTGTTCTTCAAATGAGGAAAAATACCGAAAACAAAACGACGCGACATTTTCATATAATACGCGTTATCGAAAAGGAGGAAGAAAAAGAAAGAGGCAGTAATAGAGAAACGAAATTTGTTCGTTCCATATTTCCGTTACATTCTTCCGTTCGGCAGGCGTTTTTCTATTCACTCCTGTCGCCAAAACTAACATTAAAAGTTTCGCTTCAAAAAAATATTGTAATTTTTTTTCGAAATTCGATTCAGTGACGTCATCAGATTGCTTTGTGCGCGAATATATGATTCATATTTAGTTGTCGTAATCCTCGTTAAATTAGCATTAATTAAAATGGTATTAAACAATTTAAATGAAGTTCAAGGACATTCAGTCTAATGTTAAACAATTTACTGCGATCAAGTTCCATATGGTATTTTTTATTCAATAATTTATTTTGTTAAATTTTTCGTTCCACTGCTTTAACGAAACAGCTACGTTCCGAGATTATTAAAAGTTTTAATAATCTCTTAGATAGAGTTTTGCTGCGAAGAGCTGAGTTTTGTACAAAGAAAGTAACTATTAGAGGCTGTGAAAGCTGTGCAGAGGCTGTGAAAGGAAATCACATATACGTTCAAGAAGAATAAGAATAGTATAAAGTTAGGCTCCGTCTCACACTGCTTCCACTTCTCTCTGCTTTATAAATATCGCAAATATACTGAGAATATTCCGAATATACCTCGGAAGAACATAACGCATGGGGAACTTGGTTATTACATTTTCACTTTAGTAAGTATAAAAAAGAATGACTGCGATTGTAGGTAAAATCGATATTTAATAGATTATTTTCGATTTAAGTTTACTTAATTACTTTTACCTTTATCCGCCTATATTTTATGAATTTCGATAGAGACTAAACAATTGAATATAAACGTACTAGAAGTATTGTAAAATGCGTGCTTGATTTGAGAAGCTAAAGTCATAGTAGTTTGACTATCTGCCGCTAAGAGCGCTGCCAACTGCAAGTACAGCGGTCGGAGACGTTTGAGAAAATAAACAGTACAGTTGTCTATTTAACTGTTGAATACTCTGCCGCAAGCTCACAAAACTCTCACTGTACTAAGTTTATATTCAATAAATAAACGATTATGTCTGAACGATTTCGATAAAGTTTGACGTTGCGTAGTTTCACCGTTATCGAGATGTGATTTTTTCATTAAAAATTTGTCCGTTATGAAACACACGTGCAGCAATTCATTCAGATAAGAAAAATTTGCGGTAGAGGCTTTCCAAAACGTGTCAACATATACAAACTTAAAAAGGATCGATCCGCCTCGGTGGCCTAGTGGATAGCGTACTAGGCTTTCACCCCGAGGACCCGGGTTCGATTCCCGGCCAGGGCTTGGCATTTTCATACGCTATAAATCATCCCATCGTCTGCATTAGCCCAAGTGTGCACAATAGTCGGACGTTAAAAAAAAAAAATAATAAAAAAAAAATAAAAAGGACCGTAAAATGTGCCTATTATCAAAATCGTCAATACGATATTGCTCTCGATTTTTTAAAAATTAAACCATAAATGATTTTCGTTTTGAACTTTTGTTCTTACTAAGTCCAGCTGTAGATATTTACGTGACCAGAAAATCCGATGAACTGAGTTTGAAAAACTTTTTTTGTTGGTAAATAATTCTTCGTGAGAAAGATTGTGTTACATAATTTTAACTTATTTATAGTGCTTTCAAAAGAAAAAAAAAGAATGTCTATATTTTGGGTAATTTAATAAGTAATACTTTAAAAAAAATACAATTGCTTAAATACATATTGTAGCCGCCTCGGTGGCCTAGTTGATAGCGTACTGGGCTTTCACCCCGAGGACCCTGGTTCGATTCCCGGCCAGGGCTTGGCATTTTCGTACGCTATAAATCGTATGCATTAGCCTAAGTGTGCACAATAGTCGGACGTTAAAAAAAATACAAATTGTAATGTAATGATTTTGTAAAAGTTAAAAGTCGATTTCGTATCACTTTTGTTCCAAATCCGACCAACTAGAGAGCTAAATTTCAAAACCGGTGTGACACCAAGAGCTCATTTTTCAATACGAATTACCTATTTGCAAAAATAACAATTTCATGAATGCAATGTTTGGATACTTCCTAAGTTAACCTTGGTGTAAGGTGAAGAGATGAGGTCAGGGGGTTGAAGAGGATATGTTCAAAGGCTTACAGAATGGAGATATTGTTTATTTATAACTAATAAACATTTCCCTTACTAACCCCTAGCAATTTCCTTTTTGTTGTTAAGTATTCTATTAAAACAGGATAGTTCGTTATAGTACATATATAAAGGGGAATTCACTATAACTGTGACAGTAAGGACTGATTTTAATCAAACTTTTTGAACATAATACTTGATAACTGAGAACAAATATTGTAAGGGATAAATAACCAATATGAAAAAGGATATGTAACATGTACAAATTTATAGATACTAGGAGTTTAAAGGACAGTGTACCTTTGCGGTATTCTTAATTAATATACAGTAAGCTCCACACACAGAGCTAGTAACGTTTCCCGCCTATTTATCTGGTAACTGTAATGCTTACGAAAATTGTCACAGGGCCAATTTTAATGGAGAGTTTATGCTCTTTCTCCACGAAACTGTCAAAATTATGATAGGTATCGCAGTTCATCCATTATTCCCCTTAACCTGCAACTACAGTCTCAATATTGAATCAGAGCCTGCCATCTTGAAACGAAAGTGAATAGTAAACAATGTCTTACATACCTGAAGATATTCAAGATATCTTTAACCAGATTTCAAAACTGGTCAATGCGTTTAGCTGAAACTCCGTACATTCGTTATTGTAAATCAGAGGCCGCCATCTTGAAGCGGAAGTAAATAGTAAACAATGTCTTACATACGTGAATATATTCAAGATATCTTCGACCAGATTTCAAAACTGGTCAATGCGTTTAGCTGAAACTCCGTACATTCGTTATTGTAAATCAGAGGCCGCCATCTTGAAACGGAAGTAAATAGTAAAACATGTCTTACATACCTGAAGATATTCAAGATATCTTCGACCAGATTTCAAAACTGGTCAATGCGTTTAGCTGAAACTCCGTACATTCGTTATTGTAAATCAGAGGCCGCCATCTTGAAACGGAAGTAAATAGTAAACAATGTCTTACATACGTGAAGATATTCAAGATATCTCCGACCAGATTTCAAAACAATCGGTCAATGCGTTTAGCTGAAACTCCGTACATTCGTTATTGTAAATCAGAGGCCGCCATCTTGAAACGGAAGTAAATAGTAAACAATGTCTTACATACCTGAAGATATTCAAGATATCTTCGACGAGATTTCAAAACAATCGGTCAATGCGTTTAGCTGAAACTCCGTACATTCGTTATTGTAAATCAGAGGCCGCCATCTTGAAACGGAAGTAAATAGTAAACAATGTCTTACATACGTGAAGATATTCAAGATATCTTCGACCAGATTTCAAAACAATCGGTCAATGCGTTTAGCTGAAACTCCGTACATTCGTTATTGTAAATCAGAGGCCGCCATCTTGAAGCGGAAGTAAATAGTAAACAATGTCTTACATACGTGAAGATATTCAAGATATCTTCGACCAGATTTCAAAACAATCGGTCAATGCGTTTAGCTGAAACTCCGTACATTCGTTATTGTAAATCAGAGGCCGCCATCTTGAAGCGGAAGTAAATAGTAAACAATGTCTTACATACGTGAAGATATTCAAGATATCTTCGACCAGATTTCAAAACAATCGGTCAATGCGTTTAGCTGAAACTCCGTACATTCGTTATTGTAAATCAGAGGCCGCCATCTTGAAGCGGAAGTAAATAGTAAACAATGTCTTACATACGTGAAGATATTCAAGATATCTTCGACGAGATTTCAAAACAATCGGTCAATGCGTTTAGCTGAAACTCCGTACATTCGTTATTGTAAATCAGAGGCCGCCATCTTGAAGCGGAAGTAAATAGTAAACAATGTCTTACATACCTGAAGATATTCAAGATATCTTCGACCAGATTTCAAAACAATCGGTCAATGCGTTTAGCTGAAACTCCGTACATTCGTTATTGTAAATCAGAGGCCGCCATCTTGAAGTGGAAGTAAATAGTAAACAATGTCTTACATACCTGAAGATATTCAAGATATCTTCGACCAGATTTCAAAACTGGTCAATGCGTTTAGCTGAAACTCCGTACATTCGTTATTGTAAATCAGAGGCCGCCATCTTGAAACGGAAGTAAATAGTAAACAATGTCTTACATACCTGAAGATATTCAAGATATCTTCGACCAGATTTCAAAACAATCGTTCAATGCGTTTAGCTGAAACTCCGTACATTCGTTATTGTAAATCAGAGGCCGCCATCTTGAAACGGAAGTAAATAGTAAACAATGTCTTACATACCTAAAGATATTCAAGATATCTTCGTCCAGATTTCAAAACAATCGGTTTAGCTGAAACTCCGTACATTCGTTATTGCAAATCTAAGACCGCCATCTTGAAGCGAAAGTGAATTTGAAAAAACATACATATACGTCGTTCAGACTTTATTCAAGGTGAGTACCGAATTTTAAAACATTCGGGCAATGCTTTTGATTAAAATTGCGTACACTTGTTATGGAAAAATCAGAGGCCGCCATCTTGAAAGGAAAGAAATAGGGAAAAATGTAATGCATATGTTACTTGGGCTTTATACAAGGTAAATTCGTACCGAATTTCAAAATATTTTGATTAAAATTGCGTACACTATATTTTACGTCTTTGTTAAATCAGACGCTGCCATCTTAAAACGGAAGTAAATAGAAAAAAATGTTATACATACGTTGTTTGGGTTGTATACAAGTTATTTTCGTACCAAATTTCAAAAAAATCGGTTAATGCGTTTATGTAAAACTTCGTACACTCGTTATCGTAAATGAGAGGCCGCCATCTTGAAACGAAAGTGAATGGAAAAAATCTTACACATACGTAGTTCGAGCTTTATAAAACGTACCTCCGTGTAATAAATTTCAAAAAAATCGGTCAGTGCGTTTGGTTAATTTCAATTTTGTATGCACTCGTCATTGTTAAATCAGAGGCCGCCATCTTGAAACGGAAGCAAATAGGAAAATGTTGTACATACGTCGTTCGAGCTTTATACAACGTACCTCCGTGTAATAAATTTCAAAAAAATCGGTCAGTGCGTTTGGTTAATTTCAATTTTACATACACTCGTCATTGTTAAATCAGAGGCCGCCATCTTGAAACGGAAGCAAATAGGAAAATGTTGTACATACGTCGTTCGAGCTTTATACAACGTACCTCCGTGTAATAAATTTCAAAAATCGGTCAATGATTTGGTTAATTTCAATTTTGTATGCACTCGTCAATGTTAAATCAGAGGCCGCCATCTTGAAACGGAAGCAAATAGGAAAATGTTATACATACGTCGTTCAAGCTTTATACAACGTACCTCCGTGTAATAAATTTCAAAAATCGGTCAATGCGTTTGGTTAATTTCAATTTTGTACAGTCGTCATTGTTAAATCAGAGGCTGCCATCTTGAAACGGAAGCAAATAGGAAAATATTATACATACGTCGTTCGAGCTTTATACAACGTACCTCCGTGTAATAAATTTCAAAAATCGGTCAATGCGTTTGGTTAATTTCAATTTTGTACACTCGTCATTGTTAAATGAGAGGCTGCCATATTGAAACGGAAGCAAATAGGAAAATGTTACACATATATCATTTGAGCTTTATGCAAGATGTCTCGTACCGGATTACCGGATTTCAAAAACAAACGGTCATTGCGTTTGTCTAAAACTACGTACAAGGTACATAAGTGCCAAATTTCAAAACAATAGGTCAATGCGTTTGGTCAAAACGGCGTCACAAGCAAACACTCAAACCAAATGAAAAACTGTTGAGTTAAAAAAGAGAGAGGTGCAGACTAGCTGTATCTATTGAGAGGATTTAGACGTCCCTCACGGTACCCGAGTCTAACAAACGCTTACACTTGCAACACTACACTTACGACGTTAACACTTTACACTCACTTACATTTAGGGAGGCGATTAGCCTCAATGTTTTCGACTTAAAATAATAATACAAACAAGAGATCACGCTTTGCTTGGCCAATTGTTTTTGAATTCATAACTGTCGTTGTATCGCGCAGATAAATAGAATGTATTTACTAACAGGGAACGAACACTGTAGTAGTAAGGCAACACAGAATGCTATTGGAGAGGGGTGACATGGCCGATTTCAACGGGTATAAATCATAACGTGAAGGGTCGCTGAGATAAATGGTAAAACTCTTGACTCCCTTTTAATCCAATTTCAGTCAGAGGGTGCGAAAATGGTGAATAGTAACATCACGTCCGAAATTACAAAAAAAGTATGAATTGTTTTCATCATTAGAATGATTGATAGTCCCGTGATTGATTGACAGCGAATAAAAAATTGGAATGAATAGTTACCCGGGCCATATAATCAGATAATTATTTATAACTATTTTCTATAATATAAATGTAATAATGACTATTAATATATAATATGTAACATATAATATATTATTATATTATTGTATATATATTATATATTATTATTATATTATATATATATATATTATTATTATTTGCGTATAGACCCTGTTGGATCACGCAAAGGACTCCGAATCATGTCTTGTTCCTTCTAATCCTCCACACCTCCCTCAACCTGTCCCCATAGATCCTCTTCCGCTCCTCCGTCCATTTTACCCTTGCTCTCTTTGGGATTTCATTCTCTGGAACCTTCCAACCGAGCATCTTTCTCCTGTATGCGTGCCTGTCTTCAACATCTGTTGAGTCTATTTCTGCGTCATGTAGGTCTATTCTGACTTGTGCGATCCACGACGTTGTTGATTTGACACCTTGTATATACTTAAGGAATCTGTTGGCAAGTCTCGTTGTTGGGAGTCTACTGATGTGTCCATAGAACCGAAGCCTCCTTCTTCTGATATCTGCTGCCAGGTTCGATATCTTCTCATGGTCTTCCGGGAGTGCAACCTGTATACATCTTCTGTTAATCTCGGGCCAAGGATCTTCCTCAAGATTTTGCGTTCTTCCTTCAAAATACCCTCCATAGTAGCTTTTGTGTGGAGTGCTAGCGTCTCGCTTGAATATAATACCTCCGGTTTTATGACTGTGTTGTAGTGTTTGATTTTTGTGTGCGTCGACATATCACGACATACCTTATTGTAGATATCACGCGATATTATATTATTATTATTACATTAACATATAATGACTACAAAGTGACTATCAGACACAATAAGAAAAAGGAGAATTGACTTTTATGTTCACATCCTACGAATGGACAAAAATAGACTAACCAAAAAAATATTTGACTACTTTCGCAATAGAAGAGCCAAACCACTTTGGTTTAGAGAAGAGGAGAAAGACATAACAGAACTACAAATCACTGACACTATGCTCATGGACAGAACAGCCAAAACAATAACCAAGGACGGTTCCAAGGCAAAGTAAAATCCAAGCGAACGATCCAAATCTCTGACGAAGAAAGAAAAGCAAGATCATAACGAATGAAGCAATACTGGGCTACGAGGAAGTCACAGAACATTAAAAAGTGATTGATTTGGTGTACCCCAAAGTTGGGTGAAACAAATAAAGATAATATAATAAATAAATTCTAATATATAATTCTGACACGGTGGAGGTGTCAGACGAGGTCAGGAGGCGGAGATCGGATAGGATGAAGGAGTATTGGAGGAAGAAGTTGGAATTCTTACAGTACACTAACAAGGATTAGTGGAAGAGACCGAAATATTTACTCAAAGCGGTCCCATTTGTCCTAAAAATAAAAAAATCTAATATCAAATTTGTTTGTCGTTCAATTTGTATCTCGTCTGATGTCAGTACTATAACTGGCAATAAATTGCAGATGAGTCACGTACACTGAATTAAGAACAAATAAAAGCATTTCTTAACGTTTGTTCGAGTTTTTAATGAGGAAAGTTATTACTTTAAAATTTAATAAATTACATTCTTTGATTGTTAGACGGGAAATGAGACTCGGTCTGCGTTCGACTCGTTTAAATTAAAAACGATCAAAGCAAAACCGCCATCATGTCCTTATTAAGGACTACGCGAAAAAGAATTAACTGAAACTAATTTAAATAAGTTTTTGATGAATTTGCATTTGAATGACCTTTTAGAGTGGCCATTATTGCGTTTAGAAAGTGGCACAAAAATCGTTGTTGACAAGTTCGTTAGCCAGGAAAATCTGTTAAAAACTTTCAAAATGGCGGATGCTTATTACGAAATCAAACTTTTTACTTTATGGTATTTTCAGTATACAATCAGAAACAAAATTAACGTTTAACATTTTCCGTTACAAATAAATCAATATAACGACGATTAGGGTTTTTTAGCCCTTAATGGAGCACTTTTAGTCAATTTTGGTTCTTTTGGGCTTTCAACTTTGGTTCTTTTAGGTTTATGAGATTCTCCCAATACTTTTTCAGTCTTATAGATCTCTGTAGTCTAACTTGCTCCGAGTAAAATGCAACTCTTTTTGTTCCTTCTTTAAATTTTAATCTAGTATTTTTATCCCTAAGAATTGGTTTTCCCTTCCTTCTTTCAGACGTTCCTTTGTTATCCCTAATTCTTTTAGGTCCTGTTCCACTTCCGTAAGCCACTCATTCTTTACTTTCATCTTGAGTTGGTAATTTAGGAGTTTCTTCGTCAGTCTTTCTTATTAGGTGTGCCTTATTAGGTAGCTTTATTAGGTGTGCATAAAAAGCCAGTCTCCTCTTTCTAATATTATCTAACAGATGTTCATTATCCTGATAGATTGCTGAACTTGGCAGCAGTCTGTATGTTCCTTCTACCATGTGTTTTTTGTTGATAATGGTTCTCAATATTTTCCTTTCCACTTTTTGAAGCTCCTCTGTTCTGTTTCGGATTCTTACATTAAATAAAGTTTCCGCGGCATAAGTCACTTCCGGTCTTGTGACAGTATTATAATGTCTAATTTTCGACTTTATGGAAAGCGACTTTTTCTTATACGTTCCCTAAGTTAACTTTAGGTCCTTCTTTAATTTGTTCGTTCTATTTTTTATTGCCAGTTTTTCGACAGTAAAACGATCAGGGTTTAATTTAGTATTTTCAATATTATTTTGAATGTTTAATATGCTACTTTATACTGATTTGAAGTGTGAGCTGGTGCATTATCGTGGTGCAAAAGCCATGAATTGTTTTCCACAGATTCGGGCGTTTTTTTCGGATTGCTTCACGCAAACGGCGTTGAACTTGTAGGTAGTACTCCTTATTGACTGTTTCACCTGGTGGCAGGAATTCGTGATGCACTATGCCATTAATATCGAAGAACACAGTGAGCCGACCGCACTTGTTGAGCCTTTTTCGGTCTTGGCGAGCCAGAATGCCTCCACTGGGATGATTGAGCCTTAGTTTCGACGTCATATCCGTAAACCCATGTTTCGTTTCCTGTTATAATACGTTTCAGTAATTCTGCATCGTCGTTGACTTCATTTAGTGA